>CAUDMG010000578.1:0-727500 GCA_958450375.1 Homarus gammarus
TAGGTGGATGTGGAGGTGGTGGGAGATGGGCTGACGTTAGGGAGTTTGTCGGGGGACTTCAAGTAATGTATGGCATATTGTCTTGTCCGTTGGTACATTTCAACTGCTATTTTGAGTCTTTTCTTGTCAGGGAGTGTTGTAGGCGAGGTTTGGTTCCTCTTCCTTAGGTTGCTGAGTTTGACTGTTATGTTTTGTGGTTTCTCTGGCAGATTATTAGTGGTATAGGTGTTCGCTGCCTGGATGAGGTCAGGTGTGGGTGCAGCATAGTTGGTGGAGAAGGTTGTGGGTGTGTTAGTGGTGGTGGCAGTTGCATGGATAGAGTCAGGTGTGGGTTTGGCTAGGGTGGCGAATGGGAATTTGTGATCAATGAACTTGGGAGGTATGTTAGTTGTGGTAGTGGCTTTAGAGGTGCTGGAGGCTGTAGGGAGTTTTCTGGGCTGATAGTTGTGTTTTGTTTTGTGGTTAGAGGTGTGTTTCCTCTCCTTTGGGTTGTTAGATGTAGTTGTTGTGTTTTGCTGATGGTTTAGATGTCGGCGGGTGCCTGGGTGTCGTCAGGTGCGGGTGTGGCAGGGTAAGTGGACTCGGTAGCAGTTTTTTTAGTAGTATGGTTGCTGGTGGCTGTATGGATGGAGAGAGCTATCGGTGTGGCAGGGTGGGTGGAGGAATGTGTGGATTCAGTGTTCTTGGGGGTTTATGTTGGTTGTGGTGGTAGCTTAGGGCGTGTTCGAGCCTGTAGGGAGTTTGTTGAGGTTTTTATTCCTGTTTTGTGTAGTGCGTTTTTTATTTTTTTTTGGTGTGGGTGTTCTTATTGTTGACATTGAAACAGTTTATTTAGACAGAAAGATACTGATATAGAGTGGATAATATTTACAATAATGACATGGCTTAGCCAATTGAGAGTCTAGGGCCGGGAGCGTTGGTAGCCAAATATAATAATTAATAATAATAATTATAATATCTATTATTATTATTATTATTATTACAACAATTAATAAAATTAATAGCAAATCAATACAAATGCAAAAAAAAAAAAAAATAATAATAATAATAAAAATAATAATAATAATAATAATAATAATACATTATTATATTATTATTATTATAATTAATAATACTAATACTAATACTAATATTATTATTAATATTATTAGTATTAGTATTATTATTATATTAATAATAATAATAATAATGATAATAATAATAATAATAACATTATTATTATTATTATTAATATTATTATTATTAATACTAATACTAATACTAATACTAATAATATTAATAATAATATTAGTATTAGTATTATTATAATAATAATACTAATAATAATAATAATAATAATAACATTATTATTATTATTATTATAATTAATAATACTAATACTAATACTAATATTATTATTAATATTATTAGTATTAGTATTAGTATTATTATTAATAATAATAATAATAATGATAATAATAATAATAATAACATTATTATTATTAATATTATTATTATTATTAATACTAATACTAATACTAATAATATTAATAATAATATTAGTATTAGTATTATTATTAATAATAATAATAATAATAATAAGTATAATAAGAAGTATAATAATAAGTATAATAAGAAGTATAATTATAATAATAATAATAATAATAATAATAATAATAATAATAATAACCATAAATAAAAACAGAAACGAAAAAATAAATCAAGAGTGTGAAACGATATACATTATGTATGTTGTGTTGTCCAAGTAAGAGAAACAATTGAGGCCATGCAATTGTGTGTAAAGGAGGCAGAAAGTCAAATCAGCAACCTGGAACTTGGTCACAATTTTCGTGATGCCATATGGCAGCAAGGTCTACCATTAGACAACACATTATGCTTCCAATATCTTCCCAGGCGGTAGTACCTCCCTGTTTGGTAGTTGCTTACTACCTACTACCTGGCACCTGATATATACTGTATGCAAATGAATCACTGTAGGTGCGCGTGATCCATGTATATGCTGATAAGCACACAGGAAACAAGAAAACACTAAGTTCCCAAGCGCTTTCGTGTAATTCACATCTTCACGGTGGGAGTACAGATGTGAATTAGACAAAAGCGCTTGGGAACTCTGTGTTTTCTTTTTCCTATGTGGTTATCAGCATATACTGTATATTTATCTCAAGGAATTATTACGCAACATTTAGTATTATCTGGAATAGTACACGTAACATTGTGTAAATAAGAACATATGAGAGTGTTATCACAATTACCACTTCGTTATTTATTTATTTTGTCTGTGTGCTTGTGATGTCACATGTGGGTGGGGTAGATGTGGTGGTGGGGTGGCATATGCTGGGGGCTGTAGGAAAGGTGATTGCTGCCCGTGTTTGTAAGTCTTAGATATTTTAATCACCGGTATCCCGTTGGCTTTAAGGCCTTCTTCCACATATTTGAGGAAATTTCTCCTGTCCCCATTGCAGAGGGTATGGGATACTCTCACAATTGTGTTTATTTTGGTGTCAATGTCCTTAGGGGATGGTGGGAGTGTTGGGTGGTTGAGGTGTTGATGGTTGGGGTTCTGGTACAGGCAGAGGCGGTGGTTTAATTCGTGTTTGTGGGAGGAGTGGACGGAGAGGTGGTGTTGTGTGGAGTAGGGGAGAGGTGTCTTTGCTGAATTTTTTCTGTTTAGGCATTTGTTTACTAACAGCTGTATGATTTCCTCCACAACTTCAGCATTTAATTGTTGTGGATGTGTAGGTGTGATGGGAGTGGCCCTTGTCAGCGCACTTTGAGCAGATCTGAGTGTCGTTGTACTGCTTAGAGCCGTGCCCGAATTTGTAACATGTGTAGTATTGCCTTGTATTTAGTATCTGCTCACAGTCAATGTCTCTGGAAGGGATAATGTAATTGTTGAGTCTTATACCGTTGGTCTGTAGGGATACGGCATTTGTGTGTGTGTACGTTGCTATTTTCAGCATGGTGTACTTGCCTATTCGTTTTTCTGAGGTAATGCTTTCGTGTTTTTGTTTTAGGTGTTTCAGGAGTTTAGATTATGTGTTTCGGGATCTGTAGGGGGATGTGTCGACATATTAGTGTGCAATGCGGTCTGTGAATCTGAGACTGGTGAAGCCATTGTCTGCAAATTTTGTTTGTTTTCAGGGGCGTGGAACTTGTCAATGTCTTGGTCTGTGGGGAGGATGACAATGATAATGCTGTCATTTATGTACTCGTATGTGCGGACCTGGTATATAAGTGTAAGTGAAAAGATCAGTGAAGCCAGGTCGTTTGTCTTCTGTTGGTTACGGTTCACCAACAGAAGTTGTTGGTGTTCATCGTGTGTTTTGGTTCACGTGTAAGTAAGAGTTGGTGGTGTGATACAATTGCTTTCCTATTGGTCCTTTGGAGCTCTATTTAGTCGACCAATGAGAGGCTGTGGAGGGAGGCTAGTGTGTGGTCGTGTATGTTTGTGCATGAAATTATGAGTGACATCACTTGAGAACTGAACCTCGGCGAGGTAGGTTCTCCCGGCTCCCCGCTCCTTCCCCACGAGGTACCGCGTGACCATGATCACCCTAGCCCAGGCGAAGGTTGTGAGACTGATTCCGGTCGAGCACCCTTCGCGCAAGAAACTCAATCTTCTTGTTATAAAAGATTTTTTTGACCACATCGGACTAAAGGGGGTGACAGGGGTCGTCCGGAGTAGCGGCGGTACCCTTGTCATCACCTTCGAGGAATGGGGGCAGGCCCACAAATTACCCTACCGAACGATTATCAATGGAGTCGACGTCATGTTTGACGCCTTACTTCAGGATAACTTAGTTTTGGGAGTCATTTCCCACTCTGAAATTGAGTATCTCGAAAGAGACGAACTTGCCGAGCTGATTGGAGATCAGCTCTCAGTACTTAGGAAGCTGACCAGCACAACTGCCCTGGTTGGTTTTCCTAGGAAACTTCCTAGCTCCGTTATACTGGGTTGGGAGAAAATCCCAGTAAAACCTCAACAGCAAAAACCCACTCGCTGCTACAATTGCCAGAAATATGGCCATCTGGCGAGGAAGTGTCGTGCTCGCGTGATGTGCTCAAGCTGCGGGGCACCCGGCCACACCGACGCTGACTGCCAGGCGGCCGTTAAGAAGTGCGCGGCTTGTGGTGGCCCTCACTCCTCCTCCGACCGGCTTTGTCCCAAGTGGAGGGAGGAGTGCAGGGTGGCCAGGCTGCGGGCTAAGGAAAAATTGACTTACAAGGAGGCTCTCCTTGCAGTCAAGACTCTAGAAAAAAACAACCAAGACCAAAACAAACAAGAAAAGAACAAACAAGACAAAAGCGAACAAGAAAAGAACAATCAAGATATGAACAACGAAGAACCTGATAATATTATCATAATAGAAGACCAGACAGAACAAGACCAAAAAGAAGAAGACGAAGAACAAGAAGAAGAATGGAAAGTAAAAACTAAAAGAAGAACAAAGCGAAAAAAGAAGTCCAACCAATCAGCTTTGGCCGAAATAGCCTAACGGCGAAGAGGCCAGTAATCCCAAACAACTTGAACTTGAGTGACATCTCAAGTTACGTGTATGTGTAGCTTTCCTATTGGTCCTGCGAGCGAGTCCAGGCGATCAATGTGAGGTGAATTTTCTGAGTAGGGATTGTGGGTGGATAGTCAGATAATTTTTTTTTTTTACGGGATTAGCCCACCAGGGCACAGGTCAATGACCCACATGAGGGCCTGGGGGCGAAAACATAATAATTATAATAATAATTAATAAAAAAAAATTAAACAGAGCATAAAATCTTAAATAAAAATATAGTATAATAATAATAATAATAATGATAATAATAATAATAATAATAATAATAATAATAAGGAATAATAATAAAAAGATCAATAGTGAGAAACGATATATGTATGTTGTGCTGTCAAAGTTAGAGAAACAATTGAAACCCTGCAACTGTGTGTAAATGAGGCAGAATGTAAGATCAGCAACCTGGGACCTGGTCACAATTTTTGTGATGCCAGGTGGCAGAAGGGTCTACCATTAAACAACACATTATGCTTCCAATATCTTCCCAGGCGGTACAAAAGAACATAAGAACATAAGAATGGAGGAAACTTGGCAGTCCCATTTACACCCAACTCCAATTGCTCATATAAGCATCCAACCTATGTTTGAAGCTATCCAGCATATTTGAGTTAATGATGATATTTGGTAACTTGTTCCATTCATCCACTACTCTGTTTCCAAACCAGTGTTTACATATTTCGCGCCTAAATCTAAATTTGTCTAATTTAAAACCATTGTTACGAGTTCGCTCCTGGTTGGATAGTTTGAGTACCTTTGTAATGTCCCCTTTGCTTAACCCTGACTTAAATTTATACACCTCTAACATGTCGCCCCTCGCTCTGCCTCTCTCGAGGGAGTGCAAATTAAGATGCTTTAACCTGTCTCTGTACTCAAGGTTCCTAATGCCGGGGATTAGTCTTGTCATTCTCCTCTGGATTCTTTCCAAGGATTCTATATCCATTCTGTAATACTGTGACAAGAACTGAACTGCGTAATCCATGCGCAAGATAAAATCTTAAGATGTCCTTGCTAGTCTTGTAACTAACACTCCTTTGTATGAACCCAAGTACTTTATTAGCCTTGTTACGAGCAAAAACACATTGTTTACTTGGCTTAAGATTCCTACTTATCATTACTCCTAAATCTCTCTTGCAGTCGGATTTCTTAATGGCATCGTTGTTCATTTGGTATCTGGTTTCTCTGTATACATCTCCTATACTGAGTACTTTACATTTGTCCTCATTGAATTTCATCTGCCATTTTTCAGAGCATTCGAAAAATTTGTTTAGATCTTCCTGTAGTTTTGCTGAGTTCTCGTCAGATTTAATTACACGTCCTATTTTAGTGTCAGCAAAATTTACTTATGTTGCTGTCTATGCCGATATCTATGTCGTTTATGTATATAATAAATAATAATGGTCCAAGTACTGAGTCTTGGGGAACCCCACTAGTGACGTTGCTCCAATAGGATTTAGTGCCGTTAATGGTCACTCCCTGTTTCCTGTCCTCTAACCACGCCCTAATTCAGTTTAGAATATTACCTTTAATGCCATGTGCTTCTACCTTTCTTATTAGTCTTTCGTGGGGGGACTCTGTCGAAGGCATTGCTAAAGTCGAGATATATCACATCATAATTGTGCCCCTCGTCCACCGATTTGAAAACTGATGAAAAGAATGTTAATCTAATGTCAATAGATTAGTTAGACATGAACGCCCACTTGTGAAGCCATGCTGGGAATCATTCATCAATTTATGCTTCTCCAGGTGGTTTCGAATGTCTTTGAAATGATTGCTTCCAGTAATTTGCCTACAATTGATGTTAGACTGATTGGACGGTAGTTAGAGGATAGTGATCTATCCCCCTTCTTGAAAATCGGTATTACATTCGCTCTCCTCCAGTATTCTGGTATTACACCCGTTTTTAAGGACATGTTACACAACTTTGCTAAGGGCATACTAAACTCTTCCTCACATTCCTTTAATACTCAGGCAAATATCTCATCGGGACCAGGTGACTTATTAGGCTTTAGTTTGTCTATTTGCTTACTAACATCGTTACTAGTCACTACTATCTCGCTTAATTAGTTTTCTTCACTATCCCTGAACAGAGTCGATACCTCGGGTATCATGTTTTAACTTTTGGTGGTGAAAACTGTTGAAAAATATTTATTCAGATTATTGCTCTTTTCTCCGTCGTTATCAGTTAGCTCGCCGGTAATTGACTGTATTGGCCCAATCTTTTCTCGTGTTTTAGTTTGATACATTTGATAGAATCCCTTGGGGTTTCTCTTCGCCTTCCTTGCTATGCTCAGCTCATTATTCCCCTTTGCTTTCCTTATCTCGGTCTTAACCCTACCGGCCAATACCTTATAATAATCCCTGACGTAAATTTCGCCACGATTTATCCTCCTACCTATAGCCTTCCTTTGACAAATATTGTTCTTTAAATAATTATTTATCCATTTAGCGTCATTGCTGTTTGATCTGAGTTTTTTGTATGGCATGTTCTGCATTAAGTTACTCATTATTTAAATTGTTGTGGAACTCGGCAACCTCAGATCTCGTTATGAGGTCGGTTTCAACCGTCAGGTCCATGTAGTTAACTCCCAAGCATGATGCCCCTTCTCTCAACTGCCTCTTCAAACTATCAAAGTTTGCCCTTCTGAAATCTGGGACTTTTGTGGAATCTTCCTTACAGCTGCTCTGAAAATCGAACTGGATTCTGATGTCTTTGTGATCGCTGTTTGCAAGTTCGTTCCCTACCTCGACATTACTAATGAGGTTTTCTCTGTTCGACAGAACTAAATCGAGTATATTATTACCTGGGGTGGGTTCGGTTATATGTTGACTTAGGAAACAGTCCTGGATCGTTCCAAGAAAATCCTCTGCTTCTGAATTACCCATAAGTTAAATCCAATCTCTTTGGCTAAGGTTAAAGTCGCCTACTATACAGACTCTGTTGTGTATGGAAGCCCTGCGCATTTCATCCCAGATAAGTCGCTCATTAACTCTATCAAGATTGGTAGGTCTATATATTACTCCTGTGATTAATTTATCCCTACCGTCGATTAATTCTATCCAAATTGTTTCTGTATTCCGCTCAGTTTTTATTTCCTTATTTATTTCACACTTCAGATTATCCCTGACAAAGATTGCTACTCCCCCTCCTTTCCTAATCTGCCTATCGGTATGGAATAATTTGTGACCTGCAATTTGGTATTCGACAGGTAATTCACGTGAGTCTAGGTTGATCCATGTTACAGTGAATGCTATTATATCGATTTTTTCTGTACATACCAAGGCCCTAATATCATCCATTTTGTTTCTCATACTTCTACTGTTTGCTTAGTAGACATTTAAGTTAGTCATGTTCTGAGTCCTCCCTTTGGCGCATTTAGGTTTTAATTGGGTGTCTAATTTAGTTTTGTCATCATTCCTAACACTCTTTCCCTGTATCCTTTCACTTTGTTTACCGGCTCCCACTGCAGTCTCCTCCTCCCTCATGCTTACATGTTCCCTAGCAGTTTAAATACTTTGACATCTTTTGGACTGCCCTTTCGAGAGTCCCAGCCAGGGTTGCTACTCCATTCCTAAACAGATGCCCCCAGTTGTCCCAGTTGTCAATGAATGGGACTGATAATGACTTGCAATATCTGTCAAGACAGCCGTTGACACCAACTGCCCTTGACAACCATTCATTGCCAACGCTCCTTCTAGGCAGGACACCACATATGATAGGGATCCGTCCCTTAGACTTAACACGTTCTATAGCTGTCCTGAACTTATCAAGAAGCTCCTCATTCCTACACCGGCCAATATCATTGCCTCCTGCACTAAGGTAGATAATGGGTTTGCTCCCATTACCAGACAAGATATTGTCCATCCTGTCAACTATATCCCCCACCCCAGCTCCTGGCAAACACGCCCTCATCCTATTTTTATCTTTACTGCAACAAGCTCTGTCCATGTACCGTACCTGTGAGTAGCCAGCAATCACGATTTTCTTATCTTCCTTGTCAGCCTTGTCCCTGACTATACTAACGTCCAATTCATCTATCAAGGGACTGAAAGAGTTGGTACACTTAGCTGCTGTTGTCGTGGTTGTCCTATCCTTGGTGAGTTTTTTCACCACTAGTTTGGTTGTCCCTCTCCTCACAACCTTCCATTCGCCTGAGTTTTCGTCATCCACCGGCTTTCCTTGCCTTGTTTCTTCCTTCATCCTTGCTCTCTCTTCTTTTAATTTCAAGATATCTTCCTTGGCCCTATTTTCGGCTGTATCACTGTCAGGATAAATATTATACAAACCAACGGAAGCATTTTTATAATAACAAACTATTCATCATTATGTTCGTATATTTGTTTAAATAATGAAGAAAATTTGAAGTGAGAATCTTGTGGCAGCTGTGGCTGTAGTTGTGTTATCAATTCACTAAATATAATTGTTTTAATTATTTAAGCAAATGTATGAACATTTGGAATCTTCTAATACTCTAAAAAAATAATGAATAGTTTGTTATTATAAAAATGCTTCCTTTGGTTTGTTTAATATTTATCCTGACAATGATACAGCCAAAAATAGATCCACCAATCACAATCACCTTTAAGTACAGCCCTACTTTCCCAAGTATTGCCAGCTAAACTTTCGAGTACAAGACCCAGGATGAGGTCAGTGCATCTTTGGTTGACTGTACAATAAATGGAATAAGATAACAGTCGCTTTCCTGATATTACAGATGTATGCTACAGTACCCCGGAGGAGGGCGCCTCAAAATGTAAAAAAAAAAATCGTACTGTATATCTAATACAATTAGAATATTCATAATTCAAAACTTCTTTATATAAGTACATAATATTAAATGATTAAAAAATATTAGAAATTATATAAAACCAATATATTCACATCTATTGCAAAGAATAAAATAATCAATACGAAGGATATACAGCGTTCACATTTGCTTCATAGAAAACCGCTCCTACATCTGACTGACACAAAATGATTAAACAGCATACATCTTAATATTATGCAAATACTTCGACTTTTATCAATAGGAACTTACTAGAAAGATGATTTAGGTGTTTAAATAGGATTTTCCATATATGGCGGACCCATTGAAGATCTAAATCTTTCTTTCAGTATACTTAAAACTTTATTTTCTCTATTTGACTTTTTTATTGTTTATTTCTTTCAGTGTCTTTATTTATTTCTTATATCCTCCTCTTACTTTCAATTTATATCATGGCTTAGTTATATTCTATTCAATGGATTATCCTGGGAAAACCATTTCATTCTTTAACAACATCTTTTAAAATTATTATTATTCTCACAATGGTAGACTGCCACCACCCAGGCTTTTGTTATAATATAACTGATATCATTAACAGTGTTAGGTAGCGTGGTAGACTCGGACTTAGGCTCGTGAGTTACAATATTTTCTGAGCAGCAATTACTTGAAGGAAATGAGTGTGATACTCCCAGTTTAATAAATCAATATTTATTAACAGCAGTAGTGAATTAGAAGTCAATATAACACACTCGGACCAAAATGGACCCACAGGTCTTACTTTACAAGTAACAAAATAGATCCTCAATTATTTGTTACAACATTAACAACTGTTACACTATTTCTTTGACAATAAAAATATTTATTTTATTCACTTGTCAATAACAGATAGTACTACATTTATTATAACATCATATTATTTCGGAATGAACAACATGGAACATTTACTAGATTTCAGTGAGGAGTATACATTGATGGTTACTCACAACACACCTAACAAAACTTAATACTGGTAATCAATACTTGTGGTTTCAATATTCAACTGGGGATAACTATATTTCTGCTAATTATCCCCAATCATGTACAACAATATTTCTTTGCAAATATAACTCAGATTAATACAACAGTCTCACATCGCTGGTGTTTACACCACAAACAAGTGAAGCTCGGTATTAGCATCGGTTACATTCCGACGCACTGTTAGAGAGCTCATCTCCAGGGTGTATAGCTCCCAGGTTTTAATCGTGCTGAATTAAAGACATCCTTCTGTGGACATCTTGGTTGTAAACAGCTACCGATCCTCATATTCTAGGTGTGGAGCTCCAGCTCTCGGCTCAAGTCCAGATGGAGAGATGGGACGGAAACATTCTCGACATAAATGCCATAGCCACTGCACTTGGAGATAAGAGTCTTCAGTTGCTGTGATACAGTCATATTCATATTGGAAATGGAAGGTCATGGCACCCAAAAAACTATCTATCCAGCACTGCTCCAGCAGTAATTTGGAAATTGCTGGAAGTTGGTCATGAGTTCTTTGCTGCACCTCAATGACACGCCCTTTACATTAAGAAGGGCAAACCACCCCACCTGAAGTCACTCCTTCCCACTGTAAGATTCTATGATTCCACTTGTTGAGGGATCATCTTCAGGTGCTGTTGTGGAAGGCAGCTGCCAAGCAGAGCGCCATCTTCCTCAGTATTGCTGACTTCGGTTGGGAGATGGTCCACCTTCACTCTTGATAACCACGGGACCACTTGCACCTCCCGACAACATGAACGTCATCAGCTGCCAGTGAAGAGCTGAAGGGAAGACGTGTGCTCAGGCCAACTGCAGTGCTTCGCGGTAGGCCTGTCATGCACCAGCTACTGCACGGATTCCGATGATTGCCACAATCCGCTCACGAAACATGAAGAGAATGGAGAGGAATGCAGCAGTGAAGTCTGTGATGTTGAAGATGAAAGTAATTTGGCTAGTGGGTCGAATGGTAAGGAAGACATTGACCTCGACCCTTATGATTACTGAGCTTTGGCTGAGTCTCTATAAGTTTACTTTTAATTATTTCATGCTTTAAGAGTTATTATGAGACATAATTTTTTAATTGAATTTTTTTAATGAATATCAATTAAAGTGATATAATGATAAAAATTTCAAATAGAAGATATAGATAGAATTTATAGTAGGAGGATTGTAAAGGTGAAGAAATTTGGTAGCGTGGTTAAATAGTTATTTAACCGTTAATATGTTCTTAGGGGAAATCTTTTAAATGCCACTTCTAAGTACAGTTATTTGTTAGTTAATTGAATGGCATGAACACATTAATAGATCATTATATTGACGTTACTATAGACATTGACTCCCAGACACAAACATGAAATGGATACACTTTCCACCATAAGTAACTCACCCTGAGGGAGGCCCAGCAGTTGTGGCCTCTGACTGCAGGGCCTGGTAGTGCTGGGACGTGTGATCCCAACGAGTGCTGAACTCTGTCTCCTGTGGGAGACTCTGCCAGCTGGGGACTTGGTGCTGGGAAGGGAAGTTCCCCTCTCGACCTCGACTTGTGACGAGTGTGAGTCTGTCTGGCTCCGAGTTCTGTCTCGCCTTGTCTGATCACTGGAAGGAGCTGCAGGCTCCTTTTATTGGGGGTCTCAGGTTAGCAGGTATCTCATAATCATCACTAATTTGGGCGAGTCTGAACAAGCGTGTTTGGTCGTCAGGTCCGTGATGCTCGGGGGTCACAGTATGTGGTGTGCTTATCATAGTACAGCGGCTGGTAATACTTCCTAATTATTTCCAACCTGGGTGTGTCTGGCCAGGTGTGTTTGGGCAGGTGCTGGTGTACTGACTGTATGTATATTATGTATGTTGTATGTATACCATGTATGTACTCTATATATATACATTACGTCTCTAGTCAGTAGCGTGTGGCAATGCCCCTGTTTCATGTCACCACAAGCTTAGATAAATGTGCCTGGCGACATCTGGAAGCTACTAATGTACCACTTACCACATGTCGCCTGAGAGGTCAGAGAGAGGTCAGTTGACCCATAAAGAGCGTAAGGGACTACCTGTGCTTGTAAGCGCACTCCTGTATATTTCTGTTGAATAGAACCTACAAAACTCTACAGGTGTTTGTGTTCGCTCCTGTAGTTAGAGCTAAGTACCCCGAACATCTCCACTGACTGGAGGGAAGTTTCATGGGTTAACAAGGTCATGTCGCCTGGTCTCTCATCATACGGTGGCCAGAACTTCGAGACCCCTTGGTGGTTCAGGTTTTAATCTCATTTAATTATTGTAGGGTGGGTCGACTAAGGTGGGTGTACACCTGCTTCATTAGTTACTGTTATATGTATTGTTGTTCTCTTGGGCTGGATTCCTTGGTCTGATGGACAATCATTACAGTGAGTAGAAGAGGTGAATTCTTGATATTATGAGAGCACCTTGAATTGATGGTAGACTGTTATACCAATCGATAAACGTTATTTTTTTGGAGTTACCTTAACTCTACCTATAAAAATAAGTTGAGGGGTTAAGTTGCAAAACCCAAAATGGTATTTCTCTATTTATTTGTAAAAATATATTAGTCACAGTCTATTAGTAATTTCACCGTAATTAACACTATAAGCTGTGAGTGCTAGTTAAGGTCGGGGCTCAGTTTGGCTGAGATTAGAGTACCTGCCCAATTCTCGTGAGACCCAAGTGAAGACTGATGCCATGAGGGGAAGGTCTGAGGGGTGAGGTGGAGCTGACCCTATTTTGTCAAGGTCGGTATTCCGATAGAGGAATTTCCCCTCACGTGAACGGCACATGGTACCTCTAAGCTTATGGAAAATTACAGTAGGGTGATTGGATTATATAATAGAAATGTATTCACCGAAATTTGTACAATTGCTACTGCCATGAGGGAGGGGCTAATACATTGCTCGGTCACCACCTTCCGAGCTTCTATGAGGAATTAGCTTCTCCCAGAAAACCCTAAACAGAAACCTATCCATGTTACATACATATGTGTGAAAACAGTAAACTGGAGAAACTGCAACCTGGGGTTTAGCAGTTACTAGGATCCTAGTCTGAAGTGCCTTATGGAAGAGTATATTATGTACAATGGTAAACTTAAATGATATTGTTCTCGAGGAGCAAAACAAAAATATTACTGCCAATATTACACAATAGTGGGAATAGTTAAACTGGGTTTAACAAATCCCATGAAAAACAAAATAAAAGAGCAGATTATCATCTTCTATATTAGTAAAATGTGACTCTTTCAGGTAAGAAATAAATTTTAATTCAACTGACACAATATTGAGTTCACTGAGAGTCAAAATCGAAACTGGTACAAAGGAATCAAATCCGAAGTGAGATTTAAATTTAATGCACAATAATGGGAAGGCATGGTATTCAACGAACTACAGGTTATTGCGCAGTAATCCGGAGCCTTATAATAACCTTTCACAACTAATTGTTTTCCAACATCCTGGCATCATAAAATGACTTTAGCTTCTTCAGGGAAAAAAAAAAATATATATAGATATATACTGAACATTATGTAGATGTGCATATTCCGTCTGCAGCAGAATAAACACGCATACTTGTGTAAATGTAGACATTACAACTTACACTGTGATAAAACCCCTGCTAACAAAGAATAGATCTCATCTATTTGCAAAAGTTCGGTTGGTTTATCCAGAGTATACAGTGTGTCATCAGAGTACAAAGGGAAAGGTTTTACATGCCATGCATTAATTTGCTTTGCGCTAGTATAGTTATGTGGATGAGGGTAGCATAGTGCGTGGGAGTTGACTCTAACAGAGGGTAATAATATTCTACCCCATGTTCTGCGAAAATTGGAGTTAAAAGATAACTCGTCTTGGCTATTTGTAAGCTTCAAGAAGAATTTTCACATACACATGTTGTGCATCCACACGTCCTAACCCTGCATTATCAACGCTTGCGATTAGTTAATTTTTTGTTATTAGATAAAGCTTGAGCTGAAGTTGCATGCAAATCCTTGGAGAAAAGAAAATAGCCATTCCAGTGCAGGCACTGAATTCATGAAATTGTACAATTACTTTTTTTTTTTAGCTAAATGATTAGACTCAGAAATCATTTTGCGATAATATCATTGTAGAAATGTTAGGAAAATTATTATATACGTTTTGCAGAACGTAGTCTTAAACAATAATAATCAGGTACACTGGGTGTATTTAACGTGTTTGCTGTTTGAACAGCTGTGTCTGGGACCTCGATGTCTGGGACATCATTATCATTCCTGGAAAATGAATATGAATAGACCTTTTTAAGTCTGTTCGCATGTACTACATCTGAAGATGGCGAATTTGGCTTCAAAATTTCATATTTGTTGCACTTTTCATTGGCATTAATGAGGAATAGTCCGTCAAACTTAGTTGAAAGCTTGGTCTTTCGTTCAGGTTCTCACATAATACAATACAATACCAGCGTCGCCTATTTCTAGCATGACAGGCTTAGCTTGTTAATGTTGCTTGTAAATAATTTCAGCGCGTGATGCTGCTAAATGTTTACGTACTTGGCCATGAATATCCGTGAATACGTTGATTTGCCTGGTAGCGAAATCGTCCACATTATAGACAGGGCATGGCTTGTCTGTAAGTACGTCATATGGTAGACGTTTTTCTATGCCGTAAACAATATAGTAGGGTGTTTGCCTGTAGAGCTGTTTGTCGACCAATAGGCGGCGACTTGCGGTAACCAATCTTCCCATGCAAAGTGCATTAGACTCACTATTGGACGAAGAATTTCTAGGATTTTGCGATTGGTTCTTTCAGGTAGGCCATTAGCCTGTGGATGATAGGCTGCGATAAAACTTTGTTGGATGTCGTATTGTCGACATGTTTGTGCTATAAGTTGATTCTTGAACTCTAATCCGTTGTCGGAGAGAAGAACCTTTGGTGTAGTAAAGTGACATATTAGGTGCATTACTAGGGCATAGGCCACAGATTCGGTTGTTTTATCCTTCAGTGGGAGTAAAATCACAAATCTAGAAAAATGATCCACACACACTTGCACGTACGAGGATCCTTGCTGACTCCCCGTAAGTTGTAACAAGTTGATTGCGACTGTGTCAAACGGACGTTCTGGTGTAGGATATGGTATAATTGGAGCCGGTGACATTGTAGTACACTTATGCTGAGCACAAGACAGACACTTAGTAATGTGCTGCTCTATGTCTTTTTTCGTAGTAGTCCATAAATATTTCTTTCTGATTTCCGCAAGACATTTGTCACGTCCTGGGTGACCTGCTTGGGGAGCATCGTTGCACGAAGTGCAGTAGGTACGACAATGTGCATAACCATACCCTCAGTTGTCTGCTTGGAGCGAAGGAGTATGTCTTGTCGTAGTTCAAATTGATTGAACGGAAGAGGTTACTTTGGAAGATTAACCTCCTCCCCCAACTCTAGAGCAAAAATGACTGGAGATCACAATGGATCGAGTCGTTGTTCATCCCTTAATTGTGAGTGGGAGAACGATGATAGAGGCATCACTGGTGCTATGTTTCTGGACAAAGCGTCTGCGACCACATTCGCTCTTCCCGGTGAATACTGGAACTCGGGTTAGAACTCTTCAATGGTCAGATACCAGCGTGGTAGTCTACCTTCTTCAGTGCCCAAACAACAGCTAACGTTTCTAAATGCGTTATTGAATAACATGTTTCGGCATCAATAAGTTTACGACTTGCAAAGGCAATCACTCTATATTTTCCTTGTTCGTTAGTTGCATAAGTAATGCGCCGATTCCCTGTATTGAGGCGTAGGTACACAAAGTAAATTCTTAAGAGTAATCAGGAAATGCTAAAACAGAGGCATTGTTTATCACGTTCTTCAATGCAATAAAATTATCCTCTTGTTCAGCTTTCCATATAATAGTTGCATCCTTCCTAAGTAGTTTAGTCAAGGGTGAAGCTAATGTCGCATAGCCTTTAATAAAAGAACAATAATATCCAGATAAACCAAGAAAATTACCACCTTATCAACTGTTGTAGGACGTGGGAACTAGGCAACAGCTTTAACTTTGTCATCAACTGAATGAATGCCGTCACCGTCAACTACATGACCAGGGAATTGGATTCTGGATTTTAAAAATTCACATTTAGAAAGTTTGATTTTGAGTCCCGCTGTAGAAAGTTTTCGGAAAACTTTACGGAGTTTGGCAATATGCGTATCTACATCCTTACTGACTACGATGAGATCATCTAAGTAGGCACATACAGTGGTACCTATCAACCCTGCAAACAAGGTGTTGATCTTCCTTTGAAAAGTCAGTGGGGCATTTCTGAGACCGAATGGCATCCGCAGAAATTCAAAATCTCTCTTTAAAGGCCTGGGAAATAGGGATAGAAATCCCTTACCAGGCTCATCAGGATCTTAATAAAGGAAAGTCAAGGACCATGGTTTTCTGAGGAATAACAAACAACCGTTTGAGATGGACATCTCTTTACTATAAAAAATATAACACAAAACTCTTACACCACTCAACAAACATCAAATAACAATTCGGGAGTCAAACAATTAATGCAGTCAACAGTTAATGGAGTCAAACAATTAAGGGAAGCAAACAATTAAAGGAATCAAACAATTAATGGGAGTCAGCAATTAATGGAATCAAACAATTAATGGAATCAAACAATTAATGGGAGTCAACAACTGAGAGAATCGAACAATAAAAGGGAGTCAGCAACTATTGGAATCAAACAAGAATAGGATAAAAAATGAACAGATATTTCCTACGGCAGCGGCCCTGGGGAAGGTTCTGGAACGCAGTGATCCACTCTCAGGGGGATGGTCCTTTCAACTCCTCGCTCGAGCGACAGCGGCGATGTCTTGATACGGCAGGAGAACACCGGGGCACAGAAGGAGGAGATGAACTGACGGTCGTGGTATGGGGTAGTGGTAGATGTCCAGAGAATTGACAGTCGATAGGTGAAGGTCTGGGGACACAGCCCACGAGTCCCGAGCCTTGATGAGATCACAGCCAGAATTTGACGAACAGCGGGGGACGTAGTGACTGCACTCACGGCTGAGTAGGATCTTCCCCAGGTGATGCTGGTAGCACGGACGTTATTACCTCCATCCAACCCCCCCCCCCCCCCCGAAGTGGGGATCTCGCCAGCAAACAAGCGAGTAAGCAGCGGTAACGAGCAGGAAGATCGTTTCCGCCCTTACACTCTCGAGATTTTTCATCAAGAGGTATTTGCCAATAACGGTGAAGTAAATCAAGGTTGCTCAATACAGCATTATCCTTGCCTGAGGATTGTAAAATGTCACTCAAGACAGGCATTGGATACACATCTGGGCTAGTATTTTCATTGATGCGCTTAAAATCAATTACTGGGCACCACCCTCCATCCTTCTTAGGGACTAAAAAGTGTGGACTATTGAAAGGAGATTTTAAATGTGTGATAACCTCCTGATCTAACATATCCTGAACGATGTCCTGGACTACAGCGCGCTGGCTATTTTGTAATCGGTACACTAGTATGTAAATTGGGTTTGTGCCGTGTTTTAGGGATATGTGATGTGAGGCTCAATTTATGAGATCTAGCTGTTCCCCTGGTAAAGCTACAATGTTTCGGTAGTCGGCAAGCAACTCTAGATGGCTAGTCTTGCCTTGAGGGTGTTCAATCACCTTAACATGGTGTGATATTTGATCTATCCTCTCTTGTCTATTTTGTTTAATTCAAGGTGAAAAACTACCACTTGTGAATTGCGTAGGCTGCTGGGCAACATGGTTATGATAAACTAGAAAATCACACAAATAACATCCTTCTTTCAATTTTCGTAAAGCACCTGTTCTGTTCAGAACTGGGACGTCTGTTAAACCACCCGGACGAATCGTGCTCAATGTAGATTCGCAAGTTAAGTCTTTAACCTTGCATGTTTCCATAAGACAGACTACATCCGCCCCCGTGTACACATCAGGTAAGCTAACAGTGGCTCTGGTGATTTCCTCATTCTGAAAATGGAGAGTACCCATTTAAACTGCAGGTACGATCGTCCAACTATTGCTGCTATAATCACGCTGAGGAAATGTGTAGGTGGGGTCTTAGACTAGCTTTGACTCAGAATCCTTCGTCCTCTTAGTAGGAGCGTTGGACAACACATTTACCCTTGTGGAGAGCAATGGTACAGACGTGTGCATGGTACTGTACAAAATACCATTAACAGTGATAATATGTTTGCTTAGCTGAACACCTATCATTTTAGTTTTAAGAGTTGGAAGACCTATTAAACAGTCAGCTGGTAAATTAAAGTCTTGGACAATATAAAAATCTGGTGAAAAGGATATACCACGTCTAGAAAAACGTAGTGGTAATGTTACCCTTCCTGTTATGTCCAGCTGAGTACAGGAAATTCCTGAAAGATCTGTGTCAGTTGGTCGAATTAAAAATTCTTGGTGAGGGGATCTACATTGTAACTCTTGATAGGATGCCAAATGTAGGTTATGTATCTAAGCTACTGTGCCGAGTAGCAACCTTGTATATAAGCTACTGTGCCGAGTAGCAACCTTGTATATAAGCTACTGTGCCGAGTAGCAACCTTGTATATAAGCTACTGTGCCGAGTAGCAACCTTGTATATAAGCTACTGTGCCGAGTAGCATTTATATATGTAATTACGTGGCAACACTGCACGTGTTATGTGGCAACATTGCCCCGAGGCTGCCATATGGCAATGCAGCCTCAGTCTGGCTCTGTGGGTCGTGCAAGGCACAAGCTAGTCACCACTTGTATTTCTCCTATCAGTTGATAAATGGACTTCAGTGTTACCCGGTGTTTCCCTACCCATCACTGCTTTCTTCAGGGAACACTTGGAACCTTCATGGCGCAGTGAGTAGGATTTGTCGACTTACAAGTGCAGAAACAATGCCTACTGCCCGCGATGTGCGTGTCGATTCGAGTGTGTTGTGTTGTGTTGCATTGTGTTGCGCCGCGACGTGCAGTGTTGCGCAGTCACAGTGCGTTTTAATGACGGTGGCAGTGTTAGTGTCAGTGTATTAATGTGTCTAGAGCTGAGAGTTGAGCATTGGCCTGTTTTTTGTGGTACCCATGGAGCACGCAGGCTTACACCTTCCTCGTATGACATCCGGGGAGACATTAACGTCTTACCTCCTCGGCGGCTCCAGCCACCCGCATTAAGGCCACCACGATCTGCTCTCTCAGACACACACACACACGCACGCAAGCACTCACGGACAGATCAGTGGACTCTATGCGTTATTTCTGCGCTGTTTATGTCATATATATGTGGTTTGAGCTGATGAGGCGCCACTTTATACACTAAACAGCGCAGTTCAAGCATACTAAGATGGGCGGTAAGAAGGGACAACGTCAAGATGGGAGACACGACTCCCCAGATGGCGCTTCTGCGCCCACTGCATCTCATCCTCCACCTCCAGCGACAGACATTGCCACAATTCTGAGGTGGATGGATGACAGAGACGAGTGACTCAGAGAAATGGAACTTCAGAGGGAGGAGATACAAAGAGAGGAGGAAACGATGCTTTTTGATGCACTATTGGCGATCCTGGAGCTAACCCACCCTCCCTCACTCGCAGGTAGTGCTCACCAAGGCGCCAGTACCATCCTTCCTCCACCACACCAGCGTCCTCCAGGTACTCTTGCTACTCCAACAGCTCCCCCACCCGCCCTCTCACCAGACGTCACGTTTCAGCTTTTTCGTGAGTGGAGGCGGCGGTGGACAGAAAACTCCACGATGGTGGACCTTGACAGTATGCCACCAAACAAACAGCTCATCCAACTGCTGATGTGTTTGTCGCTGGAGACCCAGAGAGTTTTGGAGCACACGTTGCAAGTGCCTCCCGATTCTACGTCTTCAGTGACGGATGTGCTCGACCTTCTACAGGAGCATGTTAAAGGTCGGAATAACGAGGCTTTGCGTCGCCGCGCCTTCACCAGCTGCAAGCAGGCGGAGAATGAATCCTTTGACGACTTTTTTGTACGTCTGAAGAGTTTGTCGGAGGAGATCGACGTCTGCAAGGCGCACTGCCGGGAATGTGAGGAAGCCTGGATCAAGCACGGGATCTTGACAGGTGTCAGGCAAGAAGAGTTGGTGCAGCGACTCATCCCCCTGGACGCTTCTTCCACTCTCCAGGTGGTAGTGACTGAATGTCGGTCATACGAGGCCACCAAGTCCGCCACCTCTGTCTTACGGGCCCCACCTGCTGTGAGAGTTATCTCACAGTACAAGAAGGGTAAGAAGGCGGCCAACAACGTGAAGGCTGCCGCACGTCCTTCCACGCCTCCGCCTAGTGCTTCCTGTGGCAGCTGTGGAAAGCAGCATGGCCCCAAGACATGCCCGGCCGCCGACGCACTGTGTCGTGGATGTGACCGTAAAGGCCACTGGTCTAACACAGACAGGTGCCCTGCCAGAAGTGTCAGGCCTGCGGTCGCTATGGACACTACGACAAGTGCTGCCGCCAACCCAAGCCCAAAAGCCCGAGACTAGGAGGAAAGCAGCGCACTTCCCTCAGGGTGGTTCGCACACAGCCCCCTTCAGATGGCCCACGCAGCCCCAAGCAGCAGCTGAGTCACATCAGGAGGGTGGAATCGACCACATGCCCCAGGGCTACCCCTTCCCCTACCATCCGTATCGCCGTCACACACGATGATGTGTCGGGTCACATCGAGGTGATACCGGACACCGGCGCTGATACTACGGTGATAGGCCTGAAGGACCTCCAGAAACTGGGCCACACCAAACGCGACCTGGGACCACCGCCGCAGCTGCAGTATTACAATGAGGACGGTTCCCAGATGCCGGACACTGTGGGCTCCTTTCAAGCGGAGATTGCCTACTGTGACAGGTCGTGTCACGTATGGATGGACGTGCAGCCTCCTCTCGCTGCAAACCCTTGTTGTCGTGGGAGCACTGTAAGGAGTTAGGCGTGGTGCCCAGAGACTTTCCCGAGGAGATCCCAGCTGCTCGGTACACCGCCAGCAGGGTGTGTGAGTCAACGAGCGACGCAGCTGCCGCACAGAGCTGCCCAGAACCCGCGTCCACTCCTGCCCCGCCTCCACCCAAGTCACGGCCGCTTCCTCTTCACAGCGAGACGTCTCCTTCAGCCGCAAGGGCCTACTTCCTGAAGGAGTACTAGGAAGTGCTGGTGACGAAGGAGGCTCTACGGACCGCGCCAGTGAAGGCAATGGCGGGTCCGCCTATGAGGATACACCTGCGGGAAGATGCGCAACCGTTTGCCATACACACTCCCCGGTTGATCCCTCTCACCTTCAGGGATTCAGTCAAGAAGGAACTGGATTCCATGGTGGCCCAGGGTGTCATCGTACCCGTTGGTGACGACCCGTCCCCTTGGTGCCACCCTCTAGTCTCTGTGGCTAAGACTAACGGTGGAGTGCGGATTACTACCGACTTGTCTAAGCTTAACAGCCAGGTGTCCCATCCCGCCCACCCTTCACCCACTCCTTTTGCAGCTATAAGGAGTGTGGACCCGAAGGTACGGTACTTTTCGACAATGGACGCTCTCTGTGGTTACTGGCAGATCCCACTGAAGAAGGAGGATCAGCCACTGACCACTTTCATCACGCCTTACGGACGCTTCCGCTACTGCCGTGGCCCTATGGGATTCGCTGCTATGGGGGACGCCTTCTGTCTCCGTGGTGACATGGCCCTTCAAGGCGTGACCAACTGCGTGAAGGAAGTGGATGACGTCCTCTTCTACGATGAGGACTACCTGACGCATCTTCACCGCATCGACGAGGTACTGACCAGGTGTAGGACGCGCGGCATCACTCTGAATGCCGAGAAGTTCGTCTTGGCCTCACCTGCAGTGTCTTTCCGCGGCTACCGACTCTCAAGGGATGGCATTGCTACGGACCCGGAGAAAGTTCGTGCAATAGCGGACTTTGCCAAACCTGCCAACCTTACGGATCTCAGGTCTTTCATGGGCCTGGTGAACCAGCTGGCAGAATTTTCTCCTGACGTTTCCTCCGCTGCCAGGCCTCTCCGCTCCCTGATGAGCCCCAAGAGGACTTTCACGTGGACCCCTGACCACGACCTCGCCTTTCATAAGGTGAAGGAGTCCCTGTCAAGTCCACCTATCCTTGCTACTTTCGATCCAGTGCTCCCCACCGTCCTCCAGACAGACGCCTCACGCCTGTACGGGGTTGGTTACGCCCTTCTCCAGGATCACGGTGGAGGAAAGTACCGGCTCGTACAGTGTGGCTCTCGCTTCCTCACCGATGCTGAGTCCCGCTACGCTACCATCGAGCTGGAGCTGCTGGCAGTGGTATGGACCTTATCTAAGTGCAAGTTTTACTTGATTGGTCTACAGCACTTCGACCTCATCACAGACCACAGGCCCTTGGTCCCCATTCTTAACCACTATTCGCTGGACGCCATCGAGAATCCCCGCCTCCAGCGCCTGAAGGAGAAGATTTTGGCCTTCGTCTTCACCACGGCTTGGCGTGCAGGTAAGGAGTGGTGCATCCCGGATGCCCTCTCCCGCTCCCCAGTCAGCTGCCCGACACCTGAAGACGAGATGCTCTGCACCGAGGCAGGTTTCTCCATCAGCAACATCGTCACTTTGCAGGCTGTACAGTCCCTCGCCAGCACCCAGGCCTCAGTGTCGCCACCCGACAGCGATCTGGCCCTTGAGGAACTACGGACCGCGGCATGCAACGACCCCTACTACACTCAGCTCTTGGAGAGTGTGAGGACTGGGTTCCTTCACAACGCCCTACGCCTGTATTGGAAGATACGTGAGGACCTCTACTGTACGCAGATGGGGACCTCGTCCTGTACGGTGCCCGGGTGGTCGTCCCTGCAGCTCTCCGTCATCGCGTTCTGGCCCGCTTACACGACAGCCATCGTGAAGCAGAGGCCACCAAGCGCCGCGCAAGGCAGGCTGTGTACTGGCCCGGCATTGACGCGGATATCGTCAATACAGTCCGTGCCTGTGAGCCGTGCCAGATCATGTAGCCCAGTCAACAGCAGGAGCCCCTCTTGTGCGACGACGAACCCACCAGGCCCTTCGAGTCCGTGTCGGCTGATTTCTTCAGCACAGCTGGGAAACATTTCCTAGTTGTCACACCGACCGACTCTCTGGCTGGCCTGTGGTGGTAATCTGTGGCTCGGACACGACGTCCACGGCCACCATTCGCCACTTCCGGCACCTCTTTCGTGACCTGGGCGTCCCCGTACGTCTGCGGACGGACGGTGGGCCACCGTTCACCAGCCTGGACTTCACAGGATTCCTGGAGCGTTTTGGAGTCCGCCACATCGTGTCAACACCCCACTACCCACAGTCAAACGGCCACACTGAGGCTGCGGTCAAGACAGTCAAGCACCTCATCCTCAAGGTGGCCCCTTCAGGCAACATAGACTGTGAGGCGTTTGACAAAGGACTCCTGGAGTTACGTAATACTCCCACCCACACAGGACGCTCCTCTCCCCTGATCCTGTATGGTCACCCTCTCCGCTCTTGTGTTCCTGCACACGCCAAGGCCTTTGCGAAGGGGTGGCAGACCAGAGCCGAGAGCTCAGACCGCCGCGCCGCTACACGTGTCCAGGACGCCGAGGCTCGGTATGACGACCGTGACCGCCCTCTTCAGCCGCTGGAGGTTGGTGCCCTTGTCCGCGTCCAGGACCCGACAACGACACGTTGGGGCAAGGTGGGCATAGTGATGGGCGTCGGCCGGTCGCGGGACTACAAGGTCAGGATGCCGAGCGGCCGCGTCTGGTGGAGGAACCGCCCCTTCCTCCAACCAGTCCCACCCCTAACCGAGGACACCCCTACACTTCACGAGGATCCGCCCCACAGTGCACCTCGACGCTCGGAGCGACTTAGGACTAAGAAGTCCGCTCAAGACAAAGTTTATGAGCGTAAGGGGGGGAGGGAGATGTAGGTTATGTATCTGTAGGATATGTATCTAAGCTACTGTGCCGAGTAGCAACCTTGTATATAAGCTACTGTGCCGAGTAGCAACCTTGTACTGTGTATAAGCTACTGTGCCGAGTAGCTAGTCACCACTTGTATTTCTCCTATCCGTTAATAAATGGACTTCAGTGTTACCTGGTGTTTCCATACCCATCACTCTCTTCTTCAGGGAACGCTTGGAACCTTCACCAAAGAAATTACGTTTGCACATGCACCCGTATCAATGTCTAACGCTAACTTGACTGACCGGAATTGATAACACTTCCGCTTTGGTTCACGCCGCTATTAACGAGGCTGTAATAGAAGCGTTGTCACGTGGTGGTACTGGTGTATCTACCCTACGTCGGTCTGGGACTGGCGTTGGTCTTCTCCAATTTCTTGTGAAAACGACTACGCGACTTACCGTGGTGGGATACCGTTGGTACGTCCATCCCTATTTCTCTACATCGTAGGACAGCTAGACAATCCTCCGTAGTATGGGTGGGAGACTCATGGTATAAACACCACACATCAGCTGTCGGGTCTGAAGCAGACTTAGTTTGAGCAGCTGTTGCAAGTCTTATGTGGGCCTAGTCGCTCTGGTGGTTGAGGGGTTGGCTTGTTTTTAGGCTTTGCACCACTTCGTTGGAGTTGGTCACAAATATCAACTGTATGACCATTCTTCTTGCATTGTGTGCAAACTAAATATTACTTCTTTGTGGCTGAGTTCTTGGGAACTCGTTGCTGATCTGGTGCCACAGGTGTTACTGTTCTCGTTAGAGGAGTATGCGATGACTTCGGAGCAATCTTACTTCCGTACTCCAGAATCAAATCAGTTGGTGCATAATCATTTTTCTGTGCTTGATTATATGTAGGTTCACAGACTGTCAGAAGAAAACTAATTAGTTCAATTAGTTTTGCAAAATTTTCCCGAGACATTGTCATCAGCGTCGAACCAAGGTGTTCCACTAAAATTAACCAGGATGTTTTGACAGACATCACCTGCAATGGCTACGCCTTTCATGGGATCTTCTGAGCGAATCACATGCCAAAGACGGTCAACCCATCTAAACATCCAATTTAAATGACCTTGGAGTGTTCTGAATTCAAAAAGACAAATTAGTGCCTTCTTAAATTTGTCATATGAAGAAGCAACAAGGTCACTAGCATCTAAATGCTCGTTGGCAAAACTACCTTGCTTGATATGAGGGCGTACAAAACTCTTTCTTCATCCCCTGTTATTCCGACATTTTTCATTGTATCTTCACATGCTCTTATAAATGTCATTACAAGGTGGTCATCTTCCGCCGTAAAATCGTGAGCTTGGTCCCTACGTTGTAACACCTGAATATAACTAGAAGTGTTAGAGGACCTACCGGGATTTGGAGAAGCCATGGTTAGTGAGTTGCTAGACAAATTAGAACTAACTGAAAGCTTAGTGGATGCGGGAGGGAAAAGAAAAATATCTGACACACTGTGAGACTCTGTAGGCTGAGATGTATCTGGCCCGTAATCAGGTGTTGTATTGTACGTATTACCTGACCTTAGGGTCCCACGACATAAGTTGTCATGTGATTGATCACTTAAATGTTCACTACTCTCAACAGAAATTCTCGCAGTAAGGGCGCTTGCGTTTCTTGCGAATCTATTAATTCTACGCGTTGAGTACTTACACGAGTACCAGTGGCTAGTACAGTGTCAGACTTGAGTGCGTCGTCAGAATTAACTGAAACGTTATCATAAAGCTCCTCCAAACCAGTAATATCTGAACTCATTAAATACAAAAGATAATCCATCAGTGCTAAATAGACATGATAAGTCATTCTACACAAATACCTTGCGTAGCTATTTACAGTAAATGTTTAAAAAATATCGTAATAATTGGCAAGAAAAAATTACGGGTTATAGAGAACTTCAGTACATTTATATATAAAAAATAAGTAAGACACGTATAATTTAAACACTAATCTACCACGACACCTGATGTATGATGGTGTGCTGTAGCATATGCTAATGTGTATATAATATACTGTAGTGTGTGTCTTTGTCCTACTATTGGTTTGATAGAATTCTGGGAATTTCTTGAAAATCTGGCCTCTAATCCCGTAGACTTCAGCAGCTTGGATGACAGTCAGCTGGTTAAGATTCACAGTCAGGGTTGCTGGTGTGTAGTTTAAAGATGACGTCCTTGAAGAATTCGTGATGGCGTCTGGTGTTCACGAGGGGTACCATGCGGTCAACCTCTGGATGAGTGGTGGATGGCAATCTCGATGAACTTGGAGTTCACTGGGGTCGTCTCTGGTATCAGCAGGCGATCCTGTTACTGCACCCTGGGGCAAACTTGATGATGTTGAAGATTGGTAGATCTCTTGTCGTTGATTGATTATGACAGGTTGACTAGTTGGCCTGCACAAGATGTAGCTGGTTTCACAAAGAATTTATAACACTCTGTTTTTACGAAGAGCAGAAACCATAAGTTAAACAACTTGGGATGCCTAACAGGTATTTTTCTTAACTATGCCTTGAGCACAGGAGTTGTACTGTCGCTGTATGGTGATGGCTGTTCTTTGAGAAAAAAATATGCAGACAGCGTCTCCACAGCATTTGAGAGTTGGGGACTGGGGGGGTGTCTGGGACGCTGGGTTTTTGTGGTTATGTGCACTCCGAACATCAGGTCAAACACATAAGTGCTCAACTGACGATTTGTCAAAGTGATATAGGGATGGGCTTAGTAGACTGGAGTCGCCCCTGAATTGGGATACGATAAACACCTGTCTGTGGGCTTCCTAAAGTCCCTACGACTGGACATGTCAGGTCATACACATAGTCATCCTGGATGACACGAGTCCTCCCATCCAATGTATTAACATAGCCATAATATTCCTGCAAAATCATAAAGTAATATACCTAGTACCAAACATTAAGTACCAACGACACCTGGCATATTGAACATTAAATCATAATAGAAACATATCAATAATCACTATAGCAGAAATGAATCTCAAAAGAACATAACATAGACAAATGAATCTGCTTGCTGGCTGAAGGAAGGAAGTCTTGTGACCAACCCACTCACTTTCCAGCACACACATCACCTCTGTTTCGGGTTCATAACACCTCGAATACTTTGAATGAATCACCGAGATTCCAAAATTCTTGAATTTGCACGAGGCTCATTAGTGCTGTAAGGGGTTTATATTCCAGTCCAGTGTGTGTTGGAACTGTTTTGTTGAGTATCGGGTTTGTTCTCTGCATATGAAGCAGGTGTTGCTCATGGGAAGTTCGAACCAAGTCATAGTGCAGGGTGTAGCTGTATGGCTGGTCATCACTTGGCTCCCTTCCTGTGACCCAGTTGGTCATCTGCTACCTGTGAATATTTCATAAAATTCATTATCGTTTTTGGTTTATGGTTCCTATGGTGTTATTTGCGTTTTAAGGGTACCTTGTGTAATGTTTGTTAATTAATATGTATGTACAACTTAGTGTGTATGAATTGTACAAATATAATAGCATGTTGACAGTTACTCCTAAAATAATTAGACACTATTCTAAATGGACGGTATTGTTGCAGCTTTTTATTCATGGTCACGTTGGTGTGAACTGTTGTACTCCTAGCCTTGTATGTCAACACGCCATCTAGGACACTGTGCTGTTCCTCCCGGGTCCATTATCAAGTGCCTGTGCCGGTTAGGAGGATACTTGCTCTCCTGTGAAGTTGTTGAGAAGATACCAAGTTACCAGCTGTGCTGTGTTGATATACTGTACAAGACCCCATGGTTGACATCCAGTGTCTACATTACCGAAAATCAGCACCAATGTTACCATTGCCTTTTATATACTCAATTCTGAAGGTTGTAAAGCTAAAGACCACCTCAGCAGTCTACAATTGTGGTTTTTCTTGTTTCTGAAATATTTTAGATGTTGTTGATTAGTCTGAAAGACAAATTCTCTTGCATACAAGTAGTTTTCATAATTATCAATTGCCCAGACAATGCTAAGACACTCTCTATCACAGCATATATCTTTTCCCAGTCCAGGAGAGACTTGCAGCCGTCTGACACTGGCATAAGAATTCCTTCAATCATCTGTAGTAATACAGCACCTAAACCTGTATCTGAGGCATCTGTTCTGAGGTAGAAATCTTCAGTATAATCAGGCAAAGATAAAATTGGTTTTCCTGACAGCTTGTCCTTCAAAACATTAAAACTACCAATCTGTTCTGAGCTCCAATCTAGTACTTTACTACTATATTTCTTTAGTATACTATTCATTGATGCTGCTACAGTATATCTGCATAATCTGGAATAAATTTTCTACAGAATGATGCTGAATCCAGGAATGATCTAAGCTGCTTTTTGTGGCTTGGTAGTGGCATACTGATTACAGCATTTATTTCATCTTCGCGCAGGGAGAATTGATTGTTCTCAAGGGAAAATCCCAAATATGTTTTTGAATAAGCAAAGAAACATTTCTTGTGATCAGCTGTCAATCCATGTTTGCGCAACCTCTCACATAACTCTTTCACATCTTCTCAAAATAACATTCAGTGTTCTTCAATCCAAAAATCACCTTTCTCACCAGTCTTATGAAGGTAGCACAAGCAGTTTTAATCGAAAGGGCATATGCTGAAATGGTATCAGACTAAGATGAGCAGCAAAACCTGTACAGACTTTAGAGTTCTCCGACAATTCTAATTTACCAATAACCTTTACGCATGTCTATCTTGGTGAAATATTTATAATTTACAAAGTTTCCCAAAGACTCATCAATAGTAACCATCAAACAAAGTCACGTCATTGAGACATCTGAAATCTATGCAAACTCTTAAACAGTTATGTTCCTTTTTAACAAGAACAACTAGTGAACAATAGTTAGAGTAAGATGGTTCTATCATACCTAATTCTAACATTCTGTCTCCCTCATCAAAAGCATTTAGCAAATTATGAGGGATGGGATATGGCTTCTTGTGTATAGGCATGTCAGTAGTTAATTTAATATCATTAATGACAGCTTGTCTTGCCTGGAACACCTGAGAAGACATCAATAAACTCACACATTTGGTTAGTTAGCCCTTCTACCTTTTCCTCACCTAACTATCCGGATTTACATACAAATAAAAGTCTGAAGATACACCAATGAGCTCAATGTCACTAACAGCTGACACTTTCCGTTTTTTGAGGGATCATCCGCCACCCATCTGACATACTTCTTCAACATGGTAATATGGAAGAGTTTTACCTCGTTCCCTACTTTGATACGGTAATCAACACAGTTATCATGACCTTTCCACTGCATCGTCAATTTGTTGTGAGAAGAAGTAGCTGTGGCCTGGCGAGAGGAAAGGTAACAGCATCTTAGCTCCTGGGGATAAATTGTCAGTAATGGCTAGTGCTACTTGTGAACAGGGCTGTGCCCTTCTGAGGGCCTAGTTGGAGAGGGCCAAGGAAGATATCTTGAAATTAAAAGAAGAGAGAGCAAGGATGAAGGAAGAAATGAGGCAAGGAAAGCCGGTGAATGACGAAAACTCAGGCGAATGGAAGGTTGTGAGGAGAGGGACAACCAAACTAGTGTTGAAAAAACACACCAAGGATACGACAACAACGACAACAGCAGCTAAGTGTACCAACTCTTTCAGTCCCTTGATAGATGAATTGGACGTTAGTATAGTCAGGGACAAGGCTGACAATGAAGGTAAGAAAATCTTGATTGTTGGCGACTCCCAGGCACGGTACAAGGACAGAGCTTTTTGCGGTAAAGATAAAAATAGGATGAGGGTGTGTTTGCCAGGAGCTGGGGTGGGGGGTATAGTTGACAGGATGGACAATATCTTGTCTGGCAATGGGAACAAACCCATTATCTACCTTAGTGCAGGAGGCAATGATATTGGCCGGTGTAGAAGTGAGGAGCTTCTTGATAATTTCAAGACAGCTATAGAACGTCTTAGGTCTAGGGGAGGGATCACTATCATATGAGGTGTCCTGCCTAGAAGGAGAGCTGGCAATGAATGGTTGTCAAGGGCAGTTGGTGTCAACGGCCGTCTTGACAGATGTTGCAAGTCAATATCAGTCCCATTCATTGACAAATGGGACAACTTCTACGACAGAAGGGACCTTTATGCTAGGGATGGGGTGCATCTGACTAGGGATGGAGTAGCATACCTGGCGGGAGGAGACTGCAGTGGGAGCAGGTAAAAAAAGTGAAAGGTTACAGGGAAATAGTGTTAGGAATGATGACAAAACTAAATTAGATAGCGAGTTAAAACCTAAACGCGGTAAAGGGAGGACTCAGAACATGACTAACTTCAATGTCTACTATGCGAACATTTAAATATATCTGACATATAATCAATGACCTCACCAGCCAGGACTCGAACCCTTGACCTAATGCATGGGACTAGGGAACGCTACCGACCATACCACAATTGCTCTTGTGTTCAAAGTCCGCGTGTTATATGGACTAAAAATGAAGTATATCTGACATATAACATTGCTCACGAGAATATATACGGTATATAGTCTGTTGGCATAGAGAATGACACTTAGAAAATTTCACTGTTACATGGGTTACAGTGATGTGGGTTCCTTGCACAGTTAGTTACACTGCATCTCACTGGTTTCAGTTATTGGATCTATCCCATCGCTGCCGCCTTTATATGAGTGTTGGTTGGAATTACCTTAACTCTGCTTATATAAATAAGTTGAGGGGTTAAGTTGCAAAACCCAAAATGTCTTTTCTCAATTTATTTGTAAAAAATATATCAGTCACAGTCTATTAGTAATTTCACCGTAATTAAAACTAAGCTGTGAGTGTTAGTTAACGTCGGAGCTCAGTTTGGCTAAGCTTAGAGTACCAGTCCGATTCTCGTGAGACTCAAGTGAAGAATGGTGCCATGAGGGGAAGGTCTGGGGGATGAGGCGGAGCTGACCCTACATTCTTAAGGTTGGTATTCCGATAGAGGAATTTCCCCTCACGTGAACGGCACATGGTACCTCACAGCTTATGGAAAATTACAGTAGGGTGATTGGATTATATAATAGAAATGTATTCACAGAAATTTGTACAATTGCTAATGCCAAGAGACAGGGGCTAATACACACACACACACACACACTCAATTAAATTTACCAAATTAACAGGGGAATATCACCATTCGCTGACACCGAACATCAGGTCGAACACATAACTGCTCAACTGACGATTTGTCAGAAGTGATATAGGGAGGCGAGAGGTCGAACCGAGTATAGTGAAGTTCCCGCTTCCTGAGCATCATTTTCAAAGGATGGGCTTAGTAGACTGGAGTCGCCCCTGAATTGGGATACGATAAACACCTGTCTGTGGGCCTCCTAAAGTCCCTACGACTGGACATGTCAGGTCATACATATAGTCATCCTGGATGACAAGGACTGACGAGTCCTCCCATCCAATGTATTAACATAGCCATAATATTCCTGCAAAATCATAAAGTAGTAAACCTAGTACCAAACATTAAGTACCAACGACACCTGGCATATTGAACATTAAATCATAATAGAAACATATCAATAATCACTATAGCAGAAATGAATCTCAAAAGAACATAACAAGTCAATATCAGTCCCATTCATTGACAAATGGGACAACTTCTGCGACAGAAGGGACCTTTATGCTAGGGATGGGGTGCATCTGACTAGGGATGGAGTAGCAAACCTGGCTGGAGGAGACTGCAGTGGGAGCAGGTAAAAAAAGTGAAAGGTTACAGGGAAATAGTGTTAGGAATGATGACAAAACTAAATTAGACAGCGAGTTAAAACCTAAACGCGGTAAAGGGAGGACTCAGAACATGACTAACTTCAATGTCTACTATGCGAACAGTAGAAGTATGAGAAACAAAATGGACGATATTTGGGCCTTGGTATGTACAGAAAAAATCGATATAATAGCATTCACTGAAACATGGATCAACCTAGACTCACGTGAGTTATCTGTCGAATACCAAATTGCAGGTTACAAATTATTCCATACCGATAGGCAGATTAGGAAAGGAGGGGGAGTAGCAATCTAAGTCAGGGATAATCTGAAGAGTGAAATAAATAAGGAAATAAAAACTGAGCTGAATACAGAAACAATTTGGATAGAATTAATTGACGGTAGGGATAAATTAATCACAAGAGTAATATATAGACCTACCGATCTTGATTGAGTTAATGAGCGACTTATCTGGGATGAAATGCGCATTGCTTCCGTACACAACAAAGTCTGTATAGTAGGCGACTTTAACCTTGGCCAAATGGATTGGATTGACCTTACGGGCAACTCAGAATCAGAGGATTTTCTTGAAACGATCGAGGACTGTTTCCTAAGTCTACATATAACCGCACCCACCCGGGGTAATAATATACTCGATTTAGTTCTGTCGAACAGAGAAAACGTCATTAGTAATGTCGAGGTAGGGAACGAACTTGCAAACAGCGATCACAAAGAAATTAGATTCCAGTTAGATTTTCAGGGCAGCCATAAGGAAAATTCCACAAAGGTCCCAGATTTCAGAAGGGCAAATTTTGATAGTTTTAAGAGGCAGTTGAGAGAAGGGGCATCACGCTTGGGGGTGAACTACATGGACCTGACGGTTGAAACCGATCTCATAATGAGATCTGAGGTTGCCGAGTTCCACGACAATTTAAATAATGAGTTACTTAATGCACATTGGCAGAACATACCATACAAAAAACTCACATCATACAACAATGAAACAAAATGGATAAATAATTATTTAAAGAACAATATTGGTCAAAGGAAGGCTATAGGTAGGAGGATAAATCGTGGCAAAATTTACCTCCGGGATTATTATAAGGTATTGGCCGGTAGGGTTAACACAGATAAAACGAAAGCAAAAAGGAATAATGAGTTCCTTTAGAAGTTTAAATGTAATCTATCACCTATAAAACCTGACTGCCCTGAGTTACATACTCATAGGCAGCCTAAAAGCAAAGTAAACGAGGAGAGTGAAAAAAAGATAAGTTTTGTTCTTGAATCAGACTTAACCCCTGATAACTTTCTAGTTGACTTGGATGGGTTAGTATTCGATAAAACGGTTACCGTTGTTCTAGATTCTGGATGTTCCACAATTTTTATTAAAAACAAACTGGTTCCTGTTAATCACAAGACAGGTAGGTTGAGAAAATAGCATGATTACCTTGGTGTGGCAGGCTTCTCTGAAACAAGATGTTTTATTCAGAACAAATTCTTTACCCATAAAGTTTGCTGATGTTCTTCTTGGTATGGTTCCTGGAGTTGAGGTTCCGTCGGTTAACTTAGTGGACGAGATAAATTTACAATTTGGAGAGAATTGAGGTCAGACTGAGACTGGGACTATTTTAGGCGATACTGAATTAAAAGTAAAGACTAGACGATCTAAGCAGAAGGAAACATTACGTTTAACAGATTTATTGACACCAACTCTGGCTGGTTTGGATATTAGTAAACAGGATCTGATTGCTGCTCAGAATGAATGCCCATCCTTTGCTTCTATTAGAAATAAAGTCCTAAATAAATACACTGTAACTGTTTAGAATAGAGCTGTTAGGTGTGATATAATAAATGGCTTCATTTACAGAACTTGCCTCCGTAGCAAAAATAATTTTGATTTTGGTAAGAAACAACTTGTTGTACCAGAGAAACTCAGAAGTTGTGTTCTTTTTATTGCTCATTATTCAGCTGTGGCAGATCATTTTTCACATAGAAAAACTTCGGATAAAGTTTTTAGAAAATTCTTTTGGCCTGGTGCAGGAGAGGATATCAAGAGATATTGTAGGTCAAGCCATAAATGTCAAAAGGCTTCTCCAAAAGGTTCTGTAAGAAAGGTACCCATGGTGTTAATGTCCATCATAGCTGAATCCTTTTCCTTAGTGGGCCCCATAACTTCGTGCTCTAATAACAATAATAAATATATACTCACCTCAATTGATTGTTCAACCCGGTTTCCTGAGGCGAATCCCGTAAAGAAAATAGATACTGCTACCTTTGCTGAGAATCTCGTTATAATATTTTCAAGAGTTGGTATCCCACGTTAAATTTTGTCTGTCGGATGAACTCAATTCACCTCAGATTTGATGAGTGAAGTTAATTGCTTGTTATCAGTTAAGGCTTTAACTACAACACTTTGTCATGCTTGTTGCAATGGGAATGTAGAGAGGTTTCATAGCGTCCATAAGGCCATGTTGAAGAAACTCTGCATAAAAAGACCTCAAGATTGGGAGAGGTACATTTCATCAGTTCTATTTGCATATAGGGAGATTCCATATGATACTTTGCAGTTTTCCCCCATTTGAATTGCTTTATGCACCTCAGGTTCGCGGTCCTCTTACTATTTTACATGATTGTGGACAAAGGAAGATTTGGGGGAGGAACTGACAACACCTTACCAGTATTTCCTTAATTTGAGATCGCGGTTGGAGGATTCTATGAGATTAGTAACTGCAAATGATGAGTTCAGCAGCAAACAATATAAGAAATATTTTGACAGAATTACTAGAGAGCATAAGTTGAAGGTAGGAGACGAGGTATTAATTTTACTTCCTTTTTAAGAACATAAGAACATAAGAATGGAGGAAACTGCAGCGGGTCTATTAGCCCATACTGGGCAGTCAAATTTACACCCAACCCCTATTGCTCATATAAGCATCCAACCTATGTTTGAAGCTATCCAGCGTATTCGAGTTAATGATGATATTTGGTAACTTGTTCCATTCATCCATTACTCTGTTTCCAAACCAGTGTTTACCTATTTCGCGCCTCAATCTAAATTTGTCTAATTTAAAACCATTGTTACGAGTTCGCTCCTGGTTGGATAGTTTGAGTACCTTTGTAATGTCCCCTTTGTTTAGCCCTGACTTCCATTTATACACATCTATCATGCCGCCCCTAGCTCTGCTTCTCTCGAGGGAGTGCAAATTAAGATGGTTTAACCTGTCTCTGTACTCAAGGTTCCTAATGCCCGGGATTAGCCTTGTCATTCTCCTTTGGATTCTTTCTAAGGATTCTATATCTATCCTGTAATACGGTGACCAGAACTGAACTGCATAATCCAGGTGAGGTCTCACAAGCGCAAGATATAATCTGAAGATGACCTCGCTAGTCCTGTAACTAACACTCCTTTGTATGAACCCAAGATTCCTACTTATCATTACTCCTAAATTTCTCTCGCAGTCGAAATTCACAATGGCATCGTTGTTCATCTGGTAACTTGTTTCCCTGTTTACATCTCCTATACTGAGTACTTTACATCTGTCCACATTGAATTTCATTTGCCATTTTTCAGACCATTCTAAAACATTTTTTTAGATCTTCCTGTAGTTTTGTGGAGTCCTCGTCAGATTTAATTACACGTCCTATTTTAGTGTCATCAGCAAATTTACTTATGTTGCTGTCTATGCCGATATCTATATCGTTTATGTATATAATAAATAATAATGGTCCAAGTACTGAGCCTTGGGGAACTTCACTAGTGACGTAGCTCCAATGGGATTTAGTGCTGTTAATGCTCACTCGCTGTTTCCTGTCCTGTAACCACTCCCTAATCCATTTTAGAATATTACCTTTAATGCCATGTGCTTCTACCTTTCTTATTAGTCTTTCGTGGGGAACTCTGTCGAAGGCTTTGCTAAAGTCGAGATATACCACATCGTAATTGTGCCCCTCGTCCACCGATTCCAAAACTGATGAAAGAATGGTAATAGATTAGTTAGACATGAATGCCCTCTTGTGAAGCCATGCTGGGAATCATTGATCAATTTGTGCTTCTCCAGGTGGTTTCGAATAGAGTTTGAAATGATTGCTTCCAGTAATTTGCCTACAATTGATGTTTGACTGATTGGACGGTAGTTAGAGGATAGTGATCTATCCCCCTTCTTGAAAATCGGTATTACATTCGCTATCTTCCAGGATTCTGGTACTACACCTATTTTTAAGGACATGTTAAACAACTTTGCTAAGGGCATACTAAGCTTTTCCTTACAGTCCTTTAATACTCTGGCAAATATCTCATCGGGACCAGGTGACTTATTAGATTTTAGTTTGTCTATTTGCTTTCTAATATCATTACTAGTCACTACTATCTCGCGTAATTTGCTTTCTTCACTATCTCTGAATAGAGTCGGTGCCTCGGGTATCATGTTTAAATTTTCGGTGGTGAAAACTGTTGAAAAATATTTTTTCAGATTATTGCTTATTTCTACGTCGTTATCAGTTAGCTCGCCGGTATCTGACGGTATTGGCCCAATCTTTTCTCGTGTTTTAGTTTGATACATTTGACAGAATCCCTTGGGGTTTGTCTTCGCCTCCTTTGCTGTCCTCAGCTCATTATTCCTTTTTGCTTTCGTTTTATCCGTGTTAACCCTACCGGCCAATACCCTATAATAATCCCGGAGGTAAATTTTGCCACGATTTATCCTCCTACCTATAGCCTTCCTTTGACCAATATTGTTCTTTATATAATTATTTATCCATTTTGGGTCATTGTTGTTTGATGTGAGTTTTTTGTATGGTATGTTCTGCCTTTGTGCATTAAGTAACTCATTATTTAAATTGTCGTGGAACTCGGCAACCTCAGATCTCATTATGAGGTCGGTTTCAACCGTCAGGTCCATGTAGTTCACCCCCAAGCATGATGCCCCTTCTCTCAACTGCCTCTTCAAACTATCAAAGTTTGCCCTTCTGAAATCTGGGACCTTTGTGGAATTTTCCTTATGGCTGCCCTGAAAATCTAACTGGAATCTAATTTCTTTGTGATCGCTGTTTGCAAGTTCGTTCCCTACATCGACATTACTAATGACGTTTTCTCTGTTCGACAGAACTAAATCGAGTATATTGTTACCCCGGGTGGGTGCAGTTATATGTAGACTTAGGAAACAGTCCTGGATCTTTTCAAGAAAATCCTCTGATTCTGAGTTGCCCGTAAGGTCAATCCAATCTATTTGGCCAAGGTTAAAGTCGCCTACTATACAGACTTTGTTGTGTACGGAAGCACTGAGCATTTCATCCCAGATAAGTCGCTCATTAACTCAATCAAGATTGATAGGTCTATATATTACTCTTGTGATTAATTTATCCCTACCGTCGATTAATTCTATCCAAATTGTTTCTGTATTCAGCTCAGTTTTTATTTCCTTATTTATTTCACTCTTCAGATTATCCCTGACTTAGATTGCTACTCCCCCTCCTTTCCTAATCTGCCTATCGGTATGGAATATTTTGTAACCTGCAATTTGGTGTTCGACAGGTAGGTCACGTGAGTCTAGGTTGATCCATGTTTCAGTGAATGCTATTATATCGATTTTTTCTGTACATACCATGGCCCTAATATCATCCATTTTGTTTCTCATACTTCTACTGTTCGCATAGTAGACATTGAAGTTAGTCATGTTCTGAGTCCTCCCTTTACCGCGTTTAGGTTTTAACTCGCTGTCTAATTTAATTTTGTCATCATTCCTAACACTATTTCCCTGTAACCTTTCACTTTTTTTACCTGCTCCCACTGCAGTCACCTCCAGCCAGGTTTGCTACTCCATCCCTAGTCAGATGCACCCCATCCCAAGCATAAAGGTCCCTTCTGTCGTAGAAGTTGTCCCATTTGTCAATGAATGGGACTGATATTGACTTGCAACAACTGTCAAGACGGCCGTTGACACCAACTGCCCTTGACAACCATTCATTGTCAGCTCTCCTTCTAGGCAGGACACCTCATATGATAGTAATCCCTCCCTTAGACCTAACACGTTCTATAGCTCTCTTGAAATTATCAAGAAGCTCCTCACTTCTACACCGGCCAATATCATTGCCTCCTGCACTAAGGTAGATAATGGGTTTGTTCCCATTACCAGACAAGATATTGTCCATCCTGTCAACTATATCCCCCACCCCAGCTCCTGGCAAACACACCCTCATCCTATTTTTATCTTTACCGCAAAATGCTCTGTCCATGTACCTTACCTGGGAGTCGCCAACAATCAAGATTTTCTTACCTTCCTTGTCAGCCTTGTCCCTGACTATACTAACGTCCAATTCATCTATCAAGGGACTGAAAGAGTTGGTACACTTAGCTGCTGTTGTCGTTGTTGTCGTATCCTTGGTGTGTTTTTTCAACACTAGTTTGGTTGTCCCTCTCCTCACAACCTTCCATTCGCCTGACTTTTCGTCATTCACCGGCTTTCCTTGCCTCGTTTCTTCCTTCATCCTTGCTCTCTCTTCTTTTAATTTCAAGATATCTTCCTTGGCCCTCTCCAACTAGGCCCTCAGAAGGGCACAGCCCTGTTCACAAGTAGCACTAGCCATTACTGACAATTTATCCCCAGGAGCTAAGATGCTGTTACCTTTCCTCTAGCCAGGCCACAGCTACTTCTTCTCACAACAAATTGACGATGCAGTGGAAATGGTCATGATAACTGTGTTGATTACCGTATCAAAGTAGGGAACGAAGTAAAGCTCTTCCATATTACCATGTTGAAGAAGTATGTCAGACTGGTGGCGGATGATCCCTCAAAAAACGGAAAGTGTCAGCTGTTAGTGACATTGAGCTCATTGGTGAATCTTCAGACTTTTATTTGTATGTAAATCCGGAGAGTTAGGTGAGGAAAAGGTAGAAGGGCTAACTAACCTAATGTGTGAGTATATTGATGTCTTCTCAGGTGTTCCAGGCAAGACAAGCTGTCATTAATGATATTAAATTAACTACTGACATGCCTATACACAAGAAGCCATATCCCATCCCTCATAATTTGTTAAACGCTTTTGATGAGGGAGACAGAATGTTAGAATTAGGTATGATAGAACCATCTTACTATTAACTATTGTTCACTAGTTGTTCTTGTTAAAAAGGCACATAACTGTTTAAGAGTTTGCATAGATTTCAGATGTCTCAATGACGTGACTTTGTTTGATGGCTACTATTGATGAGTCTTTGGGAAACTTTGTAAATTATAAATATTTCACCAAGATAGACATGCGTCAAGGTTATTGGTAAATTTGAATTGTCGGAGAACTCTAAAGTCTGTACAGGTTTTGCTGCTCATCTTAGTCTGATACCATTTCAGCATATGCCCTTTGGATTAAAACTGCTTGTGCTACTTTCATAAGACTGGTGAGAAAGGTGATTTTTGGATTGAAGAACACTGAATGTTATTTTGAGAAGATGTGAAAGAGTTATGTGAGAGGTTACGCAAACATGGATTGACAGCTGGTGACAAGAAATGTTTCTTTGCTTATTTAAAAATATATTATTTGGGATTCTCCCTTGAGAACAATCAATTCTCCCTGCGCGAAGATGAAATAAATGCTGTAATCAGTATGCCACTACCAAGCCACAAAAAGCAGCTTAGATCATTCCTGGATTCAGCATCATTCTGTAGAAAATTTATTCCAGATTATGCAGATATACTGTAGCAGCATCAATGAATAGTATACTAAAGAAATATAGTAGTAACGTACTAGATTGGAGCTCAGAACAGATTGGTAGTTTTAATGTTTTAAAGGACAAGCTGTCAGGGAAAACCAATTTTATCTTTGCCTGATTATACTAAAGATTTCTACCTTAGAACAGATGCCTCAGATACAGGTTTAGGTGCTGTATTACTACAGATGATTGAAGGAATTCTTATGCCAGTGTCAGACGGCTGCAAGTCTCTCCTGGATTGGGAAAAGAGATATGCTGTGATAGAGAGAGAGTGTCTTAGCATTGTCTGGGCAATTGATAAGTATGAAAACTACTTGTATGCAAGAGAATTTGTCGTTCAGACTGATCAACAACATCTAAAATATTTCAGAAACAAGAAAAACCACAATGGTAGACTGCTGAGGTGGTCTTTAGCTTTACAAGCTTACTCCATCAGAATTGAGTATATAAAAGGCAATGGTAACATTGGTGCTGTTTTTCTTAGTCGATGTTCATTACCTTCCTAGGACAAGCCACACTGAACTGTAAATTTATAAAATTCCTAAGATTTTAGCTTATTCGAGGAGCATTGTAAGGGGTTTATATTCCACTTCAATGATTGTTGGAACTGTGTTGTTTAGTGATGGGTTTGTTCTCTGTATCTGAAGCAGGTGTTGCTCGTGGGTAGTTCGAACCGAGTCATAGTGTGGGGTTTAACCGTATGGAAGTGAATGACTGCCGGCCGGAACAAATTTCGGGAATGTAGACACTGGATGTCTACACAGCACAGCTGGTAACTTTGTATCTTCTCAACAACTTCACAGGAGAGCAAGTATCCTCCTAACCGGCACAGGCACTTGATAATGGACCCGGGAGGAACAGCACAGTGTCCTAGATGGCGTGTTGACATACAAGGCTAGGAGTACAACAGTTCACACCAACGTGACCATGAATAAAAAGCTGCAACAATACCGTCCATATAGAATAGTGTCTAATTATTTTAGGAGTAACTGTCAACATGCTATTATATTTGTACAATTCATACACACTAAGTTGTACATACATATTAATTAACTAACATTACACAAGGTACCCTTTAAACGCAAATAACACCATAGGAACCATAAACCAAAAACGATAATGAATTTTATGAAATATTCACAGGTAGCAGATGACCAACTGGGTCACAGGAAGGGAGCCAAGTGATGACCAGCCATACAGTTACACCCTGCACTATGACATGGTTCGAACTTCCCATGAGCAACACCTGCTTCATATGCAGAAAACAAACCCGATACTCAACAAAACAGTTCCAACACACACTGGACTGGAATATAAACCCCTTACAGCACTAATGAGCCTCGTGCAAATTCAAGAATTTTCGGATCTCGATGATTCATTCAAAGTATTCGAGGTGTTATGAACCCGGAACAGAGGTGATGTGTGTGCTGGAAAGTGAGTGGGTTGGTCACAAGACTTCCTTCCTTCAGCCAGCGAGCAGATTGATTTTTCTATGTTATGTTCTTTTGAGATTCATTTCTACTATAGTGATTATTGATATGTTTCTATTATGATTTAATGCTCAATATGCCAGGTGTCGTTGGTACTAAATTTTTGGTACTAGGTTTATAACTTTATGATTTTGCAGGAATATTATGGCTATGTTAATACATTGGATGGGAGGACTCGTCAGTCCTTGTCATCCAGGATGACTATATGTATGACCTGACATGTCCAGTCGTAGGGACTTTAGGAGGCCCACAGACAGGTGTTTATCGTATCCCAATTCAGGGGCGACTCCAGTCTACTAAGCCCATCCTTTGAAAATGATGCTCAGGAAGCGGGAACTTCACTATACTCCTGTCGACCTCTCGCCTCCCTATTCCACTTCTGACAAATCAAAGTTCAAAGTTGTTAGGGATTTCTGGCCTCTTCGCCATTAGGCTATTTCGGCCGGAGCTGATGTTTTCTTTCTTCTTCTAATCTTGCTCTTCTTTTTTGCTACAACTAATCTGATGTTCTTGTTTCTTCTTTTCTTGTTATTCTTGTGTTCTTCTTGTTCTTGGTATTTTGGTTAGTTCTTTCTTCTTGTTGTTTTTTATTGGGGATGAATTATGGTATGCATGAGTGATATGATGGTGATTTACTGGCAAACCAGATGAAATGGCTTGTCAGGTGACTAGTTTCTCTGTGATTTTTTTTTTTTTTTTTTTTTTTTTTTTAAAGTCTTTTGTAGCCCGTGTCTTTTTGTTTGAATATGTGTTGGTGGGTGTCAGTTTAACTTGATAAATGTGAGTGTTGTATGTAATGATAAGGTTTGTGATGTGTTTCTCATGTTGTATGTTTTAATTTTGTTTTATTCATTTTTATTTTCTTTAGGCATGGTTGTATACATATAATAGATATAAAAAGAGTTCATGCGTGTGTCAATCATAGCATGCCGATAAGATGGGTCTCCTTGAGGAAGGTTATTACAACGTCACTGATGGTGACATCATCTTGCAATAGGTTGGGTACAGTCAGCACGAAGCCTTGCTCGGCAGCTAGGATAACCAGCTGCCGGCGCTCTGGTTCGTACTGGCTGCACTCAGTCAGAATATGTTTGATGGAGAGAGTTTGGTTGCAAGTGGAACAGATGGGTGGAAAGGACTGATCAAGGTAGGCCCCTAGGTGGGTCAGATAGGTGCAGTTCAGCCTAAGTCTGGCGAGAACGACCTCTTCCCTCCTATTCTTCCTGTATGCTGAGGGCCAGTTACCTATGTTAGGCTTCCAGGTGTTGTGGAGATTTAGCCTAGTCCAATCATGTTGCCACTTTTCAAATGTATATGTCTTCCCCAAGGAGAGACACGACTGAGTCTCCCAGGGCACATTAGTTGTCTCCCCGAGACCCACAGTCGCTCTTGCTAATCTGTCTGCCTGTTCATTGCCCCAAATGTTACAATGCCCAGGCACCCACACCAGCACAATATTCTTGGCACACTCATGTAATTTATTAATAATGTTGCCCTGTATTTCATTGCTGGTAGTATCACCACCTTCAATTGCTTTAAGAGCTGACATGGAATCTGAAATGACAGCAACATCACTGACATTGCTTGTTATTGCAATGTCAATGGCTTTACTAATTGCGAACATTTCTGCAGAGAAAATAGTTGCATGCCGCGGCAGGCGGGAGCTCCACTCCTCGTCTCTGCTCCAGATACCGGCTCCAACGTTGTCGTCAGTCTTGGACCCGTCGGTGTACACGTGAGTATAGGTGCTGAATCCTTCAAGAAATTGATAGAAAAGTTGCCTCAGGAGCTCAGGATGAAAGTCATTCTTTGCTCCCGGAAGCCACGATGTTTCCACATGGAGGTTGGGGTTCTCCCATGGCGGACACAACGGTGGAACGTATCTATCAACATCTCCGAAATGGATACCAGCACCCTGGCACAAGGTCTGGAGGCGGACAACCGAGGACGGGGACTTACGCAGCTGCAGGAAACGGAAGTTGGCAACAGCACACCAACCTGGGTGGCCTGTGCCGCGCTTCCTAGCCGCACTCAACCCGTACCTTAGCGTCAACATGTCCCTCCTGATGTGAAGTGGAGGGACGTGGGCCTCAACCTCTAGTTTAACTACACGTGTACACCTGTAGGCACCCAGACATAGACGAAGGCATCGGTTCTGTATTCTGGTTAGCCTTGCGAGTGTGGTGTCGCATGCCGAAGCATACAACTGGCATCCATAATCAAGTTTTGATCTGATCAGGGTCTTATACACCATTAATAAAGATTTCCTATCGGCTCCCCATGTAGTACCTGATAAAACTTTCAGGATGTTTGTGACTTTAAGACATTTACTTTCAAGTTCGTTAATGTGGTTTTTCCACGTTAATTTCCGGTCAAAATGAACACCAAGAAATTTTACTGAAGTCTGAAATTTAATAGGAGTATCATTTAATTTTAATACTGGATTTCTAATGTTACGTTTCTTAGTGAAGACTACTCCTACTGTCTTCTCAACTGAAAACCTAAATCCCCATTGTATTGCCCACTGTTCCGCGGCTTTTAGGCCGGCTTGCACCCTTTGTGCAGATAGCCTCTCAACTCGAGAGGAGCGCCAGATTGCGCAATCGTCAGCAAACAAGGAGAATTTGAGGTCACTCAAGCTGGGGGCTGGTGATAGGAAATCATTAATAATTACAAGAAATAAAATCGGGCCCAAAACGCTACCTTGTGGAACTCCATTTTCTAAGACAAATATGTCTGATTTTACGTTACCTTTTAGTTTGACGGAAAAAGTCCGGTCTTGCAAAAAATTACTGATGAAAATTGGCAAATTACCTCTCAGACCCATGGCGTGGAGCTTCATCATGAGGCCAGTCCGCCATGTCATGTCGAAAGCTTTTTCTATGTCTAAAAATACTGCAATTAATGTTTCTTTACTGCAAAGAGCTTTTGAGATGTCAGTTTCAAGACTTATTAAATGATCTAGTGTGCTTCTACCTTGGCGGAAACCACACTGTCGATCATTCAATAAGTTGTTACTTTCCAAAAAATACATTAGTCTACGCTTTATCATACGTTCCATGACCTTACACAGACAGTTTGTGAGCGAAATCGGACGGAATGAGTTGGTGTTATTCGGGCATTTGTCCCTCTTCGGGATCGGTACGACATGGGCAAAGTGCCATGAGTTTGGAAACGTTCTGGACGTCCAGATCTCATTGTACACTTCTAGCAATTTGTCCAGGTTTCCCTGGTCAAGGTGCTTAATCATCTCGTATCGTATACCGTCAGGTCCAGGAGTAGAGCCCTTGCCCTTATTAATAGCAAAGGAAAGTTCCTCTGGGGAAAATGCTCGATTGTAGCCCTGTTCGTCCCCATTCTCGAAGTCGAGATGCAAGAGCTCGGCACGATCACGGAACACGCCGAAGCGTGGATCATGATTGGTGGAGCTACTGGCATCTGCAAACTTCTGGCCTAGGGTGTTGGCAATGGCCTGGGGATCGTCGAGAATCCGCCCTCCACTACTCACCTGTGGGATAAAACTCCTTCCTCCTTTGGATCTGACCCGGTTTATAGCGGACCATACCTCAGAGGAAGGGGTATCCTTGTTAATAGTGGAGACGAACGCCCGCCAAGACTCTCTCTTACACTCCCTGAGAACTCTCCTAGCCTTGGCTCTAGCTTTTTTATACTCAATTAAGTTTACAAGTGATGGAATTCTATTAAATAAACGGCAACTCCTATTTCGCTCACAGACAACTCGTCGGCAGTCTGGTGTCCACCATGGAACTCCAGGCCTGTGGGTTTTTGCAGAAGTCTTAGGAATTGTTAAATCTGCAGCGTGTATTATAGCTTGTTGTATGTGTGTAATTTTGGTGTTGATGTCTTGTCCAATGGTGTCTATACGAACGGCTTCTGAGTATGCCCCCCAGTCTGCCTTCCTAAGGTTGTAGCGCACCTCGGGAGTAGCCGTCGGGGCGCCACACTCATAAGAAATGCAGATCGGAAAATGGTCACTACCCAGAGAGTCGTCGTATGTAGAAAATTTACAATCTAATAGCAAGGCAGCGTCAACTATAGAAAGATCTATAGCCGACGCTGTGCCAAATCGTTCGTCCACTCGAGTCGCACTACCGTCATTCAGAAGAGACAAGTTGGAGTTGAGGATAGCTGCAGCCACCTGCTCTCCCCTTCCGTCACTCCGGACACTGCCCCACCGCAAATGGTGAGCATTGAGGTCGCCGAGGATCATTTTCTTTCCTGGCAGTTGGTTGAATAGCTCCTCAAGCTCACCATCGTCAATGAGCCCGCCCGGAGGACAGTATAGTGAACAGATGGCAACATAGCCAGTCCGAATCTTAACTCTGCACGCGACAGCCTGCAGGTTCAAGTTCAGACTGACTCTTTGCTGGGCGAATGAACTCCGAATGTATAGGGCTACCCCCCTTAGGTTGTCTCCCCTGTAGGACGTGTAGTTGCCGAATACAGGTGGGTCGTCGTGACCCGCAAGTAGCGTCTCTTGTAGGCAAAAAACGTCCGGCCGGAATAATGACATAAGTAAATGAAATTGAGCATTTTTATTCCTAGCACCTCTGCAATTCCACTGGATGATACTGAATTTTAAGTCTGAGAGTTGATATGGTCAGCGTTTTGGGCTTTAGATTTTCCTCTTGTAAATCGGGGGGAAAATTGTTCCAGGGAAGAATCCCCCTCATCAGGTGAGCAGTCTCCCAGCTCCGAAGAGCCAGTACTCTGCTCAGCAGGGGCTCCCTGCCCCGGGGACCTTTCAACAATGCGAAAGGTTGGTGGTTGTGTTGAGTCTCTTGTCAAGTTCTCTAGTGACTGCGTTCTCCTCCTCTTTACTTGAGGGTAGGTAAGGTCGCGAGTCGGTTTGGGTTTTGTGGTCTCGTTATTAGTCATGGTTGTATTAGTGTTCTCGTCTTTGGTTGAATAACCGGGGATTATGAAGTCAGTCTGTGTTGAGATGGTCCTGGTCTCAGTCTGGGTTCCAATGGTGCACATTTTGGGAGGTGAGGTATTTTTGGATACAGCAGATGCAAAGGACATTCCAGGTGTTGGTGTCTGCAAGGACATCTCCACCTGCCTCTTAGCCTCCCTGTAGTCCAAATTATTCTCTGCTCTCACCTTACCGATCTCATACTCCCTCAGGTAGGAAGGGCACTTCCTGTCTGAGGCAGCATGCTGACCGGAACAGTGGTAGCATTTTTCCTCCGTTTGTGTACAGTCATTGTCCCTGTGTCCAGTTTGAGCACACTTGGAGCATACCTGGGTGTTACGGCAGGCCTTACCAGTGTGTCCAAATCTTTGACAGTTGAAACAACGCATTGGAAATGGAATATATGTTTTGGTCTGGACCCTCTCATATCCTACCAAGACATGAGTGGGCCTAGCAAGTCCGTCAAAAGTCAGTACTGCTGTAGTCGATTGTTTACGTTCACCGTCTGTGGTTTTCCTACTAAATACGAAAGCATCGACGACTCCTTGATCTTTCATGTGGTACTTAATTTCGTCATTAGTCATCCCCTGAAATTCGTAGCTGATAACTACAGCCTTACAGGTGTTGAGAAATGCTGGGATATATGGTTCCACAGTCGTTGAATGGAAAGTTTTAAGATTCAAGGCGTCTCTCATTTGCTGTGCGTCTTTAACAGTAACTTGGAGTTCGCCTTTTCTTGTCTTTCGGACTTTCTCTACGTCCCCTATCTGATCCTTAATGGCCTTATGTATGATAAAGCCATTAATTTTGTCAAACGAGGTAGACGGGTCAACAGTCCGAAAGTGGATTACTCGGGCCTTCTCAGTTGATACTTGAATGTTTGGTCTTTGTTGCGTAGTTTTGTCGGTAGCCGTTACATTGTCAGTTGTTTTGTTGTTTAGATTGTCAGAGTTTGTCGTAGGTCGTGGCAGTCGTGGGTCATGATTGGCCTCCCGCCTCTGCCTGTCCCTGCCTGGACGAGCAGAGGGGGTCTTGGAGCTTCCCCTCCCAGAGGGCATGGTTGGGGTGGCTGGGAACCACCCCTTGTGTACAGCTTTGTTGATACCTTACATATATGATGTTGGTGCACTAAGGTTATGCAAGGCCCTTAAGTGCTAAAAAAAAATACTTGTACTTAAGGACGACCCCCGAACAGTGGTGTGCCTGCACGATCACAGACGTCACTGCTGGATTGGCCCAGGCTTTTCCCCGACCCCCACTGGAGACACACAATCCCACTCCGTGAGGTGTGCACCACTGGGGGGGCTCTAGCACGAATACTGAATTAAAAAAATTCAGCAGGTGCCTCGGCCAGGGTAAGTATTAGAAAGAAATTTAGTAAGAGAGAAAGCCCTCCTACCACGTCAGGAAAGACAACAGTTAGCGCTTCCCTCTCAGTTGTGTGGGTCACTCACACTAACTGTGGGGAGGGAATGCTAAGGTTGTCAATCTGAGTGCTCGTGAGGTGTCAAAAAATTTAAAGTGACAAAGCCACTTTTAAAAGAAAGATGAATGGATGGATGAATTGTTAATGCTTGGAGTAGCAAGAACAACAACAACAAGAACAGGTGCAAGTGAAATTGCACAAGATGCAGCGGGCTATGGCGGAAAAAACCGTTAGGAAATCTGTTCTGGCAAGAACGTCCGTCTCCTCCCGTGTCCAATCAGCCTCTGCTGACAAATCGTCAGTTTAGCAGTTATGTGTTTGACCTGATGTTCGGTGTCAGCGAATGGTGATATTCCCCTGGTTAATTTGGTAAATTTAATTGAGTGTGTGTGTGTGTGTGTGTGTGTGTGTGTGTGTATTAGCCCCTGTCTCATGGCATTAGCAATTGTACAAATTTCTGTGAATACATTTCTATTATATAATCCAATCACCCTACTGTAATTTTCCATAAGCTGTGAGGTACCATGTGCCGTTCACGTGAGGGGAAATTCCTCTATCGGAATACCAACCTTAAGAATGTAGAGTCAGCTCCGCCTCATCCCCCAGACCTTCCCTTCACGGCACCATTCTTCACTTGAGTCTCACGAGAATCGGACTGGTACTCTAAGCTTAGCCAAACTGAGCCCCCACCTTAACTAACGCTCACAGCTTAGTTTTAATTACGGTGAAATTACTAATAGACTGTGACTGATATATTTTTTTTACAAATAAATGGAGAAAAGACCATTTTGGGTTTTGCAACTTAACCCCTCAACTTATTTATATAAGCAGAGTTAAGGTAATTCCAACCAACGCTCATATAAAGGCGGCAGCGATGGGATAGATCCAATAACTGAAACCAGTGAGATGCAGTGTAACTAACTGTGCAAGGAACCCACATCACTGTAACCCATGTAACAGTGAAAGTTTCTAAGTGTCATTCTCTATGCCAACAGATTATATACCGTATATATTCTCGTGAGCAATGTCATATGTGTGATGTACTTCATTTTTAGTCCATATAACACGCGGACTTTGAACACATGAGCAATTGTGGTATGGTCGGTAGCGTTCCCTGGTCCCATGCATTAGGTCAAGGGTTCGAGTCCTGGCTGGTGAGGTCATTGATTATATGTCAGATATATTTAAATGGCATCCCAGATTGACAAACAAAAAATCTTTTCTCAATAACATTTAATATGCTAGTTATCACTAATTCACTATGTATATGGCAAAACCCCGTACCGACGACAGGCCTAATACTGAGAGTCCCTATCTCAAGTGGATGTGACCCGGTACATTCCTTTAGCCTGCCGTGTGGAGTGCACATAACCACAAAAACCCAGCGTCCCAGACACCCCCCCAGTCCCCAACTCTCAAATGCTGTGGAGACGCTGTCTGCATATTTTTTTCTCAAAGAACAGCCATCACCATACAGCGACAGTACAACTCCTGTGCTCAAGGCATAGTTAAGAAAAATACCTGTTAGGCATCCCAAGTTGTTTAACTTATGGTTTCTGCTCTTCGTAAAAACAGAGTGTTATAAATTCTTTGTGAAACCAGCTACATCTTGTGCAGGCCAACTAGTCAACCTGTCATAATCAATCAACGACAAGAGATCTACCAATCTTCAACATCATCAAGTTTGCCCCGGGGTGCAGTAACAAGATCGCCTGCTGATACCAGAGACGACCCCAGTGAACTCCAAGTTCATCGAGATTGCCATCCACCACTCATCCAGAGGTTGACCGCATGGTACCCCTCGTGAACACCAGACGCCATCACGAATTCTTCAAGGACGTCATCTTTAAACTACACACCAGCAACCCTGACTGTGAATCTCAACCAGCTGACTGTCATCCAAGCTGCTGAAGTCTACGGGATTAGAGGCCAGATTTTCAAGAAATTCCCATAATTCTATCAAACCAATAGTAGGACAAAGACACACACTACAGTATATTATATACACATTAGCATATGCTACAGCACACCATCATACATCAGGCGTCGTGGTAGATTAGTGTTTAAATTATATGTGTTTTACTTATTTTTTATATATAAATGTACTGAAGTTCTCTATAACCCGTAATTTTTTCTTGCCAATTATTACGATATTTTTTAAACATTTACTGTAAATGGCTACGCAAGGTATTTGTGTAGAATGACTTATCATGTCTATTTAGCACTGATGGATTATCTTTTATATTTAATGAGTTCAGATATTACTGGTTTGGAGGAGCTTTATGATAACGTTTCAGTTAATTCTGACGACGCACTCATGTCTGACACTGTACTAGCCACTGGTACTCGTGTAAGTACTCAACGCGTAGAATTAATAGATTCGCAAGAAACGCAAGCGCCCTTACTGCGAGAATTTCTGTTGAGAGTAGTGAACATTTAAGTGATCAATCACATGACAACTTATGTCGCGGGACCCTAAGGTCAGGTAATACGGACAATACAACACCTGATTACGGGCCAGATACATCTCAGCCTACAGAGTCTCACAGTGTGTCAGATATTTTTCTTTTCCCTCCCGCATCCACTAAGCTTTCAGTTAGTTCTAATTTGTCTAGCAACTCACTAACCATGGCTTCTCCTAATACCGGTAGGTCCTCTAACACTTCTAGTTATATTCAGGTGTTACAACGTAGGGACCAAGCTCACGAATTTACGGCGGAAGATGACCACCTTGTAATGACATTTATAAGAGCATGTGAAGATACAATGAAAAATGTCGGAATAACAGGGGATGAAGAAAGAGTTTTGTACGCCCTCATATAAAGCAAGGTAGTTTTGCCAGCGAGCATTTAGACGCTAGTGACCTTGCTTCTTCTTCATATGACAAATTTAAGAAGGCACTAATTTGTCTTTTTGAATTCAGAACACTCCAAGGTCATTTAAATTGGATGTTTAGATGGGTTGACCGTCTTTGGCATGTGATTCGCTCAGAAGATCCCATGAAAGGCGTAGCCATTGCAGGTGATGTCTGTCAAAACATCCTGGTTAATTTTAGTGGAACACCTTGGTTCGACGCTGATGACAATGTCTCGGGAAAATTTTGGAAAACTAATTGAACTAATTAGTTTTATTCTGACAGTCTGTGAACCTACATATAATCAAGCACAGAAAAATGATTATGCACCAACTGATTTGATTCTGGAGTACGGAAGTAAGATTGCTCCGAAGTCATCACGTACTCCTCTAACGAGAACAGTAACACCTGTGGCACCAGTTCAGCAACGAGTTCCCAAGAACTCAGCCACAAAGACGTAATATTTAGTTTGCACACAATGCAAGAAGAATGGTCGTACAGTTGATATTTGTGAACAATTCCAACGAAGTGGTGCAAGGCCTAAAAACAAACCAACCCCTCAACCACCAGAGCGACTAGGCCCACATAAGACTTGCAACAGCTGCTCAAACTAAGTCTGCTTCAGACCCGACAGCTGATGTGTGGTGTTTATACCATGAGTCTCCCACCCATACTACGGAGGATTGTCTAGCTGTCCTACGATGTAGAGAAATAGGGATGGACGTACCAACGGTATCCCACCACGGTAAGTCGCGTAGTCGTTTTCACAAGAAATTGGGGAAGCCCAACGCCAGTCCCAGACTGACGTAGGGTAGATACACCAGTACCACCACGTGACAACGCTTCTATTACAGCCTCGTTAATAGCGGCGTGAACCAAAGCGGAAGTGTTATCAATTCCGGTCAGTCAAGTTAGCGTTAGACATTGATACGGGTGCATGTGCAAACGTAATTTCTTTGGTGAAGGTTCCAAGCGTTCCCTGAAGAAGAGAGTGATGGGTATGGAAACACCAGGTAACACTGAAGTCCATTTATTAACGGATAGGAGAAATACAAGTGGTGACTAGCTACTCGGCACAGTAGCTTATACACAGTACAAGGTTGCTACTCGGCACAGTAGCTTATATACAAGGTTGCTACTCGGCACAGTAGCTTAGATACATATCCTACAGATACATAACCTACATCTCCCTCCCCCCCTTACGCTCATAAACTTTGTCTTGAGCGGACTTCTTAGTCCTAAGTCGCTCCGAGCATCGAGGTGCACTGTGGGGCGGATCCTCGTGAAGTGTAGGGGTGTCCTCGGTTAGGGGTGGGACTGGTTGGAGGAAGGGGCGGTTCCTCCACCAGACGCGGCCGCTCGGCATCCTGACCTTGTAGTCCCGCGACCGGCCGACGCCCATCACTATGCCCACCTTGCCCCAACGTGTCGTTGTCGGGTCCTGGACGCGGACAAGGGCACCAACCTCCAGCGGCTGAAGAGGGCGGTCACGGTCGTCATACCGAGCCTTGGCGTCCTGGGAACGTGTAGCGGCGCGGCGGTCGCAGCTCTCGGCTCTGGTCTGCCACTCCTTCGCAAAGGCCTTGGCGAGTGCAGGAACACAAGAGCGGAGAGGGTGACCATACAGGATCTGGGCAGAGGAGCGTCCTGTGTGGGTGGGAGTATTACGTAACTCCAGGAGTCCTTTGTCAAACGCCTCACAGTCTATGTTGCCTGAAGGGGCCACCTTGAGGATGAGGTGCTTGACTGTCTTGACCGCAGCCTCAGTGTGGCCGTTTGACTGTGGGTAGTGGGGTGTTGACACGATGTGGCGGACTCCAAAACGCTCCAGGAATCCTGTGAAGTCCTGGCTGGTGAACTGTGGCCCACCGTCCGTCCGCAGACGCATGGGGACGCCCAGGTCACGAAAGAGGTGGCGGAAGTGGCGAATGGTGGCCGTGGACGTCGTGTCCGAGCCACAGATTACCACCACAGGCCAGCCAGAGAGTCGGTCGGCGACAACTGGGAAATATTTCCCAGCTGTGCTGAAGAAATCAGCCGACACGGACTCGAAGGGCCTGGTGGGTTCATCGTCGCACAAGAGGGGCTCCTGCTCTTGACTGGGCTGCATGATCTGGCACGGCTCACAGGCACGGACTGTATTGACGATATCCACGTCAATGCCGTGCCAGTACACAGCCTGCCTTGCGCGGCGATGACGGAGAGCTGCAGGGACGACCACCCGGGCACCGTACAGGACGAGGTCCCCATCTGCGTACAGTAGAGGTCCTCACGTATCTTCCAATACAGGCGTAGGGCGTTGTGAAGGAACCCAGTCCTCACACTCTCCAAGAGCTGAGTGTAGAAGGGGTCTTTGCGTGCCGCGGTCCATAGTTCCTCAAGGGCCAGATCGCTGTCAGGTGGCGGCACTGAGGCCTGGGTGCTGGCGAAGGACTGTTCGGCCTGCAAAGTGACGATGTTGCTGATGGAGAAACCGGCCTCGGTGCAGAGCATCTCGTCTTCAGGTGTCGGGCAGCTTACTGGGGAGCGGGAGAGGGCATCCGGGATGCACAACTCCTTACCTGCGCGCCAAGCCGTGGTGAAGACGAAGGCCAAAATCTTCTCTTTCAGGCGCTGGAGGCGGAGATTCTCGATGGTGTCCAGCGAATAGTGGTTAAGAATGGGGACCAAGGGCCTGTGGTCTGTGATGAGGTCGAAGTGCTGTAGACCAATCAAGAAAAACTTGCACTTCGATAAGGTCCATACCACTGCCAGCAGCTCCAGCTCGATGGTAGCGTAGCGGGACTCAGCATCGGTGAGGAAGCGAGAGCCACACTGTACGAGCCGGTACTTTCCTCCACCGTGATTCTGGTGAAGGGCGTAACCAACCCCGTACAGGCGTGAGGCGTCTGTCTGGAGGACGGTGGGGAGCACTGGGTCGAAAGTAGCAAGGATAGGTGGACGTGACAGGGACTCCTTCACCTTATGAAAGGCGAGGTCGTGGTCAGGGGTCCACGTGAAAGTCCTCTTGGGGCTCATCAGGGAGCGGAGAGGCCTGGCAGCGGAGGAGACGTCAGGAGAAAATTCTGCCAGCTGGTTCACCAGGCCCATGAAAGACCTGAGATCCGTAAGGTTGGCAGGTTTGGCAAAGTCCGCTATGGCGCGAACTTTCTCCGGGTCCGCAGCAATGCCATCCCTTGAGAGTCGGTAGCCGCGGAAAGACACTGCAGGTGAGGCCAAGACGAACTACTCGGCATTCAGAGTGATGCTGCGCGTTCTACACCTGGTCAGTACCTCGTCGATGCGGTGAAGATGCGTCAGGTAGTCCTCATCGTAGAGGAGGACGTCATCCACTACCTTCACGCAGTTGGTCACGCCTTGAAGTGCCATGTCACCACGGAGACAGAAGGCGTCCCCCATAGCAGCGAATCCCATAGGGCCACGGCAGTAGCGGAAGCGTCCGTAAGGCGTGATGAAAGTGGTCAGTGGCTGATCCTCCTTCTTCAGTGGGATCTGCCAGTAACCACAGAGGGCGTCCATTGTCGAAAAGTACCGTACCTTCGGGTCCACACTCCTTATAGCTGCAAAAGGAGTGGGTGAAGGGTGGGCGGGATGGGACACCTGGCTGTTAAGCTTAGACAAGTCGGTAGTAATCCGCACTCCACCGTTAGTCTTAACCACAGAGTCTAGAGGGTGGCACCAAGGGGACGGGTCGTCACCAACGGGTACGATGACACCCTGGGCCACCATGGAATCCAGTTCCTTCTTGACTGATTCCCTGAAGGTGAGAGGGATCAACCGGGGAGTGTGTATGGCAAACGGCTGCGCATCTTCCCGTAGGTTTATCCTCATAGGCGGACCCGCCATAGCCTTCACTGGCGTGGTCCGTAGGGCCTCCTTCGTCACCAGCACTTCCGAGTACTCCTTCAGGAAGTAGGCCCTTTCGGCTGAAGGAGACGTCTCGCTGTGAAGAGGAAGCTGCCGTGACTTGGGTGGAGGCGGGGCAGGAGTGGACGCGGGTTCTGGGCAGCTCTGTGCGGCAGCTGCGTCGCTCGTTGACTCACATACCCTGCTGGCGGTGTACCGAGCAGCTGGGATCTGCTCGGGAAAGTCTCTGGGCACCACGCCTAACTCCTTACAGTGCTCCCACGACAACAAGGGTACACCGAGAGGAGGCTGCACGTACATCCATCCGTGACACGACCTGTCGCCGTAGGTAATCTCCGCTTGAAAGGAGCCCACAGTGTCCGGCATCTGGGAACCGTCCTCATTGTAATACTGCAGCTGCGGCGGTGGTCCCAGGTCGCGTTTGGTGTGGCCCAGTTTCTGGAGGTGCTTCAACCCAATCACCGTAGTATCAGCGCCGGTGTCCGGTATCACCTCGATGTGACCCGACACATCACCGTGTGTGACGGCGACGCGGATAGTAGGGGAAGGGGTAGCCCTGGGGCATGTGGTCGATTCCACCCTCCTGATGTGACTCAGCTGCTGCTTGGGGCTGCGTGGGCCATCTGAAGGGGGCAGTTGTGCGAACCACCCCGAGGGAAGTGCGCTGCTTTCCTCCTCGTCTCGGGCTTTTGGGCTTGGGTTGGCGGCAGCACTTGTCGTAGTGTCCATAGCGACTGCAGGCCTGACACTTGTGGCAGGGCACCTGTCTGTGTTAGACCAGTGGCCCTTACGGCCACATCCACGACACAGTGCGTCGGCGGCCTGGCATGTCTTGGGGCCATGCTGCTTCCCACAGCTGCCACAGGAGGCACTAGGCGGAGGCGTGGAAGGACGTGCGGCAGCCTTCACGTTGTTGGCCGCCTTCTTACCCTTCTTGTACTGTGAGATAGCTCTCACAGCAGGTGGGGCCCGTAAGGCAGAGGTGGCGGACTTGGTGGCCTAGTATGACCGACATTCAGTCTCTACTACCTGGAGAGTGGAGGAAGCGTCCAGGGGGATGAGTCGCTGCACCAACTCTTCTTGCCTGACACCTGTCAAGATCCCGTGCTTGATCCAGGCTTCCTCACATTCCCGGCTGTGCGTTATGCAGACGTCGATCTCCTACGACAAACTCTTCAAACGTACAAAAAAGTCGTCAAAGGATTCATTCTCCGCCTGCTTGCAGCTGGTGAAGGCGCGGCGACGCAAAGCCTCGTTATTCTGACCTTTAACATGCTCCTGTGGAAGGTCGAGTACATCCGTCACTGAAGACGTAGAATCGGGAGGCACTTGCAACATGTGCTCCAAAACTCTCTGGGTCTCCAGCGACAAACACATCCGCAGTTGGATGAGCTGTTTGTTTGGAGGCATGCTATCAAGGTCCACCATCGTGGAGTAATCTGTCCACCGCCGCCTCCACTCACGAAAAAGCTGAAACGTGACGTCTGGTGAGAGGGCGGGTGCGTGTTGAACAGATGCCTTGGGAGCTGTTGGAGTAGCAAGAGTACCTGGAGGACGCTTGTGTGGTGGAGGAGGGAGGGTACTGGCGCCTTGGTGAGCACTACCTGCGAGTTTGGGAGGGTGGGTTAGCTCCAGGATCGCCAATAGTGCATCAGAAAAGCGTCGTTTCCTCCTCTCTTCATATCTCCTCCCTCTGAAGTTCCATTTCCCTGAGTCACTCGTCCCTGTCATTCATCCACCTCAGAATTGTGGCAATGTCCGTCGCTGGAGGTGGAGGATGAGATGCAGTGGGCCCAGAAGCGCCATCTGTGGAGTCGTGTCTCCCATCTTGACGTTGTCCCTTAGTATGCTTGAACTGCGCTGTTTAGTGTATAAAGTGGCTTCTCATCAGCTCGAACCACATATATATGACGTAAGCAGCGCAGAAATAATGCATAGAGTCCACTGTTCTGTCCGTGAGTGGGTGCGTGCGTGTGTGTGTGTGTCTGAGAGAGCAGATCGTGGTGGCCTTAATGCGGGTGGCTGGAGCCGCCGAGGAGGTAAGACGTTAGTGTCTCCCCGGATGTCACACGAGGAGGATGTACGCCTGCGTGCTCCGTGGGTACCACAAAAAACAGGCCAATGCTCAGCTCTCAGCTCTAGACACACTAATATACTGACACTAACACTGCCACCGTCACTAAAACGCACTGTGACGGCGCAACACTGCACGTCGCGGCGAAACACAATGCAACACAACACAACACACTCGAATCGACACGCACATCGCCGGCAGTCGGCATTGATTCTGCACTTGTAAGTCTACAAATCCTACTCACTGCGCCATGGAGGTTCCAAGTGTTCCCTGAAGAAGGCAGTGATGGGTAGGGAAACACCGGGTAACACTGAAGTCCATTTATTAACTGATAGGAGAAATACAAGTGGTGACTAGCTTGTGCCTTGCACGACCCACAGAGCCAGACTGAGGCTGCATTGCCATATGGCAGCCTCGGGGCAATGTTGCCACATAACTCGTGCAGTGTTGCCACGTAATTACATATATAAATGCTACTCGGCACAGTAGCTTATATACAAGGTTGCTACTCGGCACAGTAGCTTATATACAAGGTTGTTACTCGGCACAGTAGCTTATATACAAGGTTGCTACTCGGCACAGTAGCTTAGATACATAACCTACATTTGGCATCCTATCAAGAGTTACAACGTAGATCCCCTCACCAAGAATTTTTAATTCGACCAACTGACACCGATCTTTCAGGAATATCCAGTACTCAGCTGGACAAAACAGGAAGGGTAACATTACCACTTCGTTTTTCTAGACGTGGTATATCCTTTTCTGCAGATTTTTATATTGTCCAAGACTTTAATTTACCAGCTGACTGTTTAATAGGTCTTCCAACTCTTAAAACTAAATTAATAGGTGTTCAACTAAGCAAACATATTATCACTGTTAATGGTATTTTCTACAGTACCATGCACACGTCTGTACCATTGCTCTCCACAAGGGTAAATGTGTTGTCCAACGCTCCTACTAAGAGGACGAAGGATTCTGAGTCAAAGCTAGTCTAAGACACCACCGACACATTTCCTCAGCGTGATTATAGCAGCAATAGTTGGACGATTGTACCTGCAGTTTAAATGAGTACTCTCCATTTTCAGAATGAGGAAATCACCAGAGCCACTGTTAGCTTACCTGATGTGTACACGGTGGCGGATGTAGCCTGTCTTATGGAAACATGCAAGGTTAAAGACTTAACGTGCGAATCTACATTGAGCACGATTCGTCCTGGTGGTTTAACAGACGTCCCAGTTCTGAACAGAACAGGTACTTTACGAAAATTGAAAGAAGGATGTTATTTGTGTGATTTTCTAGTTTATTGGGCAAATGAAATATATATGGATCCTCGTGTTTTGAAGCTGGATTTGGTAAAACGTTACTCTGAGCACCTACGTGATACGGGTAGTCCCCATTTGCGGTTCACGGCACCATAAGCTCGTTGAACAGGCTTTGTGTGAAATATAACAGAGTCTAGGACTGCTTTATTATCCTGGTGGTCCAGTGTTCGCGTTCCCCGGTCATAGTCATGTGCTCGTGTGCCGTAGGTTCGAATACTGTCGGGTTGAGGTGTTGATTGTATGTAGAAGTCCGCGTGTTTATTGGGCTAATGAAATATACATGGATCCTTGTGTTTCGAAGTCGGATTTGGTAAAACGTTGCTCTGACCACCTACGTGATACGGGTAGTTCCCATGAGAGGTTCACGGCACCATAAGCTCATTGAACAGGCTTTGTGTGAAATATAACAGAGTGTAGGGCTGCTTTTAGTATCTTGGTGGTCCAGCGGTTAGCGTTCCCCTGTCACAGTCATGTGCTCATTGGGCCGTGGGTTCGAATCCTGGCGGGTTGAGGTGTTGATTGTATGTAAAAGTCCGCGTGTTTATTGGGCTAATGAAATATATATGGATCCTCGTGTTTTGAAGCCGGATTTGGTATAACGTTACTCTGAGCACCTACGTGATATGGGTAGTCCCCATTAGAGGTTCACGGCACCATAAGCTCGTTGAACAGGCTTTGTGTGAAATATAACAGAGTCTAGGACTGCTTTATTATCCTGGTGGTCCAGCGGTTAGCGTTCCCCGGTCACAGTCATGTGCTCGTGGGCCGTGGGTTCGAATCCTGGCGGGTTGAGGTGTTGATTGTAGGTAGAAGTCCGCTTGTTTATTGGGCTAATGAAATAAATATGGATCCTCGTGTTTCGAAGTCGGATTTGGTACAATGTTGCTCTGACCACCTACGTGATACTAGGGTGTGTCATAGGAGGGAAGATCAGCTAAAACTAATGGCCCATCACTTTTTTGGTAGATTTTAGTGTATATAAACAGAAAATAATTTCAGTTTCAATATTTTGCAACCTTTTGCTAGGTAAATTTTAGCGTGAAATTTATCGAAAATCTAACGTACAGCTGCATTAGTGCATTACAATTAAATAGTGAACATTGCTTTCTGACTTCATTCTTTAACAACCCAACTAACAATATTTTTTTCTGTTTCAGATTCTGAGTGCATTTATAAGTTGATAATATTTGCGATGGCTGCTTGTGTCAGGACGAGGAACCAAAAATCCAGCCATCTCAGTCACTATCTTGGGTCTGGGGGAAAGCTCCTGAAGTCGGAGTTGCCTACATTGAGAGATGCTTTGAGATACGGTGTTTTAATCAGGCAAATCAGTGAAAAGAACCAAAGAACTTACACAAACAAAGACATTGCCAGTGATATGACCAAAGCTGTCTTGGCACAGTACACTCTGGCTAACGCTCAGTTTAAGCCTCCAGTCATAACAAGTCAGAAGAAGATTAGTGAGAGACTGCTAGCCAGTTGGGAAAAGGCAAGAGATATCTCTCTTGGGAGAGGAAAACTTGCAGTTAAGGACAGCTTTGCCAAGCAACTGGACCAGTTATTTGACATAATTACTTGCAAGTGCCCAATTGTTCTCTGTCCTGAGTTTGGATGCGATCGTGACTGTAAATCCGAGGCCCACATCTCCTGTATTTGCAACCGTGAACTGAAGATTCTTGTGATCGAACTGGCATTTGTCAAAGCACAGAGAGAGAAGACTGGCAGTATAGGGGCTCTCATGATTTCTAGACCAAGATATTCCGGAGCCCAAGAGACAGGAGGCTGCCACAGAGAGACAGAAGAGGAGAAGAGTTGCCGAGGGAAAGAGACTTGAGAAGGCCCAGGGTGAGGTAAAAAAGGCCGATGATTGGAGTCAAGCTGATTCAGAGTTTAATGACTTCCCCATGGCTGATCCGAGTGCTGACCAGGAGAATGGTGACTTTGTCCCTAACCCAGAAAATAATGATGCCAAACCTTCCAGGCATAAGATTCGAAATAGGAAAGATATCCCGAGCATAGCTCTGGCCAGCATGCGACACCACACTGGTCTCAGAGAAACTGCAGAGATAGCAACAGCTGCCTGGATTGACGGTGGTTTGATAACACCTGATGATGTTCACCTGGTGATCGATCATAACAAAGTAAGGAGAGCTCTGGAGAAACTTGTCAGTAACCTAGAAGAGGAGTTTGATAAGGGGATAAGAGAAAATGGAATCATTTGTTTGTTCTTTGATGGGAGAAAGGATGACACTAAAGTGTTCATGAAAGTTGGAGATTCTGACAAGTTGTTCCCTGCCATGGTGAAGGAGGAACACTACTCCTGCTGCAGTGAACCAGGAGGGAAGTATTTGTGGCATTTCACTCCAGAGAAAGATGAAATCAGGAAACCAGCTGAGATAGTGGCAGATAGCATTGTGAACTGGCTCAGAGAGAGGAACGTAGACCAGACCCTGCAGGCCATTGGAGGGGACAGCACCAACACGAACACAGGGTGGCAAGGGGAGGTCATACAGTGGATAGAGCGGAAGATTGGGAGGAAGCTGGTCTGGATTGTTTGTGACCTCCACACCAACGAGTTGCCACTCAGACATCTGATCCAGGAGCTGGATGGCAAGACTCTTTCAAACAACAGATGGTCTGGTCCTCTTGGCAAGATGCTGGACTCTGCCACTGAGTTAGAAATAAATCCGAGCTTTGAAAAAATCACAGTTGGCCCTCCACTCGTTGAGCTTGCACATACTGTCATTGACGACCTGAGTACTGACCAGTACTATGGTTACATGATTTGCAGTGCCATCAAAACTGGGGTCATGCCTGATAGACTTGCTTACCTGCAGATAGGTCCAGTCTCACATTCTAGGTGGCTCACAACGGCTCTCAGGTTCTGCAGAATTTGGGTCGCTCATCATAAACTGAAAGGGAACCAGCTTCACAACCTGAGACTTATTGTCCAATTCATCGTGAGTGTCTACTTGCCAAATTGGTTCAACACTAAGGTCAAGTCATCGTTCTCCGTAGGTCCGAGGCATGTTCTCTTCCAGCTTGAGCTCCTGAGGAGTCAGCCAAGGAAGGTTGTTCAGATTGTGGAGCAGACTGTGAGGAGATCTTCCTGGTATGCTCATCCCGAGGCAGTTCTGCAGACAATGCTCTGCAGTAAGGATGAGGAGGAGAGAAGAGTGGCAGTCAAAAAGATCTTGGATATGAGACTTATGAGAGGATCTGGGCATGACGAGTCAGTTGGTGACGATTCCTTCAGGGTCAGGAAGACTCCTGAAGTCAATCTAGGTGCCAAGACCCTCACTGATCTCATAGATCTGGATAACATCCAGGCTGGCAGTGAGCCCCCTCTTACCTGCAGCCTCACCAATGTTCAAGTCAGAGCTTTCCTGGACAACCCCATGCATGTCCCTGCCTGGCCCTCGCACACCCAGAGCATAGAGCGCTGTGTACAGCAAGTGAGCGAGGCCAGCAGTCACGTGTACAGCCAGGAGAGGAGGGAAGGCTACATCCAAGCTCAGGTGGTCAGCAGGGAGGTGATGAGTAGAAACAGAAGCAAGAAAGACATGTTCTCTATGGTGTGCAGCAACACCGGGTCGTAGTAGTAAAACCGGTTTTTGTATTTGATGATTTTGTTTTCTAAAGGAATATTAAATTTAATAAATGTGTCAAGATCATTCGTTTCACTATTCTGGATCATTTTCATCCTAATAAATTAACCTGATACATTTACTTTACTTTAAATAAGCTATTTAGTGGTGTTGGTAAAAGGGTGGGAATACTGAATTTTCATAAGATTTCAAGTTAAAATTTATCTAGCAAAAAATAAAAACTTTTCAAATCTGAAGATATCACATGATTCTGCACATAGAACTACATCATTAATACCATGGGCCGATTTTTCAAACTCAAAAAAAAAAATGCGCCTCCGTATGACACACCCTAACGTGATACGGGTAGTTCCCATTAGAGGTTCAAGGCACCATGAGCTCGTTGAACAGGCTTTGTGTGAAATATAACAGTCTAGGACTGCTTTTAGTATCCTGGTGGTCCTGAGGTTAACGTTCCCGGGTCACAGTCATGTGCTCATTGGGCCGTGGGTTCGAATCCTGGCGGGTTGAGGTGTTGATTGTATGTAGGAGTCCGCGTGTTTATTGGGCTAATGAAATATATATGGATCCTCGTGTTTCGAAGCGGGATTTGGTAAAACGTTACTCTGACCACCTTCGTGATAGGGGTAGTCCCCATTAGAGGTTCACCGTACCATAAGCTCGTTGAACAGGCTTTGTGTGAAATATAACAAAGTCTAGGACTGCTTTTAGTATCCTGGTGGTCCAGCTGTTAGCGTTCCCCGGTCACAGTCATGTGCTCGTGGGCCGTGGGTTCGAATCCTGGCGGGTTTAGGTGTTTATTATATCTATATATATATATATATGTATATATATGTGTAACCTGTCGTGATTTTACTTATTGGGGTTTTTGATTAGTAGATCGTAAAAAGGTGGAAGCGCCCCTCATTAAATACCGAACCAGCACAAACTCGAAAATAAAAGTATTTTTCGTGATCGTGGACTAGCTAGTTCCTATGACTGGGGTTAATGAGACACATTTACAACATTTAACAAGTGTATTACTCCAAGACTCCCCCCCTTACAACACTAAGAAAAGATATTAATTGCACAAAAGGCACTAGATTGACTTCTCAAAATGTGTTACAGCACCAGGCCCAAAATGCTACCAACCCAGATAATTAATGGAAAGAACACAGAAAATTATACATGGTACAGCAGGAAAATATCAAAAAGTAATAATGGCGCCCTAAAAGGAGCTAATACTTCAGCAGGACTACTTACACAAGAAAATACACTATAAATTTAAACAGACACAAGAACGAGGAACTCATCTGAAGCAATCCCTTAATACATCCTACATCACTGCTAAGAGCCTATAAAACATTCAAACAAATATTACTTGCACAAATTAAAATGCCTTAAGTACAACCGACAAATTTATAGTAATCCATGAGGAATAGAAATACTAACTTAGTCATACTGCACAAGAGCATGGATCAATCATAGCCTGTCTGGAATGACCCACACAACACTATTAATCTTAAATATCTTAATTACACAGAACCCGAAGGTTGTAACTACTAACCGGCCCAGTGGCATGCGACAACAAGAAACCGAAAAAATCACTCATGATTGGTCAGGCAGGCGGGTGCTCCCCTTATTTCTATTACTCTGGTCTAGGTTCAGGAGTCATGAGTGCATATCTCCACCATTGCCCATGACATACTTCACACATTTGTTCAGAACACAGCGTACTTCCTAGCACTGCAGCCCCAACATTTTTTAAAAAGGAACTCATACGACCAGCGTGTTCAATCAACCAATGGGTCGTTGATGTCAAACCAGGACTTGGCTAATTGAACCACATAGACCCAATACTGGGAAGATGAATGTCTCTATGAAACCACTAGAATTCCAGGTCCTTGAGTGTGACCCTCTATTCACCCAGTCTGCATTCAGCTGGCTTACTCCCACGAATTTATAGACGGGAAGAGAGCGACAGTCGATCCAGCCTAGTTAGGCCAGCGCACAGTACAGCCAGGTCAACCCTCCCCCAGCTGAGAAAGGGGTTCTGTTTGCAGATGATAAGATTTTTTTCCCTAAGCTGGCTGACTAAGGAGATGTGTGTTTTCCTGTGGTGTTGTATGAGCCTATCAGGGGAGGTTAGGTGAACCAGGTCGACCACATCCAAGCTCTGCGGTCAGTCACTGTAGTTTTGTAAATAAAGACATCTGCTTGCTCCCCGGTCGGGTGGGTATCCACCCCGTGATTAGCCAGCTATATCTTCCAAACCACCAACCATCAACCAAGAGGGGCCTCGTGACGCTGCAAAAGGAGTGCTTTATTAACTACTGTTAAATTCTTTTCGGCCAACACTTCTCACATCGCTCCTGAACTAAGAAGACCTCTCAACAAGACCTCCTGCTGGACCCGGAACTGTGAAGACCGCCCTCTCCCTTGTGCCATTGTTGGCCATCTTCCCGGACCGGACCACCCACGACTGTCATCGTCCACAACAACTCACGAGCGTTCTCGGTTTATCGAGCATTAGCTTGCCCTCCCCACTGGTGGTGTGAGTGACTCACACTCCAGCTGGATAGCAGTTATAGCGCGATATTCCCGGCGTGGTTTGAGCTCTTTTCCTTCTACTACTATTTTTCCTTTTTCGCTCTGGCCTAGGGACCTGCACCCTCAAAAGTGTATTCATCCTGCGGTCCCCCCTGTAACTGTTCACCTCCCTCCCAGGAGATTGTGAACACGAAAGGGGGTTGGAGCAAAACCCATCCCAGCCGAGTCTTTCCAGGAAAACCGTGATCGTGCGGGTCCACCTGGAAAGAGGGTAGCAATCCTTATCCTTCCCAAATAGGCACACTTAGCTCACGTCTATAAGTGAGCAGTCACATACACTAGGAAGTAGGCTTCCCCAACGGGGCTCCGGGAGAGAAGCTCAGGAATCACTCTACGACCACCAGCCAGTGGGGAGTGCTGAAATTCCTCTGCTATTTACTCAACCGGAATAGGTAGGACCTAAAAAAAAAAAAAAAAAAAAACATGGGTTATGGAGCGCGTACGCCCTCCTAACCGCGACCCCCGCCTGAACCGCCAACCTGACGACCCGAACTACGACAGGCTTCGCACAGAGAAAGCGGACCAGTTACGTCCCTTCAATGAAGCCCTGAAAAGTAGGAACACTGCCACCACCTCCAACAACTCCACCACCACTGCTATCGCCACTGAGGACAACTGGACGAAGGTAGAAAACAAGAAACGCCGACGTGCATTTTCGGGAAACGAATGCCGTCAAGCAGCCCAAAAGGCACCCATCACCACCACCAGCTCACCTCCAACGACACTGCCAAAATTCCGGATCACGAAAACGGACGCAAAAACAACATATGCCGCCGTCACAGAGATGGAAAAGCGAAATCCACTGGCCAAGTTCTCAGTGCGGCCCAACCTAAAGGGGGAGATGATTATTCACCCCAAAGACAAGGACTCCGCCACCACCCTCGACACTTACCTGCAAAACACCACCACCGTTGCATCAACCAAGCTGGACCCCGCCCAGAAACTGATGAAGTCGGTAGTCCTCCGGTACCCAAAGGAACTACCTCTCGAACCCCTGGAGAACCACCCGAAGATCTTAAAAGCCGAGAGATGCTCTCCCCTGTCCGACAAGACGGCCACCACGAAACAAGTGCTCATAACGCACTACGGCTCACCCCCCAGCACCATAGACCTCAAAACCTGGGGGATCTACGAAGTGAGGCCCTTCGTCCCAGAGCCCCTGCGGTGCTTCAGATGCCAGAAATACGGGCACCATCAGACAAGGTGCACGTACAAGGAAATCTGCGCAGTCTGCGCACAGAAGCACGGCACACACTCCTGCCTCACCAAGTTGAAAAATGGGGAAAAAATTGCCCCCAAGTGTGCCAACTGCGGGGGCAAACACCACGCCTGGAATCCTGGATGCTCCGAGAGAACAAAGAGGGTCCAGGCAAACCGACCAGCAGCAAGACCGGCCCCCACCGCCTACACACCAGCCCCACCAAGTACCTTCGTGTGGGGAACCCAAAGGCCAAAACAACAAAGACAACCTCCTCAGCCAGTCAACACCCAAAGTGCAGCCCAGTTTCCTGGCCTCACTACGGCCACACCTCAGCCACCCAAGCAGCAGACAACGACAACCACGAGAAAGACAAAAGAAGCACACACCAAGGCACCAGAAGGAATGATACACGTATCAGACCTAGCCAAGGTACTGACAACCTTCGCGGAGGGCCTAGCCGGACTACTGGGCCACAAGATCCAATCCACACAGCTCCAAATACTCATGGGGAGCGTCCTCGGGCAAGTCGCCACAGCTCCAGCCACCTCAGTGGAGGAAGCCACGCCGGTCCTCACACGAGTGACAGCCGAGGTACACTCTACACCGAAGAAGGCCACCAGAGAACCCAAGATACCGACAGCTCCCAGAAAGAAACTGGACATTTCAACTCCCCTGAACCGAACCACGGCCCAGAAGGCAAAAACCACAGAACACGAAGATATGAACCTGATCCAGTTGGAATCGAACTTGGACATCTCCATCGAGGACCACCAGAAGTCCCCGATGAAACAGTGGTGGAAAACATCAGCACCCTGAACATCCTAACATGGAATGCTCAGGGCATCAAAAACAAGAAACACCTCCTACAAGAAGCAGCAGACAAGGACAAGCTTGACATCATACTGCTACAAGAAACACTTCTACAAGAACACCACTGTTTCAAATTCAGTGGTTACAAGACATACAGGAGGCATTTCACGCAGGCGTCAACAAGAGGATGTATGATCTTGGTCAAGTCAAGCATACCCTCCGCCGATGTCACGCAGCAATTTCCATGTGGGGAAAACATCGAGACACAGGCCGTCAAAGTAACCCTCCAAGAACGGGAATTAACTGTTCACAACATCTACAAGAACCCAAGGGGCTCAACTGGAGGTTGCTCAATTATTTGCTTCGGCCGCTGACCACGCCACACTCATAGGAGGGGATTTCAACGCACATCATCCCTTCCTAAGCTCGGCAAGCCCCACAAATGAAGACGGCCTACACCTATACACCACCTTTCAAGATGCACCCGAGATCTGCCTCCTGAACACCGGAGAGCCCACCCACACTAGGGGAGGAAGGCTAGATCTAACCTTCGTCTCCAGTGCACTACAGCCTTCGGCCTCCTATCAGATACACCCATCGCTGACCAGCGACCACTTCGCCACCCTAACAACGCTGAAGGTGAACAAACTCCCCACTCCACCCCCCCCCCCCCCCGAGATGGAGATACAATACCCAAAAGGCAGACTGGGGACTCTTTAAGAAACACCTGGCTAAGTGGCGCGAAAAATCACAGCCGGCCGGCGCAGCACCCGTGGATGAGACAACCCTCCACCACCAATTGGTCGAGGCGTTTCACCAAGCGGCAGAAGAGGCTATCCCAAAAACAAAACCCACATCAAGACAGTACAATGATTACTGGTACTACTGTCCCAGGGTGAAAGAACTCAACCACAGAGTGAACATGGCCCGAAGAAACTACAGGAGACATCCGACGGAAACAAACAGACATCTCCTTCAAGTCATAGTTAAGGATACCAGGGAAGAGAAGGAAGAAATAAAAAACGTAAGCTGGCTCAAGTGGTGTTCCGAACTGAACGAGCACACCTCCCTTGGCAAGATGTGGGCCCAGATCCGAAGGGCATCTGGGAAGGCAACACCACCACCACCAACCCATCCCAACCCAGAAGAGGAAGCCGAGAGACTTGCAAAACTGTTCTCTGACCGAGCAGCAACGAAAAACCTCCCGAGACAGGCGGAGGAGACACAACGGCGTCTGCAACAGGTCAGACTCCAGATGATCGAAGAGGCCTGCAACAGTGAAGATGACACTGACAGACCATTCAACCAGCAAGAACTCCAGAAGTCGCTAAAACGAAGCAAGAACACAGCTCCAGGGGCCGACAGGATAACCTACTCCATGCTTTCTCATGCCGGTACAGCCGGACACGAGGCTCTGCTGCAAGCCATCAATGCTTCGTGGACAGCACAAAGACTCCCACCGGAATGGAAGAAGGCAGATATACAGCCCATTCCGAAGCCCAGAGAACCAGACAAACCGAGGCCCATCTCCCTTCTCAGCTGCATAGCGAAGACGGGAGAAAGAATGGCTCTCAACCGACTCAAGTGGAAAGTAGGCAGCCCACACCCTCACATCTTTGCTTACACAGAGAACACCGGCACAGGCAACAACATCGCCGAGATACTCAGCACAGTGGACAACAAACCAGCTCTGGTGGTCTTCCTCGACCTGGAGAAAGCCTTCGAACTAGCAAATCCATTGGCCATTACAACTACGCTCGCTAAAAAAGGCGTCAAAGGAAAGTTGCTCGGGTGGATCCAGAACTACCTCACACAGAGAGAAGCACGAGTACGCTTTCAGGGAGCAACCTCAAGCTACAGGGTCCATGAAAACGGAACCCCACAAGGAGGCATCCTCAGTCCAATGCTGTTCAATGTCCTGATGGAAAATCTAGTCAAACTTCCTTTCAGACAAACAGCCAAGCTCCTATGCTATGCAGACGACTTACAGCTTATAGTAAGAGGATCGAACAGACTAGCCAACACGCAACACGCACTCCAACTTATAGAAGAGGAGTGCAACAGACTTGGACTCAAGATAAATCCAGCCAAGTCGAAAGCGATGGCCATCTGCACAGACACACCAGACAAGATGCTCTCCATACAAAACACGCCGGTAGTCTGGACCAACGCCCACCAGTGTCTTGGAATCTGGTTTGACCAGAAACTCACCTTCAAGCCGCAACTCGAGTATCTCAGGCACAGGACGAAGAGCAGACACAATATAATGAGGTCGCTCACCAGCAAATCCGCAGGAGCAAACCTTCATGTGCTCAAAGCCTACTACACAGCCGCCATCAGATCGCTGGTAGATTACAGTGCTCCAGCACTCATTGGACTGAGAGAAGACCAAATAGCTAAGCTAGAAGTCATCCAAAACAATGCTCTCAGGACCATGCTTGGAGCACCCATGTGGACCAGAATTTGCAATCTGCAAATGGAAACCGAACTACCACCCCTGGCAGTACGAGTCAAGCAGGTGACAGCCGGTCTCCTCGCCAAAATCTGTAGAGCAGACAAGCCCACAGTTGCCAAGATTCGAATCAGTGCCTCCCTCCACCTCGACCACAGAGTGCGAGGGGCCACCTGGTCGCACGAGGCAAGCGAGGTCATCCGACACCTGCAAGCAGAAACACTCGTCAAGAACAACCAAGACACACGAGACAATGGTTACGCTGTTCCTCCACCATGGAGCCCTCCACCAGCCACACTCAAATTTACCGACCTAGGCGATAGTAAAGCCAACCTCCAGAAGGAGGACCTCAAAAAAATAACTCTCGAAGCCATAGCCACCGAGACACCGGCTGATGCAGCATCATACTTCACAGACGGCTCGGTGGACCCAAAACATCATAGATCCGGAGCGGCCTTCTACACCCAAGGTCAGACCCTCCAATGGAGACTTTCCAATGACTGCTCCACCCTACAAACAGAACTGGTAGCAATCTCAAAGGCCCTACAACACGCTGCAACACAACACAACAAGTCCATCATAATTCACACGGACTCGAAATCGGCCATGCAGGCGCTGCAACACAGTCAACCAAGAGACAACGTCCACATCATCACCTCGATCCTCGCACAGCTACAGGAATTCCAAAGCGAAAACCGACCAGTCGTCTTACACTGGATTCCCAGTCATGTAGGGATTGGAGGAAACGACGTGGCAGACGAAGCAGCCAAGGCAGCTACACGTTCTAGTAGCGTACACATCCAAATTCCAGCAAGTGTGCAACAGATCAAGAATCACCTCAGAAAGACTAGCAAGCTCCACATCAAAAAGAGTTTCCTTCATGCACTCAACGCTGGTTCCCAATCAGCCAAATGGTACCTGGCGACCAGAAAAGGGGAACCACCTTTCGCTGACAAGAAAACTCCAAGACAAACCCAAGTCAGCCTTCATCGACTACGACTAGGGTACAAGTGCTCCTGGCAGATGATCGGAAATGACGTCATGGATTGCACCTACTGTCAGGAGCAAGCAGCCAACCCACTTGAACACTATCTCCTCGACTGCGAGGTCACACAAAGCCTCCGAAACAGAACTCAAATCTCCCAAGAACCACACACAACACCAGCGGCCACTCTAACCCGAAAGGCCACATTCACCACCTACTTCGGGTCATCACACGATACCCACCACCCAGATAGCTTAGAAAGCATCCTCTCCCAGCAAGTGCGGACCCCAGTTCGGGGGGCGTGCCACTCCGAAACTGACCACGTCCAAGAATGGGGGTTGGTGGTAAGCGTCCACTGATTGGGGGTCCGCTCACACTTGCAACCTGCAGTATCCTTCCAATCTGCAGGTGGGACCACCTCTAATCCCAATCCGGTCTGGCTGCCTGGAGCTCCAGCCGGAACCACCAAACGGGCCGCCTATAGGCAAAGGCCCGTGTCGGACTACGGTCCGACAATCTCAACAGCAACAACAACTTCTTTTCTGCCTTATCTAAACATTGTCTGAGATCGAATGAGGACTTTCTTGCAACACCGTTGAACGCGTGTTAAGGGACGAGGCCACGTGGTCGCTTTTCTCGGCGGAACATGTATTGAGACGTCCGTCTGGGTCAGTGGCCACCAACTGAGTGAGAGCCTGTCAATGACCGTGTCCCTCAGGGCACTCGCCTGCCCCCCCCCCCCCCCCTCATGACATCATCTATTCCTGTATTTATATTTGTTTTCCTAGGGACATACGTAGCATATTTTGGACTGGGAAACTATCCACAATAACTTCTAATTTTATAATTGTCCCTTAACTTCATAAATCGTGTCTACATTAATTCGATAAAGTACTTTAAATTTCTATAGGCTTAGTTCAAAATGCTTCCAACCAGTGTCTGAGGGCGGTGCTTGGAGTCTTTGTTTTAACTCGCCACGAGGCATGAGTGTGTAAGCCTAGCCTACTTATGTTCCCTTGTTCAGAAGATCGGTCATTTTTGTTCTAACATCTCTAAATATCACATTAAAATTTCTGAATATTACACATACATTAATTTATAGTATGTATGTATTAAATATATCAGTTTTATGTGTATTTGTTAAGTAAAATAATATGGTAATTGACGACATGTTATCAGCACTGTGTTGGTCATTGGGCCACCAGCTCAGACAGGGAAGTGCAGATAGTAGAGTCATTTTCATCAAACTGTGACTACTTTTTTTTATTGTTGATTTATGTACCAGGGACTATTCAAACAAGATTTTGCTCCTAAGTACCTCTGAAAAGTGTCAGCTAACTCCGGGCGAGCGAAAATTGTGAAATGGCGCCCGGGGGTCATTTTCGTGATATGGCCTGTGAAAACTTTTAAACTAGATGCACTATAACCATGAATAAGTGGCCATTTTCTCTAATTTTGAGGTGAGAAATCTGATGGGAGGGTAAATCTTTAGTTTGGGTGCCATGTTAACCTCCAAATCCAAGATGGCGGCCAACGCACAGTGCAGCCAATCGTACAAATCGTAATATTATTTAGAAAATTACAAATGAAATATTCTGGATAAAACCTAACATATTTTCGTTTTGGGGGGTATTGTCCCTGAGATCATCAGTGAATAGACATCCGTATGCATCTTGAATCTCATTCCACACCAAGTACTTTCCCAACAAGATCTCCAAGCAAGCTCCTGGCCTTCTTTATCATATGCTGTTTGCTTTCGAAATGGCTAATGAGTGCAACGAGATTAACTGCCTTTTGTAATGTGGTAAGTCATGTGATAGAAATGATAGTATAGACAACGTTACAAGTGAGAAATGAAGCTCAAAGCAAGAAAAGGCTAAGAAATGGCAAGGAGTCGATAAATTGCAGATCGAAGTGCATGTTTCACTGAATTGAAATACGATCCATTTCACCATACCAATCAGACAGCTCATTCTCGGCAGTCAGGAATTCCGGCTTCTAAAATGTTCTCTGCTGACTTGACATCTGCAAAGATAGATGGCATGGGGAAAATAGGGAATTTCTAAGAGATAGAGTTTAATCCACGGTGAAGTCGCTGAATGACCGAGTTCCGAAAAGCAGACACCAAGTCAAAAAGGCCAACAACAATATTATAAGGGAAAGACAGTAGAAATGGATACAAAATCCATGGCTCCCGTTGTTGCCCTAATTGAAGAGAGAGTGGTTACCTCAAAGTTGAACAGGTGTTGCAGCATTGTGTCACAGAAGAGAGTCTGTCTATCTTCAACACCAATGGCACAATGTGGAAGGTGAAAAAAAGTATGTGCTAGAGAAACTCATGATGACGCCTACACAAGAACCCGATACATACACGTCGATCATTGACATGGACCTAATTTGTCATTTGGCTTCCCCAATCACAGAAGATCGAGAGAAAGGCAACGGTGCAGTTGCCGATATGTGTTCCTACGCCCCCTGCAGTAACCCGTGTATTGGTCATGTAACAACGGACGTAATTGGTGGATATGTTTGCTATAGGTCATATAGGTTGGCAGTTTGGAGACCCGGGTTACCATAGGGGGTGCAGGAACACATTTCTGCAACTGTACCAAATACAACTGGGGAGATTATAGAAAGAAGGTGGTTCCCACAGTTCTGACAAGGCATAAAATGCAGAGCGAATTATTTGTGTGAATGACCAATACGATCGGAGATGGACAATCAAAGACAGTGAACGCATGCTGTGTCAGAAGAGTGCAATAATTATTATATATAATCAGTGACAGAAGAAAATATGATCCGTTTGCAGGCATTTCTACAGGCTTAATGACAGAGCACTGCAGACACATTTGCTGTAGAAATCTTCTACTGTATAGTGCAAAAAACCTCAGTACAGGCTAGCCAGCACCACAGTTCGCCTATTCCCTTGCAGAAGCTGACACAGCACAATATTCTTTTTCAGCTATACACTGTAGTGTCCTCCGGTCAGAGGGCTATACACAGAATCTGTCATTCTTGAATTGAATTGAAACAATTTATTTAGCCAGAAAAAAAAAAAACAGAGTGGATAATGATAACAATATTAACATGGCTGTGCCAGTAGAGAATCTGAGCTCTCTTTTAGGCACCTCATATATACTATAAATTTATCTCAAGGAAGTATTATGTAACAATTAGTATCATCTGGAATGGTACAATAGCATGGTGGTAATAAGAGCATCTCATAATGTTACCACGGTTATAACTTCAATATTTGTTAATTTAATTTTTTTTATATACATAAATTACAGTGGAATTGAAAAACATAAGTATAATGGGGGAGCAGTACAACATGGGTTGTACACTAATAAGGTCGAACAAGAGGACAGAGCTGTCAGGATTATGTCTAGTTGGCAATTATGTTTATTGCAATGATAATTACGTATCTAGTTACATGATAATTTCCGATAAAACGGTTTTGATGGTACAATAAAAGCAGGTACTGTAAATGTAGTAGGTGTTACAAGAAATATTAATACTTAGACAATAGATATTTTTTTAATAGACGTATGGGTGGGGGAAAGTTGTTCCACACCTTCACACCGTGATATTTTATGGAGGTCTGGGACTGAGAGGAGCGCATGGGGGTTGGCCTTAGTAGATCTGGGTGCCATAAGTTGTATCTCTGATTATTCCGGAACTGGAAATAATTATTGTCAAGCAAGTGATCGATAGATTTGTAAACAAAGAGGACACAGCAGTAGGAGTTAATATCTTCGAATTAAAATTTTCAATATAGCAAATTTTTCGTTTGTGTGATCTGTTTTTTCAATTAGGTCATTGTCCGTACAACTCTCTTTTGTGCAGTAACCAGAGATTGTGTTTTGAAGAGCCAGAGGCCCCTCATAGTGTGTGACAGTGTATCAGGTGTTAGTAAACAAGATAAAGATAGATTTCTTTCATTACTGTGAGAGTGAGTGACTGTCCAGTGTGATACATGATACCGCACTGTTTATTGACTCTACTATGAATGGCTTGTATGTGGTTTCTCCAGTTAAGTTTCTCATCAACAATAACTCCGAGGAATTTAGTATTTTGTTCGCATTTGAGGACTGTATTACCAAGGTACAGGGGGTCCAAGACAGGGGGTATGTTTTTCCTTCTATGGAAGATCGTGTAGTGGGTTTTCTCAAGGTTTAAGGTTAGTTTATTAAGTATTACCCTGGTCCTGATTTTAGTTAATTCAGTGTTTATAGTTCTCATCAAGGAATGGAGGTCTGAGTTGCTGGCATAGAGATTAATATCTCTGCAAATAAGTTGTATTTTATGAGTGACCTGGCATGGACTATTTCGTTTATGTACAACAAAAACAGTACTGGACCGAGAATGGAACCTTAGGGGACTCCATACAAGATTGGCGAGGAGTCAGATTAGTGATTATTATAGCAGACATAGTACATCCTGTTGGACAGATATGAGGTAAACCAATTGTGGGGCAGGCCCCTAACGCCGTAATGTTCAAGCTTTCAAAGGAGGATGGTATGGTCGACAGTATCAAAGGCTTTAGAGAGGTCCAAGAATACAGTATACTGACTGTGAACTGACTGTCATCAAAGGAGTTTAAGATTTCATTAGTAAAGGATAGCAGAGCACTCTCAGTCGACATTCTAGCTCTAAATCCAAACTGGGAGTCTGTAAAGATGTTATTGGCATTGCAGAAGGAATTTAGTCTATTACATGCTAGCTTTTCCAGTATCTTACTCAAGGCTGGGAGGACTGATATGGGGCGGTAATTCTTGAAGAGACCTTTGTCCCCAGATTTTTTATATGCTGGATGAACTTTAGCAATTTTCAGTTTATCAGGAAAGAAACCACTAGTGAAGGAGGAGTTACAAATGTGTAGGAGAACAGGTAGTAATAAGTGGGCTACTTTCTTAATGATGCTCATTGGCATATTGTCTTCGCCTGCTGCTGCATCTTTGGACATTTTTATGATGGCCAGTGATTCAGCTGCTGTGACAGGGGATAAGAATAGCTTATTTTGCTGTCTGTTTTGCAGGTAGGCTCTAAATTCCTCATTGTTATCAGGGATGCTCTATGCAATATTCTTGCAAACATTAATAAAATATTCATTGAAGTGGTTGGCAATGGGGGAGGGTTCCGTTACAACTGAATCATTTATCATAAAAGCTGAGTGGGGGGCCGAAGGCTGAGTGTTCCTGTTCTAAATAGAATTTATGACATTCCAGGTTTTCTTACTGTCGCCTGATGCTGACTGGAGCTTATTTGTATAATAGTTACGTCTGGCATTTCTAACTGCTTGACTTACTCTATTTCTGATACTTCGGTAAGCATCACCGAAAGTTGTGGGTCTTTTTTGCAAATTTCCTTTGGAGTTTGTGTTTTTCTTTTATCATTATCTTAATTTCGCTTGTGATATAGGGTTTGGGAATGGATACAGTTTTCACTGACTTAGTCTTGAGTGGGAAGCATCTATCAAAGCAAGTATTGAAGATGCAAGAGAGGTTGCAGCTGCTCACGTTAGGGTTGTCGGAGGCATAGACAAGATCCCAGTTGGCATTCATCAGGTTGTTTTGAAAAAGGAGCATGTTGTTGGTGCAGTAGTCTCTGTATTGGATTGAGACTCTTCTAGACCTTTCAGGTCTTGTGGCTGTTTTATACATAGCAAAAACTGGGAAGTGATCTGAGATATTGTTATAAATAATTCCACGTGCAAGATTGTTACGAGTGTTGTTAGTCCAGATATGATCTATGGCAGTGGCAGAGGTGGCAGTTTCTCTAGTGGGTTTGGTTATAGTGTAGCAAGAAGGTCCAATACTGAGTTACTGAGGTGTCGGTTTCTGATTTCAATTGATCAAGGTTGAAATCTCCTCTAATGTAGCAATGTTTCCTCTTCTGTAGATTACTCCTACTAGGATATTTCGTGTGGCGTTATGTAATTCAAGTGAAAACACTCTCCATGTACTTCTCCTGAACCTTTAAATCATCTCTTACAGAAGTGTTATACTTGATATCAACATGTAGGGCGACACCACCACTGTGTCGTGACGTGTTGACGCAGTGTCTATTATAATTAGGAATGTTATGCAAATGGTCAATATCGTCAGTGAGTTTGGTCTCACAGAACCCAAGTACATCAAATTTGTGGGCAATAGAAGATAAACACTGATCTAAAAAGGTATCTAGATGAAGGGGTATACTGCTGATGTTATGGCTAATCAAGGAGAAGGAATGCGGTAGTAGGAGACTAGAACTAAACTCGGGAGAGTCAGGAAAGTAATACTTACAGTTTGGGTTGGTGTAACCCAGTGAGTTTTGTAGGAAGGCATCAGGATCGATATGAGGGAGTATTGTGTCTACACTAGCATCTTAATACAGAAGACACCGATACCTACTTGCAGGCAGCTTATGTTACCCAGCAAATATTAGGAGTATTATGTCTGCAGAGGAAGACACAATTCATCACCTCTCGAAGTCTATGTGATGAGGAATTGGCGGTCTGCATCATTCCACTCCATGTTCTCATAGGCTGCGATCATAACTCGGGCTTCTATGGCACCAGCAAGAAACTGGTGGCAGATCGTATCTAAAGGTCTAAGGAGGCACTTGACCTTCTGGCATCGTGTGGCTCAGAGCTGCAAGCCCCAAAAGAGGTCCTCCATGACTTGGAGAAGTTTGTGATCCTGTACCTCTATTGCGACGCCAAGAACACGACTCTGTGAGAAGTAGGGGCAGCTAAAGGAGAGCACAGAAGAAGAAAAACACCTTCAGAGTTAAAGCGGACAAACTTTCTCAGTTTTCTGCTGAAGCACTCCAACCTACAATTCCATTTTCATGATTCTAGTATATCTAATTCAAAAGTTATTACCGGCCATATCGCGAAAATGACCACCGGCCGCCATTTCGGAATTTGCGCTCCCGCGGAGTTAGCTGACACTTTTGAGAGATACAGTCACTCATAAACACGACAGTGAGTCATTTGATGCTTTTTATGTTGCCCTTAAGGAACTGGCAGAAGATGCAGAGTTGTGTGAGGCTTGTCTGGATGCTCGTGTGGTAACTCTATTCACACCAGGAATCCGGGACCAGTAGACAAGAACACGACCCCAGGCCATCGACCCTCCACCTGAACTATCAGAGGCCGTACGTCTGTGTCATATTGAGGAGTATGCTTCAAATACGAATGCTGACCTTACCGAAAACAGCCCAGTCCCAACCATTGTAAAAATTATCAATAACTTGTAATGAACCTGTGTATTCACTCCCAGTCAATGTGACTTTTTGCACTGTCACTATGTTGAAATACCCTGTAGTTTGAGCTTCTCCCCACCTAGTTATTATATATCATATTTGTATCACTTATGTTACTTGTATATTATTTGTAAATCAAGAGACCCATTCCCCAATTATGTAATTGTATATTTTCAGCCTTCCGGCTGCCATGCTCTCTCAATAAACCGTTAATTATTATTATTATTATTATTATTATTATTATTATTATTATTATTATTATTATGAAGTGAACCGTCGCCGGCTGCCTCCACGCAGCCGTTCCCCCCCCCCCCCCCAAGACAGTTGGAACGTCGCCAACAGCTGTGTGATGGTTGTGGTACCATGTGGTAGCCCACCTCATCCCCGAGGTCGCAAGCAGCAATACCCAGCCTGGGGTAATATATGTAAGAACTGCAACATCACTGGGCACTTCAGTAAGGTGTCTCGCAAGGAGGCTACCCAGGATTCTAGCTCCTCGCAGAAATCTGTGGAGTAGCACCCGCTGTATCAAACTAGGAGACATCCTCAAGTCGCAACCTCATCGTCGGGTGCCAAAGGTAAGACTTAGGGTATCCTCCACAACGAGTAGTCAAGGCTCACTATTATTCACTCCCAACACTGGCGCAGAGACGAAAGCTATTGGTCCCCGACAGCTGCAGCAGTTAGGCATTAAGAAGTCTGACCTTGGCCCCTCCCAGGACGAGGACGTTCTCGTGGCTAACTGTAGTAAACTGAACCCTTTTGGATTCATCCCAGCTAATATGAACATCAAAGATACTTCATCTAACACTAGTATTAATGAGTTCCAGGAGCTCGACTATACCCCACTTTCCTGGTATGATGCACAAGCACTTCGCATAATCCCCGCAGATTACCCGATACAAATCAAGGTGCTTCGTGATCAGCAATCGATCACCACCAAGTCTGATGATCCCAGCATTGAGCAGTTGGAGCAGGATCGCCAGCAAGTCTTAAAGGAGTTTAAGAATGTGCTCATTGACTCAGAAGATTTTCACAATGGTGCAAAGCTACCGACCATGCCTGGGGATCTCATGAAAATTCATCTTTAGAAGCCGTCAAACCCTTTGCAATACATACTCTTCGAACCTTTTATTGAGCGTAAAGATTAGACACCAAGCAGATGTTTGGAGCAATAGCTCCCTGCCCACAAACCCGCCAAAAAGGACGTCACTGATGGTTACAAGTGTTCCCTGAAGAATGCAGTGATGGGTAGGGAAACACCGGGTAACACTGAAGTCCGTCTATTATGGATGAGAGAAATACAAGTGGTGACTAGCGTATGCCATGCACGGCTCACACAGTCAGACTGAGACTGCCTTGCCATATGGCAGCCTCGGGGCAATGTTGCCACATAACACGTGCAGTGTTGCCACGTAATTATATATATAAATGCTACTCGGCACAGTAGCTTATTTACAAGGTTGCTACTCGGCACAGTAGCTTAGATGCATAACCTATATCTCCCTCCCCCCTCACGCTCATAGTCTTTGTTTTGAGCGGACTTCTTAGTCCTAAGTCGCTCCGAGCGTCGAGGTGCACTGTGGGGCGGATCCTCGTGAGGTGTAGGTGACTCGTCCTCGGTCAGGGGGCCAGCAGCAGGGGGTGGGACTAGCGGGAGGAAGAGGCGGTTCCTCCACCAGACACGGCCGCTCGGCATCCTGACCTTGTAGTCCCGCGACCGGCCGACGCCCATCACTATGCCCACCTTATCCCAACGTGTCGTCGTCGGGTCCTGGACGCGGACAAGGGCACCAATCTCCACTGGCTGAAGAGGGCAGGCACGGTCGTCATACCGAGCCTTGGCGTCCTGGGCACGTGTAGCGGCGCGGCGGTCGCAGCTCTCGGCTCTGGTCTACCAGTCCTTCGCAAAGGCCTTGGTGTGTGCAGGAACGCAAGAACGGAGAGGGTGACTACAGGATCTGGGCAGGGGAGCGTCCTGTGTGGGTGGGAGTGGACGCGGGTTCTGGGCAGCTCTGTGTGGCAGCGCCAGGCGCGTCGCTCGTCGACTCACTCACCCTGCTGGCGGTGTAACGAGCAGCTGGGATCTGCTCGGGAAAGTCTCTGGGCACCAAGCATAACTGCTTGAGGTGCTCCCACGACAACAAGGGTGTAGCGAGAGTAGGCTGCACGTCGATCCATCCGTGACACGACCTGTCGCCGTAAGTGATCTCCGCTTGAAAGGAGCCCACAGCGTCCGGCATCTGGGAACCGTCCGCATTGTAGTACAGCAGCTGCGGCGGTGGTCCCAGGTCACGTTTGGTGAGGCCCAGTTTCTGGAGGTGCTTCAACCCAATCACCGTAGTATCAGCGCCGGTGTCCGGTATCACCTCGATGTGACCCGACACATCACCGTGTGTGACGGCGACGCGGATGGTAGGGGAAGGGGTAGCCCTGGGTCGTGTGGTCGATTCCACCCTCCTGATGTGACTCCGCTGCTGCTTGGGACTGCATGGACCATCTGAAGGGGGCTGTGTGCGAATCACCCTGAGGGAAGTGCGCTGCTTTCCTCCTAGTCTCGGGCTTTTGGGCTTGGGTTGGCGGCAGCACTTGTCGTAGTGTCCATAGCGACCGCAGGCCTGACACTTGCGGCCTCGTGCCGGGCACCTGTTTGTGTTAGACCAGTGGCCCCTACGGTCACATCCACTACACAGTGCGTCGGCGGCCGGGCATATCTTGGGGCCATGCTACTTTCCACAGCTGCCACAGGAAGCACTAGGCGGAGGCGTTGAAGAACGTGCGGCAGCTTTCACGTTGTTGGCCGCCTTCTTACCCTTCTTGTACTGAGAGATTGCTCTCACAGCAGGTGGGGCCCGTAAGGCAGAGGTGGCGGACTTGGTGGCCTCGTATGACCGACATTCAGTCACTACCACCTGGAGTGTGGAGGAAGCGTCCAGGGGGATGAGTCGCTGCACCAACTCTTCTTGCCTGACACCTGTCAAGATCCCGTGCTTGATCCAGGCTTCCTCACATTCCCGGCTGTGCGCCTTGCAAACGTCGATCTCCTCTGATAAACTCTTCAAGCGTACAAAAAAGTCGTCAAAGGATTCGTTCTCCGCCTGCTTGCAGCTGGTGAAGGCGCGGCGACGCAAAGCCTCGTTATTCCTACCTTTAACGTGCTCCTGTAAAAGGTCGAGCACATCCGTCACTGAAGATGTAGAATCGGGAGGCACTTGCAACGTGTGCTCCAAAACTCTCTGGGTCTCCAGCGACAAACACATCCGCAGTTGGATGAGCTGTTTGTTTGGAGGCATGCTGTCAAGGTCCACCATCGTGGAGTAATCTGTCCAACGCCGCCTCCACTCACGAAAAAGCTGAAACGTGACGTCTGGTGAGAGGGCGGGTGGGGGTTGAACAGATGCCTTGGGAGCAGTTTTTTTGGAGGCAAGAGTACCTGGAGGACGCTGGTGTGGAGGAGGAGGGAGGATATTGGCGCCTTGGTGCGCGTGTGAGGGGGGTGGGTTAGCGCCAGGGTCGCCAATAGTGCATCAAAACGCGACTTTTCCTCCTCTCTTCGTGTCTCCTCCCTCTGAAGTTCCATCTCTCTACGTCGCTCGTCCCGGTCGTCCATCCACCTCAGAATTGTGGCAATGTCCGTCACTGGAGGTGGAGGATGAGAGTCTCCGCCCGGTGGAGGAGAAGGTGGTGGGGAGTCGTGTCTCCCATCTTGACGTTGTCCCTGCTTACCACCCATCTCTGTGTGTGCGTGGACTGCACTGTTTAGTATATAAAGTGGCGCCTCAACAGCTCGAACCACATATATATGACATAAACAGCGCAGAAATAACGCATAGAGTCCACTGTTCTGTCCGTGAGTGAGTGCGTGCGTGTGTGTGTGTGTGTGTGTGTGTCTCAGAGAGCGGAGCGTGGTGGCTGGTGGAGGCAAGACCGTCAGTGTACCCTCGGATGTCGCATGAGAAGGGTGTACACCTGCGTGCTCCGTGGGTACCACTAAAAAACAGGCCAATGCTCAACTCTCAGCTCTAGACACACACTAATACACTGACACTAACACTGCCACCGTCACTAAAAAGCACTGTGACGGCCCAACACTGCACATGGCGGCGAAACACAGCGCAACACAACACAACACACTATGAGTCAACGCGCACATCACATCGCCGGCTAACTGTCCATCGTTCACGCACTTGTAAGTCCACAGATCCTAGTCACTGCGCCATGATGGTTACAAGTGTTCCCTGAAGAATGCAGTGATGGGTAGGGAAACACCGGGTAACACTGAAGTCCGTTTATTATGGATGAGAAAAATGCAAGTGGTGACTAGCGTGTGCCATGCACGGCTCACACAGTCAGACTGAGACTGCCTTGCCATATGGCAGCCTCGGGGCAATGTTGCCACATAACACGTGCAGTGTTACCACGTAATTATATATATAAATGCTACTCGGCACAGTAGCTTATTTACAAGGTTGCTACTCGGCACAGTAGTTTAGATGCATAACCTACAGTCACTATGACACGGTGTTATTCAAATTATTAAGTTTATACTTTTGTTTGACAGATTCAGTGTTGTTTAAGAAAATTAATAGTTTTAAAACAATTGCATTATAATCTCAGTTTATTTATTGAACTAATTCACTATGATTAAAGTAACCACCTACGCTCATCAGATAAATTATTCGTAAAAGTAATAATTCAACACCATTATTTATATCTTTACAAATGAATCATAGATTATTTAAATTGTACGGATAAATCCATGACATACTCTTGACAACAAGAGCATTCAACAATGAATTAATACAGAAGCTCACCATCCGCGCATGCTATAAGGTCTATAACACTCGGTGCAAGCTGCAACGAAGCATTATTTTCAAATCAGCTAATTTTCCGTGGAAATATATGAAATAATTTCTACATAAGCTTTTCTCTGGATCTAAAAAACGTTACTTCACAAACTTTATCATCATTATAGTTCCTTTGTAAATTCCATTCAACAGGCTATGTTCTATGGCCTCTGGAGTCGCTATGGCTCGAGAGGATGCAATTTTCACTAGTCACGCAGGTGCATCTAATAATTCGAAAGAATTTATGTATGATGAATCAAATATTTAAAACATATGTATTCATCTAAATTACATATATTTTGTTCTCATGTGTGTTTTATGGTATGTAACTTTCAATGAATGAAATTTAAAAAAAAAAATCGATATTTTTTTTACAAATTATTATACATGCATATTTCACTTAAAAATTCTCACCCTGCACCAAACTGACACTTTGTTAACATTAGCGTCCCAACTTGGAGTACTGCTCTCATATCTGGGGTGGCTCTTCTTCTCTCTAACTGTAAGATAAGGTGGAATCAAATGCATTTCGTCTTATTAACTCTCCTTCTTTAGTTGATAATGCCTTTTTCCTTTTCTCTTCGCCGTAAGGTTGCTTCACTCTCTCTCTTTTACAAATACTTTAACGGGCAATGTACGGTGGATTTTTCATCCTGTGTACCGCCGGCAAGGCCGTGGACTCGTTCTTGCCCGCGATGCCCATCGTTTCTATGTGGATATCGGTCACACGAGAATAAACCGTTCTAGTGCACCCCCTTATTTCTTCACACAGCCAAACTGTGGAATGTTCTGCCTTATTCTGTGTTTCCATACGCTTACAATCTGTTTCCCTTCAAAAAGCTGGTTTTGCGGCATCTTCGTGGTGTAGATTAATATAGTGTTTTCTCTTTTATTTTTAATTTATTTTTTCTCTTATTTTTTCGCCCCTCCAGGTGGTTGTGCCCAGTTTGATTTAATAGAAATAAAATTATGATCAGAAGACCCAAAGGGGGCAGAAATTGAGTATGAATAGTGTGAGGGGTTAGAGGTAAAACAAACATCAAGAATGTTATCAAGTTGATCGTGTCGATCAGGAACGCGTGTAGGGTGTCTGATTATTTGTTCAAAATCATTAAGTAGGGAAAAAGAGAGTGCCTTAGCTCCACCTGGGTCATACCCTTGCAGAGCCAAGCCACTCTCTGTGATGTACATTGAAATCCCCTAGGTAGAGGATCTAGGTGATGGGGTGTGTGAGATAGTCAAAGAGTTCCAAATAGTTGGAAGAGTTGGGAGAACAGTTTAGGAAACAGAGAAAAATAATCATCGTTTGTAGAGATATTTTGAGCCAGATGACATTATAAAAGGGAGATTCAAGATCCGTGAGTCGAGCTATAGGTGTACGTGTGCTGCAGTAGGCGCATACACCTCCCTTAGAACGGAAGGAGGTATAAAGGTTGTAGTTGGAGACTTGAAAAGGTTTGGGTGGAGCTGCTTTGGCCAGTTGAAGTTCGGAAAGTAGTAAGAGGTCGAGGGGAAGAGGTTATTAGATGGTGCTCCACAGACGGAAATTTGGATCCCAGGCCGCTAATGTTGTAAAAATGAAAAGGCGTCAGTTGAGGCCCCAGGGGTTTGATGATGATGAGAAAGGCCCTGGGGTCCACAACCTTCCCGATCAGTGGGAGCCATTCGAGAAAGCCCCGCTTCAATATTAATATCAACTGACATAGGAGAATAAAATAAAATGAATAGAACAGATCAAGAGTGAGTACGGTTATATTTGTTGTGTTGTCAATAGTAAGAGAGACAAGTGAGACCCTGCAATTCCGTTTAAATGTGGCAGAAAGACAGTTCAGGAACCTGGGACTTGGTCACAATTTTCGTGATGCCATATAGTAGACAACATATTACTTCCAATATCTTCCCAGGCGGTAGTACCCCCCTGTTTGGTATCTGCCTACTACCTACTACCTACATACTACCTACTACCTACTATAGCATTTCCCTGACTAGTCCCCCCACCCCCCCCCCTTTCCTCCTTGCCATCTTTTATTATTTTATCCATGTTTCGTACAAGTTCCATTTAGGTAAACTTTATCATCAATCATCATCTTCATTCTCTGCAAATATTGTCTCTGTAGCTATCTTCTATCGCATGTAGTAGAGCTGATAATGGAAAAATCGTACAAATGGTGATAAAAGCATGAAATTTGGCATGATCATACCCTAGGGGCTACTTGTCAAATCTGCCTGATTGGCCATCTATAAATCCAAGATAGCGGTCATTTTTCAAGATAGCTGCCAAATTGACCTTCGAAAGATGATTTTTTGTTTAGATATTGATGTAGTTTGTCAATCTAAATGATCTTAGTGTCGATATGCATGTTTTCAAGTATGCTCAGATGATTTTTTCTATTTCTGATACTCTCAGATATATATATATTTGTCTTATTTCTGACTGGTTTTATGTACTGGTAGCATGCAGAGGGTCTCTGCATGTGTGGGATTGATTGTCGGGCACTACCAGGGCACGCTGGTGACATCGCTGCTGTGCAACCTAGCATGGGGTTCAGTGTCAGCTAAGAAAAAGCATGTCATACTGCAACAGCTTAGTGTCCCAAATGCCGCTTAACCAACCCCAAATCTGTTAAGCAGCCGCACCTGAATTGACAGGATGTGGCTTTTCTGAACCCAGGTCAGATCCCAGTCATAGCTGCTGACCAGCCACTGTATGCCCTGGCAAAACAAATCCAATGGCATTCTCCTGAGTATTGAGAAGACAGGTATGTTATTATGTTCGGAGGACTTCACATAGAGATGGCTGCACTGAGATCACTAGGAAATAAACTACAAGACAGTGATTGGACCGGTTCCCCTTTTGAAGCAGGAGTGGCTTCATCTGGTACAGCAGAGTCTTTTCTGTCTGTATGAAGTGTAACTAAGACAAGACTAGCACATCAAGTCACAGCATGTAGCTTGTACAAACTGATGAAGGAGGCATACCAGGACTTTTGCTCTGGTGAGTCTGAAAGGTCAACTTTGAGCTTTGAAGACTGGTGTAAACAACGGAGGCTTGAGAGTTCCGAGTTCCAATTCTCGAACCTTGTGCTGGACATGGAGCTCACCATCTTCATGTTGATCCGCTCATTCAGGGTAGGCAATTTCAAAGTCTACCTTGAAGCACTCTCAGAGCTAATCCCCTACTTCTTTGCGAACAACAATGTTAATTATGCCCGATGGCTTCCAATTCACCTTCGAGACATGATGTGCCTTGAGCAGCAACATCCAGAGGTAGCGAGGGAGTTCTACAAGGGGAACTTTGTTGTCCACAAGTCCGGAAGAGAGTTATCTGCCATTGCTATTGATCAATCCCATGAACAAAACAGTGCAGTGATTAAAGGCGATGGAGGAGCAATTGGGTTGACTGAGGACCCAGCAGCACTTCGTAGGTGGATGGTGGCTGGACCAGAAGTGAATCGTCTTGTTGCTGGATATGAAGCTGCGTCAGGTGCAAAAGATGGAACCACCACCAGCAGCCGACATCATGAGCAGACCCTGAGTGCACAGAAATCTTTCTTTGAGAAGGTGGAAGCACATTCCAAGGTGCTGCGGGAGATGGGCAACCCTTTCCAAGAAGAGTCGTCTGACCTGGTGATAAACACAAAGAACATTGTAGATCCAGAAATTGCTAAAATGGTTGGTACACACCATGACCGAGGAAAAGAGCAATTCCAGTCATTCTTACAGGGACTAAAGAATGAAGGTAAATGTCTGTTCTATCATCCAACCAAGAAAACAGATCCTCCTTCTTCAAACATGACCAAGTTGTTAGCAGTTCCAAAGAGAAGGTAATAAAAGATGACTGTCAGCTGTTCTCGCGACTCTTCATCTACAGTCAGAACAGACAGTATGACGTGCAAGAATTCTTCAAGCATGAGAACCTGTCAGCTCCTGCTTCCCTCAGTGACAATGGCAAGCTTCATACATGTCAGAAGTCACAGCTGGCTGAAATTCTTCAAGCACAAGTGAATGCTACAGAGAGAGAGAGAACCACATGAAGATGCTATCATCATAGATGGCTCAGCACTGATCAATACCCTACCTCCACGCACCTCAAAGACGTTTGATGCCTATGCCAGAGAAGACATCCTGCCCGAAGTGGAATTCTATGTTGCCAAATACAATAGGGTGGATGAAGTGTTTGATGTCTACAAAAAGTCAAGTCTGAAGACTGAAGCCAGGTCGAAACGAGGACAGGGGATCAGGAGAAGAGTTACAGGGACCAGTAAGACTCCCAAAAACTGGAGAAGCTTTCTGCGAGATGACAAAAACAAGACAGAACTATTCCATTTTCTCGCGGAGAAAATGTGTGAAGCACAGACGACAAGCACGGTGGTTGTGACAAAGGGAGAAGATGCCATTAGCAACACAGATAAGTCCCTAGAAGCTGTGGCTCCATGCTGTCATGAGGAAGCAGACACACGAATATTTGTGCATGCTTGGGATGCAGCAATGGAAGGTAGCAAGTCCCTCATCATCAAAGCCAATGACAATGACGTGGTCGTCATAGCAATATCTGTACTACCATCACTACAGGAGCTTGGTCTTGATTACATGTAGATTGCCTTTGGCCAAGGAGCCAGTCATCGATGGATTCCAGTTCATGATGTAGTTTCTGCGATAGGGCCTAAGAAAGCTAGTGGGATCCTATACTCTCGTGCTTTCACTGGCTGTGGCGTTGTGTCTGGCTTCCGTGGGAAAGGAAAGGAATCTGTATGGCAGACATGGAATGTCTGTGATGAAGTTTCAGAATCATTCACCAAACTCAGCCAATGTCCAACAACAGTTGCTGATGTTGACCTGCAGAAGGTGGAAAGATTTGTTGTCCTCATGTACGACAGATCTAGTGCAGCCACTGGTGTAGATGAGGCAAGACTAAATGTCTTTTCCCGCAAGCAGAGACCATATGACTCCATTCCACCAACCCAGGCAGCCCTCAAGGAACATGCAAGGCGGGCTGTCTACCAGGCTGGTATCATCTGGGGCCAGGCAACAATCTCCAATCCAGAAACCAGCAGTCCTGTCAACTGGGGATGGACGCAGAAGGGAGAGGCATGGCAGATACGTTGGGCGACTCGTCCCCCGATTGCGACATGCTGTGGAGCTGACCAAATGTTCCTGTAAGAAAGACTGCAACCAGAGATGCAAATGCTTTCGCTCTGGACTTTTCTGCACTGCACTTTGCAGCTGCAAATGTGAACAGCAGTAAATGCACAAGGATGTACTGTCAGGAGAAGTCACAGGAACCAGTGCTAATAGTGAGTACTTTTTTTTAGTAAGTTCTTTTTTGTTATATTTTTTTTACTTTAAGTGTTATTTTACGTCGATAAAAATGTTACAATGGACTTAAAACTATAAAAAAAATCATCTGAGCATGCTTGAAAACATAAATATCGACACCAAGATCACTCAGATTGACCAACTACATCAATTTCTATAAGAAAAATCAACTTTTGAAGGTCAATATGGCGGCCATCTTGAAAAATGGCCGCCATCTTGGATTTTTAAATGGTCAATCTGGCAGACTTGACTAGTAACCATTAGAAAATTACCATGCCAAATTTGGTGCTTGTATCACCGTTTGCATGATTCTCTTGAAAAATTGCATTTAGCTGCCCCACTAATGTGATTATGAGCCACACGATTACCAGTATACTAATGTTATCAAGTGATCACACCAAAACTCACCAGCAGTTATCAGTACAGTAACTTGTAAGTTACTATTTGATTCTTTAATTATTATCACTTTATTTTTTCTTCAATATCCAGACAAGGTAAGGTACGTAATAATTTTGAGCGGAAGCAATTGGTTAATTTTGATAGTACTAGCACAGCAAAGGGCTAAATCTGTAATTGACCTCATCTGAATAAAAAAAAGAGTTATGAACTCAAGAGATTTCTTGCTTGTAAAGATGTGACTAAATGAATACTCATATTAAATATACATAAACATAGTTATTAATAAATCAATAACATATACACTATCTAGTGATAACTTGTCACTTGGAAATCACTTGTCCATATACATTAAGAACAAGGTTTCAATGATAAATATATCTTTCTATGTATTATCATACTAATTTCAAACTTAGCTGAGACATAAGTCCTCGTTCCAAGTTGTATCGTCTAGTGTTCTTCCACTGATATGTTAAAAAATTCTTGGGAACCTCTTGGACAATACCAGTTAATAGCACCAAGTAAAATCTAGCAGCAAGTTACAACTGCTCCATACATATGAACTCCTGTACACATAAATCTGTTGTGCACATAAACCCCAGAAAATAATGATTCACTTTAAATCACTGCAAGTCACTTTACACAGAATCATTTAAGTAGCTCATTAATTCACAGAAATGAGATTCTAAATAAATCTTCTTGAATAATAGTAATACTTTGATCATTCACTGTTCATTTAAAAAGGTTAAAAAAAAATTATAATATGTTTCATATCTACACTGTTAAGCATCATCATGACTAATTACTTACTGAATTAAATCAGTGTTATATCTAAGAATCATCTCACAGTAATAGACTACCATGACTGAAGGAATTGTTTTGTTTACCAAAGATTATCATAACAATTTCATGGTTTCACTTGTATAATTCACTTGTATCAAATATTATTAACTCTGCATCATCTCTAATCAATAACTACAGAAATTACAGCTATCTTACCATCTCTTGGGGTATTTTAACACTTACCTGTATTTAGAAAAACTATCAGAGGGATCTACAATATCTCTCCTCCACGAGATCTTATATGCTAATGGTTACCCAAATTTGTTTCCTACTCTCAATCTCTGCACTCCTTAACTGTTTGCAATTCAAGTTCACCAATAAATATAATTTACACAATTCCAATTTACTTATGTTAAATATTTTACTACAATTCTTCACTTTATAATTTTATGCAACTTACTTCAATGTTTATAACTCTAAAAAAAAACTCTTCCTAGACTTGTTACAATTTTAATGACTCATGCATCAGGACATCATTATGTCAACAAAACTAACTTTTCTAGCCCTTGTACAGTCACTACAATTCTCCAGATTTCCACAGAACATTCTCTCAGTAACTCACAGTTTAAAACGTAATCTTAATTATTTATAGGTAGTCAGTTATATCATCCTTAAGCTATCTTGCAATTTACATTTAAGAAGATAACATCACTATTCAAGTATTTCTCTAAACATTTGTTTTCAAAGCTGAGCTTCCATGCTCTTTCAGATCAGAGAGATAACTAAACTATTTCTACTACAACAATTTTATGTCACATATTATAATACATTTTAAAACAATGGAAATTCAGTTTTTGGTATAAATTTATGAAAAATCAATTCAACATCGTTACAATCTACCCTCGCATTTCTATCCATCCATAATATACAGTATACCACTATAGATTGAGGGCATACAATCATTTCTTATCACCGGTAAATCAACACAAGTTTACTGCTCTAAACATTTTCCTCCTTTCATTGCAGCTCATCGTCGGATGCGCACAGTCACCAATTACTTTCTCGTGAATTTAAGTGCTGCTGATCTTCTCATGTCAGTGTTCAACTGCATATTCAATTTCATCTACATGTTACACAGGTCAGTTTACTCATATGTCTGTTATGGGAACTTACGTCAATTACTATCATTTGTCAATCTCTACATTTCCTATTCAGTGTTCCAACTCGAATTTTGAATGTTAATTAATATCCAGAAATATGCTGAAATTAACGTTGTCTGGAATATTGTAAAATTTTCTTAATTCTGTTATGAGCATTTCATTTTAAGCAAGATAGGCCTTAGTAAATGTGTATACACCTAATTATTACACAAAATTATATTCTTCAATTCTCTTTCTGTTAGTTGCTTCATGTACTGTACAGACCGGTTCAAAACTCCTTTGCTAGGCAATTTTGGCTAACCTGGTTAGTGGCACCGTCGGAAATACGCATGCACGAACTCACATAGAGTGTGTCAGAAATCCGAGGATGTGAACAATCCATTATATGGCGTCTATCTGTGCATATCTTCTATGAACTATTTATTGATGATCAATGGTAAAATGGTGAAGAGTATATTCTGTATTACTTTTAATATAACATCATCAGTGATATTGGCCGCTCTCAGTCAGTAGCTTAAACACAATACCTCGATCACTCATGTTTACCACATCATGTTTTTGAGTACGTATGAATAATTTTGTCTCAAAATTTGTTTGGTTTATGTAATTAATTAATACTTGTGTAAGGGCGGTAACGAGCAGGATGGATGTCCGCCGCTCGTTTGCTTGTTCGCGGCCCCCACTAGGGGGGTGTAGACGGAGGTGAGAAGGTCGCTGCTGCTTCATCACACATCAGACACTACCCAGCCGTCAACACAGCTGTACTTGCACCCCGCTGTTCGTTCAAATTCTGGTTGTGTGCTCATCTTAGGCGCCTGGTGATCATGGGGTGATTCCCCAGTCCTTCTCTATTCGGCTGTCAATCTCCGGACACCTACTCCAGCTACTACCGCGGCTGCCACGTCATCGCCACTTCCTCCACGCCCAATCCACCGTCCATGCCCTGGTGTCTCTCCTGTGTGGCAAGGCATCGCCCACGAACGCCGGCGCCAAGTGAGGAGGATGCCCAGGACCTTCCCCCAGAGAGCGGACCACCACGTCGACGGAACATTCCACCGGGCTTCCCCGCAGGAAATATCCATTAATTGACTCCCTTAATTGTTTGACTCCCGTAATTCTTTGACTTCTGCAATTGTTTGACTCCAGTCATTGTTTGACTCCTTTAATTGTTTGACACCCATAATTGTTTATTTGATATTTGTGGGAGTGGTGTCAATTTTTGTGTTTATTTTCGAAGTAAAGAGATGTCAATCTCTAACGGTTGTTTGTAATCCCTAGGAAAACCATGGTTCTTGACTTTCCTCTTTTAAGATCCTGATTAGGCTGGCAAGGGATTTATATCCCAAAGTCCCAGGCCTTTACAACTTGTATCCATGTGAAAACCGAGCATAAAGAAAATTAAATGAAATGTTTTGTCCTAGGAGAAATAAATTGCCTACATGTTGAAAACACGCTCTTAATAAAAACAAACCGTAAACACACGAACACACGGTGTCTGTTGGACAGCTGAATTATGTGTACAATCCATTCTAGAGGGTGTCTATGTGTTTCCTCATTTTGAACTACACCACTTATCAATGATAAAACTTCTCTTATATAAGTGTGAGAAGGACAGATGTTATATAAAACACTATAATTAATAGGTTTATAATTTCATAATGGATACTGGGTGTATTATTATTCTCCATTTGCTTTTATTAAAATTATTTATGATGCCAATCTTTTAATATTACACATGATAGTTCACTGTAACGTAGCAATATCGTTCTTGGAACAGCTCGTGCGATTCACCTCAACCTTTAACTTATCCGACGTAGCGTAGTTGCCTGGTCATACAGCAACCGTTCTTTCATTTCACCAACCACAACTATGTGGTCGGAGTAGCATTTTACTGAATCCAGCTAGGATACACCAGGCTACATATATATCTCATCAGTCAAAATAGCACGCGGACTTCCTTATACAAACAATACCTCACTAGTCGGGAACAGGCATATTGTGGAATAGAACAAAGTCTAGGATTGCATTTATTGTCATTGTGGCGCGGTGGTAGCAATCCCTGTCCAGGGTTCGATTCCCGACTAATGAGGTATTACATAAGAAAATAAGGAGTCGGCAATAGGCCGATTGGCCTGTGCATGGCAGCTCCTGTCGAGAGTTACTACCACTCTCTATCATCCATGAATCTATCTAGCCTCCTTTTGAAACTTTCCAGCGTTCCAGCACTTACTACAAAATTGCTAAGCTTGTTTCACTCGTCCACCACCCTATTTGTGAACCAGTTTCTTCCTATCTCCCTCCTAAACTTATCCAACTTATAACCGTTGCTCCGAGTCCTATCCTGCTCGGATATTATAAGAACTTTATCTATATCCCCTTTATTGATTACTTTCACCCACTTAAATACTTCTATCATATCTCCCCGCACTCTTCGTCTTTCTAGGGAATGCAAGTTAAGTTTCTTTAACCTATCCTGATATGGAAGGTTTCTAAGTCCACCGACTCTAGTGAATTGATATCCATTCTATAATAAGGGTACCAGAACTGAACCGCATAATCGAGGGGCGGCCTGACTAGCGCAAGATATAGTTGCAATAAGACCTCTGCATTCTTATTACTTACACTTCTAGATATAAAACCCAATACTGTTTGCCTTATTTCGAACATTAACGCACTGTATTCTAGGCCGTAGGTCCGGGCTTACAAGTACCCCTAGGTCTCCTTCACAAGTCGACTTCTCTAGGTTGATGTTGTTAAGGCTGTATACATTGTCAGTATTTGTTCTTCCAATATTAAGTACGCTGCACTTGCTGGTGTTGAATTTCATTTGCCATTTTTCAGACCAACCCTGCAGTTTATTTACATCCGCCTGTAATGCATTTGCATCCTGCCCTGAATTAATCTGCCGCCCGATTTTGGTGTCTTCCGCAAACTTGCTCATGTCACTGCTGCTCCCAGTATCTAGATCGTTTATGTAGATTATGAACAAGAGTGGGCCTAGTACTGACCCCTGGGGAACCCCACTGGTTACACGGCCCCACTCAGATTTAACACCATCTACGCTGACCCTCTGCGTTCTATCGGTGAGCCATGATTTTATCCAATTTAAAACTTTCCCCTAGATACCATGAGCCATAATTTTTCTCAGAAGCCTGTGATGTGGTACTCTGTCAAATGCTTTGCAAAAGTCTAAGTAAATAACATCGTTTGTGTATGGAAGTCCGCGTGCTATATGGACTGATTATATATATATATATATATATATATATATATATATATATATATGCTGATAACCACACGGAAAGAAGAAAACACGAAGTTCCCAAGCGCTTTCGTGTAATTCACATCTTCAGGGGTGAGTACAGACTAGGGAAAGAAATACAAATCAAGGTGTATATATACAGAGAAGGGTGAGACCAGGTCCACAATGGTGAGGTATTAGGTAATGACCCTACTAATCTTTAAATAGCACACAACGGTTGGTGGTCAGGTAAGATGGTCAGGTGACCCGGCCTTCTCACCTGATCACAAATCTTCTTAATTACAAAATTGTCCAGCTTGTACAGGCCGTTACTCAAATTCATGTTGAATGCTTCGGTATGTTTAATAAGACTAGATTCTATGATGTTCCTACTATCAATATATATAGTAATTTGCCGAATTAATAATGATGCGATTCATGAAGTTAAGGGACTATTATTGAATTTGAAATTATTATAGATCGTTTATCAGTCTGAATAATGTTATTGGTGTCCCAAGGAGTTTGTAGTGGAATTTTCCCCTACAAACGCTGTTTGTCGCTGCCTAGCCGACCCCACCAATTCCCCAGTGTATGCCTCGTGGTCTAGGTCAACCAGCGCCGCCATACACCACGGAGCGGGGGTCAACTGCTAAGCCACGCCTACCCCCGCTATTTAAGACCTGACCTCGTGGTGATCGCTCTTTCTACCTACAGCCGCAGCCAGCAACACCTCCTCCTCTGCCGCTGCCTGGCGGGCTTCGCTCCTCCTCCGCCTGCCTTGAGGTCCTCTCTCCCGCTGGCGAGCATGGCGACCCACAAGCTGTCCTTCTCTGAGCGTCCTCACCAACCAGCTCTCTACATCACGCTTGTAACCATGCTGCCTTCCCAGCACCAAGCTGCATTGTACATCCAATACAACATGTATAGAGAGAGCACATTGAGAGTTTCCTTTCTCCATTCCATCCTGAGTGTGAACCAAACATCTCATACCCCACAAGTTATTAGTTAGGCGGAAAATATGTCACGTAGGCCTAAGCTAACGCCTTGAGAGGACATGAGGCGGGCTCTCTCTGTCACGGGGAAGCATTCAGACAAACAAGACGTCCCTGCGCATCCTTCACAGAAATAGTCACGTGGTCTAGTCACCTGTGTTGCGCTATTGCAGTATAACAAGTAAGTCTCATTCGATCTCAGACAGGGTTAGATAGGGCAGTGGTAAAGTTAACAAGAGCTAACAGTGAGTTCATTTCAGGGTTTCCGTCAGAACCCACTTGACTGCGAGAGACTGACTGCCGTTTGAGACTGCCGTTGATGATTGAGGCTTGGCGATTGTCGTCTTCGGAACGATCAGTGTAGGCTTGTCACTGGTTAGCTGGGTAGCAAAGGATCTCTTGAGTGAACGAGTGCTCCCGACAACTAAAACGACACGGAACCAGCATCAGCAGTGGGTGATCAGTTCTTACCACGTGGGTACACAACACCACGTGTCCTCGGTCAGCTAGAAGTGTTACCTACTACTGGCCATAGACACCTGCTGGCGTTCTCTCTTCCTGCCCATGGACGCACTGAGAGTACACTGAGGCTATCTGAGTAAATTAATTGTCACACTGAGACCAGGAGTCTAGGGGATACCTAGAGAAACATTTTATCTCCCTTATTACGGGTGTATGTTGAGTTGGGTGGAGCATGGTTCACGGGTATTGGTGAACCCAGTAACATATCAATAATAGTGACAATATATTTGTGTGTAGTTAATACCATTTTTTAGTTACTGATATTATCTTGACGTGTGTAGTTTAATATTTCTTAAATAATTTTGATAGTATTGTTTTTTGAATGTTTGTGTCACTAAGTGGAACCAGAGTGATACTGTGATTTAATTCCTTTAATACATTAAATTTTTCTTTATAATTCCGATATCATGTATAACTTTTATTCCCCAGAGTAGTGGGTTAAGTTCAGGTTAAAAAGTGCGCATATTGGTGCACCATTATTTGATTGTGTTTGTAGTGTTGGAGGGAATATGAGTGTAAATTTTACAGTGTGTCTCATTCATCACAGTCACAGACGCTATCCTTCCACGGGTCATTTTGTTTAGTAGATTTAAGTGTTCTTGTGCTGGTTCGGGATTTTTCTCAAAGGGGCGCTTCCACTGCCATTACCATCTAATAATCTTTAATAAACCCCAAGTCAAGTGAGAAATTAAAGTCCAGTAAATTCCGACCGGTTACAAATGGTAGCAGAGCGTAGTTATTTTTATTTCGTGGCTGATAGTTCTGTGGTTGGGATAATGGGCGTAATCATGGAGTGGATGGAAACGGTAGAGTGTGTGACCCCAACTCTACTCATGCTCGCCGTGGGAATGGGTTTGTTGTGGTTGACGGTGCGGGGTTACTCGGAGAAAAGGAGAGACAGACCGGGTTTGGTACAGTTGAGAGAAGAGTACGTGGAACGTATTGGGAAGCTAGAGGGGAAAATCCGGGGAGAGTACCAGGAACGATTGGAACAGTTAGAAGGGAAGATCAATGGGGAATGTCAGGCATGGGCGAACCAAATCAGGGGGGAGTATGGAATATATGTACAACAGTTAAGGGGGGAGTACCACACACAATTGCAACAGTTAGAGAAGGAACATCAACAACACCTAGTTCTGTTGGGGGATGCACTAGATAGGGTAAAGACACAGTATCAAATACAGCACGATGAGACAATGTGGGAGATGAGGAGACACAATAGTAGAGAGGGAACTAGTCTCGGGGCTGGGTTGACCATGTCTAAGTTCGACGGTAGGCCAGAAGTAGAGGTAGGGAAGTGGTTAAGAGAGGTTGACCGAACCCTCAAGCCGCTAGACGGAGACGAAGTCAGTCGAATCCAATTCATAATATGGCATCTTGCAGGGCCTGATGCAGATCACGTATACAATGCACGCAGAGACTGGGAAACCGTAGACGAATTAACTTGTTATTTGAAGCAGCAATACGGCGGGCAGACGGCCACGTACGACGCCATTCAGAAGGTGATGAATCGGAAACAACGGTGCAACGAAACGCTTCTTGAATATTATGATGCTATGCTCGATTTAAACGATGAGTTGAACCACCATGGTCATAAATATGATAAGGCCCTGTTGGGAGATGCAATCACTCGGGGGCTCAAGGAGGAACAAAGCCGTTTGTGGTTATTGGAGGAGATCCAGAAGTATCCTCACCGTAGTCTAGATGAGTGGATCACGGGGTTGAGAGAGGCGGAACAAAAACGAGAGGCTTTGAGGGAGGTACCGCTGACTAAAGGCAGAGAGAACGAGCCGCAGGCTGGAGGCTCGATTCTCCCGATGTGCTATGCGTGTGGACAAGAGGGCCACCTCAGTTTCAATTGCACGAACAGGTCTGGACCAGGAGAGAGTGTCCCAAGGGGATACGTGGCCAATGGCCAGTATCGAGTTGGAAATAACAATCGGAACTGGCGGTCGGGAAATGGTCAAGGCCAGGCAGTCCCCGCCAACCGCTCGTGGCCTCACCAATAGATTCCACCGGCGATGTTATGAATCAAGAGAGAGCGGACCCATGGTCAAACGTGGTCCGCATGACAATTTTAATCACGACAGAAGGTACCTTAAGGCTGAAAGCAGAGTGTCCTAAGGTTTCGGTGCTGGTAGCGGGTCGTGAAATGTGAGGTTTAGCAGATACTGGGGCAGAAGTGTCGTTAATTGATGAACTTTTCTACCGTCGGGAGCTGGAGCCTGCAGGCGTGGTGTTGCAGCCCACTCGAATAAGGGTAAAAGGGGTGTCAGGGTTTCCAGTGCCGTGTGTGGGGTGTATTCGGGTCACTATGGTCGTATGTGGGGTGGAAGTCACTGACGTGGGGATGTTGGTTTGTCCAGGGATTGAGACCAAGGGTAAGGGGCAATCGCATGTCGGGTTGTTGGGGATGAATGTGCTGGGGGGAGGTTGCGGAGATCTGGCCGCACATGTATCACTTGTGCAGGGAAGCCAGGAGCACGGCTCAGTGAGAAAATTGCTTGCATGAGGTTAGGCAGTTATGTGCAATAGAGGCCATCAGCCTGGGGTATTGTATGACAGAGAGGAAGAAAAGCCCAACCATTCCTCCCCGGTGTACTCGGTTGCTGTCAATATGTGTTCCCTCATTAAGCCAGGTAGCTAACAAAGAAGTAGTGATTGAACCTCTAACAATGGAGTATGAAGGTTGGATGCCTGAGGGTGTGATAGTGTTGCCAACAGCTGTAAGAGTGGTGAGAGGCATGACCCAGGTGTTGGTGGCAAATCTGTCTGATAGTCGTAAGAACTTGAGGGGCAATTGGCGGATTGGGAAAGTGGCTTCTGGGACGGAAGTCGAGGCAGACATCAGTGAAGAGGTGTATGTGAGGACAGTTCAACCGGATGCCCGTACGGAGGTCAAAGTGCACACGGAGGAAATGAATGAGGAACAAGAGCGTGCAGTTAGGTGTTTAATAGAAGAGTTTAGTGATATTTTTGAAGGAGAGGGCCAGCCCATAGGAAAGGCTATTGGGGTTCAGCATGAGATCCCAGTGACCACAGACAGGCCAGTTAGGGTGCCATATCGGAGGATCCCTCCAAACCAGGTACCAGAGGTGAAGCAGCACATTAGCCAGCTGTTAGATCAGGGAGTAATTCAGCATAGTGAGAGTCCGTACTCTGCCGCCATTGTAGTAGTGAGGAAAAAGGACGGGACGCTGAGGTTGTGCATTGACTATCGTGACTTAAATAAGGTCACGGTACGCGATGCGTTTCCTCTGCCTAGGATAAATGAAACTCTAGAATCTCTGACGGGGGCCCAGTTTTTCTCAACGTTTGATCTGGCGGCGGGATATCACCAGATGGAAGTAAAACCTTCAGACCGTCCAAAGACTGCCTTCAGCACAAGCTTCGGACACTTTGAGTACAGACGACTGCCTATGGGATTGTCAAATAGTACGGGAACCTTTCAGAGATACATGGAGCGGATTTTAGGGGATAAGATTTTCTCCTCGTTGCTTGTATACCTTGATGATGTGATGGTGTTTTTAAGTACAATAGATCAGCATATAGTCAGATTGAGGGAATTATTTTGCAGGATGAGGGAGAATAACTTAAGATTTAAACCTAAAAAGTGTGAAATAATGGCTTCAAAAGTAAGTTATTTAGGATATCAGGTGTCAGCTGAAGGCATCACAACTGATCTTGAGAAGATTAGGGTAGTAAGAGATTGGCCAGTCCCTCAGACGGTGAAAGATGTGCGGTCTTTTGTAGGGTTCACATCATTTTATAGGAAATTTGTTAAGGGTTTGCCCAAATAGCTGCTCCACTGCATGCGTTGATGCATGGGAAATCTAAGGATCGGGTAGATAGTGAATGGAGAGAGGAACAGCAACAGGCTTTTGAGAAACTGAAAGACAAGGTGACGCAGACACCAGTGTTGGCTTGCCCAGATTTCACTCAAGAGTTTATATTAGAAACAGATGCAAGTTTTCGTGGGCTAGGTGCGGTGGTGTCCCAGAGGAAGGATGGCAGGTTGCATCCGGTGTGCTATGCGAGTCGGGGCCTGAGGAAATCAGAACGTAACATGAACAACTATAGTTCTCGTAAGTTAGAGATGTTAACACTCAAATGGGCATTAGTAGATAAATTCAGGGATTATTTGGCAGGGAAACATTTCACAGTCTATACAGATAACAACCCACTCAGTCACCGCGAGAAGGCTAAACTAGGTGCCGTGGAAAGTAGGTGGAATGCGGATCTCGAGCAGTTTAACTTTACTATAGAGTACAAGCCGGGGAAGAACAACATTGTGGCGGATACTCTATCTAGAATCCCGGCGGAACAGGAGGAAGATAGCGAAGAAAAGTATACAGCGATGCATGTATTAGAGGAGAACGGGGCAGGAAGGAAGGAACTGTGGACGATGGATGGGCTGCGTAAGGAGCAAGAAGGCATGGACTATATGACAAAACTGCGAAGATGGTTGGCGGGAGAGCTGCTGGAGGATGAGGTACAGGTACAGCTCCAAAATGATGATTTCCGCAAGATGTACCGAGCTAGGAAATCCCTGATCGTAAGAGAAGCGGTTGTCTGGCATAGAAGACCCAAAGGGAAGAATCTATGGAGGGAGGTGCCAGTGTTATCTCCAAACTTGCAGGAGGCTTTGACTAGAGCCTGCCACGACGAGTTTGGGCATTAGGGGCGAGATCGCACCCTGTCGCTGGTGCAGGAGCGAGGTTTCTGGTCAGGCATGGGAGAAACAGTGCGAGACTACATAGCCAGCTGCGAGAGGTGTGGAGTAGCAAAAGATGAAGTGCCGAAACCCCAACTGCATTTAGGGACGATTGAAGCTGCCAAATCATTAGAGACACTGGCCTCAGATTTCACCTTGCTGGACAAGCGGCAAGGATTGGAGAGTGTCCTGATAATGGTTGATATATACAGTCGTTACACTTGGGCCTTTCCCACCAAAGAGCAGAAAGCCTCGACGATTGCAAAGATCCTGGTGAATCGGATCTTCCTGGCAGTGGGTGCACCTGAGCGACTGTTGACCGATCAGGGAAGAAATTTTGGCAGTGCATTGGTCCGACAAACTTGTGCCACCTTTGGGGTGAAGAAAATAAGAACATCAGCATATCACCCACAGGGAAATGGTATGGTGGAACGGTTCAATCGAACCCTGCACGGTCTGCTGGCCACCCTCGAGGAAGAGGAAAAGAATAGGTGGCCAGAGCATCTGCAGGCAGTGGTGTCACAATATAACGCGACTCCGCATGCCACGACAGGGTTTTCCCCATTCCTGTTGTTTTATGGGAGAGAACCAAACCTGCCGTTTGACCTTAGGCCGGAAGTAGACCCAGAGCCGGTAGATGAGTGGGTGATGGTGATTAGAGACCGGCAACGAAGATTTCAGGAAGCAGTGGAGATCAATGTTCGGAGACGTAAGGAAATAAACAGAAGGAAAAGAGAAGAGAAAGCCCACGAGAGTAGCTGGGAAGTGGGCCAGGAGGTTTTGCTGAGGAACAATGTAAAAATAGGCCGGTGTAAGCTGCAAAACCATTGGTTTGATACGAGATGGCACATTGTTGAGGTCCTAAATCCAAGGCCTGGTTTATATCGCATTGAGCCCAGTGGGGGAGAAGACCTGGAAGCGAGAGTGGAAAACCGGAGCAACTTGAAGGCTGCTCCAACCCTAAGGCATCCGGGAGACCCAGCGAGGGATGAAGATGAAGACGAGGAGCCCCCACCCCAGATGAGCAAGATGAAGAGAAGTAGTTCAGAGAGGTCGAGCCTCCAACTGAAAGACGAAGCCGACCAATTACAGTTTAGGTGTGCATGGTAATGAGAAAAGGCAGGTTGTAGAGGGTGAGTTGGAGGAGTTGTGAGTAGGGCAGAGGGGATTGGAGAGATGGTTCGGTCAGAGATGTGCGTTGAGTAGTGGTTGCTGTCATGAGCGGGATTGAGTTGCTGTCATGAGCCGGGGTTGAGAGTACGGTTGTAATGTCCAGGGCCTCAATAATATGGACTGGTACATTGTCAGAGGGTTGGTCTGCCGGCATGAGGTTCGGAGACGTGGACTGAGTATTGTTTTGACACTGGTTCCTCTTAGTTCAAGGGCCAGGCCAAAGGAGAGCATGTTTGTTTTGGACTGTGTATTATTTTGACATTGGTTCTCTAGTTAAGAGCCAAGCAAAAGGGGAGCGTGATGTTCTGGTTGGTTTTGAGTTGGGCTAGGCAAGAAATGGAGTTGCTGGCTGCGAGTGGAATAGTACAGAGTTGAAGGTGGGTTCTAAGTTGTTCTCTCAGCACATGAGGGCAGTGCTGTTTTCTTTTAGGGGGGTCGAGTGTTAGCGGGAGAGAAAAGGAGAGAAGAGAAGACAGAAATGCTGCGTTTAGCACGTTAAAGGGGTGAGATGCAGTTTCTTAGAACAGTTTTTTAGGGGAGTCGTATGTATGTTTTTCTCAGCACATGAGGTCAGTGCTGTCTTTTTTTAGGGGGGTCGATTGTAATATTCAGAAATTTCAGAGTAATTTCAAATGCCGCGCCATTGGCGATACTGAGCTTTCAAGGTCGTCTGAGGGAAGAGAGCTCTCCCCGCACATAGTGGGAGGTTGTGGAACTAGGCCTATATGATATTAAATATAATTTGCCGAATTAATAATGATGCGATTCATGAAGTTAAGAGACTATTATTGAATTTGGAAGTATTATAGATCGTTTATCAGTCTGAATAATGTTACGGGTGTCCCAAGGAGTTATTAGTTAGGCGGAAAATATGTGGCGTAGGCCTAAGCTAGCGCCTTGGAGAGACGCGACGCTGGCTGGTCCTCAGTCACGTGAAAGCGATTGGACCTACAGGACATCCCTGCGCGTCCGTTCATAGAAATAGTCACGTGGTCTAGTCACCTGTGCAGCGCTATTGCAGTATAACAAGTAAGTCTCATTCAATCTCAGACAGGGTTTAGATAGGGCAGTGATAAAGTTAACTAGAGCTAACAGTGAGTTCATTTCAGGGTTTCCGCCAGAACCCACTTGACTGCGAGAGATTGACTGCCGTTTGAGACTACCGTTGATGATTGAGGGTGGCGATTGTCGCCATTGGACCGATCAGTGTAGGCCTGTCACTGTTTAGCCGGGTATCAAAGGATCTCTTGAGGGAATCTAGCCGTCTGGGTGCCCAGCTGACGACGGAACGATCGTTGGGGTCATCAGCTCTCCGCTACCTCGGCTCACAATACCACATGTTTCAAGCAGCTTAGTGAAACCCTCTTGCCAACGGGAAGCTAAAGCTTCTCCCAACTGTACAAGGTCTGATTGGCTCACTCCCTTCCGCTTTATGGATGTACCCTGGGGTAAAGTGAAGCTAGCTGAGTGATACAGGGTCGCACACTGGGGCCAAGAGTCAGTGGAGTTTAGAGGTACACTTTCCAAGGTGGAGAAAGGCTGATTTGGGCCTTCAACTACGGGTGCTTGTTGGTTGTGCCTTAAACGACTACGGAGTGCAGGTGGAATCTGTGTGTGTGTTAGGTTAGGGAGCATGGTTCACGGGTATTGGACTCAGTAACGTCTTTATAATAGTGACAATATTTTTGTGTGTAGTTAATACTATTTTTTCAATTACTAATGTATGCTGTGTGCATTTAAAATTTCTTTATAGTTTCAATCTCAGATATAACCTTTGTTCCCCAGAGTAGTGTTTAAGTTAGGTTAGGAGGTGTGCATCTGTTGGTGTAACATAATTATATTGAGTGCCCTTAAGGCCTATTCATTGTAGAGTATTTAATTTTTTATTTTTTAATACCATTTTCTCAGTGATTGATATTATTTTGCTGAAAACCCTTAAGGCCTGCATCTGTTGGTGTAACATAATTATATTGAGTGCCCTTTAGGCCTATTCATGGTGGAATTAATAATTTCTTATTTTTATACCACTTCCGCAGTGGTGGATATTATACTGTGAAAACCCTTAAGGTCTGTTTCATGTGTGCAAGCAACATTTCTTAATATTTTAAATTTATTGTTGCCTGAGTTTCTAATAATTTCAATATCTTGTATAACTTTTATTCCCCAGAGTAGTGTTTTAAGTTCAAGTTAAGAGGTGCGCATATTGGTGTACCATTATTTGATTGTGTTTGTAGTGTTGGAGGGAATATATGTGTCTAAATTTTACAGTGTCTCATTCATCCCAGTCACAGACGCTATCCTTCCACGGGTCACGGACAAGTCATTTTGTTTAGTAGATTTAAGTGTTCTTGTGCTGGTTCGGGATTTTTCTCAAAGGGGCGCTTCCACTGCAATTACCATCTATTAATCTTTAATAAACCCCAAGTCAAGTGAGAAAATAAAGTCCAGTAAATTCCGACCGGTTACATATATATATATATATATATATATATATATATATATATATATATATATATATATATATATATATATATATATATATATATGTAATATTCAGAATTTCAGAGTGGTTTCGAATGCCCCGCCATTGGCGATACTGAGCGTTCAAGGTCGTCTGAGGGAAGAGAGCGCTCCCCGCACATAGTGGGAGTTTGTGGAACTAGGCCTATATGATATTTGATGTAATTTGCCGAATTAATAATGATGTGATTCATGAAGTTAAGGGACTATTATTGAATTTGAAATTATTATAGATCGTTTAGCAGTCTGAATGATGTTACGGGTGTCCCAAGGAGTTATTAGTTAGGCGGAAAATAAGTCACTTAGGCCTAAGCTCACGCCTTGAGAGAACGCGACGAGGCCTCTCTCTCAGTCCCGGATAGCACTCACACACACAAGACGTCCCTGCGCGTCTGTCCCAGAAATAGTCACGTGGCCTAGTCACCTGTGCTGAAATATTGCAGTATAACAAGTAAGTCTCATTCGATCTCAGACAGGGTTAGATAGGGCAGTGATAAAGTAAACTAGAGCTAACAGTGAGTTCATTTCAGGTTTTCCGTGAGAACCCACTTGACTGGAGTTGACCCGGAGTTGACTGCGAGAGATTGACTGCCGTTTGAGACTGCCGTTGATGATTGAGGGTGGCGATTGTCGCCATTGGACCGAGCAAAGTAGGCCTGTCACTGTTTAGCGGGGTAGCAAAGGATCTCTTGAGTGAACGAGTGCTCCCGACAACTAAACGACCCGGGACCAGCAGTGGGTGATCAATTCTTACCACTCCGGGCACATCACCACGTGTCCCGAGCTGCTAGCGAAACCCTCTTGCTAACGGGACGCTAAAGCTTCTCTCAACTGTACAAGGTCTGATCGGCTCACTCCCGTCCGCTTTATGGACGCACTGGGAGTACACTGAGGCTATCTGAGTAGACTAATGGTCACACACTGAGACCGTGAGTCTAGGTCTCTAGGAGATACCTGGAGGAACACTTTCCCTCCCTTATTACGGGTGTAGTTTAATAGTTTCTAGATAATTTTGATAATATTGTGTTGAATGTTTGTGCCATCAAGTGGAACCAGAGTGATACTGTGATTTGATTCTTTTAATGCCTCTGATTGTTCTTCATAATTCTGATCTCAGGTATAACCTTGTTCCCCAGAGTAGTGGTTAGGTTAGGTTAGGAAGTGTGCATCTGTTGGGGTGCTATAATTTTGTTGAGTGCCCTTAAGGCCTATTCATTGTAGAGTATTTAATTTCATATTTTATTACCATTTCCTTAGTGACTGATATAATTTTGTTGAGTGCCCTTAAGGCCTATTCATTGTAGAGTATTTAATTTCATATTTTATTACCATTTCCTTAGTGACTGATATAATTTTGTTGAGTGTCCTTAAGGCCTATTCATTGTAGAGTATTTAATTTCATGTTTTATTACCATTTCCTCAGTGACTGATATAATTTTGTTGAGTGCCCTTAAGGCCTATTCATTGTAGAGTAGTTAATTTCTTTTTTTAATATCCAAGTGACTGATATTATTGTGTGAAAGCCTTTAAGGCCTGTTTCATGTGTGCACGCAACAGTTCTTAATACTTCAAATTTATTGTTGCCTGAGGTTCTAATAATTTTTATATCATGTATAACTTTTATTCCCCAGAGTAGTGTTTTAAGTTCAAGTTAAGAGGTGCGCATATTGGTGTACCATTATTGGATTGTGTTTGTAGTGTTGGAGGGAATATAAGTGTCTAATGTAACAGTGTGTCTCATTCATCCCAGTCACAGACGCTATCCTTCCACGGGTCACGGACAATTTATTTTTGTTAGTAGAGTAAGTGTTCTTGTGCTGGTTCGGGATTTTTCTCAAGGGGGCGCTTCCACTGCCATTACCATATATTAATTTTAAATAAACCCCAAGTCAAGTGAGAAATTAAAGTCCAGTAAATTCCGACCGGTTACATATATATATATATATATATATATATATATATATATATATATATATATATTTATATATATATATATTTATATATATATGTGTGTGTATATATATATATATAATCAACGACCTCACCAGCAAGGAATCGAACCCTCGACCTACTGGGTGTGACTAGGGAGCGCTTACCGGCTAGGCCACAAGGACACTAAAAGCAGTTCTAGACTCTGTTATATTTCACACAGAGCCTGTTCATCGAGCTGATGGCGCCGTGAACCTCATTGGGAAACTGCCCGTGCCACGTATGTGGTGTCAGTAGCATTTTACCGAATCCAGCTGGTATGAAACGCGAGGTACATATATATACTTCATTTTTAGTCCATTTAACACGCGGACTTTGAACATACAATCAACGACCTCACCAGCAAGGAATCGAACCCTCGACCTACTGGGTGTGACTAGGGAGCGCTTACCGGCTAGGCCACAAGGACACTAAAAGCAGTTCTAGACTCTGTTATATTTCACACAGAGCCTGTTCATCGAGCTGATGGCGCCGTGAACCTCATTGGGAAACTGCCCGTGCCACGTATGTGGTGTCAGTAGCATTTTACCGAATCCAGCTGGTATGAAACGCGAGGTACATATATATACTTCATTTTTAGTCCATTTAACACGCGGACTTTGAACATACAATCAACGACCTCACCAGCAAGGAATCGAACCCTCGACCTACTGGGTGTGACTAGGGAGCGCTTACCGGCTAGGCCACAAGGACACTAAAAGCAGTTCTAGACTCTGTTATATTTCACACAGAGCCTGTTCATCGAGCTGATGGCGCCGTGAACCTCATTGGGAAACTGCCCGTGCCACGTATGTGGTGTCAGTAGCATTTTACCGAATCCAGCTGGTATGAAACGCGAGGTACATATATATACTTCATTTTTAGTCCATTTAACACGCGGACTTTGAACATACAATCAACGACCTCACCAGCAAGGAATCGAACCCTCGACCTACTGGGTGTGACTAGGGAGCGCTTACCGGCTAGGCCACAAGGACACTAAAAGCAGTTCTAGACTCTGTTATATTTCACACAGAGCCTGTTCATCGAGCTGATGGCGCCGTGAACCTCATTGGGAAACTGCCCGTGCCACGTATGTGGTGTCAGTAGCATTTTACCGAATCCAGCTGGTATGAAACGCGAGGTACATATATATACTTCATTTTTAGTCCATTTAACACGCGGACTTTGAACATACAATCAACGACCTCACCAGCAAGGAATCGAACCCTCGACCTACTGGGTGTGACTAGGGAGCGCTTACCGGCTAGGCCACAAGGACACTAAAAGCAGTTCTAGACTCTGTTATATTTCACACAGAGCCTGTTCATCGAGCTGATGGCGCCGTGAACCTCATTGGGAAACTGCCCGTGCCACGTATGTGGTGTCAGTAGCATTTTACCGAATCCAGCTGGTATGAAACGCGAGGTACATATATATACTTCATTTTTAGTCCATTTAACACGCGGACTTTGAACATACAATCAACGACCTCACCAGCAAGGAATCGAACCCTCGACCTACTGGGTGTGACTAGGGAGCGCTTACCGGCTAGGCCACAAGGACACTAAAAGCAGTTCTAGACTCTGTTATATTTCACACAGAGCCTGTTCATCGAGCTGATGGCGCCGTGAACCTCATTGGGAAACTGCCCGTGCCACGTATGTGGTGTCAGTAGCATTTTACCGAATCCAGCTGGTATGAAACGCGAGGTACATATATATACTTCATTTTTAGTCCATTTAACACGCGGACTTTGAACATACAATCAACGACCTCACCAGCAAGGAATCGAACCCTCGACCTACTGGGTGTGAGGTCGTTGATTGTATGTTCAAAGTCCGCGTGTTAAATGGACTAAAAATGAAGTATATATATGTACCTCGCGTTTCATACCAGCTGGATTCGGTAAAATGCTACTGACACCACATACGTGGCACGGGCAGTTTCCCAATGAGGTTCACGGCGCCATCAGCTCGATGAACAGGCTCTGTGTGAAATATAACAGAGTCTAGAACTGCTTTTAGTGTCCTTGTGGCCTAGCCGGTAAGCGCTCCCTAGTCACACCCAGTAGGTCGAGGGTTCGATTCCTTGCTGGTGAGGTCGTTGATTGTATGTTCAAAGTCCGCGTGTTAAATGGACTAAAAATGAAGTATATATATGTACCTCGCGTTTCATACCAGCTGGATTCGGTAAAATGCTACTGACACCACATACGTGGCACGGGCAGTTTCCCAATGAGGTTCACGGCGCCATCAGCTCGATGAACAGGCTTTGTGTGAAATATAACAGAGTCTAGAACTGCTTTTAGTGTCCTTGTGGCCTAGCCGGTAAGCGCTCCCTAGTCACACCCAGTAGGTCGAGGGTTCGATTCCTTGCTGGTGAGGTCGTTGATTGTATGTTCAAAGTCCGCGTGTTAAATGGACTAAAAATGAAGTATATATATGTACCTCGCGTTTCATACCAGCTGGATTCGGTAAAATGCTACTGACACCACATACGTGGCACGGGCAGTTTCCCAATGAGGTTCACGGCGCCATCAGCTCGATGAACAGGCTTTGTGTGAAATATAACAGAGTCTAGAACTGCTTTTAGTGTCCTTGTGGCCTAGCCGGTAAGCGCTCCCTAGTCACACCCAGTAGGTCGAGGGTTCGATTCCTTGCTGGTGAGGTCGTTGATTGTATGTTCAAAGTCCGCGTGTTAAATGGACTAAAAATGAAGTATATATATGTACCTCGCGTTTCATACCAGCTGGATTCGGTAAAATGCTACTGACACCACATACGTGGCACGGGCAGTTTCCCAATGAGGTTCACGGCGCCATCAGCTCGATGAACAGGCTTTGTGTGAAATATAACAGAGTCTAGAACTGCTTTTAGTGTCCTTGTGGCCTAGCCGGTAAGCGCTCCCTAGTCACACCCAGTAGGTCGAGGGTTCGATTCCTTGCTGGTGAGGTCGTTGATTGTATGTTCAAAGTCCGCGTGTTAAATGGACTAAAAATGAAGTATATATATGTACCTCGCGTTTCATACCAGCTGGATTCGGTAAAATGCTACTGACACCACATACGTGGCACGGGCAGTTTCCCAATGAGGTTCACGGCGCCATCAGCTCGATGAACAGGCTCTGTGTGAAATATAACAGAGTCTAGAACTGCTTTTAGTGTCCTTGTGGCCTAGCCGGTAAGCGCTCCCTAGTCACACCCAGTAGGTCGAGGGTTCGATTCCTTGCTGGTGAGGTCGTTGATTGTATGTTCAAAGTCCGCGTGTTAAATGGACTAAAAATGAAGTATATATATGTACCTCGCGTTTCATACCAGCTGGATTCGGTAAAATGCTACTGACACCACATACGTGGCACGGGCAGTTTCCCAATGAGGTTCACGGCGCCATCAGCTCGATGAACAGGCTCTGTGTGAAATATAACAGAGTCTAGAACTGCTTTTAGTGTCCTTGTGGCCTAGCCGGTAAGCGCTCCCTAGTCACACCCAGTAGGTCGAGGGTTCGATTCCTTGCTGGTGAGGTCGTTGATTGTATGTTCAAAGTCCGCGTGTTAAATGGACTAAAAATGAAGTATATATATGTACCTCGCGTTTCATACCAGCTGGATTCGGTAAAATGCTACTGACACCACATACGTGGCACGGGCAGTTTCCCAATGAGGTTCACGGCGCCATCAGCTCGATGAACAGGCTCTGTGTGAAATATAACAGAGTCTAGAACTGCTTTTAGTGTCCTTGTGGCCTAGCCGGTAAGCGCTCCCTAGTCACACCCAGTAGGTCGAGGGTTCGATTCCTTGCTGGTGAGGTCGTTGATTGTATGTTCAAAGTCCGCGTGTTAAATGGACTAAAAATGAAGTATATATATGTACCTCGCGTTTCATACCAGCTGGATTCGGTAAAATGCTACTGACACCACATACGTGGCACGGGCAGTTTCCCAATGAGGTTCACGGCGCCATCAGCTCGATGAACAGGCTCTGTGTGAAATATAACAGAGTCTAGAACTGCTTTTAGTGTCCTTGTGGCCTAGCCGGTAAGCGCTCCCTAGTCACACCCAGTAGGTCGAGGGTTCGATTCCTTGCTGGTGAGGTCGTTGATTGTATGTTCAAAGTCCGCGTGTTAAATGGACTAAAAATGAAGTATATATATGTACCTCGCGTTTCATACCAGCTGGATTCGGTAAAATGCTACTGACACCACATACGTGGCACGGGCAGTTTCCCAATGAGGTTCACGGCGCCATCAGCTCGATGAACAGGCTCTGTGTGAAATATAACAGAGTCTAGAACTGCTTTTAGTGTCCTTGTGGCCTAGCCGGTAAGCGCTCCCTAGTCACACCCAGTAGGTCGAGGGTTCGATTCCTTGCTGGTGAGGTCGTTGATTGTATGTTCAAAGTCCGCGTGTTAAATGGACTAAAAATGAAGTATATATATGTACCTCGCGTTTCATACCAGCTGGATTCGGTAAAATGCTACTGACACCACATACGTGGCACGGGCAGTTTCCCAATGAGGTTCACGGCGCCATCAGCTCGATGAACAGGCTCTGTGTGAAATATAACAGAGTCTAGAACTGCTTTTAGTGTCCTTGTGGCCTAGCCGGTAAGCGCTCCCTAGTCACACCCAGTAGGTCGAGGGTTCGATTCCTTGCTGGTGAGGTCGTTGATTGTATGTTCAAAGTCCGCGTGTTAAATGGACTAAAAATGAAGTATATATATATATATATATATATATATGTATAATATATATATATATATATATATATATATACATATATATATATATGTATATATATACATATATATATATATATATATATATATATATATATATATATATATATATAAATATATATATGCTGATAACCACAAGGAAAGAAGAAAACACGAAGTTCCCAAGCGCTTTCGTGTAATTCACATCTTCAGGGGTGAGTACAGACTAGTCTGTACTCACCCCTGAAGATGTGAATTACACGAAAGCGCTTGGGAACTTCGTGTTTTCTTCTTTCCTTGTGGTTATCAGCATATACCTAGATCACGCGCACCTACAGTGATTTACTTGCATATATATATATATATATATATATATATATATATATATATATATATATATATCTATATATATATATATATATATATATATATATATATATATATATATATATATATATATTTTTCATGTAAATCCACAATGAAAACGTGGATAAGATAAATCTTCCATTTTCCCGTGTGATTTTATCAAGATATATATAGTCTCATATATATAGGCTCATAGTCTCAAAAACAAGTTGAAGTTTTTGAAAGATTACAGAGATGATAAAATTGTTCCCAAATCCTGTCTTCCAAGTAGACTAAGAAATCTGGACAATCAAGCATTCTCTGAGTTGGATAAAGTGTTGCTAGATTCCCTTATCAAGAGTTCAAGTGATAGTGTGAAATTAGCCTTCAAACACAGTGCTCAGTGTAAAATACTTATGCAAAACAGTGTTTGTGTTGATAAGTGGTACACCATTCGTGATTTTGTATATCAACTTCTTGGTGAAACTGACAAAGCCCAAAAAAGAAGGTTAAATGCCAAATTAAATGCTCTGTTTGACGAGAGTTACTGGACCATATTGAGTGATCCAAATTTGTTCATAAACTTATCATCTTATGATCTACAGACACATGAAAAACTTTTTCTTGGTTTTGGTAGGAAGTTTTCTATCACTCAACGGTGTGTTAATCCGCTAACTATTGCTAAAGGTTTAATCAACCTGGAAAAGAATAAGTCGTCAGATGTTACAAATGAAGATATTTCCATAGCTAAAGGTTGTATACATAATGTTTTACATAAGAAATTTGTTTCAAACATTCCAAAAAGATTTGAAACAGCCTTGATAAACTTGAAAAGAAAAAAGAATATCCATATTACCAAGGCTGATAAGTCTAATGCTATTGTTATTTTGGATAAAAGTGACTACAATGATAAGATGAATTCATTACTTAGTGATGAAAGCACGTATTGTGAGCTTACGAAAGATCCCCTGGAAAATATTAATAAGTTATCTAATTCCAAAATGAAGATGTTATTGAAAAAGAACCCCGATCTCATCAAACAGCTCTCTCAAATCAATCCCACTTTACCTTATATGTATGGATTGATCAAAACACACAAGGTTAACAATCCATTACGTCCTATCGTGAGTTCTGTGGGTTCTGTTACTTACAAATTATCCAAGTGGCTGGTAAAGATGCTATCCCCTCTTACAGGCCAAATATCTAATTCACATATACACAATAGCAGTGATTTAATTGATAAACTCAAGAAACACAATGAACCTTGCGAATTAATAAGTTTTGATGTAAATTCACTGTTCACTAGAGTACCTGTGAAAGACCTACTTTCATTTCTTAAAGATAAATTATAGCTGTTAGATTTAACTATTGAACATGATACTTTCCTCAAATTGATAGAGCTATGCATAACTGACAATGTGTTTAGAGCAAATGGGAAGTTCTACAAGCAAATATTTGGCATGAGCATGGGTAATTGTCTTTCTGCTCCTCTAGCCTGTATTTATATGGAGTTTTTTGAGTCTAGATTTCTACCCAATATAGTGGACTTTATTCCGCCATGGTTTTTTCTGCTATGTTCTTAAGATGTCTGCGTATTTGTGACTCTGAATTTATTGACGATGAATTGAAACACATTCGTTCCAATGCACAGAAACTCGGGTACCCTTCTGTGTTTGTTGATCTTTGTTTTAAAAGGGCTAAAAAATCCTTTCATTCCTCTCAAACCAGACAAATTCCTACACTTAAGAATATTTTGACTCTGCCCTATCGTAATGAATTTGTCCCGTTAGTTCGGTCCCTCAAGCTTCTAAATATTAATGTTGTTTTCAAGTATGACTCAACCATTACCAATATGTTAATAAGAAATAGCCCAAGTTTGAATGTAAATGGAAGTGTTTATTGTATTCCATGTAGCAAATGTAATTGTAATTATGTAGGACAGACAGGAAAAACACTGCAGCTCAGAATCAAACAACATAAGTATAATATCAGAACAGCATCTGAAAGCAGTGCCTTGTTCGTCCATGTTAAGAATAATAATCACCCCCATTGCTTGGGAAAAAAGCTTAGAAGTATTTAAATCATCTTGTGTCACAGAAAGACTTCTGGTTGAAGCTAGTTTGATTAAGGAATTGAAATCAATAAACCTTAGTGATGGTCAGTTCAAAACTGATAATATGTTACATAAATTTATTTGTCATTGGCCCAAGGTTAAAAATGCTTTGAAAACCTTTGATATAGTTGTATGATAGTTATTTTGTGGGTCCCTTATTTTTTACCTGACCTGACTAGTCACGTCACCCCCCTTTTCTTAAGCTCCTCTACGTGTGTGTTGGTGTGGGGATTAGTGGATTACATTATTATGACCTGACCTCATGTTTTTAAGGTCAGCCCGTATATTCAAGCCTCTCTCTGTCCATGTAATCCACACTTGAGACCTGAACCTCGGCGAGGTTGGTTCTCCCGGCTCCCCGATCCTTCCCCCCGAGGTACCGCGTGACCATGATCATGATCACCCTAGCCCAGGCGAAGGTTGTGAGACTGATTCCGGTCGAGCACCCTTCGCGCAAGAAACTAAATCTTCTTGTGATTAAAGATTTTTTTGACCACATTGGACTAAAGGGGGTGACAGGGGTCGTCCGGAGTAGCGGTGGTACCCTTGTCATCACGTTCGAGGAATGGGGGCAGGCCCACAAATTACCCCACCGAACGATCATCAATGGAGTCGACGTCATGTTTGACGCCCTACTTCAGGATAACTTGGTTTTGGGAGTCATTTCCCACTCTGAAATTGAGTATCTCGAAAGAGACGAACTTGGCGAGCTGATTGGAGATCAGCTCGCAGTACTTAGGAAGCTGACCAGCACAACTGCCCTGGTTGGTTCTCCTAAGGAACTTCCTAGCTCCGTTATACTGGGTTGGGAGAAAATCCCAGTGAAACCTCAACAGCCAAAACCCACTCGTTGCTACAATTGCCAGAAATATGGCCATCTGGCGAGGAAGTGTCGCGCTCCCAAGGTGTGCTCTAGCTGCGGGGCACCCGGCCACACCGACGCTGACTGCCAGGCGGCCGTTAAGAAGTGCGCGGCTTGTGGTGGCCCTCACTCCTCCTCCGACCGGCTTTGTCCCAAGTGGAGGGAGGAGTGCAGGGTGGCCAGGCTGCGGGCTAAGGAAAAATTGACTTACAGGGAGGCTCTCCTTGCAGTCAAGACTCGAGAAAAAAACAACCAAGACCAAAACAAACAAGAAAAGAACAAACAAGACAAAAACGAACAAGAAAAGAACAATCAAGATATGAACAATGAAGAACCTGATAATATTATAGAAGACCAGACAGAACAAGACCAAAAAGAAGAAGACGAAGAACAAGTAGAAGAATGGAAAGTAAAAACTAAAAGAAGAACAAAGAGAAAAAAGAAGTCCAACCAATCAGCTTCGGCCGAAATAGCCTAACGGCGAAGAGGCCAGAAATCCCTAACAACTTTGAACATGTAATCCAGTTGCTTCTGAAGATGTCTTGAATAAAGACGAAAGCTAAGGTGCTCCGTTGTTTCCCTTTTCCCGTGTGATTTTATCAAGATTTATCTTATCCACGTTTTCATTGTGGATCTACATGAAATATATATATATATATATATATATATATATATATATATATATATATATATATATATATATATATATATATATATATATGTGTATATATATATATATATATATATATATATATATATATATATATATATATATATATATATATATATATATATATATATATATATGTGTGTGTGTGTGTGTGTAGCCTCGTGTTTCCTAGCTGGATTCGGTAAAATGCTGTTCTGACCACATAGCTGGCACGTGCAATTCCCCAATGGAGGTTCACGGCGCTTAACAAGGACGTTGAACTGGCATTATGTGGAATATAACAAAGACTAGGATTGTTTTATTGTACTTGTGGCGCGGTAGTAAGTGATCCCTGTTCACATGCAGTGGTCCAGGGTTCGATTCCCGATAAGTGAGGTATTGTTTGTATATGGAAGTCCGCGTGCTATATGGACTGTTGAGATCATATATAGTATATATATATATATATATATATATATATTAGGGTGTGTCAATTTAGGGGGTGAACTGGCTAAATTGAAAATCGAGTAATTTGGTAGCAATTTATTGTAGTCTTTAAGCATGCAAAACAATATTCTGGCATAAACTTTTTTTTATAATAAGTCCTACCTACATCAAATGGATTTTTAAATGTACATATTTGTGAATTTATAACATAACCAGCGTTTGCACACATGTTACTGTTTCAAGTTTCAAATTATTATATTTTATTATCCGTAGTCTATTTGAAAGTAACCAATGCCTTCATACTCTCTTTGCTTTGGTTTCTTGTCATCAGTAGTCTGCTTGCTATTTGTGCTTTGATGTAACCTTCTCGCCTCTCGTGGCTGTAAACATGGCCCGCTGCTTCTGTGACCATTTTCACACATCTCTCCACACTTTGAGTGTGGGAAGGCCACTTCGGCACCTGCATTGGAGTCTCTTTAAGGTTTCTCAATTCTTGGCTAGTTAGACTTGTTGTCAATGGTGGCTCTAAGACTTCCAAACTCAAGTCAACCAATTCTGACAATTTGGTGGCATTGACGTTTGTTGGGGGAACTTTTCTTGAATGAAACGAACAGTCTCCCAACTGGTCGTCATCTATTAGCGTTCCTCTAATCTTTAGAATGACTTCTACAGCCTCGGTTCGGAGATTGGTACATTGCTTGCAAAACTGCTTCTGATCGAGCATACCAAGCGGACCTTCTTGCCACAGGTAACACGATGTCCTTCACTACCTTCCTCTGTGTTCTTACTAGCTGCAATTGAAACAAAAGGTGATTGGGCCCATCCACCCACATAGGATTAAGTTTCACACTAAACCACTGGGGAAGATAAACTCCAATAATAAATTCAACAATTAACCTCAAATTCTTCAGCAATTTGCCCTTCAATTCGTGTTTGGAAATCCAAATCCTGCAGAAACGAAGAGCTGTAGTTAACCAACGGCTGTGACTGACAGGTCCAATCTCCAAGAGAGCCAATGACTGAGGCACTTCTCCTGATCTTATTGCTTGGGCAATACGATAAGCATAGGATTGATCTGTGCTGAGATCTTTGATGACTCCTTCAGACAACGCCGGAAGGGGAGGGCCAACTTCGACCTTTGGAAAGGTTGTATTTATTTCTAGTTGTGTTGCTTCATCCAGCATGATGCCAAGGGGACCTGACCACTTGTTGTTGCTCTTTGTAGGACCATCAAGTTCCTGGATGAGATGACGAAGAGGTAGCTCGCCTGTATGTAAATCACATACAATCCAAACAAGTCTTCTTCCTAGTTTTTTCTCTAAATGCGTCATTACACCCCCCTGCCATCCGGTGTTCACTGCAGTTGAATCTCCACCAACAGCCTGCAGTGAACTGCCAAGTCCTCTCTCCTGAACCCAACATAAAATATGATCAGCAATGACCTCTGCATGTTTCTTCCCTTCTACTTCAGTTTCGGGAGCAAAGTGAAACAAAAACCGACCACCAGGCTCAGAACAGACAGAGTAGTGTTCTTCTTTGATGAGACCTGGAACTTTCTGTTCACTCCCTCTACTTCTAGCAAAACTTTTGTGTCATCTATTCTTCCATCAAACAAAAGACAGGAGAGCCCTCCCTCGCTTAAATTTTTTTCATGCTGATCAGATATTTCCTTCATTATTTTTTTTTGTGCTCTTCTAATTTTATTATGATCTATCACCAAAGATACATCCTCTCGGCTGATGAGGCCTGCATCTATCCAAGCGGCAGTTGCAATTTCTGCAGCCTCACGAAGTCCAGCATGGTGGCGAATACTAGCTAAAGCAATGTTTGAAATATTTCTTGTGTTGTATTTCATTTTCTTTGGTAAAGGTTCAGATGGCTCTTTGGAACTATCATCTGATGTTGCTTCCTGTTCATCAGAAGAACTATCAAAGAAGTGATAAACATCTTGACACAGCTCTTCCTCTCTTTGGATGGCTTCTTCACTCTTCATTTTCTTCTTTTGTTCCCTCTCTCGGATTTGTTCTCTCTTCTTGGCATTAGCAATCTGCTTCTTTGTTTCTGAATAATCTATTGAACCCATTTGCATGCTTCCTTGGCCTTCTGCCTTTGTCCTCTGTGCCTTTATAAGTTCAAGCTCTAAAACAGGGATCTTCTTTTCACGAGGACAACCACAATCAATGTGGGAATTATTTTCTCTCTTACCTGAGTGAGAACAGTTGGATTCAGAACATAATTGTATGGAGCACTTGCAGGTCAAAATGTCAAACAGAGTATCAAGTGTGTGCAGAAATTCATTTTTCCTGGCCAAGTTTCCTTTACCAAGTGATGTTTCAACTGCTTTGTGCCATAATTTCGTTAGTTTTAGCTCAATAGTTCGACACTGATTAATCACAGGTGGTTTGAATAGTGCATTAGCTTTTGTCCATTGATGCAGAAGAGGGACTATCATGTCATTTATGAGTTCTTTATCTGTATAGTTCCTTCTGTCCTTTGCATTTTTTTCTCGAAGGAGTAACCCTAATCTTAGCATGTCTCTCACTGTTGGAAGTTCTGATACAGGAAGCTCCTTCCCTTTACCAACTAGCAGGCTCAAGTGGGTTGACAACTGACTTCTTGTCTTCAATTTTGACATCTTCACACTATCTGACAAATAGAAAAATATTTCAATGTTTCATAATTCAATTGTTGTTTCAAAAAATATCAATTTGTTTATCAAAAATGCTGTAACAGAAATAGCATAATAATTTCTTAGAACATAATGTTTTATACAATGATATAAGTAACTGCGACAATCAATATGCCCTACTTACAATAATTAAAATGTAGAATTCGTCTGGTAGAGTAGGTGCAAGTGCAATGAGAGCAAACCACCGTCTATGATATCTAGAAGGAGAGTGAGCCGGGCGCCTTATCCTCACGCTTGGTACAAGTCAAAACAAGAATTAAACTGTCCCACACGGAGAGCCTGTTCATGTTCATGTTCTGACATGCATATTGTATACAAGCTATAGAACCATAAAATACTCCATAATCCATATGCTTACATGAGATTAGTTAATATCTAGTGAATAATTCTAATCTAGTCTCATTAATTTGTTGAAATACTGATATTTGAAACTTTAAGGTATAATTGATGTAGGTGAGGGTTATTTCAATTCATTTTTGTTTGCTAATCTCAAGTTTAGACATAAAGAGGCACAATATTTTGACTACCAAATTTGATTTTTAACATGTTGACAAAATTGACACACCCTAATATATATATATATATATATATTATCTTGATAAAATCACACAGGGAAAAGGGAAACAATGGAACACCTTACGTTTCGTCTTTATTCAAGAAATCTTCAGAGGCAACTGAATTATATGGACTGAGAGAGGCTTAAGTACGCAGGATGACCTTACTAAAAATGAGGTCAGGTCATAATCATGACATACATTAATCCGAACACCAACACACACGCAGCGGAGCTTAAGAGAAAGGGCGACGTGACTAGTCAAGTTAAGTCAGGTCAAAAATATGGGACCCACTAATCATCTATCCTACATCAAACTTCAAGGTTTTCAAAGCATTTTTAACTTTGGGCCGCTGGCAAATAAATTTTCATCTAAATTTGCACTCCCTCGAGAGACGTAGAGCGAGGGGCGACCTGATAGAGGTATTTAAATGGAAGTGAGGGCTAAACAAAGGGGACATTACAAAGATACTCAAACTATCCAATCAGGAGCGACCTCGTAACAATAGTTTTAAATTAGACAAATTTAGATTTAGGCGCGAAATAGGTAAACAGTGGTTTAGAAACAGAGTAGTGGATGAATGGAACAAGTTACCAAATATCATCATTAACTCGAATACGCTGAATAGCTTCGAACATACAGTAGGTTGGATGCTTATATGAGCAATAGGGGTTGGGTGTAAACAGGACTGCCCAGTATGGGCCAATAGGCCCACTGCAGTTTCCTCCATTCTTATGTTCTTATTATCAATTCTGTACTGACCATCACTCAGGTTTATATAATTTAATTCACTAAACAAACTAGCTTCAACCAGAAGTCTTTCTGTCCCACATGATGATTTGTACACTTCTAAGCTGTTTTCCCAATCATTGGGATGATTATTATTCCTAACACGTTTTGTGGGCTATTGAGCGTAATATGAATCGTCTTAGTTTACGTTAACTGACGTGTACGACCGTGGTCATTACAATGATAAGTAGGAATCTTAAGCTAAGTAAACACTGTGTATTTGCTGGAAACAAGGCTAATAAAGTACTTGGGTTCCTTCAAAGGAGTGTTAGTTACAAGACTAGACAGGTCATCCTAAAACTATATCTTGTGCTTGTGAGACCTCACTTGGATTACGCAGTTCAATTCTTGTCACAATTTTACAGAATGGATATAGAATCATTGGAAAGAATTCAGAGGAGAATGACAAGACTAATCCCGGGCATTAGGAACCTTGTGTTCAGACATGTTAAAGCTTCTTAATTTGCACTGACTCGAGAGACGTAGAGTGAGGGGCGATATGATATAGGTGTATAAATGGAATTCAGGGCTAAACAAACAGGACGTTACAAAGGTACTCAAACCATCCAACCAGGAGCGAACTCGTAACAATGGTTTTAAATTAGACAAATTTAGATTTTGGCACGAAATTTGTAAACATTGATTTGGAAATATAGTAGTGGATGAGTGGAACAAGTTACCAAACATCATCATTTACTCGAATACGCTGGACAGCTTCAAACATAGGTTGGATTAATATACAAGTATGAGTGATAAGGGTTGGGTGTAAATGGGACTGCCCAGTATGGGCCAATAGGCCCGCTGCAGTTTCCTCCATTCTTATGTTCTTATGTTCTTATGTATAGGTGTAGTTCCCGGTCGACTATTACTGGACTTGTTTTGATCTTGGCTATTGGTATTATCTTGAATTTGTTCTTATTTGTCCTGATTTTTCATTTTTTCTCAGTCATTTATGTTTTTATCGCAGTTGCCGTGTAGCATGCCATAAATTGGGTTGATTTTCCTGGGTATGATACTATTTGAGGGATATCATCAGCAAACATTACATATTCTCTAAAGGGGGTGGGTTGAGATGTGTCCGAGGTTTATATTGTATTTAGTGTTTGAGAAATACATCCTCCTTGAGGTTCTCTACTCTCGAGATTAAACAAAGTTCTCATAAAGTTTCCTATTTGAATTTGTGCTCTCTTATTCTCTAAATAGTCACACAATATTCTTAGCAAGTGTTCGCTAAGTCCCAATTTTAATATTTTATATTTTAAGCCCAAATGCCAAACTTTATCAAAAACCTTAGAAACGTCCCTTAAAATTATATTGATCTGGTTCCCCTTGCCTTTTTCTATTGGCATAATTTCCGTTATTGTAGCTATTACAGTTTGGGTATTTCTATTGGGCCTCTGGCTCCTCAAAAACATAATCCCTGGTTACTGCACAAAACAGAGTTGTACGGACAATGACCTACTTGAAAAAAACAGATCATACAAACGACAAATTTGCTAAATTGATAATGTCAAATTCGAACATATTAACACGTACTGCTGGGCCCTCTTTGTTTAAAATCTATCAATAACTTGATTGACAAAAATTATTTCCAGTTTCGGAATAATCAGAGCTACTAAGACAACCTGCGCTCCTCTCAGTCCCAGACCTCCATAAAATATCATGGTGTGAAACAACTTAGCCCCCACCCATCCGAGCAAAGACTACGCTCCATTCCTTGAAATTATCTCTTAACAAATATCTATTGTCTAGGTATTGATATTTCTTGTAATACCTGCTCTTATTGTACCATCAAAACCGTTTTATCGGAAATTATCATGTAAATAGATAAGAAATTACCATTGCAATAAATATACAGTATTTACCAACTAGACATAATCCTGACAGCTCTGTCCTCTTGTTCAAACTTAATACTGTATAACCCATGTTGTACTGCTTCCCCATTATATTTATATTTTTCAATTCCACTGTAATTTGTGTATATACTTATAATATGAATACAAAAAATAAAAATAATAAATAAATAAAATAAATAAATTGTCATGGGTTGCGTTAGGCTTACCCACGCAACCAACTCCAAAGTTTGTTTTACCAGAGATAAGACGCCCGGCGAGGCATAACTGGGACATGTATTTTTCAATTAGTGAATGTTAGTCTGCCTTTAGGGGGGTGGGCAGTGAAACAGTGTTGTACTGTTCATCGCTTCACACCCAAAAACCTCATTTTAAGTAGTATCCCCTGAGCCATGGGTTAGTTAAGACGTCGTCTCCATCCTCTCCCTCCTGAAATAGGGCGGGACACCACACCACACAGAGTCCTCCACGCCACTCCGTCCTGTGAACCGTCGTCGACACGAGACTAAGTGTGTTAACCTAGGTTGTTATCCCCGTGGAAATATCACGTGTGGATGCCTGGTTGCGACAAGAGCAATCCAGGCTGGCCTATCAAACCTACAGTAAATGGTTAATTAATTCACGCTTACAGAGTTCTCCTGCACGACACCCGTCTACTGTGACCGTGATCGACACTAGACTAAGTGTGTTAACCTAGGTTTGTTATCCCCGTGGAAATATCACGTGTGGAAGCCTGGTTGCGACAAAAGCAATCCAGGCTGGTATATTGCACCTAAATGGTTAATTCAAGTCACGCTTACAGAGTTCTCCTGCACGACACCATGTGTGGTAACCCAAGAGTACTTTTTGTTGCTGTGGCCCGTGGAAAGAAGTTCTTGTGCGGAAGCCTGGTTGCAACAAAAGCAATCCAGGCTGGCAGTAAATGTATCACTTGTAGAATTAAGGCTCTGTTAAGTTATACCCATAGTAGAGTAATCACATGTGTCCCCAAGTTAAAATTCTCTTTTAGAAGATTAATTTTATTACAGCGTGAACGTGAGTGAATCATATATCCATGCAAATTGTAAATCATTGTATGGAAGCTTGACAAATAAATGTAAGTGCAATTATCTGCCCGTATCTGTGATCCTATCTTATTATTACTGAAGGTAATGACTGATTGGTTATGACATAGTATAACCAATAACTTAGATGGATGTTGAAAATTAAATGAATTCATTAAATCATCATTTATCAAGTATAAACTATGGAATGTCGAGTGGTGGAGTGAACTTCTACGTAGATTCGCCATAATCTCCTGTAAGTAATGAGTGTGAAGGTATCGGACTCTACGGTAAGAAATAAGAAATACGACATGTTATTATCTTTATATAATATAATCCACTCCTACTACCACCGATCCACCCAAAACCATGACATAAATATTGAAGTGTTAACCGTTATAACATTATGAGATGTTCTTAGTACCACCATGCTATTGCACTATTCCAGATGTTACTAAATATTACAAAATTCTTCCTTAAGATAAATGTATAGTATATATCAGGTGCCTACAGGAGAGTTCAGGTTCGCAACTGGCTCAGCCATGTTAATATTGTTATTAGTATTACATGGTGATCTATCTGATACATAATCAGTTAGTCTCACGCAATTTGTCTTAATTATAATTGTTTCTTGAGCATAGTGACATGATACAAAGTTCATTACTCTATTAATCTTAGCTTTGCTTCATTCTGCATTGTCTTAGGCAGAAACGAGAAGACGTTATTATTCAACAATATTTCAGTACCGAGGGGTATGCCTTCACTTATGATGTACTTACAAGTGCGGGTCAATGCAGATCAGTATGGTGTTCCAAGAGACAACAGTACTGTGTAAATTGTCTCAGCACAAATTCTTGGACAGGATTGTGTGGTGTTTATCAGTGCGAGCAGGAGGCTGCCTCTTACAGCATCACTCGAGGGGAGGGCTGGTCCTCACAGCATCACTTGAGTGAGCGATCTCCTCAAGTCAAGGCAGCCACGCTACCCTTTTAAGCCATTCATTTAGCGGAATCAGGACCTCTTCTCCTTGAACACCGCCCACCCCCAATCTTTGTTCGGGTAAGGCAGCAAAAACGTCAGCACTGACACTAGTGCTGACGCGAGCGGTGAAAACACTCCCGACGATGCCAGCACTTACGCCAGTGGCGATGACACTCCCGGTGGCAAAGAGTCCAGGTGGCCACGCCGCCTTTTAAACCCAACATTAGCAGATTCAGGACCTCTTCTCCGTAAACACCGCACTCACACGCCAATACTCACTCCTCAGTACTGACACCAGCGGTGAAAACACTCCTGGGTGCCAGGCGTCAACACCGCTTGGCGCATCTGGCGAGGTCACAGGTCGCGTGAGGGGGAGGGGGGGCATCACTCGAGAGGGCGATCTGTGTCATGAGAGCCACATCACCCTTTACATTCAGCAGAATCAGGAACTCTTTATCCGTAAACACCGACCCTCCCTCCCCCAGCCGCCACATCTCACGAGGCAACAGGCCGTGTGGGTGGTGGGGGGTGGGGCGGTGAGAGATCCAATGATTGTTCGAGGTGGGCAGCGATCGTCAACAACTGACACCAGCATTTATAAGCCAGCGGCGATAACACTCCCGGCGACCTCCTGCTGGACCCAGAACTGTGAAGACCGCCCTCTCTCTGCTGCCATTGTTGGCCATCTTCTCGGACCAGACCATCCACCACTGACATAGTCGACAACATCTCACGAGCGTTTTCAGTTTATCGAGCATTAGCTTGCCCTCCCCACTGGTGGTGTGAGTGACCCACACTCCAGCTGGAGAGCAGCTATAGCGCGATATTCCCGACGTGGTTTGAGCTCTTTTCCTTCTACTGCTATTCTTCCTTTTTTCGCTCTGGCCTAGGGACCTGCACCCTCAAAAGTGTATTCGTCCTGCGATCCCCCCTGTAACTGTTCACCTCCCTCCCAGGAGATTGTAAACACGAAAGGGGGATGGAGCTAGAACCCATCCCAGCCAAGTCTTTCCAGGAAAACCGTGATCGTGCGGGTCCACCTGGAAAGAGGGTAGCAATCCTTATCCTTCCCCAATAGGCACACTTAGCTCACGTCTATAAGTGAGCATTCACATACACTAGGAAGTAGGTTTCCCCAACGGGGCTCCGGGAAAGAAACTCAGGAACCACCCTACGACCACCCGGCTATCATTGCCTGTGGGGAGTGATGTAATTCCTCTGCTACTTACTCAACCGGAATAGGTAGGCTCTAAAAAACACACAATAAAACACTTAACCACCGGATATGGAGTGCGTACGCCCTCCTAACCGCGACCCCCGCCTGAACCGCCAACCTGACGACCCGAACCACGACAGGCTCCGCACAGAGAAAGCGGACCAGCTACGGGCCTTCCACGAAGCCCTGAAAAGCAAGAGCACTGCCACCGCCTCCACCAACTCCACCACCACTGATACGGCCACTGAGGACGACAACTGGACGAAGGTTGAAAACAAAAACGCCGACGTGCTTTTTCGGGAAACGAATGCCGTCAAGCAGCCCAAAAGGCACCCATCACCACCACCAGCTCACCCCCAACGACACTGCCAAAATTCCGGATCTCGAAAATGGACACGAAAACGACATATGCCGACATCACAGAGATGGAAAAACTAAATCCACAGGCCAAGTTCTCAGTGCGGCCCAACCTAAAGGGGGAGATGATTATTCACCCTCGACACTTACCTGCAAAACACCACCACTGTTGCATCAACCAAGCTGGACCCCGCCAAGAAACTGATGAAGTCGGTAGTCCTCTGGTACCCAAAGGAACTACCCCTCGAACCCCTGGAGAACCACCTGAAGATCCTAAAAGCCGAGAGATGCTCTCCCCTGTCCGACAAGACGGCTACCACAAAACAAGTGCTCATAACGCACTACAGTGCAGTCCCCAACACCATAGACCCCAAAACCTCGGGGATCTACGAAGTGAGGCCCTTCGTCCCGGAGCCCATGCCGTGCTTCAGATGCCAAAAATACGGTCACCATCAGACGAGGTGCACGTACAAGGAAATCTACGCAGTCTGCGCGCAGAAGCACGACACACACTCCTGCCTCACCAAGTTGAAAAATGGAGAAAAAATTGCCCCCGAGTGTGCCAACTGTGGGGGCAAGCACCACGCCTGGAACCCTGGATGCTCCGAGAGGACAAAGAGGGTCCAGGCAAACCGACCAGCAGCAAGACCGGCCCCCACCGCCTGCACACCAGCCCCACCAAGTACCTTCATGTGGGGAACCCAAAGGCAAAAACAACAAAGCCAACCACCTCAGCCGGTCAACACCCAAAGTGCAGCCCAGTTTCCTGGCCTCACTACTGCCACACCTCAGCCACCCAAGCAGCAGACAACGACAACCACGAAAAAGAAAAGAAGCACACACCAAGGCACCAGAAGGAATGATACACGTATCAGACCTAGCCAAGGTACTGACAACCTTTGCGGAGGGCCTAGCCGGACTACAGCTCCAAATACTCATGGGGAGCGTCCTCGGGCAAGTAGCCACAGCTCCAGCCACCTCAGTGGAGGACGCCACGCCGGTCCCCACACGAGTGACAGCCGAGGTACACTCTACACCGAAAAAGGCCACCAGAGAACCAAAGATACCGACAGCTCCCAGAAAGAAATTGGACGTTTCAACTCCCCTGAACCGAACCACGGCCCAGAAGGCAAAAACCACAGAACAAGAAGATATGAACCTGATCCAGTCGGAATCGGACCTGAACATTTCCATCGAGGACCACCAGAAGTCCCCGATGAAACAGTGGTGGAAAACATCAGTACTCTGAACATCCTTACATGGAATGCTCAGGGCATCAAAATCAAGAAACACCTCTAGCAAGAAGCTGCAGACAAGGACAAGCTTGACATTATACTGCTACAAGAAACACTTCTACAAGAACACCACTGTTTCAAATTCAGTGGTTACAAGACATACAGGAGGCATTTCACGCAGGCGTCAACAAGAGGATGTATGATCTTGGTCAAGTCAAGCATACCCTACTCCGAGGTCATGCAGCAATTTCCTTGTGGGGAAAACATCGAGACACAGGCCGTCAAAGTAACCCTCCAAGAACGGGAATTAACTGTTCACACCATCTACAAGAACCCAAGGGGCTCACTGGAGGTGACTCAATTATTCGCTTCAGCCGCTGACCACGCCACACTCATAGAAGGGGATTTCAACGCACATCATCTCTTCCTAAGCTCGGTAAGCCCCACAAATGAAGACGGCCTACACCTATACACCACCTTTCAAGACACACCCGAGATCTGCCTTCTGAACACCGGAGAGCCCACCCACATTAGGGGAGGAAGGCTAGATCTAACCTTCGTCTCCAGTGCACTACAGCCTTCGGCCTCCTGGCAGCTACACCCCACGCTAACCAGCGACCACTTTGCCACCCTGACAACACTGAAGGCAGACTGGGGACTCTTTAAGAAACACCTGGCTAAGTGGCGCGAAAAATCACAGCCGGCTGGCGCAGCACCCGTGGACGAGACAACCCTCCACCAACAATTGGTCGAGGCGTTTCACCAAGCGGCAGAAGAAGTTATCCCAAAAACAAATCCGACATCAAGACAGTACAAGGATTACTGGTACTACTGTCCCAGGGTGAAAGAACTCAAACACAGAGTGAACATGGCCCGAAGAAACTACAGGAGACATCCCACGGAAAGAAACCGACATTTCCTGCAAGTCATAGTTAAGGATACCAGGGAAGAGAAGGAAGAAATAAAAAACGTAAGCTGGCTCAAGTGGTGCTCCGAACTGAACGAGCACACCTCCCTCGGCAAAATATGGGCCCAGATCCGAAGGGCATCTGGGAAGGCAACACCACCACCACCACCAACCCATCCCAGCCCAGAAGAGGAAGCCGAGAGACTTGCAAAACTGTTCTCTGACCGAGCAGCTACGAAAAACCTTCCGAGACAGGCGGAGGAGACACAACTTCGTCTGCGACAGGTCAGACTCCAAATGATCGAAGAGGCCTGCAACAGTGAAGACGACACCGATAGACCTTTCAACCAGCAAGAACTCCAGAAGTCGCTAAAACGAAGCAAGGACACAGCACCAGGGGCCGACAGGATAACCTACTCCATGCTTTCCTATGCTGGAAAAGCCGTACACGAGGGTTTGCTACAAGTCATCAATGTTTCGTGGACAGCACAAAGACTTGCACCAGAATGGAAGAAGGCAGATATACAGACCATTCCGAAGCCCAGAGAACCAGACAAACTGAGACCCATCTCCCTTCTCAGCTGCATAGCGAAGACGGGAGAAAGAATGGCTCTCAACCGACAACACCGGCACAGGCAACAACATCGCCGAGATACTCAGCACAGTGGACAATAAACCAGCTTTGGTGGTCTTCGTCGACCTGGAGAAGGCCTTCGAACTAGCAAATCCACTGGCCATTATAACGACGCTTGCTGAAAAAGGCGTCAAAGGAAGGTTGCTGGGGTGGATCCAGAACTACCTCACACAGAGAGAAGCAAGAGTATGCTTTCAGGGAGCAACCTCAAGCTATGCAGACGACTTACAACTTATAATAAGAGGATCAAACAGACTAGCCAACACGCAACACGCACTCCAACTTATAGAAGAGGATTGCAACTGACTTGGACTCAAGATAAATCCAGCCAAGTCGAAAGCGATGGCCATCTGCACAGACACACCAGACAAGATGCTCTCCATACAAAACACGCCGGTAGTCTGGACCAACACCCCACCAGTGTCTTGGAATCTGGTTCGACCAGAAACTCACTTTCAAGCCGCAACTCGAGTATCTCAAGCAGACACAATATAATGAGGTCGCTTACCAGCACAACCGCAGGAGCGAACATACATGTGCTCAAAGCCAACTACACGGCAGTCATCAGATCGCTGGTAGATTACAGTGCTCCAGCACTCATTGGACTGAGAGAAAACCAGATAGCTAAGCTAGAAGTTATCCAAGATAATGCTCTCAGGACCATGCTCGGAGCACCCATGTGGACCAGAATTTGCAATTTGCAAATGGAAACTGAACTACCACCCCTGGCAGTACGAGTCAAGCAGGTGACAGCCGGTCTCCTCGCCAAAATCTGTAGATCAGATAAGCCCACAGCTGCCAAAGCGCGAATCAGTGCCTCCCTCCACCTCGACCACAGAGTGCGAGGGGCCACCTGGTCGCACGAGGCAAGCGAGGTCATCCGACACCTGCAAGCAGAAACACTCGTCAAGCACAACCAAGACATACGAGACAATAGTTACGTAGTTCCTCCACCATGGAGCCCTCCACCAGCCACATTAAGAATTACCGACCTAGGTGATAGCAAAGCCAACCTCCAGAAGGAGGACCTCAAAAGAATAACTCTGGAAGCCATAGCCACCGAGACACCGGCTGATGCAGCATCATACTTCACAGACGGCTCGGTGGATCCAAAACATCATACATCAGGAGCGGCCTTCTACACCCAAGGTCAGACCCTCTGATGGAGACTTTCTAATGACTGCTCCACCATACAAACAGAGTTGGTAGCAATCTCAAAGGCCCTGCAATACGCTGCATCACAACACAAGTCCATCATAATTCACACGGACTCGAAATCGGCCATGCAGGCGCTCCAGCACAGTCAACCAAGAGACAACGTCCACATAATAACCTCGATCCTCGCACAGCTACAGGAACTCCAAAGCCAAAACCGCCCAGTCGTCTTTCACTGGATTCCCAGTCACGTAGGGATCGGGGGAAACGACGTGGCAGACGAAGCAGCCAAGGCAGCCACACGCTCTAGTAGCGTACACATTCAAGTTCCAGCAAGTGTGCAACAGATCAAGAATCACCTCAGAAAGACTAACAAGCTCCATATCCAAAAGAGCTTCCTTCACACATTAAACGTTGGTTCCCAATCAGCCAAATTTTACCTGGCGGCCACAAAAGGGGAACCACCTTTCGCGGACAGGAAAACACCAAGACAAACCCAAGTTAGCCTTCATCGACTACGACTAGGGTACAAGTGCTCCTGGCAGATGATCGGAAATGACGTCATGGAATGCACCTACTCTCAGGAGCCAGCAGCCAACCCACTTGAACACTATCTCCTCGACTGCGAAGTCACACAAAGTCTCCGAAACGGAACACAAAACTTCCAAGAAGCACACACAACACCAGGGGCCACTCTAACCCGAAAGGCCCAAACAAACCACATTCACCACCTTCTCCGGGTCATCACACGATACCCACCACCCAGATAGCTTAGAAAGTATCCTCTCCCAGCAAGTGCGGACCCCAGTTCGGGAACGCTACCTACACATGATACGGGTAGTCCCCATTAGAGGTTCATGGAGCCATAAGCTCGTTGAACAGGCTTTGTGTGAAATATAACAGAGTCTAGGACTACCTTTGTATCCTGGTGGTCCAGTAGGTAGCGTTCCCCGGTCACAGTCATGGCCTCGTGGCCCGTGGGTTCGAATCATGGCGGGTTGAGGTGTTGATTGTGTGTAGAAGTCCGCTTGCTTTATTGGGCTAATGAAATATATTTGGATCCTCGTGTTTCGAAGCTGGATTTGGTAAAACGTTACTCTGACCACCTACATGATTAGAGGTTCACGGCGCCATAAACTCGTTGAACAGGCTTTGTGTGAAATATAACAGAGTCTAGGACTGCTTTTGTATCCTGGTGGTCCAGTAGGTAGCGTTCCTTGGTCACAGTCATGGGCTCGTGGGCCTTGGGTTCGAATCCTGGCGGGTTGAGGTGTTGAATATATATATATATATATATATATATATGTGTGTGTGTCAGAGAGGGAAAAAAGGAAAATTAGCATCATCATGGGTGCCAGAAGTTGGAGGACGGAAATGCTGCTTTAAGCATTTTGCAGGTGTGAAATGCCATTATTAGAGCAGGTCTCCTCTTGGGGGGCTGTTGGTTCGTATGCATACTTTTTTCTCTCAGCACATGAGGACACTGCTGTCTTTTGTTAGGGTGTTATATTTACAGACGTTAGAACGAAAATAACCGTTCAGCCGAAACAGGAAAGCATCAGTAGGCCAGGCTGAAACACCCATGCCTCATGGCAAGTCAAATAAGCTTAAGCAACGCCCCCAAGCGCAGTTGAAGCATTTTGAACTAGGCCTATATAAAATTAAATGTGCTTTATCGAATTAATGTAGACACGATTCATGAAGTTAAGGGACAATTATTAAACTTAAAGTTATTATAGATCGTTTCTCAGTCTAAATATGTTACGTGTGTCCCAAAGAAACTATTAGTTATGCGAAAAGATGACGTCACTAGGCCAGGCAAACGCTTTGGGGAGTCGCGAGGCGGGCAGGAGCTCAGTAGCGCGCAGACGTTTGGGCCAAGTAGACGTCATCCATGCGTCTCTGCCAAGGAAAACGACCACGTGGCCTCGTCCCTTCTCACACATGTTTCATCAGTGTTGCACGTAAGTTTTATTCGATCTCAGACAGTGTTTAGATAGGGCGGAGAATAAGTTAACAATAGCTAACAGAGTGATCTCTTGCAGAGTTTTTGAGAACCCACGCGGTCTGTCGGTTTAGCGGTCGGCCAACGGGTGTTTATCGGTCGTATAGCCGGCCACGCGCGAGGTGAATGGGCGTCCCTGACGACTAACTGCGTGGGATCAGCATCCGCACTTGGTCGGTGGTCGTTCTGAGTCATCAAATCTCCTCACCTTGGTTCATACAACACCACATCTCTTCAGTCAGTTAGTGAAAACTCTTACTAAGGGGAAAATAGAACCCCTCCCTCAGCTGGGCAGGGTTCACCTGTTGACAGCAACTCTCTTCCTGCCCATGGAGTACTAAGAGTAAACTGAGTGCAGCCTGAGTGAATGAAAGGTCACACACTGAGACAAGGAGTCGAGTGGGTACATAGAGACATTTATCTCCCCAGTATTTGGTGGATGTGATCGAATTAACCAAGTCTAGGTGTGAAATCAAAGCTCCTCAGGGTTGATTGCACACGTGGGACGTAGGGGTTCTTCTTCAAGGTTGATGAACGGCTGTAACACCTTAAAGTATGGGTGTGCTCTGAGCATATGTGTGAAGCATGTTATGGGTGATGGTGGTTGTAAAGGCCTGGGACTTAGGGATTTGAATCTCATGCCAGCCTAATCAGGATCTTATAAAAGGAAAGTCAAGAACCATGGTTTTCTGAGGGATAACAAACAACTCTTCGAGATTGACATCTCTTTACTATGAAAATAACAGAAAACTCTGACACCACTCACACAAACATCAAATAACAATTACGGGAGTCAACAATTACGGGAATCAAATAATCAATGGGAGTCAAACAATTACTGGAGTCAACAATTAATAGAGTCAAACAATTACGAGAATCAAACAATATATAGAATGTTTCCTAAGGCGATGGCCCGGTGGAATGTTCCCTAGAGTGGGGATCCCCTCTCAGGGGGAAGGTCAAGGCAGCTTCCTCAATCAGCATCAGTGTTGGCGGGCGAGGTCTTGCCACCCGGGAGAGTCGCCAGGGCACGGACGGTGGAGAGGGTGTGAAGGAAGTGGCGATGACGTGGCAGCCGCGGTAGTAGCTGGAGCAGGTGACCAGAGGTTGACAGTCGAATAGTGAAGGTCTGGGGAATCAGCCCACGAGCCCAGGACACGTCCGAAGAGAACACAACCAGAATTTGAACGAGCAGCAGGGGAAGTGCAAGTGTGGTGCTAGCTGGGTAGTTTGTCGAGGCAGCAGTGACGTTCTCACCTCCGTCTGCGCCCCCATGTGGGGGACGCGAACAAGAAAGAGGGCGGCGAACAACCATCCTGCTCGTTACCGCCCTTACACAGCTCCCCCAACAAAAATGCACTGTAAGGTAGATTAAAACTTAAGATTAGTACACAAAGCATAATCATCCTACAACAAATGTTTAAATACACATAGCAAAATAAAGAATGGTCACATTAAAAGAATATGTGGTAACTTGATGTCCAAATCGTAAGGCCATATCAAGGAACTGCAAGTGGGATCCACTTCTGTCCAGGTTTAAGTTTGGGCCTATTTCCAGTCATAGAGGATTCTTCTATCCCGTCCGGTGTTATCAGTAACTGGCAACCGAGATCATCTGATTCTGGTGCCTGAACTTCACAGGAACTCTTGCAGGGTAGTGCTTCGACTGACTCCAGCTTCAGAACGTCTTCCAGGACACGAGCAATGTGGGTACTGCAATTATATTTCCTTTACAAATTAGCTTGATATAATTTAGGCTTCCTTAGAGGAATGGGTGAGAACAGTCCAACAAAATCTATGGCTACCCGAGAAAATGGTTCTGTAATGATGGGTAATGGTTCAAATGGCGAACATACGGGGGCACTGATCACAACTCCTACAAAAAGCTCTAATATCCGCTCCCATACCTGGCCATTAAAACTTATCAGCAACCTTCCTATAAGTTTTCCTGCGCGAACAGTGTCTTGCTAGACTCTAGCAGCTAGAGGGCTCTCGTGAGCTACAGAGAAAATATTACTACGACAATCAGCAGGGACAACAAGTAAAAACCGACCTACTTTGGCTGGTTGCTTGGATGACACACAAGACCTGTGTAAGAGACCATTAATACAAACAATCTTGTAAACAGACCCATCTCTAACCTGATCCTCCTCCTCGGAAGTCACCTTCTCCCTTACCAGCGTCAGAGTGGCACACGAGGCTTGAAGCTTGGCGAACTCCTTGGGCATCACAGATAGTGGCAACAAATTCGGCAGAATCAGGGGATGCAGTCGTTTCACTTTCGCCGACCGTGTCTCCACAGCTTGGACCTTTGCTGGAGGCGAGGTGGCGTGTGAGGTTGGCGAGGCGACGTCGGCAGGTGGCGAGGCGACGTGCTTAGGTGGCGAGGAAACTGGCGCTGGTGGCGAGGAGAGTTTTAAAGGTTCCGGGTCGTTAGGGTCACGAACTCCGGGAACATCACCAATGAGAACACTAGCGAATTTAATGGGCGCTCTTACCACATTAGACCAACCAATGAAATAGGGGCAACGCAGGTAGCACCTAACAACACGTCCTAAATAACACTGGTCAACATAAAAAATAAATTCTCATGGTTCTGGATCAAAACAGTCTGATTCTAGTGTAATTGTATGTGCTAAACCCAATTATGATATTCGTATAGCTGTATCAGGCTCAGTTTTCCAGAACCAGCATATCTATATATTTAGTGTACCATGCTATTCATACAGTAATTTATATGCTCATTGGCTCCACTTATGCAATTATTTTGTCTTGATTTGTGCTTTTTTGTTTGTTTCAGTTTGCTGATTCATGATATTGCATATCTACACCTGCATGATTTGTAATTACTCTGAAATTAACAAAACATGGAACGTCGCAAGTGTGTGAACGGTGCTGACAGTTTTTGCTACATATGTTGTGCCTTCACTCCTGGTAGCCTCAAGAAACCAATCACAAAAGCTGTTCGACTGAACTACAAAAGTTACTTCAAATGTCATTTGGGTGACCAAGACAAGAAATGGGCACCTCATGTAGCCTGTAAGTCTTGTGTTAACCACCTGAGCGAGTGGATGTGTGGTAAACGAAGTTCAGGAATGCCGTTTGCTGTACCAATGATATGGCGTGAACCTAAAGACCACAGTAGTGACTGCTACTTCTGTCTCACAAATATTAAGGGAATAAAAATCAAGACACGAGGCAAGGTACAGTACCCCAATATTGCTTCTGCAATCCGACCAGTACCGCACAGTGCTGAACTTCCAGTCCCAAATCCACAGACTGAACAAGAATTGAGTGATTCCGATTCTACCTCTACCTCAATGGAAAACGACTACCAGGATGACTCTGAAAATACCAGGCCTAAACTATTTACTCAAGAAGCACTTCATGATCTCATCAGGGACCTAAACTTGTCAAAAGAAAAGGCTGAAGTTTTGGGATCCAGACTAAAGCAGCGTAACCTGCTAGAAGATGGAGTGCATATCACTACAGCGCGTTACCGACATGGACAGCTGTCTGCATTTTTCAAGATGGCAAACAACCTTTGTTATTGCGAGGACGCAGTATGTCTCATGCAACAACTCTGCAAGTCTGAAACATACAAGACAGAGGATTGGAGGCTGTTTATAGACTCAGGAAAAGACTCCCTGAAAGCTGTTCTTTTACACAATGGCAATCGGTGTGGTTTCCGAAGCCAAGTTGAAAGCAGGTGTCTTAAATGGACCACAAATTCGTATACTAGTTAATGATAGCGAATTCACCAAAACATTGAACACACTGGAGAAAAAAGCATGGGAATCATTTGTCAATGTGTCAAAGAATTTTCTTGGAAACTATCGTGCTGACAACTACAAAGAAATCGTAACAACCATGCTTCAGAATTATCATGCAATTGGAGCAAGGATGTCCTTGAAATTGCATTTTTTCCACTCTCATATTGAATTTTTCCCAGGTAACCTTGGAGACGTGAGTGATGAACACGGCGAAAGATTTCATCAAGATATCGCCATAATGGAGAGCAGATATCAGGGACAATTCAGTCCTAACATGATGGGCGACTATTGCTGGACACTGCAACGAGAAGAGAGCAAGCTGTACAAGAGAAAGAGTATGGTTCAGAAGCACTTTTAGAACTTCATATTTTGTCATTATAAAGGATTTGAACTTATGTTTTTTGGTACAATTTTTTATGAGCTTATCTGTGATAGGTTTAAAATTGTATCTTGCATGACGCGATAATGTTACTATATTTACTATTTTTTTTATTCTTTAAGAAAGTAGATCTGATGGTAGAATGTAACATCCAATTAATATTCATTAATATGAAATTAGTCATGAAAGCACAGTCACATGAGATAATCTCATCTTTTGCACGACACGTGATGGAATATTAAATATTTGTACCTATTGATTTTTTTATAAAACCTGGTCTGATAGAACAAAACAAATATCAGATTCGAATTCAGCAATATGAAATTAGTTGTGTGAGCATGATCTCATATGTGAACCATTTTGGCTGTTGACCAGTGTAATCTGCGACACTAACCTTCGAGCAGCTGGAGATGTCAGCATCAGGCAGGGCTTCCTCAAAGACAATAATTCACGAGCAACCGGTGTCCCTAATGAAAGTAGATGCCCAAGACCGATGTAATGGGTTATTTACATTTGATTTATATTCAGAGTCATCCCCTGTAATTTTCCACTAACTATGAGATGTCATGAACATATCACGTGAACTGTAGCTTCCCCAAGAGGGAGAAGCCCATTTGAATATATGTCAGCAATTATGTAAGCATGCTCCATGCGACGCCCTTAGTCAGTTTCACTCCCAAACTTACATCGAACAGACGTTGATTCACATCTATTTACATAGACGCCGTCCTTTCTTATCACACTCATAAATAGCGGAACATAAGGTTGATCTACACCCAGGAATTATACAAATAATACTTTTTAATAAAAGAAGAAACTTCAATTGGGTTCCGTTACTAAAACCCAATATAATATATGTGTACCAATCTGGTTAACATTGGAATTAACCAGCCGTTTCATATAGTTGGCAGCTCTTGTGGGAACGAAAACGACATATTAGTCTACGTACCAAGGCGTCGGTGTTTTGTGAAAATAAGAAAAACAAAAAACAGTGACGCCTTACAAACAATATCGGAGAGTCGAGACCATATCCCGTATTGAGACGATAGTAAGTGAGTTTTTCTCATTCTGTCGCCCAACGGAAGGTGCAGAATTATTACAATAACCGCAATTGAGTTATTGTTGAATTATTATCCATCCAGCTGGTTGGTGGAATCCTTGTTAGCAACAAGTGGGCCGGACAAAGATGCATAGTGTCAGCGGTCTACCCATGTGCCGTCTACAGTGTTGCAAGCATTTTCATAAACTTTCGGGTTTTAGTAACATAACGAAATTTCACAGGTGTCTGTTCAGCTGTTGTGGTTTCGCGATCGTTGATTGCAGTATTTCCGGTGTCATCAGACAGTTCCCCATATATACGGGACTGCAGAAGGTTTGACATTAAGTGGAGACGACATCGTATCAGCTCACAGAAGATGACTCGATCCGGCTTACTCAGCACAATCTCATCTCATAATACTGTGGAGGTACTCCCCTGTCGTGAAGTGGACTCACCCGACGTTCGTCATTTGCATTGCTTCTCCCTGGTTGCTAGGGGCAACCTCACATACGCATAGCAGAGGCGCGCACGCAGAGACCTTGAGGAATCCACCCGACTCCACCCCACCAGCTGGACGGATCGCGTTTTCTATACAGACGCCCTAACTCCTGTATTAGGTATTTCAAAAGTAACATATTTTATACACACGTTTACATGTTCGAGACATAACTCCACATTGATAAGTCATCTGATAGGTTATGTCACTGAAGTAAGTGTCCTCTTGTATTAATGTATACTGACGTGATATAATTTGCAGCAGTTATTTCTTATCTGTTCAATTATTGTTAGTTTAATTATTTTTACTATAAATTTTATCATTTCCTGTATGTGAGGGGCAAGTATTTTGCTTGTACTGTTAATCATTGTCTGGCTCATATGAAACTTATTGGATAAATTTTCAAAGTTTCCAATGTATAAATCTGAAGACCTTACTCACCTAGCACAGTTAATTGAGGATTCATTTGACGACTTAAACCGTCGTACCTTACGGTCAGGGAATCAATATCATACCTCGCCTAGGCATACACTGAGCCTTCAGTTAGGAGTAAAAATACTGGCTTGCTAACTTCTAATGCTAAAATGACTTCCTCTAACACTTTCCCCAATAATGCTACCGCCTCAACTAACCCTGATAATGTATTTCATATGATGCCACGTGTCGACCACGTACGTACTTTTACGGGTCAATATGATTATTGTGTGGCACATTTCATTTCTGCAAGTAAAGACACCATGCACAATGCCAAAATTACCAGTGATGCTGATAAAAAGTCGTTTGTGCGTTCCCACATTACGCAGGGATCATTTGCTAGTAATCACTTAAATGCGTATGGCTTAACGGCTCCTAATGAACAATCTAAGCGCACCCTCATTGGAATTTTTGGGGGCGGGTCCCATTTGGGCCAAATGCAGTGGATCTTCAGATGGCTGGATTGGTGTGCTCCAGTGGTTCAAGCAGAAACACCTATGGTGGCAGTTGATATTGCCGGGGAAGTGCATCAGGATATGGAGGCGACCTTCCGGAATTCGGACTGGTATGACAAAGATGAGAAAATGTCAGCGACAAATGTGGAAACACTAATCGAATTGATTAGTTTCCTATTACTGTAGTAGTTCGTCGTCCTATATACGGTCGGGCACAGGAAGTTCAGTTTGTACCGCCTACTGATGTGGTGGATTACGCAAACACACTTTCTCCCAAGGTTACGGGACCCCTGATAGTGCATCCCTCCCAGGTTACGGCACCTCCCCAGATAGCACAAATGGCACCGTTGGCTCCCATTGCACCACAACACCGGACTTTCAAGCATCGTCGACCTATGAGATGTACCCATTGTAATAAACGGGGCCATTTGATTAATGTTTGTTTTCAGCTCCAAGGTGGTGGTGCTAAAACAACAGAGACAACTGGAGCTAAGCAGGCGTCAAGGTCATACACGGAGGCGGGTAAGGCTACGCCTCCACTTTAGCCGCAAATCACGACCATGGTGTGCACTCCACAAGTCGACAACTCACAACACTAATGAGTGCAGCTTAGTGTTGAAGGTTCGAAATTTAGACTATGGTGCACCCCAGGTAGCTCAAAAGCGTAAACCGCATCATTCCCAAGACAAGAAGTCGGGGAAGACCAGCGACCATCACGACACGAAGAAGGGTAGGTACGTTAGTGCCTGCTTCCCACAACACTTCTATAGCAGCCTCGTTAGTAGCGGCACTAAGGAAAGTGGAAGTATTGTCAGTGCCAGTGAGAGTGGATAATATAAGATTGGTTTTTGATAAAGGTACGGGTGCATGCGCTAATGTTTTGATCTTGACATCCTACCAGGAGTTACAACGTAAATTCCCTCACCGTGATTTCAAATGGAGACCTACTGACGCCGATCTCGAAGGTGTATCCGGCAAGCAGCTCAGCATTAACGGAATGGTGACGTTACCACTCAGATTCTCAAGACGTGGTACTCCCTTCTACACGGACTTTTATGTGGTTCAGCAGTTTAACTTGCCAGTTGACGGGTTAATGGGTCTCCCAACCCTTAGAACGAACCTGATAGATGTTTATCTACGTAATAATACTATTACGTTTAAAAGTGTTACCTTCAACGCTATGCGTCATTCTGCACCTTTACTCACCGCAAGGTTGAAAGTGTTGTCCACCATTCCCACTCAGTGGAAGGCGGAAAATGTGTCAAAGCTAACCGAAGACTTCACACTCTCACTTTCCCAGCGTGATTATAGCAGCAACAGTTGGAAGATCGTACCTGCAGTTTTGAAGACTACTCTCCATTACCAGAATGAGGAATTCACCAAAGCAACTGTCGAATTACCTGACATATACACGGTCACTGATGTTGTTTGTCTCCCGGAAACGTGCAAGGTAAAAGGGTTGTCGTGCGAGTCGACGTTAAGAACGTTACGCCCTGGTGGTTTGACAGACGTCCTAGTTCTAAATAGAATAGGCGTTCAAAGGATATTAAAGAAAGGATGTTATTTGTGTGATTTTTTGGTATATCACACCAATGTCGAATTACAGCCTATAAAATTCCCAATTGGTAGTATTGTTATTCAATCCCAGGAGACTAAGCAAGGGAGGATAGATCAAATAGTGCCACATGTTAAGGTGATCGATCATCCTCAGGGCAAGACACGCCTTTTAGAGCTGCTTGCTGACTACAGAAATATTGTAGCCTTGCCGGGGGAAAAGCTAGGTCAGACAGACTTAACATCCCATCATATAGCGCTAAAGGAGGGAACAAATCCTATCTATGTACCAGCTTACAGAATACCTCATAGCCAGCGCGCTGTAGTACAGGATATAGTGCAAGATATGTTGGATGAGAATGTTATTAAACATTCTAAGTCCCTTTTAATACCCCTTTATTCCTCGTCCCGAAAAAGGATGGTGGATGGCGCCCTGTTATTGACTTCAGGCGCATTAATGAATGTACGATCCCAAATAGGTACCCTATGCCTGTCTTGAGTGACATATTGCAGTCCTTAGGTAAGGATAATGCTGTATTTAGCAACTTAGATTTGCTTAGTGGGTATTGGCAGATACCACTCGATGAGAAATCACGAGAGGTCACGGCGTTTAGTATGCCTCTGGGCCACTTTGAGTTCCTCCGGATGCCATTTGGTCTCAGGAATGCCCCACTAACATTTCAAAGAATGATCAACACCCTGTTAGCCGGATTGATTGGTACCACAGTCTGCGCTTATTTGGATGATCTAATTGTAGTCAGTAACGATGTGGAAACCCATCTGACTAAACTGTGTGAAGTGTTGGAAAAACTTTCCACAGCAGGTCTTAAAATTAAACTTTCAAAATGTGAGTTTTTAAAATCTAGAATCCATTTCCTTCGTTATGTAGTATGTAGTTGACGGTGAGGGCATACATACAGTAGATGATAAAGTGAAAGCTGTATCTCAGTTCCCGCGTCCTACATCAGTTGATCAAGTGAGTAGTTTTCTTGGTTTATCTGGATATTATCGTTCTTTTATCAAGAACTATGCAACATTGGCATCACCCCAAACAAGGTTGCTGAAGAAGGATGCAATGTTTGTATTGGATGCTGAACACGAAAATAGTTTTGCGGCAATGAAGATAGCGCTTACCAATGCCCCTGTTTTAGCATTCCCTGACTACACTCAACCTTTCACCCTCTGTACTGACGCTTCTGGACTTGGAATCGGAGCCGTACATCATGCAAGAGGATACTCGTGGAAAGTTTAGAGTGATAGCTTTTGCAAGTCGTAAATTTATTGAAGCTGGAACACGTTATTCGGTAACGCATTTGGAAACGTTAGCCGTTGTGTGGGCACTTAAGAAATTTAAGGACATTATCTTTGGATGTAAGATAACTGTCTTTCCGGATCATGCGGCAGTAACTTAGATGTTCCTTGGCAGAAACCTATCAGGCAGATTAGCACGCTGGTATCTGACAATTCAGGAATTTGAACCCGAGTTTAGGTATTTACCGGGAAGGGCGAATGTTGTCGCCGACGCTTTGTCAAGAAATATAGCACCAGTGATGCCTGTATCAACGTTCACTCTTTCACAACTGGAGGATGAGCAACGACGCGACCCATTATGGTCAGCAATCATTTTTGCTCTAGAATCGGGAAAGGATGTTAAGCTCCCCAAATTAATTCTTCCCTTAAGTCAGTTTGAATTACGACATAACATACTCCATGGGTCAAAAAAACGCCAAAGGGTATTGTTTCTCATATAGTCGTACCTAACACGTTGTGTGAAACGATTATAACATTGTTCCATGATGTTCCACAGGCGGGTCACCAGGGACGTGACAAATGCTTGGCGGAATTAAGAAAGAAGTATTTGTGGAACACTATGAAGAAAGACATAGAATTACACATTGTTAAATGTTTGGCATGTGCTCAACATAAAGGTTCTACAAGATCACCGGCCCTGAGTCTACAATATCCTAAACCAGACCGTCCGTTTGACACAGTCGCTATTGACTCGTTACAACTTCCGAAGCGTCATCAGGGATCCTCTTACGTCTTAGTGTGTGTGGATAATTTTTCTAGATTCGTGGTTTTGGTCCCACTAAAGGATAAAACAGCCGATTCTGTGGCTTATGCCTTAGTGATGAATTTTATATGTCGATATACTACGCCTTATGTTCTTCTCTCTGAAAATGGGACAGAGTTCATGAATCAGCTAGTAGCGCAAATATATACGCAATATGGAATTAAGCAAAGTTTTGTGACAGCTTATCATTCACAGGCTAATGACCTTGTTCAGAGAACCAATCGTAAGATCCTGGAGATACTTCGCCCGATTGTGTGTGATTTGCCATACACATGGGAAGATTGGTTACCGCAGGTTGCAGCGTCTATTAATGGGTCGATTAATAGCTCTACGGGCAAATCACCCTACTGCATTGTATATGGTACAGATAAACGTCTACCTTATGATGTACTTACGGATACGCCGAACCCTGTTTATAATATGGATGATTTCGCGGCAAAACAAATCCGTGTTTTTACGGATATTCATAGCCAGGTACGATCGCATTTAGCAGCATCACGCGCTGAAATGGTGGTCAAGCAACATACACATGCTAAACCTATCGTGTTAGAGATATGACATGCTATTATGATAAGAGAACCTGAAAGGAACTCCAAGCTTTCGGCTAAGTTTTCGGGTCCATTCCGCATTATCGCAAAAGAAGCAGGCAACAAATTTAAAATTTGGAAGCCTAATGCACAGATCGCAGATGTCATGCATGCGAACCGTCTTAACAAGACCCATGAGAATTTATTGCCCACAGTTGATGATGATGTGAAAGACACCTCTTTACAGACTGTACAGAAGCAGAGTGTGCCTAATGATTATTGTATGAAACTTCGTTCTGCAAGTAGATATTAAAACGAGTGTAATCTCTTACAGAATGGCTTGGAATATCATTGTGGTGCTTCAACTGTGTTGTGGCACCGTTGTGTTGACAGATGAGTCTACATCCGTCCTTAAACCAGGTGCGCTTGTTGCACCCCTGGGACGCGTTCTCATAGTGGAGGACGTGGTGACCATCAAGTATGGGTTATATGGACTGCTCCAGCTTCCCCGTCAGATGGAAAACGTCGACGTGCAACTGCAATCAGCATTGGACATCCTACATGATCTCAGTTCAGCTCCTAATGTATCGACGATGGTTACACAACTATTGACCTTCAACACTTTCGTCTAATGAACCTTAGCAAGCTTCTTGTCGCTGTTGGAAAAAGAATACCAGAGACTGAAGTTGATCTTGCAAAGGAAGTGCGTTCCCAGACACGACGAAAAAGGGGCTTATTTAATTTTGTGGGTCTTATCCAAAGCACTCTGTTTGGCACGGCAACGGCCGACGATGTAGCTAAATTGGGGGACCGAATGAACATTGTCGATCTCAGCAGAATCGCGTTATATCTCAAACATTCCATGCGATTACTGCCTTAGAATCAAAAGTTTCATGCGATAATATCGGAGTCTAACCATGTATCGAGGGTTGTTAATAAGTTAAAGAAGCCAATCCCGACGTTAGAGTGGCTCCTTTATTTCACGGAATATTTGCATGCTGCGGAAATTTCAGTTCAGAAGATTGTTATCTGTAAAAACGAACTAATTGACATCATAGTAGATGCAGGGATAGGGCGTGTGGACGCAAAGCTTGTGCCTGTGCAGACGCGTCTTGATGCTTTGCAGATTGCCAAGTTGCAGTATAACTTAACTCCTATTTTTAATGATAATGAGGTAGAATATTATTACCCTCTGTTGGAGTCGACTCTCACGCACAATGCTATTCTCATCCACATCCCTATGCGAGGGCAACGTCAGTTTAATGCATGGCATTTAGAACCCTTCCCCTGGTTTGTTAACGACATACTGTATACTCTGGATAGGCCTAAAGAACTTTTACTTGTAGATGAAGATTATTCTTTATTGGCATTAGATGATCCTGAGGTACTGTCACGGTGTAAGTCGTCATATTTACACCTACATGTATGTCCAGCCTATTTGTTCGCGTTTATTTCTGCTGCAGAGGGAATATGTGAATTGGCAGTCATACAAACCAATGTATGCACAGCACTTGCGCAATGCAGTTATAGGCCAGTTAGTGCCAAAACTGTGTTTCACGCTCATCTCCACAATGTGCAGTATTTATTCTTTCCAAATATAACTACTGTTATTTTAAAATGCCGTGATGGTGTTAAGCAGCTATCTGTGAAAGGTCATTACAAGGCTCCGAATTATTGTGAAATCACTTGTGGTTCATTACGGACCTTGCCTACTCATCAGCACTTTGCCTTAAATATAAATCTCAAGTCTGCTTTAATTCCAATGTTTCCTGTCATGAAGTTTACTGTAAAAGATATTCAGATAGTTTCAGAAAAGTTGAAGATAATAGCATTCTTGAAAGGGACAAAATTTGCTGATTTAAATACTAATTTGCCATTTTATTATCAAGGGAATTTGCTATACCTGGTCTCATAATTCCCACCATTATGTTAATTTTGGCAGTCATGTTTCTTTTCTGTTATTATAGGTCAGTATCATCCAAGATGGAAATTGTCCATAACATTTTAACCTGTAAGACACTAAAGTATAGGACCTCTGTAGTAGATAAAACCCCTACAGTAGTAGAATCCTTAGCTTAGTGTCTACACCTATGTATATAACATGGTTAGGGTTCTGTAGGATGTACTGTACTCTGTGGGCTTATTTAGGCCTCACGGAGCTTGGCTGGTAGGTGACCGAGCAATGTAATGGCCCCTGTCTCATCAACAGAAGTATTATATAAATGGGTTATTTACATTTGATTTATATTCAGATTCAACCCCTGTAATTTTCCACTAACTATGAGATGTCATGAACATATCACTTGAACGTTAACTTCCCCAAGAGGGAGAAGCCCATTTGACTATATGTCAGCAATTATGTAAGCGCGCTCCATGAGACGCCCTTAGTCAGTCTCACTCCCAAACATACATTGAAAAGACGTTGATTCACGTCTGTTTACATAGACGCCGTCCTTTCTTATCACACTCATAAATAGTGGAACTTACGGTTGATCTACACTCAGGAATTATACAAATAATACTTTTTAATGAAAGAAGAAACTTCAATTGGGTTTCGTTACTAAAGCCCAATATAATATATGTGTACCAACCTGGTTAACATTGGAATTACCCAGCCGGTTCACCCGTTTGTTGTTCCGCTGACACAATAACGGGGGCAGCTCCTGTCTTCCAAACAGAATCCGACCTTGTAGCTGGGCTGATGAGTGTCAGTAGATTTGAAGGCGAGGGGATTCCTGGGACAGCGAGAACGAATGTGCCCTTCTTCTCCTCAGTTGTGGCACCTCACGGCCGATGAACTACTCTTCTCTACTCCTGTGAATGGTTCCTCGGAGGACGGAGGCTTCGTGTTCTTCACTGCAGGAGGGGGAGACTTGGGGTAGGCGTTGCGAGCTGACGCCCAGTTGTCAGCAAGTTCTACAGCTTCTCCAAGCGTCGCTGGCCGGTGTTCCTTGATGAAAATTCTCAAGTCTGGCGGTAGAGAAGACAAAAACTGATCTCATATCATAAAGTTAGTGAGAGACTCAAAGGTTTCTTCAACCTCTGACGCCTCTAGCCATTGCTGAAACAAATTTCCCAGGTAGATTGAAAACTGCTGGTACGTTTCTCCTGCTCTAATCTTCGTTCTGCAGAAATCAACACGATAATCATCAGAACTTTTGTTAAATCCTCGCAAGAGAGCTTGCTTCAACAAAGAGTAATCTCTAGTAATGTCGGCAGACAGGAACGTATAGGTCTCTACCGGTTTACCACTCAGTTGGCTACCCGACCTTACAGCATAGCTATCTTGGTCCACACCAAGCAGCTCGGCTACCTGTTCAAACCTAACAAGGTAGGAGGCGATGTCTTCTCCTTCACGATAAACAGGCAGACTAGGTTTTACAACATTATCTTGTATATGGCCAGAGGATTCTGGTCTACTTGGAGCATTAATCCTAGCTAGTTTTATGTCCTTTTCTGTCTGCAACTTAGCTAGTTCTAACTCTCTCTCGCTGTTACATTCCTCTCTCTCTCTCTCGATTACATTCCTCTCTCTCTCTCTCTCTCTCTCTCTCTCTCTCTCTCTCTTTCTCTCTCTCTCTCTCTCGCTGTTACGTTCCTCTCTCTCTCTCTCTCTCTCTCTCTCTCTGTGTTGTGTTCATCTCTCTCGGCTGTCTGTTGGGTGACCACATACTGACCAACCTCAGTACCTGTCAGACCCAGGGCCACCACTTGACCTTTCAACTCCTCAAAACTAGACATAATGATACGAAAGGCCAAAAACCAAAGTAACAAATTAACAACATACGCCGCAACTAGCCAAAAGTAGCTACATAGTGACTCAATCAAACCAGTAAATTATTCGATCTGGCTGGAGGAAACCTTGTTTCGCACCCAGTCTTGTTAACTTCCCTAGTACAAGGGAGAGCAACAAAATTAGCACAACAGAAGGAAAGGATAAGCTCCGAACAACAATTACTTCCAGGCCTCAGACAGCAAGCGGCGCCCACACGGCGTCTTACAACAAACACGGGAACGAATGTTAGCCCTCAGAAACCAAGGTCAGAGACAATCCTGGCAAGTTTGCCACTTGTAAAGGCCTGGGGCTTAGGGATATGAATCCCTTGCCAGCCTAATCAGGATCTTATAAAAGAAAAGTCAAGAACCATGGTCTTCTGAGGGATAACAAACAACCATTCGAAATTGACATCTCTTTACTATGAAAATAACAAAAAACTCTGACACCACTCACATAAACATCAAATAACAAATACGGGAGTCAACAATTAAGGGAATCAAATAATTAACGGGAGTCAAACAATTAACGGGAGTCAAACAATTACTGCAGTGAACGATTAAGGGAGAACAAACAATTACGAGAATCAAACCATATATAGAATATTTCCTACGGCGGTGGCCCTGTGGAAGGTTCCATAGAGCGGGGATCCCCTCTCAGGGGGAAGGTCAAGGCAGCTTCCTCAATTGGCTTAGGCGTTGGCGGGAGAGGTCTTGCCACACAGGAGAGTCGCCAGGGCACGGACGGTGGAGAGTGTGTGTACATCAAAACATAAGAACATAAGAATGGAGGAAACTGCAGCTGGCCTATTGGCCCATACTGGGCAGTCCCATTAACGCCCAACCCCTATTACTCATATGAGCATCCAACCTATGTTTGAAGCTGTCTAGCTTATTCCAGTTAATGATGATATTTGGTAACTTGTTCCATTCATCAACTACTCTGTTTCCAAACCAGTGTTTACCTATTTGGCACTAAATCTAAATTTGTCTAATTTAAAACCATTGTTACTAGTTCGCTCCTGGTTGGATAGTTTGAGGACCTTTTTAATGACTCCTTTGTTTAGCCCTAACTTCCATTTATGCACCTCTTTCATGTCGCCCCTCGCTCTGCGTCTGTCGATGGAGTGCAAATTAAGATGCTTTAACCTGTCTCTGTACTCAAGGTACCTAATGCACGGGATTAGTCTTGTCATTCTCCTCTGGATTCTTTCCAAGAATTCTATATCCATTCTGTAATATGGTGACCAGAACTGAACTGCGTAATCCAGGTGAGGTCTCACAAGCGCAAGATATAATTTTAGGATGACCTCGCTAGTCTTGTAACTAACACTCCTTTGTATAAACCCAAGTACTTTATTAGCCTTGTTATGAGCAAAAACACATTGTTTACCTGGCTTAAGATTCCTACTTATCATTACTCCTAAATCTCTCTCGCATTCGGATTTCACAATGGCATCATTGTTCATCTGGTATCTGGTTTCCCTGTTTACATCTCCTATACTGAGTACTTTACATTTGTCCACATTGAATTTCATCTGCCATTTTTCAGACCATTAGAAGAATTTGTTTAGATCGTCCTGTAGTTTTGCAGAGTCCTCGCCAGATTTAAGTACACGTCTTATTTTAGTGTCATCAGCAAATTTACTAATGTTGCTGTCTATGCCGATATCTATGTCGTTTATGTATATAATAAATAATAATGGTCCAAGTACTGAGCCTTGGGGAACTCCACTAGTGACGTTGTTCCAATGGGATTTAGTGCCGTTAATGCTCACTCTCTGTTTTCTGTCCTGTAAGCACGCCCTAATCCATTTTAGAATATTACCTTTAATGCCATGTGCTTCTACCTATCTTATTAGTCTTTCGTGGGGGACTCTGTCGAAGGCTTTGCTAAAGTCGAGATATACCACATCATAATTGTGCCCCTCGTCCACCGATTCGAAAACTGATGAAAAGAATGTGAATAGATTAGTTTGACATGAACGCCCGCTTGTGAAGCCATGCTGGGAATCATTGATCAATTTGTGCTTCTCCAGGTGGTTTCGAATAGAGTTTGAAATGATTGCTTCCAGTAATTTGCCTACAATTGATGGAGACAACTGAGGTTATAAGTTGGCCTCAAGGAGCTAGATTTTAAGCCTGCAGTAAGGGGAGTGTTACTTGAAAAGACGGAGGAGGAAGAAGGTAAACTTTTGAAATACTCTGTATTTTACGAAGTATTTCGTTTACAACATTACAACGTTATCCTCCTGGTCAGAGTTGTGTCTGTGCGACCAGGAAACTGTTGCATCAATAAGATAGAAAATTATTATCAAGATTACATGTGGGACGAAAGGGGCTAAAATGTGGCAAGGGGAGAAAGTATTACAGCCCCATTCTCTGGCTGTGTGAAGGTGAGGGAGGGAAAGGGAGGCACTGGGAGAAAGGTAGAAGCGCGTGTTTAAAAAAGTGGTTTTTGTGAGGCGGTTCCCGGTGTTACAGTCTGGAGGAGAAGGTACCACTGGGAGGCGAGAGGACCGACGCTTAGGTCAGAGTTCGCGGCAAATCGTCTCCCCGGATCACATGAAGCCCCCCCCCCCCCTTACACCCAGCTGATTTCACCTGATGAATAAACACCCTTACTTTACCTGGAGGTATTAGTTTATAGGTTAGCGTTAGGGTGGTTAATCCTAAGGTGATATAAGCCTGGGCTAATCTTCCGGTAATCCAATTCAAAGTTTTCCTAAGTTGTGTCAATCATGAACCCCAACTATAGCTTTAGACATGGTTAAGGCGTGGTAAAGGCGCAATTATACAAGCGTGGTAAAGGCCCAGTTATACAAGTGTAGTAAAGACGCAGTACATGTTGTGATTAAGGTGCTGTACAGACACGGCTAAGACGTGGTTAAAGGTGCTGTACAAGCGTGATGCAGCAGAGCCATCAACTGGGCAGCTCTGGGGTCAATGCACTGGGCGGGACCTGGGGTGAAACACAGGTCAATGAGACTCGACCACCCGCAGGTCATTCTCGACACTATCACGGACGGCACGCACACACACACACCTGTAAATACGCATGAGACTAGGGTAGAGTGGTGTGGATGTAAGCGGCGATGATGTGGACATGGGAGGGAGGTGAGGGTATGAACGTGGGAAGGAGGAGGGGGCGTGAATGTGATATTTGAGGGTGGAAGGATGTGGGTGTGACAGGTGCAGGTAACCCCCTCCTCCCCCCCCCCCCCCCCACGACACCCACACACTCGTGACCACTATCCACCTCCACGCTCGTGTCCAAAGGCGTAAAGACTAACCACAGCTAACTGCGGTGGTCATTAACACAGGTTTTTATGACTATAACTGGCCTTAGATGGTGAACTTGGCGGGGTGACCTTAAGTGGACGTAACCCCAGGCTAGTCACGGTCTAGTTTACCTGTATTTCACACGTAAATTTTGCACATGTCGGAAGAGAGGTATAGTATAGACATCTTATTCTTTAATCTCTCTCTCTCTCTCTCTCTCTCTCAGCAACAAGGCGAGTACGAGATTATAGTAGTAATAGTGGTAGTAGTTTTGTTAGAAATACCCCCTGTAGTTAGAGATGCATTGCAACTCCCTTTTGTTTTCAAAGTTCCGGTTTCAGCCAATTATTTATTACAATTTTAAACCAACTTCTTACCAATTTTAAGAAATCAAAATGCATTTGAACACTTAATTAATCGTTAAGTTACTGAGTATGTCCAGAAACTTCGGTTCTGACGTGATTTAACTGACTGGTTTTAAATACCAGCTTTTAGAGAGTTGTGAGGGACTTCAGCTGTGTCAACAAGGCAATGGTCAGGCGTATTCAGGATGACGTAGACTGTCTGTATTGCTTTATTTCTCCCCCGTGGATCAGGTGTACCATTTTTTTTGTTTTTTTTAGTTTAACAAATTTATTGACAAAGCTTGGAGTACAGTTTGCCTTTTCTGAGTAATTCAGTCAGGTCTTGACACTGAGGGTGGTATGACTTCTCACTGCCACGCAGGACAGAGGTTCTTACACAAAGGAATAGATCATATTCATTAACAGTATATATAGGTCAGAGTCATGTGGGTGATATCACTGTTCACTACCATGCAGGACCAACTGCGCTTAATATGTCATCTTTATCCTTACCAGTCTGGCATACACATAAGAACATAAGGAGTCTGCAATAGGCCGGTTGGCCTGTGCATGGCAGCTCCTGTCGAGAGTTACTACCACTCTCTATCATCCATGAATCTATCTAGCCTCCTTTTGAAACTTTCCACAGTTCCCGCACTTACTAAAAAGTTGCTAAGCTTGTTCCACTCGTCCACCACCCTATTTGTGAACCAGTTTCTTCCTATCTCCCTCCTAAACCTAAACTTACCCAACTTGAATCCGTTGCTCCGAGTCCTATCCTGCTCGGATATTATAAGAACTTTATCTATATCCCCTTTATTGATTCCTTTCACCCACTTAAATACTTCTATCATATCTCCCCGCACTCTTCGTAAACACCACCCAACTCACAAGTCACAGCTCCTGCGTTAACAATTGACTTATCTATTAAACAATGACCACTTCTTATCTCTGCATTCGTTATAATTCGCATAAACATGACTGGTTATTTGCGTCGATGACAAACTCCCTCGTCAACTAACATCCAACCACGTATTACCAACAGCCACTAAGAATTACCGAGCTCCAGAAACACACAAACAATTTCAACAATTTCTGAGTTTGAAAGAATAGGCAATATATAACAATTCAATAAAACAATATAACGTGGAGAAGAAAATAAATTGCAAACTCGCTTTCTACATTGAACCTAGAATCACAGGTTAAGATATGGAGAAATGCCTCTTATGGGTGTCAAGGTGTTAGTGTAAGTACGGGAAGAGCATAAGAAATATACATGGTGTTATTAGTGTTATATCACACACCTAGCCAAGGAAAAGTGTGTGTTAACTCCGGCACGCCATTGTTCACACTCTTCTAACCTTCCTTTGAAGCATAGCGCAAATGTGGAAAGTTGTTCTACATTACGGCTCCTACGTACAGTGCTGAGGTTACACAATATATATATATATATATATAATATATATATATATATATATATATATATATATATATATAACACTGATGATGTCTTGCTGCAGCCATTTGGAAGATCATTGGTTTCAGATGATACTTGTAAAATAACTGGCAAAGAGGTGAAATAACAGGACCAGATACACATTTATATATAGAGGTAATTCACATATCGACTTCAGTTGCTAAGCGAGTCGCGATATCATATGTAAAATTTACAAACAGGCCCCACTTGAGAAAAAAAATCAATTACGTTCAACAAGGAAAAGAAAAAAAAGTGGCCTTGAGGTTGCCAAGTAGGAACCGCGACGGCTTTAGCTAACCACCAACCCAACAACTTTCACGACGGAGTTCATTAAACAAAAAAAAATAAAAAAAATAAATTAATAAAAATAAAATAAAATCCATGCCACAATAATCGATGTTAGAAAGTGTTTGATAAATCTGCTTTGTACATTAGCTTCGTAAATCCCGAGGAAAAAACACTAATGCTATATACATTACACACCATGAAGAGGAGCACTGCTAACAGATCTAATTAGTGCTTACCAATTAATGTAATAATCATACATAGCTAAGGTAAGGCTGCAAGAGACAATGAAAAATAATGAAGGCTACTCATTTTGGCGCTTCGCCGAGTGTGATCAACGCAACCCTGTAATAAGAATTATATTTTAAACAAAAATTTTGTAAGGTTAATTGGAAAGACTGAGAAATGTATTGAAACATTTTTTTTTAATCCTAGAACGCCTATTAACGCTATAACTACAATCGTTAAACACAACAGCCACCATTAAATCTGACTTTCTTGAGACAATAATTACGTATGACAAAAGTTTGTAAAAAAAAATATACATATCAGCGCAGTAATTTCGCCGTTATGAGCTTCTGACAGATTGGGAGTTCATAGTTACGATGAGTTTGTGTTAAAATGTTGGCTGGAGGTGGGTGAGTGTACCGTGAGTTGTTATTAGGTGTACCCAATATTACTCTGATATCGGTACTGTGGATGATTTATGCTCGATTGATTTATCATTAATTTTACAGTGCCTCAAAGCTCGGTTCCTGCTCCCTACCTTCTTCTCTTTTTCATATCAGCTGCCTCCTCCATCCCTTCCAGCATCACGTATATAACTCCTTTGCTGATGACGCGCAAACCTCCTCAAATGTCTAACACACTAAACCGCTCTAGTGAGTAGACACACCAGTCTCCCATTAGATCACCTAAATGGTAGAACTGTAGCGAATCATAACTCAATGGAGACAAAAATAAACTAGTTGCCTTTAGTGCCAACAAGTCCAACTCTGTCTTGAAAATGTCAAGTACACCTATAGCTCGACTCACGGATCATGAATCCTCTCTTTGTGATGTCATCTGGCTCAAAATATATTCACCAACTATCACTATTCCCCTTTGTTTCCTATACTGTTCTCCCAACACTATCAACTATTTAGAGCTCTTTGAGTGTCTCACTTCTTGCCATGAGTCGTTGCTATCCACACACCCCAACACCGAGATCCTCTACGTCTACATCACAGAGAATGGCTTGGCTCTGCAAGGGACGACCCAGGTGAAGCTGAGGCACTCTCTTTTTCCTTACTTAATGATCTGGAACAAATAATTAAACACCCTACACGCGTTCCTGATCGACACGACCAACTTGGTAACATTCTTGATCTTTGTTTTACCTCTAACCCCTCACACTGTTCATACTCAATTTCTGCCCCCTTAGGGTCTTCTGATCGTAATCTTATTTCTATTAAATCAAACTGGGCACGATCACCCCCCCCCCCCAAACGTCAACTATTGCACTATCGGAGGGCACACTGACAATCCTTGCGAGGATTCTTCTCCGACTTTCCTTGGGATGAATGTTGCTTTTCCACTCGGGACGCCTCTGTATGTGCTGACAGCATTGCAGGAGTTACCTTATCTTCTACAAAGCTTTCACTCTACAATCATGGTATGATCGCTCCTGTTCTCTTGTATGTAGGGAGAGATAGGGCATATCAAGCTATGAAACCATCTCCTCCTATTATCCACTCCTCTTTCATTACTTCAATAAATCGTTGTAAGGCTATTCTTCGTAGGGCCAAGCTGAATTTTATGAAAAGAAAGACCGCTGTCCTGACTAACTCTTTTTCTAGTAAATCCTTCTGGTCCTTAACCAAAAAACATCTGTAATAACTTCTGAACTCCCTCTTTTCCGACCTGATAACTCTATAGCCAACTCTCCTCCTGATAAAGCCAATCTCTTTGACACCTTATTCTCCTGCAACTCCACCTTAGGCGATTCCTACTCTATCCCTCCTACTCCTGCTCATCCTACTAAACCTATGCACTTTCCTATAACCTTCACTCGTAGGGTTGCTGGTGTGTTATCCAGGTTGGATGTGATGTGAGTAAGACGCATGGACCAGAGGGAAGATCCCCTTGTGTTCTAAAGGAGTGTACTGAAGTTCTAGCCCCCTGTGCTTGCTCGCCTCTTTCGCCTTTGCCTCAAAACCCAAACTATTCCTTCTCCTTGGAAACATGCCTCGGTTTAGTCCATCCCGAAGAAGGGAAGTGGCGAAGAAGGGAAGTGGCGATGACGTAGCAGCCGCGGTTGCAGCTGGAGCAGGTGACCGGAGGTTGACAGTCGAATAGTGAAGGTCTGGGGAATCAGCCCACGAGCCCAGGACACATCCGAAGAGAACACAACCAGAATTTGAACGAGCAGACGGGGAAGTGCAGCTGTGGTGCTAGCTGGGTAGTTTCTGATCTGTGTGTCGAGGCAGCAGTAACGTTCTCACCTCCGTCTACCCACCCATGAGGGGGACGCGAACAAGCAAGCGGGCGGCAAACAACCATCCTGCTCGTTACCGCCCTTACAGTGGTAAAGTGTGATTATAATAGCCTAGTCAAGGTGTGAGATCAACGTTCCTCATGGTTGATTGCACACGTGGGAAGTAAGAGTTCCTCTCCAAAAGTTGTGAAAGGCTGTTAGTACCTTAAAAAGTACGGGTGCATTCGGAACCTATGTGTGAAGCATGTTACGGGTATTGGTGGAGAAAAACATTCATGATTCCTGAAATCTTGAGAGAGTAATGAAAGAAACAGCCTGCCTTATAGGTCAAGAGTGATTTTCTCGGTTTCTCGTAAATGCCTGCCCCTTGGCAGTTTAGTAGTTTCAACCTTCGGGTTTTGGGAAGTTAGGACAGTTAGGATTATAGTATTTTGTGGATCATCTCAGACAGGCTATGAGTGATCCATGTTCTTGTGTAGTATGACTAAAATCGGGATTTCTATTTCTCAGTGATTGCTATTATTTTGTCGGATGCCCTTAAGGCATGTTCATTGGTGCACGTAATATTTTTTTAATGTTTTATGTGCCACTAAGTGATGTAAGATAACGAAGGAATTGTTTACAGATGAGTTCCTCATTCTGGTGTCTGTTCTGGTGTAGGCAGTATTGTTGCATTAGTAGTCCTCCCCAGATGCATTTAATATTTTTTGCTAATTTTTGATACCATGTATAACTTTTGTTCCCCATTGTAGTGTTTTTAAGCCACGCTAAGAAGTACTCTAGTGTTGGTGTACCATTATTGGTTGTGTTTGTAGTGTTGGAAGGAATAGAAGTGTCATCTTTTACAGTGCGTCTCATTAACCCCAATCACAGGTGCTAGCTTCCCACGGTCACGGAGAATATTTTTATTTAATTGTGTTTGTGCTGGTTCGGAATTTTCTCTGAAGGGCCCTTCCACTGCATTACCATCCACTGTAACTAAAAAAAACAATAAAATAAGTAATTAAGAGTAAGAGTGAGTTTATTCCGACCGGTTACTTGCATATATATATATATATATATATATATATATATATATATATATATATATATATATATATATATATATATATATATATATGTGTGTGTGTGTGTGTGTGTGTGTGTGCAAGTAAATCACTGTAAGTGCGCGTGATCCAGGTATATGCTGATAACCACAAGGAAAAAAGAAAACACGAAGTTCCCAAGCGCTTTCGTGTAATTCGCATCTTCAGGGGTGAGTACAGACTAAGGAGAAATACATAACAAGGCATATATGTTTGTTCATTTGAGGGATAATAAGCATTGCATTGACTGGGATAATGCCTCCTCAATATTAACTTGTAATTCAATTGACAGTAGGAACTTTATAGAATCCAGTCTCATTAAACATACTGAATCTGTCAACATGAATTTGAGTTATGGTATGTACAAATTGGATCATTTCGTAATTAAGAAGATTTGTAACCAGGTAAGAAGGTTGGGTTATCTTACGCTCTGACCTGACTACCAACTGCTGCTGCAGAGCTTATGAAAATTAGTAGGGTCACAACCTAGTGACCGGACCATTGTGGACACTCACTGTCCCCTAGGGACTTGATCTCACCCTCCTGTGTGGGGATTAGTGGATGATATCATTATGAACTGACCTCATGTTTTTAAGGTCACCCTGTATATTTAAGCCTCTCTCTGTCCATGTAATCCAGTTGCCTCTGAAGATGTCTTGAATAAAGACGAAAGCTAAGGTGCTCCGTTGTTTCCATTTTCCCGTGTGATTTTATATATTTATATATATATATATATATATATATATATATATATATATATATATATATATATATATATATATATATATATATATATATATATATATATGCAAGTAAATCACTGTAGGTGCGCGTGATCTAGGTATATGCTGATAACCACCAGGAAAGAAGAAAACACTTCGTGTTTTCTTCTTTCCTGGTGGTTATCAGCATATATATATATATAAGAACATAAGAATGGAGGAAACTGCAGCGGGCCTATTGGCCCATACTGGGCAGTCCCGTTTACACCCAACCCCTATTGCTCATATCAGCATCCAACCTATGTTTGAAGCAATTCAGCGTATTCGAGTTAATGATGATATTTGGTAACTTGTTCCATTCATCCACTACTCTGTTTCCAAACCAGTGTTTACCTATTTCACGCCTAAATCTAAATTTGTCCAATTTAAAACCATTGTTACGAGTTCGCTCCTGGTTGGATAATTTGAGTACCTTTGTAATGTCCCCTTTGTTTAGCCCTGCCTTCCACTTATACACCTCTATCAGGTCGCCCCTCGCTCTACGTCTCTCAAGGGAGTGCAAATTAAGATGCTTTAACCTGTCTCTATACTCAAGGTTCCTAATGCCCGGGATTAGTCTTGTCATTCTCCTCTGAATTCTTTCCAAGGATTCTATATCCATTCTGTAATACGGTGACCAGAACTGGACTGCGTAATCCAGGTGTGGTCTCACAAGAGCAAGATACAGTTTTAGGATGACCTCGCTAGTCTTGTAACTAACACTCCTTTGTATGAACCCAAGTACCTTATTAGCCTTGTTACGAGCAAAAACACATTGTTTACTTGGCTTAAGGTTCCTACTTATCATTACTCCTAAATCTCTCTCGCAGTCGGATTTCTCTATGGCATCGTTGTTCATCTGGTATCTGGTTTCCCTGTTTACATTTCCTATACTGAGTACTTTACATTTGTCGATGTTGAATTTCATCTGCCATTTTTCAGACCATTCGAAAAATTTGTTTAGATCCTCCTGTAGTTTTGCCGAGTCCTCGTCAGATTTGATAACACGTCCTATTTTAGTATCATCAGCAAATTTACTTATGTTGCTGTCTATGCCGATATCTATGTCGTTTATGTATATAATAAACAATAATGGTCCAAGTACTGAGCCTTGGGGAACTCCACTTGTGACGTTGCTCCAATGGGACTTAGTGCCGTTAATGCTCACTCGCTGTTTCCTGTCCTGTAACCACGCCCTAATCCATTTAAGGATGTCACCTTTGATGCCATGAGCTTCTACCTTTCTAATTAGTCTTTCGTGGGGTACTCTGTCGAAGGCTTTGCTAAAGTCGAGATATACCACATCATAATTGTGCCCCTCGTCCACTGATTCGAAAACTGATGAAAAGAATGTTAATAGATTAGTTAGGCAAGAACGCCCGCTTGTGAAGCCATGCTGGGAATCATTGATCAATCGGTGCTTCTCCAGGTGATTTCGAATAGAGTTTGAAATGATTGCTTCCAGTAATTTGCCTACTATTGATGTTAGACTGATTGGGCGGTAGTTAGAGGATAGTGATCTATCCCCCTTCTTGAAGATCGGAATTACATTTGCTATCCTCCAGGATTCTGGTACTACACCTGTTTTTAAGGACATGTTAAACAACTTTGCTAAGGGCATACTAAGCTCTTCCTTACATTCCTTTAATACTCTAGCAAATATCTCATCGGGACCAGGTGACTTATTAGGCTTTAGTTTGTCTATTTGCTTACTAACATCGTTACTAGTCACTACTATCTCACTTAATTTGTTTTCTTCACTATCTCTGAATAGAGTCGGTGCCTCGGGTATCATGTTTAAATTTTCGGTGGTGAAAACTGTTGAAAAATATTTATTCAAATTATTGCTCATTTCTCCGTCGTTATCAGTGAGCTCGCCGGAGTCTGACCGTATTGGTCCAATCTTTTCTCGTGTTTTAGTTTGATACATTTGGTAGAATCCTTTGGGGTTTGTCTTTGCCTCCCTTGCTATCCTTACCTCATTATTCCTCTTTGCTTTCCTTATCTCGGTTTTAACCCTACTCGCCAATACCCTATAATAGTCCCGGAGGTGAATTTCGCCACGATTTATCCTTCTACCTATAGCCTTCCTTTGGCCAATGATGTTCTTTAAATAATTATTTATCCATTTAGGGTCATTGTTGTTTGATCTGAGTTTTTTGTATGGTATGTTCTGCCTTTGTGCATTAAGTAACTCACTATTTAAATTGTCGTGGAACTCGGCAGTCTCAGATCTCGTTATCAGGTCGGTGTCATCTGTCAGGTTCACGGCCAAACGCGACACCCCCTCTCTCAGCTGCCTCTTTAAACTGTCAAAGTTTGCCCTTCTGAAATCTGGTACTTTAGTGGAATTTTCCTTACGTCTGCCCTGAAAATCTAACTGGAATCGAATTTCTTTGTGATCGCTGTTTGCAAGTTCGTTCCCTACCTCGACATTGCTAATGAGGTTTTCTCTGTTTGACAAAACTAAATCCAATATATTATTACCCCGTGTGGGTTCGGTTATATGTTGACTTAGGAAACAGTCCTGGATCGTCTCGAGAAAATCCTCTGATTCTGAGTTACCCGTAAGGTCGGTCCAATCTATTTGGCCAAGGTTAAAGTCGCCTACTATACAGACTTTGTTGTGTATGGAAGCCCTGCGCATTTCATCCCAGATAAGTCGCTCATTGACGCTATCAAGATTGGGGGGTCTATATATTACTCCTGTGATTAATTTTTCCCGACCGTCGCTTAATTCTATCCAAATTGTTTCTGTATTCCTCTCAGTTTTTATTTCCTTATTTATTTCACACTTCAGATTATCCCTAACATAGATTGCTACTCCGCCTCCTTTCCTGGTCTGCCTATCGGTATGGAACAGTTTGTAACCCGCAATTTGGTATTCGACTGGTAATTCACGTGTGTCTAGGTTGATCCATGTTTCAGTGAATGCAATTATATCGATTTCTTCGGTACATACCAAGGCCCTAATATCATCCATTTTGTTTCTCATACTTCTACTGTTCGCGTAATATACATTTAAGTTAGTCGTGTTCTGAGTCCTCCCCTTACCGCGTTTAGTTTTAAACTCCCTGTCTAATTTAGTTATATATATATATATATATATATATATATATATATGCAAGTAAATCACTGTAGGTGCGCGTGATGTAGGTATATGCTGATAACCACCAGGAAAGAAGAAAACACGAAGTTCCCAAGCGCTTTCGTGTAATTCACATCTTCAGGGGTGAGTACAGACTGTACTCACCCCTGAAGATGTGAATTACACGAAAGCGCTTGGGAACTTCGTGTTTTCTTCTTTCCTGGTGGTTATCAGCATATATATATATATATATATATATATATATATATATATATATATATATATATATATATATATTTCTTAAGGATGATTTCTTGGAACTCATCAAAGGGGCGGTCAGACATCTTCAGGACACGTTGTGGGAGGATTGATCTAGGCATAACATGCCTCAGTGAAAAAGTTATGCCTAGATCAATCCTCCCACAACGTGTCCTGAAGATGTCTGACCGCCCCTTTGATGAGTTCCAAGAAATCATCCTTAAGAAACATATACCTAGATCACGCGCACCTACAGTGATTTACTTGCATATATATATATATATATATATATATATACTTCATTTTTAGTCCATTTAACACGCGGACTTTGAACATATAATCAACGACCTCACCAGCAAGGAATCGAGCCCTCGACCTACTGGGTGTGACTAGGGAACGCTTACCGGCTAGGCCACAAGGACACTAAAAGCAGTTCTAGACTCTGTTATATTTCACACAAAGCCTGTTCATCGAGCTGATGGCGCCGTGACCTCAATGGGAAACTGCCCGTGCCACTTATGTGGTGTCAGTAGCATTTTACCGAATCCAGCTGGTATGAAACGCGAGGTACATATATATACTTCATTTTTAGTCCATTTAACACGCGGACTTTGAACATATAATCAACGACCTCACCAGCAAGGAATCGAACCCTCGACCTACTGGGTGTGACTAGGGAACGCTTACCGGCTTACCTTGCTGGTGAGGTCGTTGATTATATGTTCAAAGTCCGCGTGTTAAATGGACTAAAAATGAAGTATATATATGTACCTCGCGTTTCATACCAGCTGGATTCGGTAAAATGCTACTGACACCACATAAGTGGCACGGGCAGTTTCCCATTGAGGTTCACGGCGCCATCAGCTCGATGAACAGGCTTTGTGTGAAATATAACAGAGTCTAGAACTGCTTTTAGTGTCCTTGTGGCCTAGCCGGTAAGCGTTCCCTAGTCACACCCAGTAGGTCGAGGGTTCGATTCCTTGCTGGTGAGGTCGTTGATTATATATATATATATATATATGTATGTATATATATATATATATATATGTGTGTGTTTGTGTGTGTTAATATCCAATTTCTTATATATTCATTAGATTATTCACGTCTTGTTCCTTGTTTTACAGTGACTGGCCTTTTGGCTCTATCTACTGCACCATCAGCAACTTCATGGCCAACGTCACCATCGCCGCTAGTGTGTTCACCCTCATGGCTATATCCTTTGATAGGTACAGTATAATATTTTAACTGTCTGGCTACCAGTGGCCTCTTCAAATCATACTGTAATGTTTACGAATTTTATTAAAATATATTTTTAGTGTTAATTTACGTATGCATCAATTTATATATTTCTGCAATGGTTTTTCGTTTACCTTTTATTTTGCGTCCTGATACACGGTATGGTGTGGATAATAACTCTTTTGTTTACGTAATATCTATTTGTGATTTGTTATCGAATTGAAACAAAGTGTGAGTTTATCCTTAGGCGAAACAAATGTTATACTTTAAATTGAATTATAATTTATTGAGGATATACTATAGTGCCAGTTAATGTTCACATAGTATGATAACAAGTGATTGTGGGACCTTCGTGCCCTGTGGAGAATCCGGTGGTACAGCTTACCGAGGCGTGAAAGTTCGAACGCTCGTGCTTGGCTAGCACGCAACCGCCGTCCGGCTGACAGGGTACAGCGACATCGTTTTCCAGATGGTCGTGGTTGTTATAATCATGGTCGTGGTTGTTATAATCATGGTCGTGGTTGTTACAATCATAGTCGTGTTTGTTATAATCATGGTCGTGGTTATGATCATGGTCGTAGTTGTTATAATTATGGTCGTGGGTGTTATAATCATGGTCGTGGTTGTTATATTCATGGTCGTGATTGTTACAATCATGGTCGTGGTTGTCATAATCTTGGTCGTGGTTATGATCATTGTCGTAGTTGTTATAATCATGGTCGTGGTTGTTATAACCATGGTCGAGGTTGTTACAATCATAGTCGTGGTTGTTATAATCATGGTCGTGGTTATGATCATGGTCGTAGTTGTTATAATCATAGTCGTGGGTGTTATAATCATCGTCGTGGTTGTTATATTCATAGTCGTGGTTGTTATAATTATTGTCGTGGTTGTGATCATATTCGTGGTTGTTATAATCATGGTCGTGGTTATTATAATCATGGTCGTGGTTGTTACAATCATAGTCGTGTTTGTTATAATCATGGTCGTGGTTATGATCATGGTCGTAGTTGTTATAATCATGCTCGTGGGTGTTATAATCATCGTCGTGGTTGTTATATTCATAGTCGTGGTTGTTATAATTATTGTCGTGGTTGTGATCATAGTCGTGGTTGTTATAATCATGGTCGTGGTTATTATAATCATGGTCGTGGGTGTTATAATCATAGTCGTGGTTGTTATAATCATGGTCGTGGTTGTTATAATCATGGTCGTGGGTGTTATAATCATAGTCGTGGTTGTTATAATCATAGTCGTGGGTGTTATAATCATAGTCATGGTTGTTATAATCATAGTCGTGGTTGTTATAATCATAGTCGTGGTTGTTATAATCATGGTCGTGGTTATGATCATGGTCGTAGTTGTTATAATTATGGTCGTGGTTGTTATAATCATCGTCGTGGTTGTTATATTCATAGTCGTGGTTGTTATAATTATTGTCGTGGTTGTTATAATCATGGTCGTGGTTATTATAATCATGGTCGTGGGTGTTATAATCATAGTCGTGGTTGTTATAATCATGGTCGAGGTTGTTATAATCATGTGCATGGTTGTTATAATCATGGTCTTGCTTTTTATAATCATAGTCTTGGTTGTAAAATCATGGTCGTGGTTGTTGTAATCATGGTCGTGGTTGTTATAATCATCGTCGTGGTTGTTATAATCGTTGTCGTGGTTATAATCATAGTCGTGTTTGTTATAATCATGGTCGTGGTTATGATCATGGTCGTAGTTGTTATAATTATGGTCGAGGGTGTTATAATCATAGTCGTGGTTGTTATAATCATGGTCGTGGTCGTGATACCTACAGTATCTAATATACTATAAGAAGGGATAGAATAAATGATAGAATAATTAATTAAAGAAATATTCGCTATAAGGAGAGTTCAAAATCATAAAAATTTTTTATTATGAATCAACGATGATCATTCCGAGATAAATTATATTATGAAGAGAAGTGACCTTGATTCTGGTTATATTAGTCACCATCTGCTTAAGCCATCACCTGTGTTAAGTCATCATAGTCATCATCTACATTAGTCAGTTTTAGGCCTATCTCACATGACTGACCGACCATCGGTGTTCTTTCCGCGCAAGTTTGTTAACATAAGAACATAAGAATGGAGGAAACTGCAGCGGGCCTATTGGCCCATACTGGGCAGTCCCGTTTACACCCAACCCCTATTGCTCATATGAGCATCCAACCTATGTTTGAAGCAATTCAGCGTATTCGAGTTAATGATGATATTTGGTAACTTGTTCCATTCATCCACTACTCTGTTTCCAAACCAGTGTTTACCTATTTCACGCCTAAATCTAAATTTGTCCAATTTAAAACCATTGTTACGAGTTCGCTCCTGGTTGGATAATTTGAGTACCTTTGTAATGTCCCCTTTGTTTAGCCCTGCCTTCCATTTATACACCTCTATCAGGTCGCCCCTCGCTCTTCGTCTCTCAAGGGAGTGCAAATTAAGATGCTTTAACCTGTCTCTATACTCAAGGTTCCTGATACCCGGGATTAGTCTTGTCATTCTCCTCTGAATTCTTTCCAAGGATTCTATATCCATTCTGTAATACCGTGACCAGAACTGGACTGCGTAGTCCAGGTGTGGTCTCACAAGAGCAAGATACAGTTTTAGGATGACCTCGCTAGTCTTGTAACTAACACTCCTTTGTATGAACCCAAGTACTTTATTAGCCTTGTTACGAGCAAAAACACATTGTTTACTTGGCTTAAGGTTCCTACTTATCATTACTCCTAAATCTCTCTCGCAGTCGGATTTCTCTATGGCATCGTTGTTCATCTGGTATCTGGTTTCCCTGTTTACATTTCCTATACTGAGTACTTTACATTTGTCAATGTTGAATTTCATCTGCCATTTTTCAGACCATTCGAAAAATTTGTTTAGATCCTCCTGTAGTTTTGCCGAGTCCTCGTCAGATTTGATAACACGTCCTATTTTAGTATCATCAGCAAATTTACTTATGTTGCTGTCTATGCCGATATCTATGTCGTTTATGTATATAATAAACAATAATGGTCCAAGTACTGAGCCTTGGGGAACTCCACTTGTGACGTTGCTCCAATGGGACTTAGTGCCGTTAATGCTCACTCGCTGTTTCCTGTCCTGTAACCACGCCCTAATCCATTTAAGGATGTCACCTTTGATGCCATGAGCTTCTACCTTTCTAATTAGTCTTTCGTGGGGTACTCTGTCGAAGGCTTTGCTAAAGTCGAGATATACCACATCATAATTGTGCCCCTCGTCCACTGATTCGAAAACTGATGAAAAGAATGTTAATAGATTAGTTAGGCAAGAACGTCCGCTTGTGAAGCCATGCTGGGAATCATTGATCAATCTGTGCTTCTCCAGGTGATTTCGAATAGAGTTTGAAATGATTGCTTCCAGTAATTTGCCTACTATTGATGTTAGACTGATTGGGCGGTAGTTAGAGGATAGTGATCTATCCCCCTTCTTGAAGATCGGTATTACATTCGCTATCCTCCAGGATTCTGGTACTACACCTGTTTTTAAGGACATGTTAAACAACTTTGCTAAGGGCATACTAAGCTCTTCCTTACATTCCTTTAATACTCTGGCAAATATCTCATCGGGACCAGGTGACTTATTAGGCTTTAGTTTGTCTATTTGCTTACTAACATCGTTACTAGTCACTACTATCTCACTTAATTTGTTTTCTTCACTATCTCTGAATAGAGTCGGTGCCTCGGGTATCATGTTTAAATTTTCGCTGGTGAAAACTGTTGAAAAATATTTATTCAAATTATTGCTCATTTCTCCGTCGTTATCAGTGAGCTCGCCGGAGTCTGACCGTATTGGTCCAATCTTTTCTCGTGTTTTAGTTTGGTACATTTGGTAGAATCCTTTGGGGTTTGTCTTTGCCTCCCTTGCTATCCTTACCTCATTATTCCTCTTTGCTTTCCTTATCTCGGTTTTAACCCTACTCGCCAATACCCTATAATAGTCCCGGAGGTGAATTTCGCCACGATTTATCCTTCTACCTATAGCCTTCCTTTGGCCAATGATGTTCTTTAAATAATTATTTATCCATTTAGGGTCATTGTTGTTTGATCTGAGTTTTTTGTATGGTATGTTCTGCCTTTGTGCATTAAGTAACTCACTATTTAAATTGTCGTGGAACTCGGCAATCTCAGATCTCGTTATCAGGTCGGTGTCATCTGTCAGGTTCACGGCCAAGCGCGACACCCCCTCTCTCAGCTGCCTCTTTAAACTGTCAAAGTTTGCCCTTCTGAAATCTGGTACTTTAGTGGAATTTTCCTTACGTCTGCCCTGAAAATCTAACTGGAATCGAATTTCTTTGTGATCGCTGTTTGCAAGTTCGTTCCCTACCTCGACATTGCTAATGAGGTTTTCTCTGTTTGACAAAACTAAATCCAATATATTATTACCCCGTGTGGGTTCGGTTATATGTTGACTTAGGAAACAGTCCTGGATTGTCTCGAGAAAATCCTCTGATTCTGAGTTTCCCGTAAGGTCGGTCCAATCTATTTGGCCAAGGTTAAAGTCGCCTACTATACAGACTTTGTTGTGTATGGAAGCCCTGCGCATTTCATCCCAGATAAGTCGCTCATTGACTCTGTCAAGATTGGGGGGTCTATATATTACTCCTGTGATTAATTTTTCCCGACCGTCGCTTAATTCTATCCAAATTGTTTCTGTATTCCTCTCAGTTTTTATTTCCTTATTTATTTCACACTTCAGATTATCCCTAACATAGATTGCTACTCCGCCTCCTTTCCTGGTCTGCCTATCGGTATGGAACAGTTTGTAACCCGCAATTTGGTATTCGACTGGTAATTCACGTGTGTCTAGGTTGATCCATGTTTCAGTGAATGCAATTATATCGATTTCTTCGGTACATACCAAGACCCTAATATCATCCATTTTGTTTCTCATACTTCTACTGTTCGCATAATATACATTTAAGTTAGTCGTGTTCTGAGTCCTTCCCTTACCGCGTTTAGTTTTAAACTCCCTGTCTAATTTAGTTATGTCATCATTCCTAACACTATTTCCCTGTAATCTTTCGCCTTGTTTACCCGCTCCCACTGCAGTCTCCTCCACCCCCGTGCCCCTATGTTCTCTTAGCAGTTTAAAGACTTCGATATCTTTTGAACTGCCCCCTCTAGAGCCCCAGCCAGGGTTGCTACTCCATCCCTAGACAGGTGCACCCCATCCCTAGCTTAGTTTTCAATGGGTCTTATTATTTACGCTGGTGGATGTAAGACCTACCCTCACTGACGCAGCTATGGTCAATTTGGTGTTATTCTTACTTTCGCTGGTGGATGTAAGACCTCCTACCCTCACTGATGCAGCTGTCTGCCTGTTTATCTAATGTGAACCAGTCAGTCAGCTGTCTGTCTATCATGTTAGTTGCCATATTGTCTATTTGTGCATGTATGAGTATGTCGATTTTTGTCAACCTCCTGTCTGTTTCACTGTCTATATTCACCCTGTGTCTTTTGTAGTCATCTTCTCCATGCATTCCTGTTATTATCTTTTTATCTCTTCTCCTTTTCCATGAGCCACAGGAATAAGTATACACTGTAGCTGTAAGGTCGCCTGGTAACGTTGAAACTGCGCACCCAGACGCATGATGAAACTCAGCTCCCCCCCCCCCCCACCTGTTCTCTCTACTTATTTTCTGTTCCTCTTCTTTTTTCTTCTATTTACTCATCTTCCTTCCTTTACTAATCCAAACAACATAAAAAAAAGTAGGCTAAGAAAAAATGGGGGAAGGAGGATGGAGCCGTACGGTAACTGCAGTCTTGGGCTGACAGCGTACAGAGAATGAGGGTGCGCCAAGTCCGTAGACTTGCATCGTTTTCCAGCATAAATAAAATGGTTATGTAATGGCTTCCTAAAGAAACCATCGATATGGGACCAGGTTTGTTCCACTCTACGAATTTTTGGCGATTTTTCCACCAAGTTTGATGAAAAACGATTGTGCCGTTTCGGCTGCCCGGAGCAGACACACACAACACACACACGCCTAGTGCTATAGTATATTAGATAAGGGATTACAAAGTGAAGACTGGCGTAATAATCCAGCTTCGCCATTGAGTTTTGAGTTGTGATGCCATCACACACACACACACACACACACACACACACTCTCTCTCTCTCTCTCTCTCTCTCTCTCTCTCTCTCTCTCTCTCTCTCTGCACTATACAATATTATCCTGGGTTGTTATCGTTTTACGATGGCTTACTTTATTTAAAATATTTGTTTTTCTCTTTTGTAATCATCATGTAATATGTATATAACTTAGGATATGTTAGACTCAAACGAAAACACACACACACGCACACATACAAACTCACAGATTTTTGTGCACTCACACATTTAGCCCACTTGCCCACTTATACCACATACACCACTAACAAACACATGCATATGTATATTGATACACACGTTTTCATACACAATTCGCACACACACATACATATGCAAATACAAAAGGTACACATAAACACACATATAACACGCACATTTGACATACACATTCAGACACAATATGTACACACCATCACACACGCATGTGAAAAGTAGGTTTGTATTTAATGACCACTTTATATTATGATATACCCTTTCAGTAAATCTTTAAATTAATTCACTTCAAATTCATAATATATTCCATGTATTTGTTAGATTCTGGTGAACTTACTCACGACATGTTTACTAAATTAATCCTATCTAGAATAGATTAGTCATCATAGATACGTTTTCCTGAATGTCGTATGAGTCTTTACATCACTTCGTATAGAAAAGTCTCTCTCTTTTTATTTGCTGTTATTTGGAGGACAGAATGATAGGAATTATTTCTAATGGAGTCACCTTTGATGGTAAGCTGTAAGGTGTGTCGAAAAGCCGATACAGGACCTGTAGGGTCCCCCAGAAAGGCAACATACTCGCCTTTCAGATGCAGGTGCTTGTCCCCCTTGCACGAAGTTTCTAAAAAAAAACCTTCCTGGGCAATACTACTCTAAACGTCACGGTGTGGGATGATCATCTTCCAGGTGAGAGTGTTGGTCTCACACTTTTCAGGTTTAATTGGAGAGCATCCTTATATATTTTATGTTGCCCGCCAGCTCTACGTTTGCTACTCTTCATATGTCTGTAGAGCAGCTGTCGTTCATATGCAAGAATCGTCACCGGTCCAATACAGTTGTTAATTGATAATATCTATATCGATCCTCATACTGTTGGTTTCAGCAAGCATGCTGGCATTTTCCTCCTGTTTTGGTAAAATTTATCAAGTACGGTCTCACCCAAAAGTTCGGTAACTCTCCCAGCCATCTATTGGTGCACTTCCTGCTTTAGATGTTTGAAACTGTCTCAGTACCAACCAGAACATGAAACTGATACGAATGAATCTAAAGGTTCGAAGTAACAGAGTCAAGTTCATACATCTGAAGCAGGCAGTGCAGCAATAACTGGCTGGGAGAGTTAACGAACTTTTCGGTGAGACTACCTTTAGGTGTCCCATTCTCACAGATATAAAGCAGGGTAAGGATATTGAAACGTTGAAGCAGTCTATTTAGCTAGAAAAATACAAATATAGAGAGAACATTAATAAAAATATTGACGTGACTGAGCCACACATGCAGCTGTGTTGATAGCTTCTGCCCACTATAGCTGTAGACATGGGTATGCTGTCAGTTTGAGAAGCACATATGACCCGCAGTGGTGGACCGGGAGAAGCCAAGATACTAGAGACAGTTAACGTTGGAGAGGGTAGTCCCATTCACCTGGACGGGCCGTGGAGGTGTGACTAAACCAGGGGGCAGGGGCGTGCTGAAGCAGAATCTGTTTTTGCATACGTTTGTCTTAAGTCCGAAGTGTAAGTTTTCAAGACCTCCTGTACTTTACGTTCAGTGTATTCGCTTAAACGATTTGGTTACAATGAAGATTTGAGGTTAGAATCCGAACCATCAAAAAAAGTCTCTTTGTTTACCAACATACGGCACACATGCCTGTTAATACACTTTGTACCATTTATCGATGTTGGGAGAGACAGTTACTTAGCAATGCGACCAAGTGTGATTACAGAATTATATGCAAACGAGGGGTTATATAGGCCCTATTCCTCAAAGTATGATTTTTAAATTTTTAAATTTATATGACATTCATCCTCTAATAGAGTTCACTGGTGTGACGTTGCTAGAAGTTGTTGATAATCATGGCGGATCCGAGAGGGGACGGACTGGTCGGGTGGGTTTGTTACCAGCTCATAATATTATAAACATTGATATACATTTATCATTGAAAATTGTATAATGAATTATTAATACTCCTATCTTCAGGTGGTATAATTGCAGTCATGATTAGGAATCATCATGTCAAACATAAATGGAGCTTGTACAGGGTGCGCTAATTTTTATGGTAACAATTTATTTGCAATTTTATGAAGAAAAAAAGAATCGACATTTGATGCTTAGTGCGAGTTTCCTGTTATTATATACGAGCTTATGTGGGACATATTTTTAGCAACAGATAAAATATTACTGCCAATTTGATATCACAATGTCTGTGCTCTAATTATCGGATACTCTGCGTATGCTCATGTTTGCATACCGTTTACAGGTTGATACAGAAGGCCGCAATAACCAACAGGATAGATTGGACCTAGCATCTTCCTGGTCTCTTCCGTTTTCCTGATTGGCCTTACATACAAAGTCGTTTACACAATATTCAAAGGGCTATCTTACAGTCATACTATAATTGCAGAGAACAACCCTCACAATTCAGTGGACCTTTCCCTATCCCCTTCCCGACCAAAGCGTTTGTCTCCTATACTCCAAACACCCTTCTGTATGTTCCTATCATATTCGGGCAAGATCGCTGCCCCATCCGTATGGTCAGAGCAGTCAGGAAGTGGTTCACAGATCAGGAGAGCCTGCTCATTCGACTTATTTTTAAGCAACGTGAGTAGACTTTGTGTGAAATAAAACAAAGATTATGATTGCTTTTGATGTCCTTGTGACGCGGTGGTAGCGACCTCTGTTAACTCGCAGAGGTCCAGGGTTCGATTACCGGCTAGTGATGTATTCTTTGTATATACATGTATCTGTATATATTATTTGTATATAGTTTGTATACTGTATGGTCTGTTGAGATATATTGGTATCCTCCTGTTTCCTAGCTGGAGTCGATAAAATGCAACTAAGACCACATAGTTGACACGGGCAATCCGCGATGGAAGTTTACGTTGCTTAAAAATAAGGTGAAGGAACAGGCTTTGTGTGAAAGAAAACAAAGCCTAGAATTACTTTTGTTGTCCTTGTAGCACTGTGGTAGTGACCCCTGTTCAAACGCAGAGGTCCAGGGTATGATTTACGATGTGTGGCTATTGGCTCTGATTGCCGAATAAGATGTTTTAAACAATGGTTGGTGTGTTCTAAACCACCTCTGAAGTGTGTTCTCTCATCTGATTACCACTCTCAACGACACTTGCGGAAAATATTCTGGTAACGATTTGGCCAGTTTGTTTCTGAAGGCATAGCTATAAGAACCTTATCATTGTAATCAAAAATAAACTATGGATTTACTGGCAGTGGTTGTGTAGGTGTAATATTTGAGAAGTTTGTAAAGTTCTTTCCTTAATTATCAATAGAGTTTAGCGGAAAGCCATTGCGATTTAATGTTTCATTAAGGGACTGCAATTCAAGCTGTAATTTACAGTAATCTGAAAAAAAATTGTAAGCCCTAGTGACTAAAGTGGATATTAGATTCTTTTTGTATTGGACAGGTGAGAAGGATTAGAATTTGGTGGTTAGACCTGTATACGTAGGTTTTCTATAAATTAATAAACAAAAAGTAATCCCAAACTTTTCGATGCGTATGTTTAAGAAGGGTAATATACAGGGTGTCCCAGAAAAATGTCCCTAAAATAATTTTGCTCGGAAATGTATATTTTACAAAAGAATAATTTCTGTTTGCTTTATTTTGATGCCAAAGCCCCTTTCCCACCAATCACTGCTTGCATTCTAACAGCTAGATTAATCATCACTTTTGGAAAAGTTTCTAGGGGAATATTCCGAATTTCACGTCGGATGTTGTGCTCGAGTTGTTCGTCCAGCACCATCCTCAAAAAAGAATGGTCCAATGATACCATAACAGCCTATGGCCACCCACATTGTAAATTTAAAAACAGACCGAGGAGTTTCTTCAACCCGAAACCAAGGAACCTTTTGGAATAAAAGAATTGATATGTAGGAAAGGTGCCCCCATAGAACATGTGGTGTGAAAATAAACTTACAGGCTTTGGCATTACAATAAAGCAAACAGGAATTAAAAAGTTTATGTAGTGTATTTTTGAGCATAATTATTTAAAGGACATTTTTCTGGGACACCGTGTACATACTGGAACGTATCTGATTGAGTAGTTGATCAGCAGGAAATCTTTAGTAAAAAAAATGAACTTCTGTGGTAAAATAGAATTCACACAACTTTACAATTAAAGAAAATTAACAATGGAGGCTTACCTCCGCCTCTCCCCTCCTATGAAAACTGTCTTTCACTTACAGACTTAGTGAAATTCTCTGGAGGATTCAACCACTGTTGAGTGGAGTTATGCTGACTTCTAGATCAGCTTAAACGTAAATATAATCACTATGTTGTTTGACATCTCATACAGTTCTCCTTTTGGGTCGATTTTCTTTCCAGTTTTGCTTTATTTTCCATCATTTTGTTTATAGTTCTCACGATAACTTGGCTCCCTCATTTTGAAGGCACTGTACAGCCTCTTCCACTTCCAACTGTTATAATAGGGGCTTTGAAGCTTGCTGAAAAGCCTATTTTGGTGAGTGAGCAAAGCTAGTGCACTTGCTATTAGACCTCATAAGATATCACCCTAGATCAGTCTAGGCTGCGACTAGCAGTTGAAGAAAAAGGGAAACCAAGAATGGGCATCTGGGCATATGCCGTGTTACTGCTTACCTGGGTTTAACTCAGGTGACATTCCTTTCCTAAACCTACATCATGAATAGCAGGGGGATGGAGCAGAAGGAAGGGCGGGATAAGTGAGTGCACTAGCTTTGCTCACTCACCAAAAATCTGCTTTTCAGCAAGCTTCAAAGCCCCTGTTTTAGTGACATGAGCTTTGCTAGTGCACTTTCTATTATAACAAGGTAAAACTCGTATAGAAGGTATACATGTAGGTAAAATATTTAGTTGTAGAATTGTAAAGTGAGGAAGTTTGGTTGCGCGGCCGGTAAGTTATTTTGCTGTAAATACGTTTTTAGGGGAAATCTTTCTAAACACCAATTCTATGTACAGCTATTTATTATTCACTCATTGACACAGACACATTACTAGAACATTATATCGAAGTTACTAGAACATTATATTTACGTTACTAGACACTGATTCTCGGACACAAACATGCACTTCTCACCATAAGTAACTCATCCTATGGATAGCTCTGGCAATGACTCCCATGTGGCCTGAAGGAGGCCCAGCAGTTGCCGTTGAAGGGCGTGCTGGACTATGTCTCCTGTGGGAGACTCTGCTAGATGGAGACAGGTTGCTGGAGAAGGAAGTCTCCCTCCCGACCTCTACTAGTGACGAGCGTGACTGCCGTCTTCTGTCAATAGTGATGTGAAAGTCATCTTTTTGGAATGAGCTGCAGGGCCTTTATATTGGAGGAGAGCCGGCAGATGACCTCCTATAATTAACACTAGACTGGGTGTGTCTAGACGGCTGTGTTTGTCGGCAACAGAAGTCCTGGCTGGTTAGCAGTTCTTTGAATTAATAAGGTCATGACGCCGGGTTAAGCTTATTGAGTGGCGGTGAAAATTCTGGTTCCCTTGGGTCAATGTGACTGACCTCTCCTTGGTCAGGTCTGGACAGCTGTTTGTCCAGGTGTGGTTATAACACAGTCATATCGCAGGGTTAAATCAAATGCCTTGTCTGTGACCTCTCCTGGGTCAGGTCTTACTGTCATTGTAGGGTGTGTCAACTTGCTCATCTACTTACTGTTATATATGTTGTTCTTCTCTGGGCTGTAAGCTATGGTCTGATAATCAATTATTACACTATATTCCAAAGGAAGGAGGGTGCTAGGATGTAAGGAGAGCAGTGAGTACATGCAGGACCACTGTATTTTTTTATATTTTGCAGATTAAACTACATTGATTAGTTTTTTTTTTCTGGCGTTCTGTCTGTGGGTCGAGGGGTGAGACCCATTGTCACGCAGGGTGCATCTGACACCTGGTGAGACAGGTATCTTGCTATGAAGGAGGAGGTTGATTTCCACTAACCCCTTTCCCGGACCTGTGAAAGGGAGTGGGTCCTCAGGAAGTCCAGTGAAGCCAATGCACCCCGTATGTTGTGGGGATGTGAGGCTTTCCCAGGGTCAGCCTCCTCCATAACTTGTCACAACCTGCTCAGACCAAGGATGAACAAAGGGATGATGCTGGCTGGTGGTGTGATCGGCCGTAGCGGAGAGGTATTGGCGGAGGGTCTGGACCGGGCAGAGTCGTTGGTGCTCGCCCTCCACCTTCCATGCCGGAACCACTACTGGCTGGAGCCTGTGGTTCTCCCGCTCATTTTTCGCCAGGGAGGTGGGAGAAGGTGCCATGGACACTGCAGAACCTCCTTGGGCGAAGGAGGTCCAGTGGTCAAATCTCGTGAGTGCCTTGAGCTGGGAGGACCTGAAGGCCATGGCCAGCACTACGAGGAAGAGGGCCTTCTGTAGTAGGCAGTCCTTTGACGTTTGGATGGTAAATGGATCCTGGGGTGAGACAAATATCTAATCCATGTCATGGTTAAACCTTCATAGTAACAAGAACATAAGAAAAACAGACAACATAAGGCCAGTGGCCCTCAGGCTAGGTTGTCAGTATAGTACTTACCGAGACCAAAAGAATGCCGACTTTCTCCAAGGACAAGAGGGTACGAGGTAGTCTAGCAGATGGTCGCTGGTGGAAAAGGCCCCGCATCAGAAGGGTAACTGACCTGTTGCTAACCTTCACCCCTCACCCGTAATCCAGGGAGTCAGTGAGGGCAGCCAGGTGGACGGAGAGGGTCAGGACAGACTTGTCTTGCTCATGCGCTCTAAACGATAGGAACTCTAGAACTACATTTTCACTGGGCGTGGGAACTCCCTGCTCCTTGAGATACTGCTGGAAGGCTTTCCAGCAGGACTCCTATTGTCGAGAAGTGGAGGGTCTTAGTCCTGACAAGATCTCCTCCACCACTCTAGGCGAATCCAGTCTGCTCAGGGAGGCATGGAGACACTCCATGCATGTAAGTGAAGTGATCTCTGTAGCCTGGCAACAAGGGGATCGAATAGGCAGGCGATCCCCAACATCAGTGAATGCGGACACCAGCCGAGGAGCTCTGAGAACCATGGTAGATGTAGGTTCACCTGTTCCAGTCCTCCGTGAAGGCGTCTGGGCCTCCGTGTAGTGTCAGAGTCAATCTATGTAAGTAAGCTGGGTGCGTAGCGGATGTCTGAGAGGCAAAGAGGTCCACCTCCGGCTGACCCCACCGCTCTATCAGTGACTGAAACACACTATGGCGGAGTATCCACTCTACTGACGTCCCCTTGAAGTGGCAGAGAGCGTCGGCCTAGCCGTTCTTGATCCCCGGGACATGGCGAGAGGACAGATGGATACTCCGGTGCTGTGCCTCCTTGAAGATCTGCTCCGAGAGTAACAGCAATTGGGCTGAACGTGATGTGCCCTGCCTGTTGAGGCAAAAAACGGCTGCTGTACTGTCCATTTCGAAGCAGATGGCCTTGTCCTGGGTAGTCTGGTTGTCCTCCAAGAATTTCCATGCCAGGTACAGCTCCCGTACGTCGCGAGACACGCAGGGGCCTAGAAGGGCGGACAATTGAAGAGACATGGGACGTGTGAGAACCCTGGGTTGGACTGGGAAGGCCGCGTTGACCTACCTGGTCAAGCGGTGGAGAAGCAGAGTAGCGAGGGAATGTTTATCCCTCCTCTACCGCATAGTTGAGGGGGCCTAGGAGGATCTCCCACCGGTGGCGAGTGAAGCTGGCAGACATTGAGGCAACAAAGAGGCGCCGAAGTATTCGCTGTTGTTGTGATGGTGAGAGGGAGGACTTCGGGTGGTTGATGCTGAAGCCCATGCCCTCTGTCGTGGCCAGTGTTACCCAGGTACTTGATTCGCTTTCTTCCTTAGATGAGGCCGATATCAGTTAATCGTCCAGGCACATGAGGACGTCTACCTTGTGGTGGGCGAGCTCCTTAGCCAAGACCCTCACGATTACGGTAAAGACTTTCGGAGCTAGGGAGAGACCGAAGAGGAGCCGGGTAAATTGAAACACATCCCCTTCCCCCTGGATGGCCAGAAACTTCCTGAACCTCCTGTGGATTGGCTCATGTCAGTAGGCATCTTCCTGATCGATGGAAGATAGCCAGGCCCCCTGTTTGAGATGGAGGCGGACCTGAGCTACCGACACCACCAATCTCTCCTTGTTCGACTCCTTCTTGGGGACAGTGAATAACCGGGACAGAGAGACACGTCCTTCTGTCCTTTCCTCTACCCCCTTTTGCAGCATGGATTAGATGTGCTCCTTTATGTGGCTGTTCACTTTGATCCACTTGAAGGGTGTCCGGAGTGGAGGCAAGCAAATCCATGGCCAGGTGAGGCCCAGCAGCCGGAGGGCCAGGAGTCTCCCCAACCAGAATAGAGGCCCCTCTCCAGGTGGTCAGCTGCAGGAGAACCTCTGTTGCTAACCTTTCGCTGCCCTGCGGGAAGAATCACCCTTAAAGTGACCGCCTTCACGGCGAGGTTACCGAAGCTCCTGGGGACCCTCTCCCTGGTGGACTCAAAAGGGCTGTTCACGGAAATTCTGGCGGGGGTTGTGGTGGGAAGCCTGAGATCGTCCCTGGTTGTTGAAGTGCCTGGGGAGCTGTCTGGCGTTGTTGTCAGCGCTGCTTGGGGTGCCTGGTCTGGGCTGGCGACTGGCGGGGGGCAGCGACCGTGATGAAGGTCGGCTGTGCGGCCAAGCATTCCCGCATGGCCTCCTCTGGGCTCAGGGACCGTAACTGGACTTGCCGCACTTCCGCATCCCGGTGTCTGAAGGCCTCCCGCAGGAGGTTCAGCCGGGTCCCTTCCACCTTGTCCAGCTGAGGGTGAAGGTTGATGGCCGAGGCAGAGGCGAGTCCGCAAGCAACTGTAGGTAGGGCCTCGTAGACGCCGGATGCCGAGTCTGGATGGAGGGAGTTAGGGTTGTCGGCCAGTGCCTTCAACCAGGCGCCGAGTTGGGCCAGTCCTGCCGTAGTGGAGAAGGCGAGGGCCTCCTTCTGCTTCTCCATGGCGTCCATGGTGAGGATGGCCTGGACTACCTAAGAGGCTTGCCATGGGAGTGAGGACTGGGTTAATTTCGGAGGCCATAGGAACTCCATCAACTCGTCTGCCACTCAGTCATCCTAGGGGGATAAGACCACGGGGGAGGTGATGGGAGAGCTGTTCCTTCCAGCCTCCACCGTCCAGATCAACTGGAGATCCAGGCCCACCTTTTCCCATGGAAAAAGGTCCTAGCCGGCCGCCCGGGCACACCCCCTACCGTCCTATAGTGTTGCCACTCGGGAAGAACCTGCCGTGGACAGCATGGAACAGGAGGACAGAGAGTCGAAGGCGTCCAGAGCCGCGACCAGGGAAGATTTCTCACAAGGTTGGGGCCATCTCCTTTCTCGACAGGCGGGGCTGTCAGAACTCAAAGTACTCTGAACCTAAGTCGTCCGCCTCCCGTCGGACCCGGGAGAGAGAACAAGGTCCTTCCCCGCTTTACTCTCAAATAAATGGCCAATCTCCCCTGGTGCCTGCTCACAACCCAGTCCCATGGGACCCGAGCCCACTTGTACGGCCCCTGGTTGATGATGTCATCAGGTGTCTTAAAAGAGAGGGGAGCGCCCATAGGTGCAGGGAAGGTCCCTTCTCCTGACGAAGGCCTGGGCCTTGTAGGGACTGGAGATGTTGCTGAGACCGACCCCTAGTCTGAGTCGGAGTAGTCAGGCAGCCCCTGTGAGGACCCAGCCCTCCTTGGCTTGAAATCGGACTACGAGAACACTGAGGGGTCCGGGGAGGGGGAACTAGGGCGGGATCCCCTTACCACAGGAAGTTGGTTGGAGGTGGCCTGGGCCTGCTGCTGCTGCAGCTGCTGTGCCCGGAACCAGGAAGACAGAGCCTGCAACATCTCCAGTGGCAAGGCTGGGAGGTTGGGTGCACTGCCCAGGGGGGGCTAGCGAATCTGGCTGCAATGTCTGGGGCCGGCCTAGACGAAGCAATGGGGGAGGTAGAAGGGCCATCCTCCCCGGCAGCGCCGTGGAAGGTCTCCTGGCTCGGGGGGAAGGAGCCGTAGGAGGTCGGTAGGGAAGAAGGGGCTGTCCTAGCTTAGCCACCTGGCGAGGGCTGGTGAAGGTGTAGGTCCGGAGGGGGTGAGGACTGCCTCTCCGAGGACACTCTGGGCTGCAGGGACAGCCTGGCTGGAGCCCTGGCCACTTCCTCTTTGCGTGCCCGCTTGGCCTTGTGGCCGCTGTCCTTAGGCGACCTTGGGCGGTGATACCTGTGGGGCAAGGACTTAGCAGGAATCTCGGAGTGGTGACAGCGGCGACTGGATGAGGAGTGACCGCTTGACCCCTGGATGGGCGTGGGGGACTGCTGCAGAGAACCCGAAGCCCCAGGGCGGGGAGAGATGGGCACCCCAGTGGCCGAGTGGGAAGTTGAAGGGGGGAAACCTTGGCCTGGGTTTCTCGGTAGAGTAGTCTCTCCCCGAGGGGCCTCGGTGGTGGCACATCCGCAACCACCACCCAGTGGTGCCGAAGCTGTTGCCAGAAAATGTGGAATGTGTCTACATATCCGTCGGTTTTGCAGAGAAGCCCTGCCACCCACTTAGAGCACACCATACAGCGACTATGGTCGTACTTGTCGTTGTCCACACACGGGGCGTGAACTGAACAGGCAGAGTGGCCATCCTGTTGGAACCTGGCCGAACACCTTGGGGCTGAAAAGGGCACCTTATGGAGCTGGGGATGGAAAACGAAGAGGAGAAATAAAACCCGAGCCGGACAATGAAACCGAGTAACAACTTGGAACGTGGGCCTGGATGAGAGAAAACACAAACAGAGGGATAAGAAGAATAAAAATGCAGGGTGGAAAAACCGAAGCCTATCCGAGCAACTCAAAGAAGAGGAAATGGCACCAGCTCTGAAACCACGTTACGTGGCGACAAGGCATGGGTAAGAGAGAAAGAAACAGCAGTACTCACACGAGGAAGGCCACCCACACGGGAAAAAGCAACCAACAAAGTGATGCCCTTGGCGTGAAGCACCACACAAGTATCAAAAGGGGGGCTAAAACACATAAACAGGGGAAAGCAGAAAGCCTGAAAATGGCCAAAGCCAGGAGACAACCGGTGCAAGCCAAACCCGAACTAGAAAAACAATACTCCCCCTTCCTAATTAACTAAAAAAAGAAGACATTCTTGTCTACTGCGGAGGTAAAAAAGCACAGAGGTGCGGAAAGACAACAAACACAAACCATAATGAGAGAAAAAGCTGAAGCACGAGAAGAGTCTGGAAAGTCTACCTACAGCAGGAGGCCAGAAAGGAATGACACCTGAGTTAAACTCAGATAAACAGTAACACGGCACATGAGCAGATTCCCATTCACAGTTTTCCATTTTCTTCAACTGCTAGTCGCAACCTAGACTGATCTAGATGTGTTAAGATTTGGCCTTGTCACCTCCTAAGGATGATATCTTATGATATTTAATAGCAAGTACACTAGCGAAGCTCATCTCACTAAAATCAGCATTGTCAATCCACCCTGTCCGTGTGGTGTGAACCCGGGGAGTATCTACTCATGAATTCAAAACATTCACCAGAGTGGGAGAGAGTGATGGCGGGGGAAGAATGGAACAGGTAATATGGGGTTAAGGAGGATCAGAGTGTATTGAGACTAGAGGGGTGGGGAAGAATTAATCAGTTACCTGTGCAGTTACAATACAGGATATGTTAAGCAAGGATATAAATGCATAGGACAAAACACAAATCATAAGTAGAATAAGCTGCCGCACGAATTATGCATATTTACTGTCCAGAATTTTCGAAATAATAGGCCACTCTGATAACAAAACAATCCTCCTCCCCCAAGTCACACACACACATGCAACGGTCATGCTGTATTCCTCCATGTCCTTCCCTCCTCCTGCTGAAACCCAAGCAACTATCACTTACTCCAAGGGTGATAGAGGGATGCACTGGGGCATCTACATATGGTGTCCGTTTATGATGGGGTTGCATTTATGACCCACTGAATAACGGATGCTTGCATAGGAAACTGTCAAATACAATTATTTTAAATAACAATACCGTGAAAATAATGCAGCGGTGTGCAGGAGTTCCATCTACATTTTTGTTTCTTTTTAGTCTACTGGATGGTGAGGTGAGGAAATACCACATTATTGTCCGCTGTATTATATGAATATTGTTACGGAGTTCCAACTTATCTGCCAGTGAATTAGGCCTATTGTCTTTGGATTTGGGTATGCCCAGTCGACAAAGCGACAGCAGATTCGAGAGACAGACAAGGGAACAGGTAACATGTAGATAAGTAGCCATAGGTCCCCCCATGGCATTTAAGAGTAAATGTCTAAAAAAGGCATTTCCGTTAAGCACTTCTTGTAAAAAGAGATCTTTCACTATTTCTGAGCATAATCACATCTCCACAAGGGTTAAGAAATAAGGCATGTCAAGTTTATAGTTAATTTATTTTACAGCTAAGTTTATTCTTAAATATCTAAACTAACTTTTATACAAAACAAAATCGAAGAGTTGAAAGTCTTCTGGATCCTCCCCACATAAAGTTAAAATAGCTCAAACATAAGGGGGGTAGTAGGGTTAAGACACACCACACGAAATTAAGTTAAATTAATTGCAAGTCACTGTGCATAGCAGTCATAAGATAAATCAGGAGGGAAATACACATATAAAGATGTGTTAGAATCAGACACAATGAGTAATACGTACGACATGAAAAAAAACTAGTCCCTAAATACACAAAGAAATAGCTCAGTTATATCAAGTAAAAATAATCCCTATACAGCACTTTTCTAACTATGTAAGGCAAGAGAGATACCCTGGCTGGGGTTTTGATCAGAACTCACCTCCCTCCTTTGTCTTTTGGGAGGGATTTCTAACCACTTCGCCTTTCGGCTATTTCGGTCGGACCTGTTGGTTCCTTTTTTCGTTATTGTTGTTTTCCTTTGACCTCTTCCGTTTATACTTTTCTGTTTTGCTTTTCACTTCCCATTTTTTCTTCCTGGTCTTCTAGTTCTGGTATTTACTTGTGCAAGTCGATAAACTCTACAAGTTTTACTATTATTACTATAGTTGGTTCTTGTTGTTCTTCCCTATTTGTTTTCTTCTGTCTTATTTAGTTCTTGTTTCTTCTTTTCTTCTGTCTTCACTACAAGGAGAGCCTCCTTGTACTTCAGTTGCTTCTTGTTTCGCAGCTTAGCCACCCTACACTCCTCCCTCCACTTGGGACACGACCTCCTTTCACTGTCCTCCGAGTGGGAGGAGCTTTGGATTTAGACAGGAATACCTTCTAAACTATGACAATCATCGTGCACGTGTTTAAGCCCTTTCCTTTTATATTTAATTTTTCTAAAAAGATCACTAGGTGTTTAATTAATATCACCTTTCTATTGCCAATTTTCTATTTTTATATTTAACACTTTCTAACTTTTTACTAAAGAGATAAATGAACGTGGGTTTTCCGGTAGACAAACAGGTGGGACAACCATTTGATGCTTTGGAGGGAGTGGCCTGATGTTGGTCATAGAAAGCCGGCAGGTTTTGTAATATATATATTTACATGGAGTGAAATATGAGAATTCGTCATAACATACAAGACTTTTCACTTTCGTCAATAGCTGTTCTAATATTATACTAGAGCTGTTTGATTCTGAGTTGTAATGCTTTCCCAGTCTGTCCGACATAATTTCCATTACATTTGCTACATGGAATGTAGTAAACACTTCCATTTACATTCGAGGTTGGGCTATTCTTAATCAATATATTAGTAATAGTTGAGTCATACTTAAAAACTGAACTAACGGGACAAATTCATTGCGAAAAGGTAGAGTCAAAATATTCTTAAATGTCGGAAGTATCTTCCCAGGCTGCAGTGCCTCCCTGTTTGATAGCTGCCTACTACCTACTACCTTCAAATTAGGTTTTAGAGGTGGTAGAGGTCCCTCACCATGCTATTGTATTAAGTAAACAATCCTACTCAAGCTATCAATGCTGTTATTTCCTATCTGGTTCAAGTTAACATTCAGATTACCAACGATAATGCTATTGCTTCTTATCTGCTGTATTATGTGGTTTAAATTCATTCTTTCGATGTCAACTTTGTAGTTGACCATTGGTCAGGTAGGGATTATCTAACCTGAATAAGTTGTAAGGAAAAGGCTTATACTTTGTACCAACAATTCCAAATCTGGAAGTATATGTATAAATATTTACCACCTGTTTTTCTGGAGAGCTGAATATGACTCCAAGTACACGAGTTCCCTACTATTACTTTTCTCCATTCATTTATTCTCTAAATTGTTTCCTGTTAGTCATAGTACTTCTTGTCAAATTCTTTCTTCCGAATTTCAAAGATTGTATTCCATATTATAATGTATGTAGTGGTCGCTGGTCGAATTTAGGTTTCTCTCCGACTTGGACCTCGTCCAACATAGCCTTCTTGGCTGTCAAGGCTTTATCCAGAATATTGTCTTCCCTCGTGGGTTCTGACATTTGTTGCATGAGGAATGAATCCTAAATTAGGTCAAAGAATTCTTCTTCCTTGGATTGTGTGGTAAAGCTCACCCAGTCTATTGCCTTTTAATTAAACTTTTCCCATGATAAAGGCATGTGCTCATGAAGCTTTCAGATAGCCACATCCACGGATGGCAATTACTTTACGGCAACTGATGTCTTACTCAAATCTGTAAAATGGATCCAGTCTGCCCTATCCAAGCACCACCTAGGGACACATAAACAAGGTGGATATCGAACTGAGTGAAGAATAATTGGAAAGGGACGTGTGTGTGGTGAGCCCCGCGTTTTTCGTCGGAAAACAGGGTCATATTAGGATGACCCAGCCTGATTTCTAGAAGAAAATGATCCGTGAGTGACTAGTGAGTGACGTGACCAGTACAATATCTATCTGTGATCCCCTTAAGTAGATATATTTGTCAATTTACTGGTGAATCTGTGACTGTGATTTCCCTCAGTGTCACGGCCTATAATCCGAGCCCTAGTCCACCCCACCATCCTCCTCCCCCACCGTTCCACCAGGCCGGCCACCCCAGCTGACCACACTCTTTGACCTACTCCCCACTGCCAGACTACGCTCCCCCACTAGCTTCTATGTCTAAGTTGGCTTTTAGTGTAAAAAATTCAAATTTCACGAAACAACAGCTGGCTGATGTGATAATGGAAGTCCAACGGACTCTCATACAGGACATTATACAACAAATGAATAAGGAAACCATCAGGAAACTAGAAGAAGCTGACCGGCGTCTCATTGACCAGCTATGTGACTTTAAAAGCAGCTTGGAATTCTCGCAAGGGGAAATAAATGACTTACAAGCAAAATTGAACGTTGAAGCTAAAGAGAGCCGAACACTCAAGCCCCAAGTTCAACAGCTGAGCGAGGAGAATTCTAAGCTCAAAATGGAACTAACGACAACAGCAGACCGAGTGGAGAACATATGAGCACGGGGGTGGAGGAGACTGCATTGGGAGCGGGTAAACAAAGTGAAAGATTACAGGGAAATAGTGTTAGGAATGATGACAAAACTAAATTAGACAGGGAGTTTAAAACTAAACGCGGTAAGGGGAGGACTCAGAACACGACTAACTTAAATGTATACTATGCGAACAGTAGAAGTATGAGAAACAAAATGGATGATACTAGGGCCTTGGTATGTACCGAAAAAATCGATATAATAGCATTCACTGAAACATGGATCAACCTAGACACACGTGAATTACCAGTCGAATACCAAATTGCGGGTTACAAACTGTTCCATACCGATAGGCAGACCAGGAAAGGAGGCGGAGTAGCAATCTATGTTAGGGATAATCTGAAGTGTGAAATAAATAAGGAAATAAAAACTGAGCGGAATACAGAAACAATTTGAATATAATTAAGCGACGATAGGGAAAAATTAATCACAGGAGTAATATATAGACCTCCCAATCTTGATAGAGTCAATGAGCGACTTATCTGCGATGAAATGCGCAGGGCTTCCATACACAACAAAGTCTGTATAGTAGGCGACTTTAACCTTGGCCAAATAGATTGGACTGACCTTACAGGTAAATCAGAATCAGAGGATTTTCTCGAGACGATCCAAGACTGTTTTCTAAGTCAACATATAACCGAACCCACCCGGGGTAATAATATACTCGATTTAGTTCTGTCAAACAGAGAAAACCTCATTAGCAATGTTGAGGTAGGGAACGAACTTGCAAACAGCGATCACAAAGAAATTAGATTCCAGTTAGATTTTCATGGCAGACGTAAGGAAAATTCCACTTAAGTACCAGATTTAAAAAGGGCAAACTTTGACAGTTTAAAGAGGCAGCTGAGAGAGGGGGTGTCGCGCTTGGCCGTGAACCTGACATATGACACCGACCTGATAACGAGATCTGAGATTGCTGAGTTCCACGACAATTTAAATAGTGAGTTACTTAATGCACAAAGGCAGACCATACCATACAAAAAAGTCAGATCAGACAACAATGACCCTAAATGGATAAATAATTATTTAAAGAACATCATTGGCCAAAGGAAGACTATAGGTAGAAGGATAAATCGTGGCGAAATTCACCTCCGGGATTATTATAGGGTATTGGCGAGTAGGGTTAAAACCGAGATAAAGAAAGCCAAGAGGAATAATGAGGTAAGGATAGCAAGGGAGGCGAAGACAAACCCCAAAGGATTCTACCAAATGTATCAAACTAAAACACGAGAAAAGATTGGACCAATACCGTCAGACACCAGCGAGCACACTGATAACGACAGAGAAATGAGCACTAGTTTGAATAAATATTTTTCAACAGTTTTCACCACAGAAAATTTAAACATGATACCCCGGGCACCGCCTTTATTCAGATATAGTGAAGAAAACAAATTAAGCGAGATAGTAGTGACTAGTAACGATGTTAGTCAGCAAATAGACAAACTAAAGCCTAATTAGTCACCTGGTCCCGATGAGATATTTGCCAGAGTATTAAGGAAATGTAAGGAAGAGCTTAGTATGCCCTTAGCAAAGTTGTTTAACATGTCCTTAAAAACAGGTGTAGTACCAGAATCTTGGAGGATAGCGAATGTAATACCAATTTTCAAGAAGGGGGGTAGATCACTATCCTCTAACTACTGCCCAATCAGTCTAACATCAATAGTTGGCAAATTACTGGAAGTAATCATTTCAATCTCTATTCGAAATCACCTGGAGAAGCACCGATTGATCAATGATTCCCAGCATGGCTTCACAAGCGGACGTTCATGTCTAACTAATCTATTAACATTCTTTTCATCAGTTTTCGAATCAGTGGACGAGGGGCACAATTATGATGTGGTATATCTCGACTTTAGCAAAGCCTTCGACAGAGTCCCCCACGAAAGACTAATTAGAAAGGTAGAAGCACATGGCATCAAAGGTAATATCCTTAAATGGATTAGGGCGTGGTTACAGAACAGGAAACAGCGAGTGAACATTAATGGCACTAAGTCCCATTGGAGCAATGTCACAAGTGGAGTTCCCCAAGGCTCAGTACTTGGACCATTATTATTTATTATATACATAAACGACATAGATATCGGCATAGACAGCAACATAAGCAAATTTGCTGATGACACTAAAATAGGACGTGTTATTAAATCTGACGAGGACTCCACAAAACTACAGGAAGATCTAAACAAATTTTTTGAATAGTCTGAAAAATGGCAGATGAAATTCAACATGGACAAATGTAAAGTACTCAGTATAGGAGATGTAAACAGGGAAACCAGATACCAGATGAACAACGATGCCACAGAGAAATCCGACTGCGAGAGAGATTTATGAGTAATGATAAGTAGGAACCTTAAGCCAAGTAAACATTGTGTTTTTGCTCGTAACAAGGCTAATAAAGTACTTGGGTTCATACAAAGGAGTGTTAGTTACAAGACTAGCCAGGTCATCCTAAAACTGTATCTTGCTCTTGTGAGACCACACCTGGATTACGCAGTTCAGTTCTGGTCACCGTATTACAGAATGGATATAGAATCCATGGAAAGAATTCAGAGGAGAATGACATGGCTAATCCCCGGCATTAGGAACCTTGAGTATAGAGACTGGTTAGAGCATCTTAATTTGCACTCCCTCGAGAGACGTAGAGCGAGGGGCGACCTGATAGAGGTGTATAAGTGGAAGGCAGGGCTAAACAAATGGGACATTACAAAGGTACTCAAACTATCCAACCAGGAGCGAACTCGTAACAATGGTTTTAAATTAGACAAATTTAAATTTAGGCGTGAAATAGGTAAACACTGGTTTGGAAACAGAGTAGTGGATGAATGGAACAAGTTACCAAATATCACCATTAACTCGAATACGCTGAATAGCTTCAAACATAGGTTGGATGCTTATATGAGCAATAGGGGTTGGGTGTAAACGGGACTGCCCAGTATGGGCCAATAGGCCCGCTGCAGTTTCCTCCATTCTTATGTTCTTATGTGGATGACAGGGGGGCGAAAGAATCTCAGGTTTGCCGGAGTCACCGAAGATGCCCACGAAAACTGGGAGTCATCCCAGAGCAAAATATCACGTGTTCAACGCGTCGGGAAACCCAACTCCTCCCGCCCCCGCAACATCATAACAAAATTCTCTTTCCCCTCTGTCCGTGACAAAGTGTTTAATCAACGCAATAAGCTGAAAGGCACCACTATCTTCGTCAACTAGGACCTCTGCCCAGGTACGCCAAAAGCCCGCATACAGTAAATACCCAGTTTAAAGAAGCCAGGTAACAAGGGAAACACGTAACGTTCAGTCAAAAAACCCTTGTTGTGAGGGATCTGGCAAGTGGACACCCGCCCACTCACCCACCGGCTGTACCAGCCCCCCTAAGCCCCCCGAGAACCCCGTCCCCACTGAGGGGGGAACCAGCCACTGCCGCTATTACCTGATGAGTGTCACCCCTGCCGGCCAAATCGGGTACTATACGTCCACCCTCTGTGGTGAAAACCAGCAACCCTCAAAACCAAGTGACAGGCGCACCTCCCACTCAATCTGGGAATCACCCTCAACAGTACCAGTCATCCTAATTCTGTTGGTTGAAGAACTTGTGAGTAAGTTAACCCCACTATCATAACTTTCTTTGACCTTCCTTTTTCACACCACAGTGACCTTGAGTTTTTGCTGTTCCTTAATCATTATCAATGTTCCTTCAATGATGATGCTAGTGCCATTCCCTTAGATGTGCTAGACCGTATTTGCTACACCCCCTTTACCAATGTTGACGACACAAAACTCCCTCACATTGATCCCGATGCCTTTTTACATAACTCACTGGGTTACACCAACCGAAATTGTAAGTACTATCTTCCTGACTTTCCGTAGTTTAGTTCTAGTCTTCTTCTACCACATTCGTTCTCCTTAATTAGCCATAACATCAGCAGTATTCCCCCTTCATCTAGATACCTTTTTAGATCAATTTATATCTCATATTGCCCATAAATTTGATGTACTTGGGTTCTGTGAGACCAAACTCACTAACGATATTGAACATTTGTATAGCATTCTTAATTATAATATATACAGCGTCAACACGTCACGACACAGTGGTGGTGTCGAATTATATGTTGATATCAAGTTTACCACTTCTGTAAGAGATGATTTAAATGTTCAGGAGGAGTTCATGGAAAGTGTTTTCACTGAATTACGTATTGGCACACGAAATATCCTAGTAGGAGTAATCTACAGAAGACCCCACACAAATGTTAGGAACTTTCTTGATAACTTTTCTGAGCTTATATCTATCATAAGTTCAGAGAGGAAACTTTGCTACATTACTGGAGATTTCAACCATGATCTATTAAAATATAAAAACCGACACCTTAGTAGACCTTTTTGCAACCTGTCATTCTATGCTCTTTTTCAACACTATAACCAAACCCACTAGAGTAACCTCCACCTCTGAGACTGTGATAGATCATATGTGGAATAACAACACTCCAAACAATCTAGTGAGGGGAATTATTTATAAGAACATCTCAGATCACTTCCCAGTTTTTGCCATGTATAAAACAGCAACAAAACCTGAAAGGTCTAATAGAGACTCAATACAATACAAAGACTATTGCACCAACAACATGCTCCTTTTTGAAAACAACTTAATGAATGCTAAGTGGGATCTTGTCTATGCCTCCGACAACCCTAACGTGAACTTCTCTTGCATCTTCAATGCCTGCTTTGATATGTGCTTTCCCCTCAAGAGTTAAGTCAGTGAAAACTGTATCCATTTTCAAACCCTATATCACAAGCGAAATTAAGATAATGATTAACGAAAAACACAAACTCCAAAGGAAATTTGCAAAAAGACCCATAACTTTCGGTGATGTTTATCGATGTATCAGAAATATAGTAACTCAAGCAATTATAGAAATAAGCTCCAGTCAGCATCAGGCGACAGCAAGAAAACATGGAATATCATCAATTCTATTCAGAACAGCCTTCGGGCCCCCACTCAGCTTTTATGATAAATGATTCAGTTGTAACTGAACCCTCCCTCATTGCCAACCACTTCAATGAATATTATATTAAAGTTGGCTAAAATCTTGCATAGAGCATCCCTGATCACCATAATGACAATCTTGTATAGAGCATCCCTGATCACCACGAGGACAAAAATCACCCATAGAGCATCCCTGATCACCATGAGGACAAAAATCACCCGTAGAGCATCCCTGATCACCATGAGGACAAAAATCACCCATAACGCATCCCTAATCACCATGAGGAGTTTAGAGCCTACTTGCAAAACAGACAGGAAAATGAACTGTTCTTATCCCCTGTCGCAGTAGATGGTTTATTGGCCATCATTGAAATGTCCAAAGATGCAGCAGCAGGCGAAGACAATATAGTAATGAGCATTATTAAGTAAGTAACCCACTTATTACTACCTGTTATCCGACACATTAGTATGGTAGTAGGTAGTAGGCAGCTACCAAACAGGGAGGTACTACCGCCAGGAAAGATATTGGCAGCATAATGTGTTGTCTAATGGTAGACTTTGCTGTCATATGGCATCACGAAAATTGTGACCAAGTCCCAGGCAGCTGATCTGACTTTCTGCCTCATTTACACAATTGTAGGGTCTCAATTGTTTCTATTACATGACAAAACAACATACATATAGCGTTTCTCACTATTGATTTTTTTTTCATTCCTGCATTTCTTTGCATTTATTATTATCACAGTGTTGTTATTATTATTATTACCATAAATATTTTATTTTACTTTTTATTATAAATGTTATTTACTATGAATTATTATTATTATTATTACATTTTCGCCCCCCGGTCCCTGATGTGGGTCAGTGACCTGTGCCCGGGTGGGCTAATCCCCGTAAAAAAAAAATAATAATAAAATAAAAATAAAAACAATAACTTCACTCGTGGTGTCTTTCCAGATAAACTGAAAATTGCTAAAGTTCACCCAGCATATTAAAAATCTGGGAACAAAGGTCTCTTCAAGAATTACTGCCCCATATCAGTCCTCCCAGCCTTGAGTAAGATACTGGAGAAGCGAGCATGTAGTAGACTAAATTCCTTCTGCAATGCCAATAACATATTTACAGACTCCCAGTTTGGATTTAGAGCTATAAGGTCGACTGAGAGTGCTCTTCTATCCTTTACTAGTGACATCTTAAACTCATTTCATGGCAGTCAGTTCACAGTCGGTATCTTCTTGGACCCCTTTAAAGCGTTTGATACTGGCGACCATACCATACTCCTTTCAAAGCTTGAACATTATGGCGTTAGGGGCCTATCTTATAATTGGTTTACCTCATATCTGTCCAACAGCACAGATATAATAATCACCGATCTGACTCCTCGCCAATCTTGTATGGCGTCCCTCAAGGTTCCATTCTCGGTCCAGTACTGTTTTTGTTGTACATAAACGATATAGTCCACTCCAGCACACTCATAAAATACAACTTATTTGCAGACGATAGTAATCTCTATGTCAACAACTCAGACATCAATTCCTTGATGAGAACTATGAACACTAAATTGACTACAGTCAAGACTTGGGTAATACGTAATAAACTGACCTTAAACCTCGAAAAAAAAACTACAGGAACTTTCACAGAAGGAAAAACTTACCCCCAGATTTGGACCGCATGTACCTTGGTAATACAGTCCTCAAACGCGAATAACATACCCAATTCCTCGGAGTTATTGTTGATGAGAAACTTAACTGGAGAAACCACATTCAAGCTATTCACAGTAAAGTCAATAAACAGTGCGGTATTATGTATCACACTCGACAGTCACTCACTCTTGCAGCAATGAAAGTAATCTATTATGATCTTGTTTAACAACACCTGATACAATGTAGCACACTATGGATGTAGGTTATGTATCTATGCTACTGTGCCAAGTAGCAACCTTGTAAATAAGCTATTGTGCCGAGTAGCATTTATATATATAATTACGTGGCAACACTGCACGTGTTATGTGGCAACATTGCCCTGAGGCTGCCATATGGCAAGGCAGTCTCAGTCTGACTGTGTGAGCCGTGCATGGCACACGCTAGTCACCACTTGTATTTCTCTCATCCATAATAAACGGTACTTCAGTGTTACCCGGTGTTTCCCTACCCATCCCAGCATTCTTCAGGGAACACCTGTAACCATCATGGCGCAGTGACTAGGATCTGTCGACGTACAAGTGTGTGAACTATGCCGATGGTTACATCAGCAGGCGATGTGCGCGTCGACTAGTGTGTTGTGTTGTGTTTCGCCGCAATGTGCAGTGTTGGGCCGTCACAGTGCTTTTTAGTGACGGTGGCAGTGTTAGTGTCAGCGTATTAGTGTGTCTAGAGCTGAGAGTTGAGCATTGGCCTGTTTTTTAGTGGTACCCACGGAGCACGCAGGCGTACACCCTTCTCGTGTGACATCCGGGAAGACACTGACGGTCTCACCCCCCTCGGCGACTCTAGCCTTCGGCATTAAGGCCACCACGAAGTGCTCTCTCAGACACACACACTCACACATGCACGCACGCACACACTCACAGACAGAACAGTGGACTCTATGCACTATTTCTACGCTGTTTATGTCATATATATGTGGTTCGAGCTGTTGAGGCGCCACTATATATACTAAACAGTGCAGTCCACGCACACACTAAGATGGGCGGTAAGAAGGGACAACGTCAAGATGGGAGACATGACTCCCCACCACCTTCTCCTCCACCGGGCACAGACTCTCATCCTCCACCTCCAGCGACAGACATTGCCACAATTCTGAGGTGGATGGACGACCGGGACGAGAGACGCAAAGAGATGGAACTTCAGAGGGAGGAGACACGAAGAGAGGAGGAAAAGTTGCGTTTTGAGGCACTATTGGCGAACGTGGCGCTAACCCACCCTCCCTCACTCCCAGGTTTCGCCCACCAAGGCGCCAATATCCTCCCTCCTCCACCACACCAGCGTCCTCCAGATACTCTTGCTACCCCAACAGCTCCCAAGGCATCTGTTCAACCCCCACCCGCCCTCTCACCAGACGTCACGTTTCAGCTTTTTCGTGAGTGGAGGCGGCGTTGGACAGATTACTCCACGATGGTGGACCTTGACAGCATGCCTCCAAACAAACAGCTCATCCAACTGCGGATGTGTTTGTCGCTGGAGACCCAGAGAGTTTTGGAGCACACGTTGCAAGTGCCTCCCGATTCTACCTCTTGAGTGACGGATGTGCTCGACCTTTTACAGGAGCACGTTAAAGGTCGGAATAATGAGGCTTTGCGTCGCCGCGCCTTCACCAGCTGCAAGCAGGCGGAGAACGAATCCTTTGACGACTTTTTTGTACGCTTGAAGAATTTGTCAGAGGAGATCGACGTCTGCAAGGCGCACAGCCGGGAATGTGAGGAAGCCTGGATCAAGCACGGGATCTTGGCAGGTGTCAGGCAGGAAGAGTTGGTGCAGCGACTCATTCCCCTGGACGCTTCCTCCACACTCCAGGCGGTAGTGACCGAATGTCGGTCTTACGAGGCCACCAAGTCCGCCACCTCTTCCTTACGGGCCCCTCCTGCTGTGAGAGCTATCTCACAGTACAAGAAGGGTAAGAAGGCGGCCAACAACGCGAAGGCTGCCACACGTTCTTCCACGCCTCCGCCTAGTGCTTCTTGTGGCAGCTGTGGAAAGCAGCACGGCCCCAAGACATGCCCGGCCGCCGACGCACTGTGTCGTGGATGTGACCGTAAGGACCACTGGTCTAACACAGACAGGTGCTCTGCACGAGGCCACAAGTGTCAGGCCTGTGGTCGCTATGGACACTACGACAAGTGCTGCCGCCAACCCAAGCCCAAAAGCCCGAGACGAGGAGGAAAGCAGCGCACTTCCCTCGGGGTGGTTCTCACGCAGCCCCCTCCAGATGGCCCACGCAGTCCCAAGCAGCAGCGGAGTCACATCAGGAGGGTGGAATCGACCACACGCCCCAGGGCTACCCCTTCCCCCACCATCCTCGTCGCCGTCACACACGGTGATGTGTCGGGTCACATCGAGGTGATACTGGACACCGGAGCTGATAATACGGTGATTGGGTTGAAGCACCTCCAGAAACTGGGCCTCACCAAACGCGGCCTGGGACCACCGCTGCAGCTGCAGTACTACAATGCGGACGGTTCCCAGTTGCCGGACGCTGTGGGCTCCTTTCAAGCAGAGATCACCTGCGGCGACAGGTCGTGTCACGGATGGATCGACGTGCAGCCTACTCTCGCTACACCCTTGTTGTCGTGGGAGCACTGCAAGAAGTTAGGCGTGGTGCCCAGAGACTTTCCCGAGCAGTTTCAGCTGCTCGGTACACCACCAGCAGGGTGCGTGAATCAACGAGCGACGCGCCTGGCGCTGCCGCACGGAGCGGCCCAGAACCCGCGTCCACTTCCGCCCCACCTCCACCCAAGTCACGGCTGCTTCCTCTTCACAGCGAGACGTCTCCTTCAGCCGCAAGGGCCTACTTCCTGAAGGAGTACTCGGGTGTGCTGGTGACGAAGGAGGCCCTACGGACCGCGCCACTGAAGGCTATGGCGGGTCCGCCTATGAGGATACACCTGCGGGAAGATGCACAGCCGTTTGCCATACACACTCCCCGGTTGATCCCTCTCGCCTTCAGGGATTCAGTCAAGAAGGAACTGGATTCCATGGTGGCCCAGGGTGTCATCGTACCCGTTGGTGACGACCCGTCCCCTTGGTGCCACCCTCTAGTCGCTGTGGCTAAAACTAACGGTGAAGTGCGGATAACTACCGACTTGTCTAAGCTTAACAGCCAGGTGTCCTGTCCCGCCCACCGTTCACCCACACCTTTTGCAGCTATACAGAGTGTGGATCCGAAGGTACGGCACTTCTCGACGATGGACGCCCTCTGTGGTGACTGGCAGATCCCACTGAAGAAGGCGGATCAGCCACTGACCACTTTCATCTCGCCTTACGGACGCTTCCGCTACTGCCGTGGCCCTATGGGATTCGCTGCTACGGGGGACGCCTTCTGTCTCCGTGGTGACATGGCACTTCAAGGCGTGACCAACTGCGTGAAGGTAGTGGATGACGTCCTCCTCTACGATGAGGACTACCTGACGCACCTTCGCCGCATCGACGAGGTACTGACCAGGTGTAGGACGCACGGCATCACTCTGAATGCCGAGAAGTTCGTCTTGGCCGCACCTGCAGTGTCTTTCTGCGGCTACCGACTCTCAAGGGATGGCATTGATGCGGACCCGGAGAAAGTTCGCGCCATAGCGGACTTTCCAAAACCTGCCAACCTTACGGATCTCAGGTCTTTCATGGGCCTGGTGAACCAGCTGGCAGAATTTTCTCCTGACGTCTCCGCCGCTGCCGGGCCTCTCCGTCCCCTGATGAGCCCCAAGAGGACGTTCACGTGGACCCCTGACCACGACCTCGCCTTTCATAAGGTGAAGGAGGCCCTGTCAAGTCCACCTATCCTCGCTACTTTCGACCCAGCGCTCCCCACCGTCCTCCAGACAGACGCCTCGCGCCTGTACGGGGTTGGTTACGCCCTTCTCCAGGATCACGGTGGAGGAAAGTACCGGCTCGTACAGTGTGGCTCTCGCTTCCTCACCGATGCTGAGTCTCGCTACGCTACCATCGAGCTGGAGCTGCTGGTAGTGGTATGGGCCTTATCGCAGTGCAAGTTTTACTTGGTTGACCTACAGCACTTCGACCTCATCACAGACCACAGGCCCTTGGTCCCCATTCTTAATCACTATTCGATGGACGCCATCGAGAATCCCCGCCTCCAGCGCCTGAAGGAGAAGATTTTGGCCTTCGTCTTCACCGCGGCTTGGCGCACAGGTAAGGAGCTGTGCATCCCGGATGCCCTCTCCCGTTCCCCAGTCAGCCGCCCTACACCTGAAGACGAGATGCTCAGCACCGAGGCCGGTTTCTCCGTCAGCAACATCGTCACCTTGCAGGCCGTACAGTCCTTCGCCAGCACCCAGGCCTCAGTGTCGCCACCCGACAGCGATCTGGCCCTTGAGGAACTACGGACCGCGGCACGCGGCGAACCCTCCTACACTCAGCTCTTGGAGAGTGTGAGGACTGGGTTCTCTCGCGACCGTTTTGACCTCCACAACGCCCTACGCCCGTATTGGAAGATACATGAGGACCTCTATGCAGATGGGGACCTCGTCCTGTACGGTGCCTGTGTGGTCGTCCCTGCAGCTCTCCGTCGTCGCGTTCTGGCCCGCTTACACGACAGCCATCGTGGAGCAGAGGCCACCAAGCGCCCCCAAGGCAGGCTGTGTACTGGCCCGGCATTGACGCGGATATCGTCAATACGGTCCGTGCCTGTGAGCCGTGCCAGATCATGCAGCCCAGTCAACAGCAGGAGCCCCTCTTGTGGGACGACGAACCCACCAGGCCCTTCGAGTCCGTGTCGGCTGATTTCTTCAGCACAGCTGGGAAACATTTCCTAGTTGTCGCCGACCGACTCTCTGGCTGGCCTGTGGTGGTAATCTGTGGCTCGCACACGACGTCCGCGGCCACCATTCGCCACTTCCGGCACCTCTTTCGTGACCTGGGCGTCCCCGTACGTCTGCGGACGGACGGTGGGCCACAGTTCACCAGCTGGGACTTCACAGGATTCCTGGAGCGTTGGGGAGTCCGCTACATCGTGTCAACACCCCACTACCCACAGTCAAACGGCCTTGCTGAGGCTGCGGTCAAGAGAGTCAAGCACCTCATCCTCAAGGTGGCCCCTTCAGGCAACATAGACTGTGAGGCGTTTGACAAAGGACTCCTGGAGTTACGTAATACTCCCACCCACACAGGACGCTCCCCGGCCAGATCTTGTATGGTCACCCTCTACGCTCTTGCGTTCCTGCACACACCAAGGCCTTTGCGAAGGCGTGGCAGACCAGAGCCGAGAGCTGCGACCGCCGCGCTGCTTCACGTGCCCAGGACGCCAAGGCTCGGTATGACGACCGTGCCCGCCCTCTTCAGCCACTGGAGATTGGTGCCCTTGTCCGCGTCCAGGACCCGACGACGACACATAGGGACAAGGTGGGCATAGTGATGGGCGTCAGCCGGTCGCGGGACTACAAGGTCAGGATGCCGAGAGGCCGTGTCTGGTGGAGGAACCGCCGCTTCCTCCGGCCAGTCCCACCCCCTGCTGCTGGCCCCCTGACCGAGGACGAGTCACCTACACCTCACGAGGATCCGCCCCACAGTGCACCTCGACGCTCGGAGCGACTTAGGACTAAGAAGTCCGCTCAAGACAAAGACTATGAGCGTGAGGGGGGAAGGGAGATGTAGGTTATGTATCTATGCTACTGTGCCAAGTAGCAACCTTGTAAATAAGCTACTGTGCCGAGTAACATTTTTATATATAATTACGTGGCAACACTGCACGTGTTATGAGGCTGCCATATGGCAAGGCAGTCTCAGTCTGACTGTGTGAGCCGTGCATGGCACACGCTAGTCACCACTTGTATTTCTCTCATCCATAATAAACGGACTTCATTGTTACCCGGTGTTTCCCTACCCATCACTGCATTCTTCAGGGAACACTTGTAACCATCAATGGATGGCCTGTGGCTCTTCAAAAATCCAATCTCTGGTTACTGCACAAAATAGAGTTGCTTGGACAATGACCTACTTGAAAGAAAAAACAGATCACACAAACGAACAATTTGCAAAATTGAAAATGTGAAAATTCGTGGATATTAACACCTACTGCCCTATTTCTTTGCAAAAAAGAATCATAACAAAATAAATAAATAAATAAATGGAAAAAATAATAAATATCGAAGTGATAACCGTGGTAACAATCTGATATGTTCTTATTACCACCATGCTATGTGTACTATTCAAGTTGATACTAAATGTTACACAATACTTCCTTGAGATAAATGTACAGTATAAATCAAGTGCCTACAATAGAGCCCGGGTTCTCAACTGACTCAGCCATGTTAATATTGTTATTATTATCGACTCTGTATCTGTGTTTTTCTGGCTAAATAAACTGTTTCAATGAATGAATCAAACATTTCCTATTCGAGATTTAACATGGAATTTCAAAAGCCAAAAGATCTGACGATTATTATGGAAAAACATGTCTGTCTGTAGGTGAATATGGGTGAGCTCACCACCATTGAAAACCCCCTTGGTGTTCATCCTCCATCCAGGTAACATCAAGGTCCCCCCTTGGATTGGACGAGGTGTCCCTTCATTATGGCTGTCAACTACTGAAGTCACTTAGTATGCTTGAGAGAGTTGGTGAATAATTCCATCGAAATGATCATGAACAACAGGGCCGTCCGGTGGTAGATACAAGGAGAAAATTATATATATCTTCTTCAAGTGGAGTTCGACAACAAATACCTGAAGAGGCGATTGAGTCTGAAAACGAATAGATGAACTCAGACTCGAATGTACACCTGACGTTTAGTGCAAGATCTTCCCAGTTAGCACCCAGGACATCATAATTCCATTGTATAAGACCTATGAATATTGACGCTTCTTGTAGAGGTTGTGATTGCCCTATGTAGAGGCATATCCAGAAATTGAACTCTTAGTCTCTTACAGTGAACCTGGAGTAATAATGAATCTCCTCGATGTCTGGTTTTTAATTATTTCCAGGGATACTCTGATGGGACCCCTTCAGAGTGAGGTTGGTTACACACTGAAGTTCAGTGACGGAGTAGTCTTATGATGGAAATTACCTTTGATTAGTTCTGGCAGTCAAGTCCGCCTGCTATTTGGCATTGGCATGCGTTCGGAAAGCAGCCAAGAAAATTGAAAAGAGAGTCGGCACTAGTGTACATTTTTCCTTTCTTTTGCCATCGTTTGGATTGGAAAATACTCCGAATAAAAAACGAGCCTTAATGAGAAAAGCACATGGCATCACACGGGAGAAATTAAAGGAACACTGATAAGAGGTGCGCTACTACTCCAAAACAATGTACATACGAAAAATATTCAGATAAGTACACGGAAATCAAATAATTACCATTTTCCGGGTCTTGCCTACCCCAACTCCAGCACCCCAGAAACTTATTATACACCAAAGGCCGAAGGAGATTTCTGAGGCGTGATTTTGGGAACCTTTAAAATACTTCTATAATATCTATAATATTCGAGATTGCAGTCCGTTACGAGTTAGAGGAATTGAATTGAAAATTTTTGAATTGAAACACTTTATTTAGCCAGAAAACCACAGATACAGAGTGGATAATAATAATATCAACATGGCTATCCTAGTTGAGAACCTGAGATCTCTTTTAGGCACCTTATATATACTATACATTTATCTCAAGGAAGTATTATGTTACATTTAGTAACATTTGGAATAGCAAAATAGCATGGTGGTAATAAGAACATCTCATTATTTTACCACGGTTATCACGTCAATAACGTTGAACAATGGTAATTTCTTATCTATTTACATGATAATTTCCGAAAAAAACGGCTTTGGTGGTACAATAAAAGTAGGTACTGTAAATATAGTAGGTGGTACAAGAAATATTAATACTTAGACAATAGATATGTTTTTAAGAGATGATTTAAAGGAAGGGAGCGTAGTCTTTGCTCGGATGGGTGTGGGTACGTTGTTCCAAACCTTCACACCGTGATATTTCATGGAGGTCTGGGACTGAGAGGAGCGCAGGTGGTGTTAGTAGCTCTGGGTGCCTTAAGTTGTATCTCTGATTATTCCGGAACTGAAAATAATTATTGTCAAGCAAGTGATTGATAGATTTGTAAACAAAGAGGGCACAGCAGTAGGTGTTAATACCAGTGAATTTTAAAATTTTCAATTTATCAAATTTTTCGTTTGTGTGACCTTTTTTTTGAAATAGGTCATTATCCGTACAACTCTCTTTTGTGCAGTAACCAAAGATTGTGTTTATGAAGAGCAAGAGGCCTCCCCCCCCCCCTTTAGTGTGTGACAGTGTATCAGGTGTTGGTAAACAAGATCATGATAGATTTCTTTCATTGCTGTGAAAGTGAGTGACTGTCGAGTGTGATATACGATACCGCTCTGTTTATTGATTTTACTGTGAATGGCTTGTATGTGGTTTCTCCAGTTAAGTTTCTCATGAACAATAACTCCGAGGAATTCAGTATTTTGTTCGAGTTTGAATACTGTATTACCAAGGTACAGGAGGTCCAAGTCTGGGGGTAAGCTTTTCCTTTTGTGAAAGTTCCTATAGTGGGTTTTCTCATGGTTTAATGTCAGTTTTTTACGTATTACCTAGGTCCTGACTTTAGTCAATTCAGTGTTCATAGTTCTCATCAAGGAATGGAGGTCTGCGTTGCTGGCATATAGATTACTATCGTCTGCAATTAAGTTGTATTTTATGAGTGAGCTGGCGTGGACTTCAGTTTGTCGTTTATGTACAACAAAAACAGTACTGGACCGAGAATGGAACCTTGGGGGACCTCATACAAGATTGGCGAGGAGTCTGAATGGTGATTATTATAGCAGACATACTGCATCCTGTTGGACAGATATGAGGTAAACCAATTGTGGGATAGGCCCCTAACGCTGTAATGTTCAAGTTTTGAAAGGAGGATGGTATGGTCGACAGTATCGAAGGCTTTAGAGAGGTGCAAGAATTTTCTGACTGTGAACTGACTGTCATCAAGTAATTTAAGATGTCATTAGTAAAGGATAGCAGAGCACTCTCAGTCGACCTTATAGTTCTAAATCCAAACTGGGAGTCTGTAAAGATATCATTGGAACTGCAAAAGGAATTTAGTCTCCTACATGCTAGCTTTTCCAGTATCTTACTCAAGGATGGGAGGACTGATATGGGGCGGTAATTGTTGAAGAGACCTTTATCCCCAGATTTTTTATATGCTGGGTGAACTTTAACAACTTTCAGTTTATCAGGAAAGACACCATTAATGAAGGAGGAGTTACAAATGTCTAGAACAGGTATTAATAAGTGGACTACTTTCTTAATGATGCTCATTGGTATATTGTCTTCGCCTGCTGCTGCATCTTTGGACATTTATATAAAGGCCAGTATTTCATCTGCTGTGACAGGGGATCACAACAGCTCATTTTGCTGTCTATTTTGCAGGTAGGCTCTAAATTCCTCATGGTGATCACGGATGCTCTCTGCAAGATTTTTGCCAATATTAACAAAATATTCATTGAAGTGGTTGGCAATGAGGGAGGGTTCCGTTACAAATGAATCATTTATCATAAAAGCTGAATGGGGGCCCGAAGGGTGAGTGTTCCTGTTCTGTATATAATTTTTGACATTCCAGGTTTTCTTACCGTCGCCTGATGCAGACTGGAGCTTATTTGTATAATAGCTACGTCTGGCATTTCTAACTGCTTGAGTTACTCTATTTCTGATACTTCGGTAAGCATCATCGAAAGTTGTGGGTCTTTTTTGCAAATTTCCTTTGGAGTTTGGGTTTTTCTTTTATCATTATCTTAATTTCGCTTGTGATATAGGGTTTGGAAATGGATACAGTTTTCACTGACTTAGTCTTGAGCGGGAAGCATTTATCAAAGCAAGCATTGAAGATGCTAGAGAAGTTGCAGCTGTTCACGTTAGGGTTGTTGGAGGCATAGACAAGATCGCAGTTAGCATTTATTAGGTTGTTTTAAAAAAAGAGCATGTTGTTGGTGCAGTAGTCTCTGTATTGTATTGAGACTCTACTAGACCTTTCAGGTCTTGTGGCTGTTTTATACATAGCAAAAAATGGGAAGTGATCTGAGATATTATTATTAATAATTCCACTTGCAAGATTGTTAGGATCATTGTTAGTCCAGATATGATCTATCACACTGGCAGAGGTGGAAGTTACTCTAGTGGGTTTGGTTATAGTGTTGAAGAAGAGTTTAGAATTACATAAGAACATAAGAACATAAGAATGGAGGAAACTGCAGCGGGCCTATTGGCCCATACTGGGCAGTCCCGTTTACACCCAACCCCTATTGCTCATATGAGCATCCAACCTATGTTTGAAGCAATTCAGCGTATTCGAGTTAATGATGATATTTGGTAACTTGTTCCATTCATCCACTACTCTGTTTCCAAACCAGTGTTTACCTATTTCACGCCTAAATCTAAATTTGTCCAATTTAAAACCATTGTTACGAGTTCGCTCCTGGTTGGATAATTTGAGTACCTTTGTAATGTCCCCTTTGTTTAGCCCTGCCTTCCACTTATACACCTCTATCAGGTCGCCCCTCGCTCTACGTCTCTCAAGGGAGTGCAAATTAAGATGCTTTAACCTGTCTCTATACTCAAGGTTCCTAATGCCCGGGATTAGTCTTGTCATTCTCCTCTGAATTCTTTCCAAGGATTCTATATCCATTCTGTAATACGGTGACCAGAACTGGACTGCGTAATCCAGGTGTGGTCTCACAAGAGCAAGATACAGTTTTAGAATGACCTCGCTAGTCTTGTAACTAACACTCCTTTGTATGAACCCAAGTACTTTATTAGCCTTGTTACGAGCAAAAACACATTGTTTACTTGGCTTAAGGTTCCTACTTATCATTACTCCTAAATCTCTCTCGCAGTCGGATTTCTCTATGGCATCGTTGTTCATCTGGTATCTGGTTTCCCTGTTTACATTTCCTATACTGAGTACTTTACATTTGTCGATGTTGAATTTCATCTGCCATTTTTCAGACCATTCGAAAAATTTGTTTAGATCCTCCTGTAGTTTTGCCGAGTCCTCGTCAGATTTGATAACACGTCCTATTTTAGTATCATCAGCAAATTTACTTATGTTGCTGTCTATGCCGATATCTATGTCGTTTATGTATATAATAAACAATAATGGTCCAAGTACTGAGCCTTGGGGAACTCCACTTGTGACGTTGCTCCAATGGGACTTAGTGCCGTTAATGCTCACTCGCTGTTTCCTGTCCTGTAACCACGCCCTAATCCATTTAAGGATGTCACCTTTGATGCCATGAGCTTCTACCTTTCTAATTAGTCTTTCGTGGGGTACTCTGTCGAAGGCTTTGCTAAAGTCGAGATATACCACATCATAATTGTGCCCCTCGTCCACTGATTCGAAAACTGATGAAAAGAATGTTAATAGATTAGTTAGGCAAGAACGTCCGCTTGTGAAGCCATGCTGGGAATCATTGATCAATCTGTGCTTCTCCAGGTGATTTCGAATAGAGTTTGAAATGATTGCTTCCAGTAATTTGCCTACTATTGATGTTAGACTGATTGGGCGGTAGTTAGAGGATAGTGATCTATCCCCCTTCTTGAAGATCGGTACTACATTCGCTATCCTCCAGGATTCTGGTACTACACCTGTTTTTAAGGACATGTTAAACAACTTTGCTAAGGGCATACTAAGCTCTTCCTTACATTCCTTTAATACTCTGGCAAATATCTCATCGGCACCAGGTGACTTATTAGGCTTTAGTTTGTCTATTTGCTTACTAACATCGTTACTAGTCACTACTATCTCACTTAATTTGTTTTCTTCACTATCTCTGAATAGAGTCGATGCCTCGGGTATCATGTTTAAATTTTCGGTGGTGAAAACTGTTGAAAAATATTTATTCAAATTATTGCTCATTTCTCCGTCGTTATCAGTGAGCTCGCCGGAGTCTGACCGTATTGGTCCAATCTTTTCTCGTGTTTTAGTTTGATACATTTGGTAGAATCCTTTGGGGTTTGTCTTTGCCTCCCTTGCTATCCTTACCTCATTATTCCTCTTTGCTTTCCTTATCTCGGTTTTAACCCTACTCGCCAATACCCTATAATAGTCCCGGAGGTGAATTTCGCCACGATTTATCCTTCTACCTATAGCCTTCCTTTGGCCAATGATGTTCTTTAAATAATTATTTATCCATTTAGGGTCATTGTTGTTTGATCTGAGTTTTTTGTATGGTATGTTCTGCCTTTGTGCATTAAGTAACTCACTATTTAAATTGTCGTGGAACTCGGCAATCTCAGATCTCGTTATCAGGTCGGTGTCATCTGTCAGGTTCACGGCCAAGCGCGACACCCCCTCTCTCAGCTGCCTCTTTAAACTGTCAAAGTTTGCCCTTCTGAAATCTGGTACTTTAGTGGAATTTTCCTTACGTCTGCTCTGAAAATCTAACTGGAATCGAATTTCTTTGTGATCGCTGTTTGCAAGTTCGTTCCCTACCTCGACATTGCTAATGAGGTTTTCTCTGTTTGACAAAACTAAATCCAATATATTATTATCCCGTGTGGGTTCGGTTATATGTTGACTTAGGAAACAGTCCTGGATCGTCTCGAGAAAATCCTCTGATTCTGAGTTACCCGTAAGGTCGGTCCAATCTATTTGGCCAAGGTTAAAGTCGCCTACTATACAGACTTTGTTGTGTATGGAAGCCCTGCGTATTTCATCCCAGATAAGTCCCTCATTGACGCTATCAAGATTGGGGGGTCTATATATTACTCCTGTGATTAATTTTTCCCGACCGTCGCTTAATTCTATCCAAATTGTTTCTGTATTCCTCTCAGTTTTTATTTCCTTATTTATTTCACACTTCAGATTATCCCTAACATAGATTGCTACTCCGCCTCCTTTCCTGGTCTGCCTATCGGTATGGAACAATTTGTAACCCGCAATTTGGTATTCGACTGGTAATTCACGTGTGTCTAGGTTGATCCATGTTTCAGTGAATGCAATTATATCGATTTCTTCGGTACATACCAAGGCCCTAATATCATCCATTTTGTTTCTCATACTTCTACTGTTCGCGTAATATACATTTAAGTTAGTCGTGTTCTGAGTCCTCCCCTTACCGCGTTTAGTTTTAAACTCCCTGTCTAATTTAGTTATGTCATCATTCCTAACACTATTTCCCTGTAATCTTTCGCCTTGTTTACCCGCTCCCACTGCAGTCTCCTCCACCCCCGTGCCCCTATGTTCTCTTAGCAGTTTAAAGACTTCGATATCTTTTGAACTGCCCCCTCTAGAGCCCCAGCCAGGGTTGCTACTCCATCCCTAGACAGGTGCACCCCATCCCTAGCATAAAGGTCCCTTCTGCCATAGAAGTTGTCCCAGTTGTCAATGAATGGGACTGATATTGACTTGCAATATCTGTCAAGACGGTCGTTAACACCAACTGCCCTTGACAACCATTCACTGCCAACTCTCCTTCTAGGCAGGACACCGCATATGATAGGGATCCCTCCCTTAGTCCTAATACGATCTATGGCTGCCTTGAACTTATCGAGAAGCTCCTCGCTCCTACACCGGCCAATATCATTGCCTCCTGCACTGAGGCAGATAATGGGTTTGTTCCCATTACCAGACAAGATATTGTCCATCCTGTCAACTATATCCCCCACCCCAGCTCCTGGCAAACACACCCTCATCCTATTTTTGTTTTTACCACAAAAGGCCCTGTCCATGTACCTTACCTGTGAGTCACCAACAATTAAAGTTTTTATACCTTCCTTGTCATCCCTGCCCCTGACTGTACTAACGTCCAATTCGTCTATCAAGGGACTGAACGGGTTGGTACACTTAGCTGTTGTTGTCGTTGTTGTCGTATCCTTCGTGTACTTCTTTACCACCAGCTTGGTCTTCACACTACTCACAATTTTCCACTCGCTTGATTTTTCCTCAGCCACTGGCTTTACTCGTCCAGCCTCTCCTTTTAACATCTCCAGCTCTTCCCTTAATTTCAAGTTCTCCAACGTGGCCCTCTCAATTTCTAACTTGGCCTTCGCCAATTCTTCAGTGGACCACTCCAGTTTGGTCAACAAACTCTCATACCCAAGACCGCACCTAGCTCTGGCCATATCTGATAATTATCCCTCCGGAGCTAACCCTGCCGTGACCTTTCCCCTAGTGAGGTCAGAACACAACATATAGCAAGAAGGTCTAATACTTAGGTGTCGGTATCTGATTTTAATAGATCAAGGTTGAAATATCCTAGTAACGGTTCCTCTTTGAACTTATGATAGTGATAAGCTCCGAAAATTTATCAAGAAAATTCCTTACATTAGTGAGGGGTCTTCTGTAGATTACTCCTACTAGGATATTTCGTGTGTCGTTACATAATTCAATGAAAACACTCTCCATGTACTCATGCTGAACCAATAAATCATCTCCTACAGAAGTGTTATACTTGATATCAACATATAGGATGACAACACCACTGTGTCGTGACGTGTTGACGCAGTGTCTATTATAATTAGGAATGTTATACAATTGTTCAATATCGTTAGTGAGTTTGGTCTCACAGAATCCAAGTACATCAAATTTGTGGGCAATAGAAGATAAACACTGATCTAAAAAGGTTGCTAGACGAAGGGGAATACTGCTATTGTTATGGCTAATCAAGGAGAAGGAATGAGGTAGTAGGAGATTATAGCTAAACTGAGTTGGTGTAACCCAGTGAGTTTTGTAGAAAGGCATCAGGATCGATATGAGGGAGTATTGTGTAGACACTGTGTAAATGGGGTGTAACACATACGATCTAGCACATCTAAGGGAATGACACTAGCATCATCATTGTGGGAACATTGATACTGATTAAGGAACAGTAAAAACTCAGGGTCACTGAGGTGTGAAAAAGGAAGATCTATGAAAATTGTAATAGTGGGGGGGGGGGGGGGGGCGGTAAGATACTCACAATGATTCCGGGACTTAGAAACCTTCCATATCAGGATAAGGTTAAAGAAACTTAACATGCATTCCCTAGAAAGACGAAGAGTGCGGGGAGATATGATAGAAGTATTTAAGTGGGTAAAAGGAATCAATAAAGGGGATATAGATAAAGTTCTTATAATATCCGAGCAGGATAGGACTCGGAGCAACGGATTTAAGTTGGATAAGTTTAGGTTTAGGAGGGAGATAGGAAGGAACTGGTTCACAAATAGGGTGGTGGACGAGTGGAACAAGCTTAGCAACTATGTAGTAAGTCTGGAACTCTGGAAGTTTCAAAAGAGGCTAGATAGATTCATGGATGATAGAGAGTGGTAGTAACTCTCGACAGGATCTGCCATGCACAGGCCAACCTTGCCTATTGCAGACTCCTTATTTTCTTATGTTCTTAAGTACTACAACCAACAGAATTAGGTTGACCGGTACTGTTGAGGGTGATTCCCAGATAGAGTGGGAGGTGCGCCTGTCACTCGGTTTTGAGGGTAGACGTGTAGTACTCGAGTTGGCCGGCAGGAGGGGAAACTCCTCAGGTGATAGCCACAGTGGCTGGTTCCCCCTCAGTAGAGAGGGGGTTCTCTAGGGTCCTTGGGGGGGGGGGGGTACAACGGGTGGGTGAGTGAGCGAGTGTCTACTTGCCCTATTCCTCAAAATAATGGTTTTTTGACTGAACGTCACGTGGTTCCCTTCTTTCCTGGCTTCTTTAAACTGGTCCATTTGCTATAGACGGGCCTTAGTCGTACCTGGGAAGAGATCCTCGTTGACGAAGATAGTAGTGCCTTTCAGTTTACGGCTTCATAAAACACTTTGTCACGGCCAGAGGGGGATGAGAATTTTGTTATGATGTCCCGGGGGAGGGAGGAGTTGGGTTTCCCGACGCGTTGAACACGGACAAACTTTACTTCAGGAAGTTTAAAATGTTCATTCAGCAGGCGTGAAATTTTGCGTTGGGATGACTCCCAATTCTAGTAATCTTAAAGTTGTTTCGCCAAACCTTGATGAGCGATCGGTCCATATATATATATATATATAATATATATATATATATATATATATATATATATATATATATATATATATATATATATATATATATATATATATGTGCAAGTAAATCACTGTAGGTGCTCGTGATCCAGGTATATGCTGATAACCACAAGGAAAGAAGAAAACACGAAATTCCCAAGCGCTATCGTGGAATTCACATCTTCAGGGGTAAGTACAGACTAAGGAGAAGTACAAAACAAGGTATATATATACAGACGTGGGTGAGATCAGGCCCATAATGGTCAGGTATTAGGTAATGACCCTACTAATCTTTAAAAAGCACGGCAACGGTCGGTAGTCAGGTCAGAGTGTAAGTTGACCCAACCTTCTCACCTGGTTACGATTCTTCTTAATTACAGAAATGTCCAGTTTGTACATACCATTACTCAAATTTAAGTTGACTACTTCGGTATGTTTAATGAGACTAGATTCTATAATGTTCCTACTGTCAATTGAATTACAAGGTAATATTGAGGAGGCATTATCTCAGTCAATGCAATGCTTATTATCCCTCAAATGAACAAACAGAGCATTGGATTCCTGGCCTGTCCTAACACTAAAATTTATGTTGTTTAAGTCTAGTTACAAGATCTTTACCTGTCTGGCCTAAGTAAAACATATTACATTCCTTGCAAGGAACCTTATAAATGCAGCCACTTGTATTGTTGAGGGAGTGCTTGATTAACATTTGTTTAACAGTGCATGAGTTTTTAAATAAGAACATAAGAAAATAAGGAGTCTGCAACAGGCCGGTCGGCCTGTGCATGGCAGCTCCTGTCGAGAGTTACTCCCACTCTCTATCATCCATGAATCTATCCAGTCTCCTTTTGAAACTTTCCAGCGTTCCAGCACTTACTACAAAGTTGCTAAGCTTGTTCCACTCGTCCACCACCCTATTTGTGAACCAGTTCCTTCCTATCTCCCTCCTAAACCTAAACTTATTCAACTTAAATCCGTTGCTTCGAGTCCTATCCTGCTCGGATATTATATGAACTTTATCTATATCCCCTTTATTATTGCTTTCACCCACTTGAATACTTCTATCATATCTCCCCGCACTCTTCGTCTTTCTAGGGAATGCAAGTTTAGTTTCTTTAACCTATCCTGATATGGAAGATTTCTAAGTCCCCGAATCATTTTCGTCATTCTACGCTGCACCGTCTCTAGTGAATTGATATCCATTCTATAATAAGGGCGCCAGAACTGAACCGCATCGAGGTGCGGCCTGACTAGCACAAGATATAGTTGCAATAAGACCTCTGCACTCTTATTACTTACACTTCTTGATATAAAACCCAATACTCTGTTTGCCTTATTTCGAACATTAACGCACTGTTTTCTAGGCCGTAGGTCCGGGCTTACAAGTACCCCTAGGTCTCTTTCACAAGTCGACTTCTCTAGATTGATGTTGTTAAGGCTGTATACATTGACAGTATTTGGTCTTCCAATATTAAGTAAGCTGCACTTGCTGGTGTTGAATTTCATTTGCCATTTTTCAAACCACCCCTGCAGTTTATTTAGATCCTTCTGTAATGCATTTGCATCCTGCCCTGAATTTATCTGCCGCCCTATTTTGGTGTCATCAGCAAACTTGCTTATGTCACTGCTGATCCCAGTATCTAGATCGTTTATGTAGATTATGAACAAGTTTGGGCCTAGTATTGACCACTGGGGAACCCCACTGGTTACACGGCCCCACTCAGATTTAACACCATTTACGCTGACCCTCTGCGATCTATCGGTGAGCCATGATTTTATCCAATTTAAAACTTTCCCCTCGATACCATGAGCCTTAATTTTTCTCAGAAGCCTCTGATGCAGTACTCTGTCAAACGCTTTGCTAAAGTCTAAGTAAATAACATCGTAATTTTCGTCATTATCTACTACCTCGAAGACTTTCCTAAAAAAACGTAAGCAGATTTGTTAGACAAGATTTTCCCTTTGTAAACCCATGTTGAGAGTCGTAGATTAATTTGCTTTTCTCTAAATGCGATCGGATGCTATCTGCTATAATTGATTCATGAAATTTCCCCACTACTGACGTCAAACTGATCGGCCGGTAATTTGACGCTGATGCTCTGTCTCCCATTTTGAATATGGGTACTATATTTGCCTCTTTCCACAAGTCTGGCACAACTCCGGTGTCTAATGATTTTGTAAATAAATTTACAAGGGGTCCGCTAAACTCTGTTCCCTACACTCTTTCAAGACTCGAGGGAAAATTTCATCTAGCCCTGGGGATTTTGTCTTCTTTAGTTTATTTATCCTCTTAAGAACATCCTCTTTTCTGATAGTGATATTCTTTAATTTCTCTTCTTTCTTTCCCCTAAATATCAATTCCACCTCTGGAATTTCCTTGCTAATTTCTTCTGTGAAAACTGATAAGAAGTAGTTGTTCAATGCTTTGCTTATTTCTTCATTGCCATTTATCACTTCTCCCCTCCCTGACTTTAAAGGCCCAACTTTGTCCTTGACTTTTGCTCTATATACCTGGAAAAATCCCTTGGGATTCGCCTTGGATTCTCTTGCTATTTTGACTTCATAGTCTTTCTTTGCTTTCCTTACATTTTTCTGAACATTCCTAGATAGTTCATTATACCTATTTCTGAGGTGCTCCTCCCCTCCCTTTAATTTCTTATAAATTCCTTTCTTTATTCCTAAGTCATGTTTAAGTTAACTGGTCATCCACCTTGGCTCATTCTTATTTGACCTAATTTTTCTGTATGGTATATTTTGTTTTTGTGCTTTATGTAGTATACTAGTGAATATATTATAGTCATGATCGATTGTTGTGTCATCTATGACCTCACCCCTTCCTACTGGGGACTGATGTGACTGTTCCCAGGTGATCTCACCTAGGTACCTTCTTAATCCCTGATAATCCGCCAACCGAAAGTTTGGGACTCTGACCATATTCTCATTGTTTTTTGCTTCCTAATTTAGGGTGAACTTGATTTCTCTATGATCACTGTTACCTAGTTCTTCCCCTACTGTGATATCTCTGATAATATTTTCTTTATTTGTTAATACTAGGTCTAATATATTGTCACCTCTAGTAGGTTCTGTAATTAGTTGTTTCAAAAAATTGTCTTGTACTGCGTCTAGGAAGTCTTCAGATTCATAGTCACCTACAATGTTGTCCCAGTCAATATTTCTGAAGTTAAATCCCCCATAATGCACAGGTTGTTATATTTTGCTGCCCTCCTCATTTCCTGCCATATGGGCTGAGCTGCTTCTTTCCCAAGACTTGGGGGCCCTGTAAATCACTCCCATAATTAGGTTTTCTCTTCCTTCCGTGATTTCTACCCATACAGACTCGGTTCCTATTTAACCCTTTATTGAATTATTAATACAACATTTTAATGTATCCTTGACGAAGAGTGCGACCCCTCCCCCCTTCCTACCTTCCCTGTCCTTGTGAAAAAGGTTATACCCTTCTATGTGGTACTCTGATAAAAAAGATTTGCTCGCCAGATTCATCCAAGTTTCGGTGATTGCTATGACGTCTACATTCTCAGTACATACAACCGCTCTCAGCAAGTCTATTTTATTTCTAACGCTCCTACTGTTTGTATAGTATACATTTAAACCTACCCTTCCCTGGTCCTGTTTTACTCCTTGTCTTGAGTAATCAATTTTACTTCCCAGGACCTGCTTGTTTTTGGCTCCCACTTTCCCCGACCTCTCTCTACTGGCGAAACCCCCCCTATGGAGTGACAATTTCACGCTCCAGGGATGCAGACAACGTCTTTACCCCAGCACGAGACAAGTATACTCCGTCACGATTGTACAGGTAGTCGTTGCCATAGAATCGTTGCCAGCTATCAATGAATGCCCAACCATTGTTTGTACAATGTTTTTCCAGTCGGCAATTTATAGCAATTGCCCTGGACAGCCATTCTCGACCAACCCGTCTTCTAGGCAAGACACCACATACTATCGGGATCCCTCCCCTATCTCTAATCTTCCCCAGCGCCTCCCGATACCTCTTGAAAAGTTCCTCACTCCTAACCTTTCCTATGTCGTTTCCTCCCACACTAAGATACACTACTGGATTTTTACCCTCCCCTGACAAAACCCTGTCTAACCTCTCAGCTACATGCCCTATCCCAGCCCCAGGAAAACACACCCTAGTCCTACGTTGCCTATCTCTTGTACAAAAAGTCCTATCTAAGAACCTCACCTGGCTGTCCCCAACTACCACGACCTTACCTCTGGGCAGGGTTTGTACAACTGCCCTTTCCTCTACCTGCGCCACACTTTCCTGCCTCTTTTCTTCCTCACCAGCTTCTTCCAGCACCTGGTAGGGGTTCCTACATTCCACACCCTGGTCAGCTTTCCTTAGCCTGACCCTAGTCCCCTTGGAGACAACCACTCTCCACGCCTGCTCCTGAGTGCTTCATTTTCCCCCTTTAGAGTGTCAACCTCACTCCTCAACTGCCCCAGCTGCCTTAGCAGAGTGGCCAAGAGGTCGTCTTTCCCCACACTACTCTCCTCTTCCCCCAAGACACAACGATCCAAGGCGGCCATTTTCCTTGGTCACTACGGGAGAACTTGAGAGCACGTCCTTCTCCAAGCTGGGTCAGGTAGCAACTGAGCTGGGTCAGGTAGCAACATTGACGTTCCATGTTTTTAGTTGTAAAGGAATTTGAGAGAAATTTTGTGAAATGGTAATACTAAGAAATTCTTATGGTCATGGGTGGGCTTGGGATTTGTTCTATAGAAAGATTTCTTAGTAATGTTAAGGCATTTGTTTATGAAAGATCTAGGGTACTTAAGTTTCAAGCCAATTGTCATGGGTTGCGTTAGGCTTACCCATGCAACCAACTCCAAAGTTTGTTTTACCAGAGATAAGACGCCCAGCGAGGCATAACTGGGACATGTATTTTTCAATTAGTGTATGTTAGCCAGCCTTTAGGGGGGTGGGCAGTGAAACAGTGTTGTACTGTTCATCGCTTCACACCCAAAAAACCTCATTTTGAGGAGTATCCCCTGAGCCATGGGTTAGTTAAGACGTCGTCTCCATCCTCTCCCTCCTGAAAGGGGGGGGGGGGGGAGGGCGGGACACCACACCATACAGAGTCCTCCACCGCCACTCCGTCCTGTGAACCGTCGTCGACACGAGAAAAAAGTGTGTTAACCTAGGTTGTTATCCCCGTGGAAATATCACGTGTGGATGCCTGGTTGCGACAAGAGCAATCCAGGCTGGCCTATCAAACCTACAGTAAATGGTTAATTAATTCACGCTTACAGAGTTCTCCTGCACGACACCCGTCTACAGTGACCGTGATCGACACGAGACTAAGTGTGTCAACCTAGGTTTGTTATCCCCGTGGAAATATCACGTGTGGAAGCCTGGTTGCGACAAAAGCAATCCAGGCTGGTCTATTGCACCTAAATGGTTAATTCAAGTCACGCTTACCAGTTCTCCTTGCCGCGAAAACCGTCTACCGTGACTGTCAGTGACACGAGACTATGTGTGGTAAACCAAGAGTACCTTTTGTTGTTATGGCCGTGGAAAGTCGACACGAGACTAAGCGTGTTAACCTAGGTTGTTATACCCGTGGAAATATCACGTGTGGAAGCTTGGTTGCGACAAAAGCAATCCAGGCTGGTCTATTGCACCTAAATGGTAAATTCAAGTCACACTTACCAGTTCTCCTTGCCGCGACAACCGTCTACCGTGACTGTCAATGACGCGAGACTATGTATGGTAACCCAAGAGTACTTTTTGTTGCTGTGGCCCGTGGAAAGAAGTTCTTGTGCGGAAGCCTGGTTGCAACAAAAGCAATCCAGGCTGGCAGTAAATGTATCACTTGAAGAATTAAGGCTCTGTTAAAGTCATATCCATAGAAGAGTAATCACATGTGTCCCAAGTTAAAATTCTCTTTTAGAAGATTAATTTTATTACAGCGTGAACGTGAGCGAATCATATATCCATGCAAATTGTAAATCATTGTATGGAAGCTTGACAAATAAATGTAAGTGCAATTATCTGCCCGTATCTGTGATCCTATCTTATTATTACTAAAGGTAATGACTGATTGGTTATGACATAGTATAACCAATAAATTAGATGGATGTTGAAAATTAAATGAATTCATTAAATCATCATTTATCAAGTATAAATCATGGAATGTCGAGTGGTGGAGTGAACTTCTACGTAGATATACCATAATGTCCTGTAAGTAATCAGTGTGAAGGTATCGAACTCTACGGTAAGAAATAAGAAATACCACATATTATTATCTTTATATAATATAATCCACTCTTATACCACCGACTCATACTAAAACCATGACACTAATATTATAGATATGTTTATATTCCTCATCAATGAATTCCGGGCTGCAAATTCTCAAAGCACGTAAAAACATTGATGAAAATACTGACTGTTTGACTCTATTATGGTGGGCAGAATAATAATGAATGTATGAACACACATTAGTAGGTTTCCTATAAATACTGAACTTAAAGGTGTTACCTATTCTGTCTGTCAAGCAGTCTAGGAAAGGCAATTTACAGTCATGTTCTAATTCCACAGTGAATTTGATCGAGGGGGCTAAGTTGTTAAGTTGTGGCAGGAAAGCTTTTAGGTCCTCATTACATGGCCAGATACACAATACATCATCTACATATCTAAACCAGACTGCTGAGGGTGGTAAAATATTACTTAATAGTTTCTTTTCAAAGAATTCCATATATAGGTTGCTTAATACAGGTGAGAGTGGATTACCCATTGCCATACTAAATTTTTTAGCATAATATTCTCCATTAAATTCAAATTTACAATCCTTAATACATAGTTTGATGAGTTCGATGAAGTCGTCTTTCGAGACGGGCAATGGAATATTATCCTGGGAATGTATGAGGAACTCCAGTAAATCATCAACTGGGACCTTTGTAAAGAGTGATGTTACACCAAAACTGACCAGTTTAAAATCATAATTAATGTGTAAGTTATTGACTTTATCAACCAGATCCATATTATTCTTAATATTAGAGTTAGAAATGCTGCCAACTAGAGGATTTAGTAAAGAAATTAACCATTTAGATAATTTATAAGAGATTGACCCAACTGAGCTGATGATGAGTCTTGCTGGATCACGCTCACCCACAGTCATTTACTCCAATTTTTTTTTTTTTCGGTTTTCAGAGCTTTTCGGTTTTCGGAATTTCGGATAAAGGGTTGTCAACCTGTATATATATATATATATATATATATATATATATACTTCATTTTTAGTCCATTTAACTCGCGGACTTTGAACATACAATCAACGACCTCACCAGCAAGGAATCGAACCCTCGACCTACTGGGTGTGACTAGGGAGCGCTTACCGGCTAGGCCACAAGGACACTAAAAGCAGTTCTAGACTCTGTTATATTTCACACAAAGCCTGTTCATCGAGCTGATGGCGCCGTGAACCTCAATGGGAAACTGCCCGTGCCTCGTATGTGGTGTCAGTAGCATTTTACCGAATCCAGCTGGTATGAAACGCGAGGTACATATATATACTTCATTTTTAGTCCATTTAACACGCGGACTTTGAACATACAATCAACGACCTCACCAGCAAGGAATCGAACCCTCGACCTACTGGGTGTGACTAGGGAGCGCTTACCGGCTAGGCCACAAGGACACTAAAAGCAGTTCTAGACTCTGTTATATTTCACACAAAGCCTGTTCATCGAGCTGATGGCGCCGTGAACCTCAATGGGAAACTGCCCGTGCCTCGTTTGTGGTGTCAGTAGCATTTTACCGAATCCAGCTGGTATGAAACGCGAGGTACATATATATACTTCATTTTTAGTCCATTTAACACGCGGACTTTGAACATACAATCAACGACCTCACCAGCAAGGAATCGAACCCTCGACCTACTGGGTGTGACTAGGGAGCGCTTACCGGCTAGGCCACAAGGACACTAAAAGCAGTTCTAGACTCTGTTATATTTCACACAAAGCCTGTTCATCGAGCTGATGGCGCCGTGAACCTCAATGGGAAACTGCCCGTGCCTCGTATGTGGTGTCAGTAGCATTTTACCGAATCCAGCTGGTATGAAACGCGAGGTACATATATATACTTCATTTTTAGTCCATTTAACACGCGGACTTTGAACATACAATCAACGACCTCACCAGCAAGGAATCGAACCCTCGACCTACTGGGTGTGACTAGGGAGCGCTTACCGGCTAGGCCACAAGGACACTAAAAGCAGTTCTAGACTCTGTTATATTTCACACAAAGCCTGTTCATCGAGCTGATGGCGCCGTGAACCTCAATGGGAAACTGCCCGTGCCTCGTATGTGGTGTCAGTAGCATTTTACCGAATCCAGCTGGTATGAAACGCGAGGTACATATATATACCCCTGAAGATGTGAATTACACGAAAGCGCTTGGGAACTTCGTGTTTTCTTCTTTCCTGGTGGTTATCAGCATATATATATATATATATATATATATATATATATATATATATATATATATATCGTGGCGCACATCTCTAACTTGTAACGGGCTGTAAGCAATCACCAATCTCCTTTAGTTTACCCCATCAAGGGATCCACTGGTGGGTTTCTAATAAAACTCTTCAAATTAAATGTGATCAAATATGCCAAAAATGAAACACACAAAGATTAATGTAAAAAAAATCATCTTGAGCTGCCAGATTTAAACCCAAGCCACCACGTTTTTTACCCCCGTTTGGAGAGAAGGCGAAGCCTAGGTTTAAGACAGGCCAGGCGAACAGACGTACCTCAACACAATTTATCTGGTACAACACACGAGCACAGGTATGAAATATGACTCAAATGATTGACGTGGTATGGTGTGTTGGTTGGGTTATAATTTTGTTTATGAAAACTAATAATTATTACAACGGCACAGAGCATAGTTGTTATTCCAGACACTCATACTGTACGTATACCACATGCACTTACAAAGGCATTCCTTTCCTTTATCTTGCCTACTCACATTTTGAGAAGCATTATTATTGCTAGTAATTGTAGTATCATTATTAATATAATTAGTAAAGCTTCCCACAGAACGTTTTGGGTTGAAGGGTGACGTATTTGCAGAGGATGGAGAGGGAGGAGGGTCGCTGCGGCAGGTAGAAAGGGAAGCGACTGTGGCATTCGTTGATGGAGAAGTTGGAAGTTCTTACCTGGTCGAAAGAAAGGGGCGAGAGCCTCAAACACACTCACACACACACACACGGAAAGGCAGAGGAACCAGCTTATCTGCATATTATATCATCATCATCATCATCAGTAGAGGCAGTACTGCTCTCATATCTGGGGTGGCTCTTCTTCTGTCCACCTGCTAAATAGGGTGCAATCAAAGGCATTTTGTCATATTAAGGGTGGAATCAAAGGCATTTTGTCATATTAACTCTCCTCCTTTAGTTGATAATATTTCTTCTCTTTCTCTTCGCTGCAATGTTGCTTCACTCTCTCTCTTTTACAGCTACTTTAACGGGCAACGTGCGAAGAATTTGGCATCCTGTATACGGCCGGTAAGGCCGTGGGCTCGCAACACTCGTCTTGCCCGCGGTGCCCACCATTTCTCTGTGGATGTCGGTCACACTAGAATAACCCGTTATAGTACATCCTTCTTTCCTCACACAGCCGAACTGTGGAATACTGTGCCTTCTTCTGTGTTTCCATACTCATAAAATCTGTCTCACTTCAAAAAGCTGGTTTCCTGCATCTTCGTAGTGTCGATTAATATACAGTATTACCCCGCTTTACTACACGGTTTCACTTTCCGCGATTTCTCATTTACGCTGTACCTTGCCAGAACCAGACTTTCACTTTCCGCGGTGCATCTACTGATATACGTGCAGTGAAGTATAATTTTTTTATTTTATTTAGCTCATAAAATTTATACAAATTACCCGGCCAGAATATAATTTACATTGCTGGAATTCTTACAATATGATGATCATTTTGAATATAAACATCATGGATTTTGCATTTAACATACAAATTTTAGATCTAATGTAATAATTTGGTTTACACAAAGCAAATATTTTATCCTTTGTCCAGAATATATGAAGTTTACATTCAAAATATTCCCTGACCTACAAGGAATCCAGAGATGTCAATTATATTATCCTAACTTTAGTCTGAGTTATTATTTATTACAAAAAATGTAAATATACTATTTTCTCCCAATCACTTGTCTGGTAGGGAGGGAGGGAGGGAGGGACCGACCCAGCTGGGGCAGAGTATTTTGATTGACAGATAGTGTCCTTGAAGAATATTTCTTTGTTTATTTACTAAAGATATATATTTTAGCTCATAAAATTCATACAAATTACCCTGCCAGAATATAATTTACATTGCTGGAATTCTTACAATATGATGATCATTTTGAATATAAACATCATGGATTTTGCATTATACATACAATTTTTAGATCTAATGTAATAATTTGGTTTACACAAAGCAAATATTTTATCTTTTGTGCAAAATATATGAAGTTTACATTCAAAATATTCCCAGACCTGCAAGGAATCCAGAAATGTCAATTATATTATCCTAACTTTAGTCTGAGGTATTATTTATTACTAAACGTTAAAATCTAGAATTTTCACCCACACATTTATCTGGTAGGCAGGGAAGGTGGGGGGGGGGGAGGGTTGGAACCGACCGACCCTGCTAGCGTGAGTGTGAGGAGGGGGGGAGGCAAGGTAGGGTACTTTGATTGACAGATAGTGTCGCGAAGAATATTTTTGTTTATTAACTGAAGATATTTGTTTTAGCTCATAAAACTCATACAAATTACTCGACGAGAATATAATGTACATTGCTGGAATTCTTACAATATGATGATCATTTTGAATATAAACATCATGGATTTTGCATTAGACATACAAGTTTTAGATCTAATGTAATAATTTGGGTTACACAAAGCAAATATTTTATCTTTTGTGCAAAATATATGAAGTTTACATTCAAAATATTCCCTGACCTGCAAGGAATCCATAGATGTCAATTATATTATCCTAACTTTAGACTGAGGTATTATTTATTACTAAATGTTAAAATCTAGAGTTTTCACCCAATCAGAGAGGTAGGAGCTAGTGAGCTGGGAAGGGGGGGGGGGGGATTTGAGTCCATTATTTGAATGGACATTAACCTGGCGACTGTATTTCTCATAAATATTAATTGTGTGAGCATACCATCATAAAATTTAGATGTTATTTTTACTACAACATAGGTATTGTGTCGGAAAAAGTGGCGTTTGGGGGTCGGGCCAGTCTCTATTGGAATTAATCCCATATGTTCTGTTGTTCACTTTACGCGGTTTTCACTTTCCGCCGTACCCTGTGGGTTCAATTGACCGCTGTAATCTATTTTTCATCTCTTTTTACTCTAATTTTTTCGCCGAGGCCCCGTTGTGGGTAGGGAACCTGTGTCGAGTGGGATATTCCCGGTAAAAAAAAAAATACAAAATAAAGTTGTCATGTTATTGGTGGTAGTTGTAACAGTTGCAGTAGTAGTGCTGTTGGTGGTGGTGTTGTCAGAATGTAGGAACAGTAATAATTGTTGCAGGATGAGGAAGATTGCAGTTACGGAAAGGAAGAGTAAGATGATTAGAAGTAAGAGAAGCTGAGGGAGATATAACAAATGGAGAGGGAGGGGATGAATGGAAATAACGGAAATAAACGATAAGGAACAAGGGAAGAAAGCTGAGGGTAGGAGGTGAAGAAGGAGGGAGATGCGCAGTAACTTCTTTATTTATACGTCACGGAAATGACTATAGAATGACCATGCTATATAAACCTTATTATCCTGAACAATCCACAAAACCTTTATTATCATGTTGGTTAGTTCCTAACGGGTGGTGCCGTTGATACCCATGCCAATATGGCACATCACAACTTTGTTTTATTTGGCGTCGCTGTCTATTGGATGTGATTTATTTTTTAATTTCGAAATGTTGACTGTTAATAATTTAATCAGTCGATAATGTTGCCTACCCATCACAGTGTGGTATATTGGACCACATACAAAACTATTCACATTTGAAGACTGCCATACTACCAGTATTAAAATTAGCTGTAAACAAAGACATTGCCAGTGATATGACCAAAGCTGTCTTGGCACAGTACACTCTGGCTAACGCTCAGTTCAAGCCTCCAGTCATAACAAGTCAGAAGAAGATTAGTGAGAGACTGCTAGCCTGTTGGGAAAAGGCAAGAGATATCTCTCTTGGGAGAGGAAAACTTGCAGTTAAGGACAGCTTTGCCAAGCAACTGGACCAGTTATTTGACATAATTACTTGCAAGTGCCCAATTGTTCTCCGTCCTGAGTTTGGATGCGATCGTGACTGTAAATCCGAGGCCCACATCTCCTGTATTTGCAAGCGTGAACTGAAGATTCCTGTGATCGAACTAGCATAATTTGTCAAAGCACAAAGAGAGAAGACTGGCAGTATAGGGGCTCTCATGATTTCTAGCCAAGATATTCCGGAGTCCAAGAGACAGGAGGCTGCCACCGAGAGACAGAAGAGGAGAAGAGTTGCCGAGGAAAAGAGACTTGAGAAGGCCCAGGGTGAGGTAAAATAGGCAGATGATTGGAGTCAAGCTGATTCAGAGTTTAATGACTTCCCCATGGCTGATCCGAGTGCTGACCAGGAGAATGGTGACTTTGTCCCTAACCCAGAAAATAATGATCCCAAACCTTCCAGGCATAAGATTCGAAATAGGAAAGATATCCCGAGCATAGCTCTGGCCAGCATGCGACACCACACTGGTCTCAGAGAAACTGCAGAGATAGCAACAGCTGCCTGGATTGACGGTGGTTTGATAACACCTGATGATGTTCACCTGGTGATAGATCATAACAAAGTAAGGAGAGCTCAGGAGAAACTTGTCAGTAACCTAGAAGAGGAGTTTGATAAGGGGATAAGAGAAAATGGAATCAATTGTTTGTTCTTTGATGGGAGAAGGGATGACACTAAAGTGTTCATGAAAGTTGGAGATTCTGACGAGTTGTTCCCTGCCATGGTGAAGGAGGAACACTACTCCTGCTGCAGTGAACCAGGAGGGAAGTATTTGTGGCATTTCACTCCAGAGAAAGATGACATCAGGAAACCAGCTGAGATAGTGGCAGATAACATTGTGAACTGGCTTAGAGAGAGGAACGTAGACCAGACCCTGCAGGCCATTGGAGGGGACAGCACCAACACGAACACAGGGTGGCAAGGGGGGGTCATACAGTGGATAGAGCGGAAGATTGGGAGGAAGCTGGTCTGGATTGTTTGTGACCTCCACACCAACGAGTTGCCACTCAGACATCTGATCCAGGAGCTGGATGGCAAGACTCTTTCAAACAACAGATGGTCTGGTCCTCTTGGCAAGATGCTGGACTCTGCCACTGAGCTAGAAATATATCCGAGCTTTGAAAAAATCACAGTTGGCCCTCCACTCATTGAGCTTGCACATACTGTCATTGACGACCTGAGTACTGACCAGTACTATGGTTACATGATTTGCAGTGCCATCAAAACTGGGGTCATGCCTGATAGACTTGCTCACCTGCAGATAGGTCCAGTCTCACATTCTAGGTGGCTCACAACGGCTCTCAGGTTCTGCAGAATTTGGGTCGCTCATCATAAACTGAAAGGGAACCAGCTTCACAACCTGAGACTTATTGTCCAATTCATCGTGAGTGTCTACTTGCCAAATTGGTTCAACACCAAGGTCAAGTCATCGTTCTCCGAAGGTCCGAGGCATGTTCTCTTCCAGCTTGAGCTCCTGAGGAGTCAGCCAAGGAAGGTTGTTCAGATTGTGCAGCAGACTGTGAGGAGATCTTCCTGGTATGCTCATCCCGAGGCAGTTCTGCAGACAATGCTCTGCAGTAAGGATGAGGAGAGAAGAGTGGCAGTCAAAAAAATCTTGGATATGAGACTTATGAGAGGATCTGGGCATGACGAATCAGTTGGTGACGATTCCTTCAGGGTCAGGAAGACTCCTGAAGTCAATCTAGGTGTCAAGACCCTCACTGATCTCATAGATCTGGATAACATCCAGGCTGGCAGTGAGCCCCCTCTTACCTGCAGCCTCACCAATGTTCAAGTCAGAGCTTTCCTGGACAACCCCATGCATGTCCCTGCCTGGCCCTCGCACACCCAGAGTATAGAGCGTTGTGTACAGCAAGTGAGCGAGGCCAGCAGTCAGGTGTACAGCCAGGAGAGGAGGGAAGGCTACATCCGAGCTCAGGTGGTCAGCAGGGAGGTGATGAGTAGAAACAGAAGCAAGAAAGACATGTTCTCTATGGTGTGCAGCAACACCGGGTCGTAGTAGTAAAACCGGTTTTTGTATTTGATGATTTTGTTTTCTAAAGGAATATTAAATTTGATAAATGTGTCAAGATCATTCGTTTCACTATTCTGGATCATTTTCATCCTAATAAATTAACCTGATACATTTACTTTACTTTAAATAAGTTATTTAGTGGTGTTGGTAAAAGGGTGGGAATACTGAATTTTCATAAGATTTCAAGTTAAAATTTACCTAACAAAAAATGAAAACGTTTCAAATCTGAAGATATCACATGATTCTGCACAGAGAACTACATCATTAATACCATGGGCCGATTTTTCAAACTCAAACAAAAAAAATTCGCCTCCGTATGACTTACCCTAATATGTAGTGATGATGGGTGGTGTTATATGTAGTGAAAAACATGATGGAACTTACATACACCGTTAATGAACTATTGATGGAAGAAGAAGTCTTATCGTGGCCTAACGAATGAGCCGCCCGGAGGGCGTTTCAGCTAGTTTTCTTAATAAATACAGAAAAGACGGTTGGGTTTTCGCTTCTCAAAACCCTAAATTACAAGTCCTAGCCCATTATTCCCTCAAGAATCAACGGTGAAGGGCCAGCTCACATAGTTTCCATGTCACAATACATTTAAGATGTTGTATTAATTATTGAGAGTGAATTTGAAGTGAACCCCCCATAGGTTTTGTAATCATTTATTGACAGATATCTACAGTGTGACCCTCTTTGTTACAACCTAAAGGAAATGTTCAAAGTTGCCCCCTTCTGCCTCAATGCAGGCCTGTGCACGTCGTACCATTGATTGTCTGACGCGTTCCAGAATGCCTGGACTATGTTTAATTTGCTCGCACCTGTCATGAACACGTGGACATATGCAGAATCTGACATTTTACTGTAGAGATATTGTGGATTAGAATTATCCAAGGATTTCATCCTCCAATTTAATGTACTCTTTGCTGAATCACCGTGTATATATATTTATTTCCATGTTATTTAATATTAATTTTTTTTACTGCCATTTATTGTTTGTGTTAATGTTTTGTCTACTATTAAACAACTAATGTACAGTTTGCTGTTAGCTTTAAAACCATTTGCTGGTCTGACAATGTATCCAAATGATTCGCATTTCATGAAAACAGGTCGGAACATCTCGTATCTCTCTAGTGAACTTAAGTTGACCAATCATCATTCGCCTATAACCAATGATAATTCTGTGCTGCCCTATATAAAAATACATTTTGCACTCACGATGCACCCAAACTACCGACAAACTACCACAGAAACCAAACACAACAACTACAACAACTACATCTAACAACCCAAAGAAGAAGACACACTTCTAACCCCCAAAAAAACAGACCACAAAAACACAAACAGAAATCCCTAGAAGCTCCCTACAGCTCCCAGCACCCCCAAAACCACTATCACAGCTAATATACCTCCAAAATACACAAATCCCACAACCCCCTTCACCACCCTATCCAAATCCACACCTGACTCCATTCAAATAACTGCCACTACCACTAACAAACCCGGAACCTCCTCCACCAACTTTGCTGCACCCACATATGATCTCATCCAGGCAGCCACCAACACCTATACCAATAACAGTCTACCAGGGAACCCACAAAACATAAAATGTCACACTCAGCAACCTAAGGAAAAGGAAACAAACCTCGCCTTCACCGCTCCCGGACAAGAAAAGACTCAAAATAGCAGTTGAAATGTACCAACAGATAAGATAATACGCCATACAATACTTGAAGTCACTCGACAAGCTCCCTAACCTCAGCCCATCACCCACCACCTCCACATCCACCTACATGCACATCCCTTGCACACCTGCACCAACACCCACATCCCAGAACAAATCACGATATGTTTCAGCCACTCTCAAGACACAATCAGAACATAATTAAGAAACACTTCTTTAAAGCAAAAACAAGATAAAGACAGTAAAAGCCACGTAAATATGACCACCATAACCGCAATACAACTGTACAGCAAACCTTACAAACAGACACATCATCTTTATCCATCTACAAGAACACAGCCAAAACATTCACAAACGCAAAAATAAAGCATTTGGCTACACATGCAGACAATTACCACTCGAAAAACACGAGGGAGTAGCAATTTTCATCAGATTCTCCATCAAACACGAATTTATCACTGATTTCACCTTCAACACTTTATAGCAGTCAAGACTGACACTCAACACGGACAGATACTGGTATGCACACCGTTCACAAAGCCAAACACTCATATCCCCTTCACAGACCTGAATTCCATCTTCAACAACACACACTTACCAGTAATACTAATGACTGATCTCAACTCAAGACACACAGCATTTCAACACAATATCAACAACAATCCCCATTGCCAACAACTACACACACTGGTCACACACAAAAACCTTCAACACATTGGACCTTTTTTCTCTACATGTTACTTTGGATTTGGCAGAAACACCCCAGACATTTGCTCTTCACTTTCAACACTACATTTCACCAGGCCCCTTGTCAGGCTCAGATCACATGCCCATTACACAACAACTCTTCAACAATCCCATCCTGATCCCAACACCTTAACCACAATATCAGTCCCAAGACGCAGACTGGGACACTTTGAAATTCACATAGCCGAACAACACTACACATTGAACCTCGAACACCAACCCAAAAAGACAATAGAGGAAACATGGTCACAACTACTTAACAAAATAACTAACGCAGCAGATGCACACATATCAAAACGCTCTCACAAGAACAGATACTCCATCAGAGCAAAACGACTGCTACACTGCTACAGACGACGAGTCACACAAAACCTACACGACTTCTCACCAGTACAAAGAGATATCACCACACTAAGGAGACACGTTATCCTCAACCTCTTCCACGACCACAACGTTCACAGGGCAGGTCTTGTAACAGTCATCCAGGAGCACAGGACACAAGACCCCAGGAATTCTGGCAAACAATTGCCAAACTCAGGGGGAAAGCCCTGCCCCCCTTCGATTTTCTACTAGTAAACGGCAGATGAATCAGAGGCAGCTAAAGTACCACAGACATTAAAACAACACTTGGAACACATTAACAACAGCACCACACAAACGCAAACACTACGCTGTAGACACCACCATTTTAACACAAAAACACATCCTTACTGCACCATTCGCCCTGACATAAGTCAAACAAGCACTCGACAGAACAAAGAAGAAAACACCAGGCGATAGCAGCAATGGAAACCAAACCCTAAAACACTATCCCCAGAAACAGTCACAGCTATCACATACCTCTACAACACCCAACTTGCTACAGGATGCCTTCCCCAACTCTTTAAGACAGCCACAGTCATCGCGATCACAACACCAGGCAAAAACCTCACAGACCCACAAAACTACAGACCCATCACCCTACTAGAGGTCTTGGGCAAGACATTTGAAAAACTGTACTACCTATGCCTTAAGTACCACCTTGGAGATGAAGAATTGGTTTCACACAAACTGTTTGGATTCAGGGCCAACACTCTACACAGGATGAACTGATCATAATCAGAAACTACCTCCACTTGAACAAAGGAACATAAAAAACAGCACGTATCACCAAAGACGTTCAAAAAGCTTTCGACACAGTCTCGCACGGCGGACTAAAATAACAAATATGCACAAATTTCAACCTCCCCATAAATCACAACAACTCCTAAGCAACGTTCTAACAGACAGACATATGAGAATTAAATTCAAACACGAAAACTTAGACTACTTCCCACAAGGCTCAGTCCTTGCCCCAACACTATACATACTTAACGCCAATGACCTGCCTGACCCCAGACAAATCGACTAACTGACCATACAGTACGCCGCGACGTAATGCACCAGGTCAGACACGGAACATCACGAGACTACCTCACAGAAAAAACACGGAAGGAACTCGAACAAGTCAGAAAGTGGGATCTCAAAAGGCATATACAAACAAACTCCAACATATCAAAAATTACTTACTTTGCCACAAAAAAGACATCAACCACGCCACATATATCTAAACCCACATGCAGTCATAAACCAACACCTCAACATCCATACCAATAAAGCAGACAAACAGAGTACTCGGAGTGACATTCGGTCACACCCTCACCATTTAACACCACACACCACATCATCATGAAAACAAGAATAGCACAAAAGGTACTCACAGGCAATCAAAGCTTCAAATTGCAACAACAAAAACCAAATCACACCTACACAAAGCACTGATAGGGGCAACATACACACCCAAAGCACTCAAGTTAGCAGCACCAACCAACATCAAGAAACTACAATTCATGCATTCCACTTTTCAACAGCTACTGAAGACTATTAGGTGACAAACAGATAGAAGTAAATCTTAACCACGCACCCACAATGGCAGGAATAATTTGACGACATCATACTTCAGTGTAGATACAGAAACAGAAACTCCTCAATACTAAACGGACCCAAAACACCATACCTACCCCTTCTGTAGTATAACACGCAATGAACAACAAAAACACTCCTATATCTGCACCTGGGCGGCCTGAGAGCAATCCAGGTACTCCATATCAAGCCGCTCTGAGTTCAGATATTCTCCTCTCATCACTCCAGTCAAACTCTGATGGTGCAATAGCAATATTGCAACCGATGAGGCTTATTTGAGGTTCGATTATATCTAAGCAAATCAGAGAACTATTCCCCACTTTCTTCTAAAAAACTCTTCCACGATACCCTCGTTCCTCCATGCAACGAATACTGTGACATTTTAAGATCAGAGATTTTAAACTCTACCTCTCCAACTATCTCCGTTCCATATTTGGTATAAGCTCAAAGACCTGTCACCAAACAACTCTACTACTGTACTAACCTACTTCTCCCCAGTAGGCCCCCCTACTGGGGTTCTGGGCTAGAGCTGCTGCAGTCTTGTTGCGGCGGTCGTGCTGCTGGAGGTTTGTTACAACATTCCTATAACATTCAGGCATGCTGTGTTAAGCCACGGCACCTATTTCTACTCCTACTACTTACTTCTATCCACTTGTCCTTCCACTGAACGATTTTCATCCCTGTCACTTGGGATTTATGTATGAATGCACGCCGAGATACTCACCTTACCACCTCCAGTGTTCACACATTACTTGGCTTACTCTCCACACTACAGGACATTATTTACTGCTAAGCATCTTGCCGTCTTTCCGGTTTTCCATATTTCTATTGTTTGTATAACCTTTACTCAGAACTGGATTACTGTTTTGTGTCATTAAACGTCATATTAATTGTTTGTGTAACCGTTCTTTATGAATTTACCTATTTGTTGTCTTATACTTTTGTGTAAATAGTTATAAGTTAATTATAGTTACGCTTATTTTTATATTTATTCGTTTACTCTCTTATATTTACCATTGTCGAAATTAATAATAATTGAAACACTACTTTATTTTTCTATTTTACTGTATATAGAGGGGTAGAGCTAATAATCTCTTAACTCCTTACAGATTGATACATTGACTAAATAGGTCGTAATTTTGGCTTCCTTGGTCATTGAAAACTTTAATATACAACTATATGAACAACTAGATACATTAAGATATAACCAGTTGTAATAAGGTCCCACGGGTACACTAGGATACACCTAAGAACACTTGCATTTCGTAAAATCACAAATATACACATGTGTACACTGAGGCACCAAAGTACACCTATGTACAGTATACTGTAGTAAGGTCATGTGGATAAATCATGTTTAAGTACAGTAGACCGTACTTTGACACAGCGCTGATGTATGTGAAGATACATTATATCATAGAACCACTATTTATACCCACATTCAATAAGGTACACCAAAATGAATCGTGATACATTAAAGTGCATCATGGTATATCAGAATACACTATGGGGCAAAGTAAGCACCTTGGTATAATGACGTCTGCCAGGAAGCATTAGGGTCCATTAGGGAACTGGTGGGTAGATCAGGTTACGTCTGGGTTTATGTGACCAATGTACACAATTACTGTCTACATATTTTAAATATAGTGATTACCACAGTTATTTCTAATTAAAGATCATATATTTGTTTCTAATCTTTAGTGACTGTAATTGACGAAATATTCAATAATAAATAATTATTAAATTGAGTCAGATGTATAAGCAGTTCTACACACTAAAACACTAAATTCAGCTTGTAGTTATCAATCACCCACTGAAGTTAATTATTACTCTTAACAGGTATATCGCCATCGTGAAACCGTTGAAGCCAAGGATGTCCAAAAGTGAAGCTCGGCATTTCATCATCATCATCTGGGTGTCTTCCATGACCCTGGCCATCCCCTGCCTCCTCTACTCCACAACCGCGTCCATCAGGTTAGTCAAAGTTCAAAGTTGTTGGGGATTACTGGCCTCTTCGCCGTTAGGCTATTTCGGCCGAAGCTGATTGGTTGGACTTCTTTCTTTTCTTGTTTCTTCTTTTGCTTTTCACTTTCCATTCTTCTTCTTCCTGGTCTTCTTCTAGGATATTCTCATACACGTCAATAAGCGATGTTAAAGATAGTGTAATGTTATCGGGTTCCTTGATCTTGTTCTTGTCTTGCTTGTTCTTGTCTTGCTTTTTCTTTTCTTGATTTTTCACTACAAGGAGGGCCTCCTTGTAGCTCAGTTTTTCTTTAGCCCGCAGCTTGGCCACCCTGCACTCCTCCCTCCACTTGGGACACTCCCGGTCGGAGGAGGAGTGAGGGCCACCACAAGCTGCGCACTTCTTCACGGCCGCCAAGCAATCAGCGTCAATGTGCCCGGGTGTCCCGCAGCTTGATCACACCTCCCGAGCACTACACTTCCGCGCCAGATGGCCGTACCTCTGGCATTTGTAGCAACGAGTTGGTCTTTGCTGGTACGGTTTTACTGGGATTTTCTCCCAACCCAGTAAAACGGAGCTACGAAGTTCCTTTGGGAAGCCAACCAGGGCAGCTGTGCTGGTCAGCTTCCTAACTAATGAGATCTGATCTCCGATCAGCTCAAAAATTTCTTCTTCTTCGAGATGCTCGATTTCTGTGTGGGAGATGACTCCCAAAACCGAGTTGTCCACAAAGGAGTATGCAAGTTTGATCTCGATTCCATTGATTTCTTTAATATGTCTTAATTGCTTGGCCCCTCCCCACTCCGCGAAGGTGACGCTAAGGTAACCGCTGTCACTGCGGACGACCCTTGTCACCCCCGTGATTCCCGAGGAGTCAAAAAACTTCCTCAGGACAAGGAGGTTTAGTTCTTTGCGCGAAGGGTGCTTGACCGGAACCAGTCTAGCGACCTTCGCCTGGTCGAAGGTGAACATGGTCTCACGGTACCTCGGGAGCAGAGAGAACCTACCTCGCCGAGGTTCAGTTCTCAAGTGAAGGTTAGTCTTCGCTACACGAGTTTTTCTGATACGCGAAAAGTTTCGTCACGTAAGGATTCTTCATGAAAGTGCTCTAGAGTGAAATGTTTTTCACCAATCAACGGCCTGTGTCATGGTGCCCGTGACGGATGAGTTTTCTACTAAAATATCTAGCAAATCGCTTTACCATCACTTGAGAACTGAACCTCGGCGAGGTAGGTTCTCCCGGCTCCCCGCTCCTTCCCCCCGAGGTACCGCGTGACCATGTTCACCTTTGACCAGGCGAAGGTCGTTAGACTGATTCCGGTCAGTAACCCTTCGCGCAAGGAACTCAATCTCCTTGTTTTGAGAAAATTTTTTGACTGCTACCGTATCACGGGGGTGACAGGTGTCGTCCGGAGTATCAGCGGTACCCTCATCGTCACCTTCGCCGAGTGGGGACAGGCCCGGCAATTAGAACACCTTAGAAAACTCAATACAATCAGCATCCTACCTCAAGCCTGCCCTCAGGATAACCTCGTTTTGGGAGTAATTTCCCACAAAGAAATTGAACATCTCGACAAAGAAGAGCTTGCTGAGCTGATCGGAGATCAGCTCACAATCCTTAGGAAGCTGACCAGCACAACTGCCCTTGTTGGTTTTCCTAAGGAACTTCCTAGGTCCGTTTTACTGGGTTCGGAGAAAATCCCAGTAAAACCATACGAGCAAAGACCCACTCGTTGTTACAAGTGCCAGAAGTATGGCCATCTGGCGAGGAAGTGTCGTGCTCGCGAGGTGTGCTCAAGCTGCGGGGCACCCGGCCACACCGACGCTGACTGCCAGGCGGCCGTTAAGAAGTGCGCGGCTTGTGGTGGCCCTCACTCCTCCTCCGACCGGCTTTGTCCCAAGTGGAGGGAGGAGTGCAGGGTGGCCAGGCTGCGGGCTAAGGAAAAATTGACTTACAAGGAGGCTCTCCTTGCAGTCAAGAATCTAGAAAAAAACAACCAAGACCAAAACAAACAAGAAAAGAACAAACAAGACAAAAACGAACAAGAAAAGAACAATCAAGAACCTGATAACGTTATCACAATAGAAGACCAGAAAGAAGAAGAAGACGAAGAACAAGAAAAAGAAATGAACAACCAAGACAAGAATAAACAAAAAAACCCGAATACATTACACTATCCCTAACATCGTGTATTGATGTGTACGAAAATAACCTACCAAAAGACCAGAAAGAAGAAGACCAGAAAGTAGAAGACCAGGAAGAAGAAGAATGGAAAGTACAAACCAAAAGAAGAACAAAGAAAAAAAAGAAGTCCAACCAATCAGCTTCGGCCGAAATAGCCTAACGGCGAAGAGGCCAGTAATCCCAAACAACTTGAACTTGCTTTACCATAACATGCGTTACCTCAGTCTACCAATACAGACACTTTGCTAATGGAAATAAATAAAAGATATGGCACCTGATATACTTTCATCAGCACAATATTTTTATGCGCCTTACTAAACCTGACTTCTGGTAAATTTCTTCATTGTAGTGATGAAGAAACTTACCAGTTGTCAGGTAGAGGAAGGCGCATGAAAATATTGTGCTGACGAAAGTATATCAGGTGGAGGTTAAGGAACATGAAATTATCGCATGTAATGATGATGAAGGCACTTATCCCATATTGTGGAAGTGATGAGATAAGAAAATAAGCATTATGGTGACGAAGGAACGTCGTGATAAAGGATCATAAGTCTGGAAGACGTTGTAGAGTTTAATGGGTAAACTTAGGTTGTATTGATGAAGAAAAAAATGGTCATTTTGGTCATGATGTAAAAACAGTCATGGTGGTGATAAAAGAACCTGACTGTTATGTAACTAGGCTGTTATCTGAATCACCCACAAAAATAATAAATTTCAAAGTAGTCCTCGGGTAGCAACAAGTTATAGTATTTTACTAAAAGTTGGAAAAATTATATTGAATTAAAAATGTAAAGATTTTATAACATACTTAAAATAACTATTGACTTCACCTTAAAAAAACATAAAAAAAAACATGGACAAATCAAGAACATTAATGATAAATAAATAGTTAGGTGATTCCCACCTTAGAAGTAAATACTAAATATATTACTAAAATACCCTCTTCACACTAGTAACAAAATTTATATCACTAATCTGGAATTAGCCAAATAGAATAGTAAAAGATGTGGCCCCATAGATAAGGGGTTAAGAGTATCCCTAAATATCCTGGAGCAGTAAGAGGTACAATAAACCAAAAGATACTTTAAGGTTCTCGAGGTACGAGAGGAGATGCTCAACTCTCAACTCACAGCTGTAACCCACAGCTATTATTCTTCATCTGCTGTCTAACACATACCAGGTATCCCACCTCACGACCAGGATTAATCACAGTGGTCCACACATACTGTACATATCACACTGCTTCCATACTAAGTCGGTCGATATTCAACACTGATGGCCAGTAACATCTTTTGAACAAACCCTTCCCTTCACTATACTCACCTTAGGAAAACTCATGAAAATAGTTCTTGATGATACCTCCCCGAAAAAGAAGCCACCAGGCTTCAAAAGTTAGTGTCAGTAAAAGTAAATAATATAACCAATTACCCATTCATAAATCCTAAGCTTCACAGGCAATAAATATATACACATAACCATAACAATGAACTTTTTGAAAAAAACATCAGCTACTGTATTACCCTCCCCTTTATATGCTTTATTGCCCAATTAAAATGTTGCAACACCAGAAACCATGTAATAACCTGTTATTGTTTTCATTCATTCTATTCAGAAACTGTAATGGATTTCTCATATGATCATTATGTATCATCATTGGAAACGAAGGGAAATACACACACACTTTAAATATTTTTCAATTGGTCAAATTATTGCCAAAGCCTCTTTTTCAATGGAGGCATATTTTCTATGATACCATTTTTTCCTAAATAAGACACTGGGTGCAAAATTGAATCTTTACCACATTGCATAAGCATTGCACCAAACTACCCACCCACCCTACTACTACTGCTACTTTGCTGTCACTCGGAATCGAGTATGACGATCATCCAACTATGATACAATGATAGGAGTTGTTAAGGATGTCACCTTCATAGGTGAGTTCTGAGGTGACTAGAGAGGCCGATACGGGACCGGTAGGGTTATCCACAGATATTGCACATGTGGAGAGCTACATCTACTGCAGGAGGGGCGGCGGCAGCGTCTTTCCGGCGTTAACGTTTGTCTGCCTCGTTATGCAGTTGGGCTAACTAGAATGTTTTGACAGCGTTATGGTGTGGAGTAATCGTCTCCCAGGTGAGGGGGTCGATTTGGCACTTTTTCAGGTTTGTCTTAGGACTATCCTTATACCTTCCTTTTCAGTTGCCCGCCAGCGTTACGTTTACTATTCGTTGGGTGACTTTGAAGTAGCTGCTTTGGCAGTCTACTGTCGTCTATGTGGGTAACATGGCCAGTCCAGCGGAGTTGTTCATGTTCACTTGTCTCGCTCGGGAGTAAAGACGTTGTCTGCATTCATGGAGGTGAAAAAGTCACTCCAAAGGGGGGGATTTCGCCAGTAGAGAGAGGTCAGGGTAAGTGGGAGTATATACTATACTATACAAACAGTAGGAGCGTTAGAAATAAAATAGACTTGCTGAGAGTAGTTGTATGTACCGAGAATGAAGACGTCATAGCAATCACCGAAACTTGGATGAATCTGGCGAGCAAGAACTTTTTATCAGAGTATCACATAGAAGGGTACAACTATTTTCACAAGGACAGGGAAGATAGGAAGTAGGGAGGGTCGCACTCTTCGCCAGGGATATATTAAAATTTTGTATTAATAATATAATAAAGGGTGAAATAGTAACCGAGTCTGTATGGGTAGAAATTGCGGGAGGAAGAGAAAAACTAATTATGGGAGTGATTTACAGGCCCCCAGGTCTTGAGAAAGAAGCAGCTCAGCCCATGTGGCAGGAAATGAGTAGGGCAGCAAAATATAACAACCTGTACATTATGGGGGATTTCAACTTCAGAAATATTGACTGGGACAACATTATAGGTGACTATTAATCTGAAGACTTCCTAAACGCAGTACAAGAAAAATTTTTGAAACAACTTATTACAGAACCTAATGGAGGTGACAATATATTAGATCTAATTATTAACAAATAAAGAACATATTTACAGAGATATCACAATAGGAGAAATCAGGTTTACCCTAAATTGGGAAACGAAAAATAAAGACGATATTGTCATAGTCCCAGACTTTCGATTGGCAGATTATGAGGGGTTAAGAAGGTTCCTAGGTGAGGTCAACTGGGAATCGTCAGCTTAGTCTCCGGTAGGAATGGGTGAGGTCACCGGCGACACAACAATTGATCCTGACTATAGTAAATTCACTAGTATACTACGTAAAGCACAGGAACAAAATATACCATACATAAAAATTAGATCAAATAAGAATAAGCCAAGGTGGATGACTAAAAAACTTAAACATGACATAAGAATAAAGAAAGGAATTTACAAGAAATTAAAGGGAGGGGAGGAGCATCTCAGAGATAGGTATAATGAACTATATAGGCATGTTAAGAAAAATTCAAGGCGAATCCCAAGGGCTTTTTCCAGGTATATAGGACAAAGATCAAGGTCAAAGTGAGTTTTCACAGAAGAAATTCACGAGGAAACGCCAGAGGTGAAACTGATATTTAGGGGAAATGAAGAAGAGAAACTAAAGGATAACACTATTAGAAAAGAGGGTGTTCTTAAGAAGATAAATAAATTAAAGAAGAGTGAATCCCCAGGGCAGGATGAAATTTTCCCTCGAGTTTTGAAAGAGTGTAAGGAACAGATTAGCGGATCCCTCGTAAATTTATTTACAAAATCATTAGACATGGGAGTTGTGCCAGATTTGTGGAAACAGGCAAATGTAGAACCCATATTCAAAAAAGGAGACAGAGCACCAGCATCAAATTACCCGCCAATTTGTAGTGGGGAAATTTCTTGAATCAATTATAGCAAATAGCATCCGAGCGCATTTAGAGAAAACAAATTAATCTACGATTCTCAACATGGATTTACAAAGGGAAAATCTTGTCTAACAAATCTGCTGACGTTTCTAAGAAAGTCTATGAGGTAGCAGATAATGACGAAAATTGCGATGTTATGTACTTCGACTTTAGCAATGCGTTTGACAGAGTACTGCATCAGAGGCTTCTGAGAAAAGTTAAGGCTCATGGTATCAAGGGGAAAGTCTTAAATTGGATAAAATCATAGCTCACCGATAGAACATAGAGGGTCTACGAAGATGGTATTAAATCTGAGTTGGGCTCTGTAACTAGTGGGGTTCCCCAGGGGTCAGTACTGGGCCCACTCTCGTTCATAATCTACATAAACGATCTAGATTTCTAGATACTGGTATCAGCAGTGACATAAGCACCAAAATAGGGCAGCAGATTAATTCAGGGCAAGATGCAAATGCACTACAGGAGGATTTAAATAAACTGCAGGAGTGGTCATAAAATGGCAAATGAAATTCAACACGAGCAAGTGCAGCGTACTTAAAATTGAAAGAAGAAATACTGTCAACCTAGAGAAATCGACTTGTGAAAGAGACTTAGGGGTACTTGTAAGCCCGGACCTACGGCTGAGAAAACAGTGTGTTAATGTTCGAAATAAGGCAAACAGAGTATTAGGTTTTATATCTGGAAGTGTAATTAATAAGAGTGCGGAGGTCACATTGCTACTATATCTTGCGCTAGTCAGGCCGCATCTCGATTATGCTGTTCAGTTCTGGCTTCTTAATTATAGAATGGATATCAGTCCACCTGAGTCGGTGCAGCGAAGAATGACAAAAATGATTCCAGGACTTAGAAACCTTCCATATCAAGATAGATTAAAGAAACTAAACTTGCATTCCCTAGAAAGACGAAGAGTGCGGGGGGATATGATAGAAGTATTTAAGTGGGTGAAAGGAATCAATAAAGGAGATATAGATAAAGTTCTTATAATATCCGAGCAGGATAGGACTCGTATCAACGGATTTATGTTGGATAAGTTTAGGTTTAGGAGGGAGATGGGAAGAAACTGGTGCATAAATAGGGTGGTACACAAGTGGAACAAGCTTAGCAATTTTGTAGTATGTGCTGAGACGCTGGAAAGTCTTAAAAGGAGGCTAGATAGATTCATGGACAATAGAGAGTGGTTGTAACTCTCCACAGGCCAACCGGCCAATTGCGGACTCCATAATTTCTTATGTTCTTATGTTCTTATGGTAGCCTCGATGCTCCTACTGTACAGTTGGCGTCAGCAAGAATACTGGCATTTGCTCTCTTGTTTTCCCGGTGAACTAGGAGGATGGCATAGGCTCCGTTGGTGAAAGTTTTCAAGTGCCTTGAGGTCCCTCCTGTATGTGACCCATGTCTCGCTGCCATATAGCAGGGTGGGGAGAACCACTGAACCGTTATACATGCAACTTTTGGATATTTTCAGCTCTACAGCTTGAGATGGACATCTGATCCGAAATTGAATCTCCTTATCGATGTTCGCGGTGGTGGAGAGGTGGGAGCCGAAATACCGAAAGTGGGTAACTTTAGAGAGGGTAGTACCGTTAAGCTGGATGGATGGTGGAGGTGTGGTTGAACCAGGGGCAGGCTGAAAGAGAATCTGCGTATTGCATACATGCAACTCAAGGTCAAAGTGTGCATACACATCTGCGTAGGTGTTCAGGATCTCCTGTAGGTCGCGTTCTTGCCTGGAGTCGTCTTATGTGGAAAAGACCCTTCTTCCGGTTTTGGATTTCCACCTCACCGGCTAAATTTTACTGGCACCAGCAAGGAAGGTACTCAAGAAAATGGAAAAGAGATTTGGTGCCAGTACATACCCTTGTTTTACCCCCGTTTGAGGGGGGAAGAGCCCAGACTGGATGCCATTGCGCAGTACACTGCCGATCATGCCATCGTGGCTGTCTTACAGTGTCAATGAATTTTGGCGGGCAGCCAACTTGGCTGAGGGCTTCCCTGTTGACTGAGCCGAAAGCTTTGGTTAAGTCGATGAAGGCCTTGTACCGGTCACAAGGCTGTTCTCTACACTTGCCAGCTACGGACAGCAGCAAGATCCTGCTGTAGTTGCCGCAGTCTGACCGGTCTCCCTTGTTCTTATAAATATTGACGATGGAAGAGACGTCTCTAACAGCTTGGGGGTTCCCTCTTTTTACCATATATTCCCCAAGACAGAGTGGAGACCTGCTCAGTAGTAAGTGGTAGTGCTCTTTCCTTAAATGTCTTTAATTAGGGAGTTACCGTCGGATGAGTGGAGGAAGGCTGTGACATGAGTGATTGGCAAATAAAATGTGTTAGTGGAATTTAAAATTTCGCACATCTTGTAATGATCTGGAAGTTTGGGCATTTTAAAAGCTTTATTTTTAAACCAGGGACGCCGCTTTCTTCTTGCGGAATGTATCAGCTTTAGTCTGAGAAAGAGAGTTGTTCTGCTAGTCACTTAAATCAGCACGTTTATCATCAAACTAGTTCTGGTGTATTCTTTCGATCTGGCCGAGGGTCTGTCTGCAGGTTTTTGTCATGGCAATGTCGAGAATATCTTATTCGGCAATGGGATTTCGGTTGTTTGTTGTCTGGTTGTTTTTCAGCTCTTGTTCGAGCTGCTCTCTGAAAGCTTGAGCTACTGCAGGATCTTCCAGACGCTTAGTGTTAGAAGTTCTTTTGGAGGCTTGCTGCCTTCACCGTTTTGGGGCGACGTGAAGTGAGAGTTTGGATCTGACAAGCTAATGATTAGTGTCGCAGTGGTTTGAGCCACGTATGATGCGGGTGATGAGGATATCTCAGAGATATCTTTCTCTGACAATGATATCGCCAGTGTTTGGATCGTGGGTGTTGCCACGATCCATTGAACTTGTCGGCCTGCCTAAACAAGGTATTGGTGATAGTGAAGCTGTGTGCAGGACACTTGCTGAGGAGCAGTAAGCTGTTGGGATTACACTGGTCTAGACCATTTCTCCCTATGATTCCCGGCCAAATGACAGCATCTCTGTCAACTCTGGCATTGAAGTCACCTAGGAGCACAACCTTATCTTCTCTAGGGATAGAGGCTAGCACTCTGTCAAAGTCGGCAAAAAGGCCCCCTTGATGTCATCCTCTGCATCCAGTGTTGGGGCGTATTCAATGGGAACCGGAGTGTCAGGAGGAGCTTGTTGATCCCAACACGCATTTCAGTTAGCCTGTGTAGGATGCATTAGCGGATGGCAAAGCCAACTCCATAAATGCAGTTTCTATCCACAACAGGCTTACTCTTCCAGAAGAAGGTATAGCCAGACCTTCGTTCTGTGAGTCGACCCTCTTTCGGGAGTCGGGACTCACTAATGGCTGCTATGTCGATGTTATACCTAGCCATCTCTCATGCTTCAAAGGTGGTTCTTCTTTCGGGATGCTCATTTATGCCAGTATCCAGGAGGGTCATGACATTTCATTCAGTGACCATAAGAGGTTGTATAGTTTTGTTTTGTTTTATCTGTGATTATGATTGTGTTTTCGACCGCATAAAGATGACCTTACTGGTTGTGGTTGCCCTGTCAGATTGGTTCTTTAGGCAGGCTATGTTTAGGAAACCTTTTCTAGCCCTCTCCCCATGTGGGGTGAGCTGAGTGGCTCCACGAAAAGGCTGCTCATTCACAAAGACAGAACCGGATTGCACTGCTGCCTAGATCCCAGTACATAAACGACCATCTTGTCTATGCTGCTCATGTGTAGAGTTGTGACTAGAGACTCCCAGCAGTCATCTCTGCCTTTCCCCGTCGCCACTCGTCCGTCGCCACAGGACTTTTGGGGGTAAAGGGGTCTTGTTGATGATGAGAAGTATGATGAGCCGGATCTTGGCTTTCCCTTTAACTTTATTGAAATGACACAGTTCATTTAGCAAAAAGACCAAAGATACAGAGTCGATTAAATAAATCATAATATTAACATGGCTGAGCCAGATTCTCATCTCTCTTGAGGGCACCTGATGTGTAATGTACATTTTCTTAAGGAAGTATTATGTAACATTTAGTATCATCTGTAGTACACATAGCATGGTGGTAATAAGGCCATATCAGAATGTTACCACGGTTATCACTTGGATTTGTTTTTTTCGTTGATAATATAAGTATATACATAATTTACAGTGAAAATTGAAAAACCTAAATATGGTAAGAGAGGGAAGCAGTACAACATCGATTGTATTAAGGTTGAACACGAGGACAGAGCTGTCGGGATTATGTCTAGTTGGCAAATATATTTTTTGCAATGTTAATTTCTTTTCTATATACATGATAATTTCTGATAAAACGGTTTTGGTGGTACAATAAAACCAGGTATATAAACTAGATATTTAAAAAAAATATTAATACTTAGACAATAAATATTTTTTAAGAGATGATTTAAAGGAAGGGAGCGTACTCTTTGCTCGGATGAGAGGGGGGGGAGGGGGGGGGAATTGTCCACACCTTCACACCATGATATTTTATGGAGGTCTGAGACTGAGAGGAGCACATGGGGGTGGTCTTAGTTGTATGTTTTAGTGCCTTAAGTTGAATCTTTGATTATTCCGGAACTGGAAATAATTGTTGTCAAGCACGTGATTGACAGATTTGTAAAAAAATTCGGCACAGTAGTAGGTGTTAATATCATCGAATTTTAACATTTTCAAAGTAGCAAAATATTTGTTTGTGTGATCTGTTTTTTTCAAATAGGTCATTGTCCAAACAACTCTCTTTTGTGGAGTAACCAGGGATTGGGTTTTTGAAAAGCCAGAGGCCCCCCATAGTGGTGACAGTGTATCAGGTGTTGGTAAACAATATCGTAATAGATTTCATACATTGCTGTAAGAGTGAGTGGCTGTCGAGTGTGATACATGAAACCGCACTGTTTATTGACTTTACTGTAAATGGCATGTATGTGGTTCCTCTAGCTAAGTTTCTCATTACAATAACCCCAAGGAATTTAGTATTTTGTTCGCGATTCAGGTCTGTTTTACCAAGGTACAGGGGTTCCAAAACTGGGGCGTAAGTTTTTCCTTCTGAGAAATATCGTACAGTTGGTTTTTCGAGGTTTAAGGTCAGTTTATTACATATTACCCAGGTCCTGACTTAAGTCAATTCAGTGTTCATAATTCTCACCAAGGAATGGAGGTCTGATTTGCTGGCATAGAGATTACTATCGTCTGCAAATAAGTTGTATTTTATGAGTGTGCTGTAGTGGACTATATCGTTTATGTACTGGACCGAGAATGGAGCCTTGAGGGGCGCCATACAAGATTGGGGAGGAGTCATGTTGATGATTACTATCACAGTCATACTAGTTCCTATTAGATATATTTGAGGTAAACCAATTGTGGGGCAGGCCCTTAACACCGTACTGTTCAAGATTTGAAAGGAGGATGGTATGGTCGACAGTATCAAAGGCTTTAGAAAGGTCCAAGAATACAGTATACTGACTGTGAACTGACTGTCATCAAAGGAGTTTAAGATTTCATTAGTAAAGGATAGCAGAGCACTCTCAGTCGACATTCTAGCTCTAAATCCAAACTGGGAGTCTGTAAAGATGTTATTGGCATTGCAGAAGGAGCTTAGTCTATTACATGCTAGCTTCTCCAGTATCTTACTCAAGGCTGGGAGGACTGATATGGGGCGGTAATCCTTGAAATGACATTTGTCCCCAGATTTTTTATATGTTGGGTGAACTTTAGCAATTTTTCAGTTAATCCGGAAAGACACCACCAATGAAGGAGAACAGGTAGTACTAAGTGGCTACTTTCTTAATGATGCTCATTGGTATATTGTCATCGTCTGCTGCTGCATCTTTGGACATTTTTATGATGGTCAATAATTCATCTGCTCTGATAGGGGATAAAACCCGCACATTTTGCTGTCTGTCTTGCAGGTTGGCTCTAAATTCCTCATGGTGATCAGGGATGCTATCTGCAAGATTTTTGCCAACATTAATAAAATATTCATTGAAGTGGTTGGCAATGAAGGAGGGCTCCATTACAACTGAATCATTTATCATAAAAGCTGAGTAGGGGGCCGAAGGTCGATTGTTTCTGCTTTTGAATAAAATTTATGATATTCCAGGTTTTCTTACTGTTGCCTGCTGCTGACTGGAGCTTATTTGTTCCTAATCCAGTGGTGCAAGTGCTGCAACGACTGGGGAGAGGGAGAGTTGCAATGGACCGCTAATAGCCCAGTTTGCTGGGTTTCGCCTTAGTAGCCTCTACGCCAGTGTAGTCGTTGGGTTCCTATATTGGTTACCCTTTCCAGCTATACCGCTGTTAGGGTCTCACTGGAGCTCTGAAAGCATGTCTGCCTGATGCTGGGCGCCTCTGAAGATTTTTCATTCGGGGTTTACTCCCGTAGCCTTATATCTACCAATTTTAATCTGCAAGGAAGCTGGGCAGTGGTTTGTAGGCACAAAATAATAATAATAATGATAATAATAATAAACTGTTTATTAATAGAGTTGCAGCCGGTGGCTGAAAATATACAGACTTACATTTGATTTAGACATAATGATATAATATGCATAGAATACATTTACAGGGCTGTACAGTACATAAATCAGGAGTTGTTTATTATTTTAACAATAAATGGGATGGTGCTGTTCTCATATCTATGGGTGTGGGCTCTTATGGGCTGAATTTTGTTGTAGTGGAGGACTGCGCGAGTGGGTGAGGGGCTGCAGGTGGCAGGAGGTGGCGATGGCGAGGGTGGTGCAGTTGTCCACGGACCTTTCCAGTGCTTGGTGGTGGAGGTCACTGAGGGATGGCATTTCCAGGGTGGAGAGAGCGTTGGTGTAGCCGGAGTATTCTGCGCCGAGCTTGATTCTGCAGGCCCTTTTCTGTACCTTCTGTAGCTGACGTTTTTGGCTGGAGTTGAGAGAAGACGACCAGGCTGGTGACGCATACGTTAGTTTGGGGAGAATAAAGGCGTTGTAGATGGTCCTCAGCTCTGGTGTGGGTGTCCCAAGTGACTTAAGTCTTCGTAGCATGTAGAGACGGTACGAGGCTGCCTTGACTGTGTTATTTACATGGGCCTTCCAGTCAAGTTTGTTGTCTATAGATACACCCAGGAGTTTGGCAGACTGCACCAGACTGCACAAGAACGTGTCCACATGCTAGTGGGCCTATGCGCCATCCCTCTGGGACCCACTGCTGCTCCGAGATCCCCTGCTGGTCTAGCCTGGGCCCACGAGGCACCCAGTTACCATGTGTTGCCACGAGGAGGCACAGCAGGAGTCTTGATGGTAAAGAGGCTGTGTGCTAGCAGGGGAGGACTTATGCAATTTGGTTCCATGTTCGTCACGAGGGCTAGCCAGCGGCGGTAGCTGATAGCAATAGGAAGCAAGCAGTGCCTGCACCTTAACACTCGCATGATGATGCCACACTAGACGCATTACACCATCCTGTGTGTGCACACACCCATCCACCCACCCCTCGCGTCGACCATCAGACTGAATGGCTGGTCGAAATTTGTAGCTTTCAATACTGAAGACATTAGCAGAAAATGGTATATTCTCTTAAATGTTTATTGACACTCTGTAGTCCATTCAAATGGCTTCTTAAGACTCATCAAGTCCTTGAGTGGTGCTGTAATACAAGCAAATTTAAGAACCTCACTACTTTTTGTTAGATGATGGGACAAGAATTCCCACATGCCTTAAATATGAGGCGTTCCATACCACGACCCTTAACTCACAAAAAACCCTGAGATAATGAACGTTAAAGAGTTTGAATACGATGGTTTTGGTTTCAGTAAGATAGTAGATTAGGCGGAAATGTCATATAAAGTAGCTAAAGTTATTCTAAAGCTAAATCAATTATGGAAATTATAACCACCCTGAGTATCGTACCATCATATTTACGAAAAAATAAGTAATCATTTAATTAATATATAACATAAACTGCCGAATTAATTTCTAGGTATAGGAATAATGAAAAAATGTATTTAGTTGGCAGAAATTAAAATAAAATTATTGTAATGAACTAACACAGAGAATATAAATATTTGGTTTTACACAACATATTAATTCAAACAAAATATACTATCACTTACATTAACTAAAGATAAATTACCTCTTGTGGAGTGTTATGGGTGGGTCGTAGGTAACATTAGTAGGTTACATTAATAGTCTGATAGGTCATCATTAGGATCATCCTCATCGATGTCGGTAGATGAGTATGTACTGGCAATGTCATTCAGGGCGAAGATGTCTTCATAAAATTGCGTGTGGTGGAAAGGATTGTAGTTCATGAAAGTCTTCAGGTCAGCTCTAATTTAGCATGTTTTACTGCCACAGGATAGCGGAATTTTTCATGGAGACTATTTTGAGACAGGTCAAAAGTCTGCTGGTTATATATATGTATATATAATCAACGACCTCACCAGCCAGGACTCGAACCCTCGACCTACTGTGTGGGACCAGGGAACACTACCGACCATGCCACAAAGACACTAACGTCTTTGTGGCATGGTTGGTAGTGTTCCCTGGTCCCACACAGTAGGTCGAGGGTTCGAGTACTGGCTGGTGAGGTCGTTAATTATATGTTCAAGGTCAGCGTGTTATATGGACTAAAAATGAAGTATATATATATATATATATGATTTTTTTTTAAGGATCTTTTGAATTGGCTGAAGAATGTTGTAGGTTTTTTTTTACACTACTGCATTGTTTAAAGGGTGAGGCAAGTTTGGGTTGATAACCGGAAGGCCGACTCTCAACTTTAGCTGAAACCGAGTGGACTGCTACCCTTTTAATGCAATGCTATTTTCATGACGATAATTCCTAGCACTCTAGTAACTGTCAGTCCTATCTTCTCAGAAAACGGAATTTTGGGACCTCTGAGAGTTTGGAATTGTTGCTCTGAGCACGTCATATAAGACTTGAGCATGACCAAATTCACACTTGGCCAAATGTAGTTACGGTAATTGGTAGTCTGCCAGTCGCTGGGATATCTCTCTCATGATCCTCCCAGGTGTTCGTAAAAAATGATGAGATCATTAATGCAGACTCGAACATAGTGAAGACCAGATACCACTGTGTTCATAATTCTTTGGAACACGCCAAACGCATTTTTCAGGTCAAATGACATCAGCCAGTGTCACAAAGGTAATTATCTTCTACGTCCTGGGAATCAGTGGCACCTGGCAATATCCTTTCAGCATATCCAGGGTGGTTGTCAGATTTATAATGGCACTGGTGGTGGGTATTATTATGCATTATATTTAGAAAAAAGTTACTCCATATTTTGATGAAATTATTGAATTTGTATCATATACATAGATGGACTTGTAATTATAGAAAAAAGCATACCCTGTACCGAAGAAGGAATCTTAACCTCCAAGTCTCACAGCTAAATTTAACCTTTCACCTATTATCTTTCTTACTTGACCAAGTGGATAGTTGATGGTATGGGTTAAATAGGTGACAATAGGTTCCTAGCACAGTGGAAGCAATCTAATTAAACACTGTATCGTTGTGCAGTATGAAAACACCTAGGGAAAGTGTTGTTCGTGAGATAACACCCAGGTATTATTGTAAAGGTCTGGGAATTAGGGATTGAAATCCCTTACCAGACTAATCAGGTTCTTAATAAATGAAAGTCGAGGACCATGGTTTTCTGAGGAATAACAAACAACCGTTTGAGATTGACATCTCTTTACTATAAAAAATATAACACAAAACTCTGACACCAATCAACAAACATCAAATAATTACGGGAGTCAAACAATTAATGCAGTCAATAGGTAATGGAGTTAATCAATTAAGAGAAGCAAACAATTAAAGGAATCAAACAATTAATGGGAGTCAGCAATTAATGGATTCAAACAATTAATTGGAGTCAACAATTGATAGAATCGAACAATAAAGGGGAGTCAGCAATTAATGGAATCAAACAACCATAGAATCAAACAATGAACAGATATTTCCTACGGCAGTGGCCCTGGGGGAAGGTTCTGGAACACGGTGATGCACACTCAGGGTAGGGAAGCGTCCATTCAACTCCACAATCGAGCGACAGCGGCCGATTGTCTTGAAATGGCAGGAGAACACCGGGGCACAGACGGAATGAGATGAACTGACGGTCGTGGTATGTGGTAGTGGTAGATGACCAGAGAATTGACAGTCGATAGGTGAAGGTCCCACGAGTCTAGGACCTATGATGAGATCACAGCCAGAATTTGACGAACAGCGGGGAAGCTAGATAGTGACTGTATGGCGGCTGGGGTGAATTGCATTGTGCGTGAGGATTGCCTCCAACAGTGGGTAATAATAGTGAACCTCATTGTCATTAAAAATAGGAGTAAATGATACTGCAACTTGGCTATTTTTGAAGCTTCAAGAAGCGTCTGCACAGGTACAAGCTTCGCATCCACACGTCCTATCCCGGCATCTACAATGCTGTCTATTAGTTCATTTTTTGAGGTTACAATTTTATGAACTGAAATTTCAGCAGCATGCAAATATTCTGTGAAATAAAGGAGCCATTCTAATGTCGGGATTGCTTTCCGTAACCTAGTAACAATCCTCCAAACTTGGTTAGACTCCACTATGATTGCATTAACCTTTGATTCTAGAGCAGTAATCGCGTGAAAGGTTTGAGAAATAACACGATTCTGTTGAGATACAGCCTGACGACAACGTTCATTCGGTCCCCCAATTTAGCTACATCATCGGCCGTTGCCGTGCCAAACAAAGCGCTTTGGATGAGACCCACAAAATTAAAGAGACCCCTTTTTCGTCGTGCCTGAGAATGCACTTCTTGAGCAAGATCCGCTTGAGATGCAGGTAGATTTTTCCCAACATCGACGAGAAACTCGCGAAGGTTTTGGAGACGAAAGTGTAGATGGTCTATAGTTTGTGAAACTATTGTCGAATTCTTCGAAGCTGTGCTGAGACCATGAAGGATGTCCAATGCTGATTGTAGTTGGCCGTCGACGTTTTCCATCTGACGCGGAAGTTGGAGTAGTGGTGTGGCTGTAGTTCATACTTGATGTTCACCACGTCCTCAACTATGAGAACGCGTCCGAGAGGTGCCACAAGTGCATCTGGTTTGAAGACTGATGTGGACATGTCCGTCAACACAACGGTGCCACAACAGAGTAGAAGCAACACACTGAAGATCCAAGCCATTCTGTAAGGAATTACAAACGATTTAACGTCTACTCGCAGAACGTAGTTTCATTCAATAGTCATTTGGGACACTCTGCTTCTGGACAATCTGTAAGGATGTATCAATCACAGCATCATCAACTGGAGGTAATACATTTGTCTGGGTCTTCTTCAGACGATCCGCGTGCACGACATCTGCGATCTGTGCATTAGGCTTCCAAATTTTGAATTTGTTGCCTGCTTCTTTTGAGATTATGCGGAATGGACCAGAAAATTTTGCCGAAAGTTTGGAGTTCCTTTCAGGTTCTCTTAACATAACAACGCCCCCATCGTTTAATGCGACAGGTTTAGCATGTTTATGTTGTTTGATGATCATTTCGGCGCGTGACGCCGCTAGATGTGATCGTACTTGGGCATGAATATCTGTAAAGACATGAATTTGTTTTGCCGCGAAATCATCCGTATTATATACCGGATATGGGGCATCTGTAAGGATGTCGTAAGGCAGACGTTTATCTGTACTATAGACAATGTGGTAGGGTGTTTTGCCCGCAGAGCAAAGTTCAAAGTTGTTAGGGATTTCTGGCCTCTTCGCCATTAGGCTATTTCGGCCGGAGCTGATGTTTTCTTTCTTCTTCTAATCTTGCTCTTCTTTTTTGCTACAACTAATCTGATGTTCTTGTTTCTTCTTTTCTTGTTATTCTTGTGTTCTTCTTGTTCTTGGTATTTTGGTTAGTTCTTTCTTCTTGTTGTTTTTTATTGGGGATGAATTATGGTATGCATGAGTGATATGATGGTGATTTACTGACAAACCAGATGAAATGGCTTGTCAGGTGACTAGTTTCTCTGTGATTTTTTTTTTTTTTTTTTTTTTTTTTTTTTTTTTTTTTAAAGTCTTTTGTAGCCCGTGTCTTTTTGTTTGAATATGTGTTGGTGGGTGTCAGTTTAACTTGATAAATGTGAGTGTTGTATGTAATGATAAGGTTTGTGATGTGTTTCTCATGTTGTATGTTTTAATTTTGTTTTATTCATTTTTATTTTCTTTAGGCATGGTTGTATACATATAATAGATATAAAAAGAGTTCATGCGTGTGTCAATCATAGCATGCCGATAAGATGGGTCTCCTTGAGGAAGGTTATTACAACGTCACTGATGGTGACATCATCTTGCAATAGGTTGGGTACAGTCAGCACGAAGCCTTGCTCGGCAGCTAGGATAACCAGCTGCCGGCGCTCTGGTTCGTACTGGCTGCACTCAGTCAGAATATGTTTGATGGAGAGAGTTTGGTTGCAAGTGGAACAGATGGGTGGAAAGGACTGATCAAGGTAGGCCCCTAGGTGGGTCAGATAGGTGCAGTTCAGCCTAAGTCTGGCGAGAACGACCTCTTCCCTCCTATTCTTCCTGTATGCTGAGGGCCAGTTACCTATGTTAGGCTTCCAGGTGTTGTGGAGATTTAGCCTAGTCCAATCATGTTGCCACTTTTCAAATGTATATGTCTTCCCCAAGGAGAGACACGACTGAGTCTCCCAGGGCACATTAGTTGTCTCCCCGAGACCCACAGTCGCTCTTGCTAATCTGTCTGCCTGTTCATTGCCCCAAATGTTACAATGCCCAGGCACCCACACCAGCACAATATTCTTGGCACACTCATGTAATTTATTAATAATGTTGCCCTGTATTTCATTGCTGGTAGTATCACCACCTTCAATTGCTTTAAGAGCTGACATGGAATCTGAAATGACAGCAACATCACTGACATTGCTTGTTATTGCAATGTCAATGGCTTTACTAATTGCGAACATTTCTGCAGAGAAAATAGTTGCATGCCGCGGCAGGCGGGAGCTCCACTCCTCGTCTCTGCTCCAGATACCGGCTCCAACGTTGTCGTCAGTCTTGGACCCGTCGGTGTACACGTGAGTATAGGTGCTGAATCCTTCAAGAAATTGATAGAAAAGTTGCCTCAGGAGCTCAGGATGAAAGTCATTCTTTGCTCCCGGAAGCCACGATGTTTCCACATGGAGGTTGGGGTTCTCCCATGGCGGACACAACGGTGGAACGTATCTATCAACATCTCCGAAATGGATACCAGCACCCTGGCACAAGGTCTGGAGGCGGACAACCGAGGACGGGGACTTACGCAGCTGCAGGAAACGGAAGTTGGCAACAGCACACCAACCTGGGTGGCCTGTGCCGCGCTTCCTAGCCGCACTCAACCCGTACCTTAGCGTCAACATGTCCCTCCTGATGTGAAGTGGAGGGACGTGGGCCTCAACCTCTAGTTTAACTACACGTGTACACCTGTAGGCACCCAGACATAGACGAAGGCATCGGTTCTGTATTCTGGTTAGCCTTGCGAGTGTGGTGTCGCATGCCGAAGCATACAACTGGCATCCATAATCAAGTTTTGATCTGATCAGGGTCTTATACACCATTAATAAAGATTTCCTATCGGCTCCCCATGTAGTACCTGATAAAACTTTCAGGATGTTTGTGACTTTAAGACATTTACTTTCAAGTTCGTTAATGTGGTTTTTCCACGTTAATTTCCGGTCAAAATGAACACCAAGAAATTTTACTGAAGTCTGAAATTTAATAGGAGTATCATTTAATTTTAATACTGGATTTCTAATGTTACGTTTCTTAGTGAAGACTACTCCTACTGTCTTCTCAACTGAAAACCTAAATCCCCATTGTATTGCCCACTGTTCCGCGGCTTTTAGGCCGGCTTGCACCCTTTGTGCAGATAGCCTCTCAACTCGAGAGGAGCGCCAGATTGCGCAATCGTCAGCAAACAAGGAGAATTTGAGGTCACTCAAGCTGGGGGCTGGTGATAGGAAATCATTAATAATTACAAGAAATAAAATCGGGCCCAAAACGCTACCTTGTGGAACTCCATTTTCTAAGACAAATATGTCTGATTTTACGTTACCTTTTAGTTTGACGGAAAAAGTCCGGTCTTGCAAAAAATTACTGATGAAAATTGGCAAATTACCTCTCAGACCCATGGCGTGGAGCTTCATCATGAGGCCAGTCCGCCATGTCATGTCGAAAGCTTTTTCTATGTCTAAAAATACTGCAATTAATGTTTCTTTACTGCAAAGAGCTTTTGAGATGTCAGTTTCAAGACTTATTAAATGATCTAGTGTGCTTCTACCTTGGCGGAAACCACACTGTCGATCATTCAATAAGTTGTTACTTTCCAAAAAATACATTAGTCTACGCTTTATCATACGTTCCATGACCTTACACAGACAGTTTGTGAGCGAAATCGGACGGAATGAGTTGGTGTTATTCGGGCATTTGTCCCTCTTCGGGATCGGTACGACATGGGCAAAGTGCCATGAGTTTGGAAACGTTCTGGACGTCCAGATCTCATTGTACACTTCTAGCAATTTGTCCAGGTTTCCCTGGTCAAGGTGCTTAATCATCTCGTATCGTATACCGTCAGGTCCAGGAGTAGAGCCCTTGCCCTTATTAATAGCAAAGGAAAGTTCCTCTGGGGAAAATGCTCGATTGTAGCCCTGTTCGTCCCCATTCTCGAAGTCGAGATGCAAGAGCTCGGCACGATCACGGAACACGCCGAAGCGTGGATCATGATTGGTGGAGCTACTGGCATCTGCAAACTTCTGGCCTAGGGTGTTGGCAATGGCCTGGGGATCGTCGAGAATCCGCCCTCCACTACTCACCTGTGGGATAAAACTCCTTCCTCCTTTGGATCTGACCCGGTTTATAGCGGACCATACCTCAGAGGAAGGGGTATCCTTGTTAATAGTGGAGACGAACGCCCGCCAAGACTCTCTCTTACACTCCCTGAGAACTCTCCTAGCCTTGGCTCTAGCTTTTTTATACTCAATTAAGTTTACAAGTGATGGAATTCTATTAAATAAACGGCAACTCCTATTTCGCTCACAGACAACTCGTCGGCAGTCTGGTGTCCACCATGGAACTCCAGGCCTGTGGGTTTTTGCAGAAGTCTTAGGAATTGTTAAATCTGCAGCGTGTATTATAGCTTGTTGTATGTGTGTAATTTTGGTGTTGATGTCTTGTCCAATGGTGTCTATACGAACGGCTTCTGAGTATGCCCCCCAGTCTGCCTTCCTAAGGTTGTAGCGCACCTCGGGAGTAGCCGTCGGGGCGCCACACTCATAAGAAATGCAGATCGGAAAATGGTCACTACCCAGAGAGTCGTCGTATGTAGAAAATTTACAATCTAATAGCAAGGCAGCGTCAACTATAGAAAGATCTATAGCCGACGCTGTGCCAAATCGTTCGTCCACTCGAGTCGCACTACCGTCATTCAGAAGAGACAAGTTGGAGTTGAGGATAGCTGCAGCCACCTGCTCTCCCCTTCCGTCACTCCGGACACTGCCCCACCGCAAATGGTGAGCATTGAGGTCGCCGAGGATCATTTTCTTTCCTGGCAGTTGGTTGAATAGCTCCTCAAGCTCACCATCGTCAATGAGCCCGCCCGGAGGACAGTATAGTGAACAGATGGCAACATAGCCAGTCCGAATCTTAACTCTGCACGCGACAGCCTGCAGGTTCAAGTTCAGACTGACTCTTTGCTGGGCGAATGAACTCCGAATGTATAGGGCTACCCCCCTTAGGTTGTCTCCCCTGTAGGACGTGTAGTTGTCGAATACAGGTGGGTCGTCGTGACCCGCAAGTAGCGTCTCTTGTAGGCAAAAAACGTCCGGCCGGAATAATGACATAAGTAAATGAAATTGAGCATTTTTATTCCTAGCACCTCTGCAATTCCACTGGATGATACTGAATTTTAAGTCTGAGAGTTGATATGGTCAGCGTTTTGGGCTTTAGATTTTCCTCTTGTAAATCGGGGGGAAAATTGTTCCAGGGAAGAATCCCCCTCATCAGGTGAGCAGTCTCCCAGCTCCGAAGAGCCAGTACTCTGCTCAGCAGGGGCTCCCTGCCCCGGGGACCTTTCAACAATGCGAAAGGTTGGTGGTTGTGTTGAGTCTCTTGTCAAGTTCTCTAGTGACTGCGTTCTCCTCCTCTTTACTTGAGGGTAGGTAAGGTCGCGAGTCGGTTTGGGTTTTGTGGTCTCGTTATTAGTCATGGTTGTATTAGTGTTCTCGTCTTTGGTTGAATAACCGGGGATTATGAAGTCAGTCTGTGTTGAGATGGTCCTGGTCTCAGTCTGGGTTCCAATGGTGCACATTTTGGGAGGTGAGGTATTTTTGGATACAGCAGATGCAAAAGACATTCCAGGTGTTGGTGTCTGCAAGGACGTCTCCACCTGCCTCTTAGCCTCCTTGTAGTCCAAATTGTTCTCTGCTCTCACCTTACCAATCTCATACTCCCTCAGATAGGAAGGGCACTTCCTGTCTGAGGCAGCATGCTGACCGGAACAGTGGTAGCATTTTTCCTCCGTCTGTGTACAGTCATCGTCCCTGTGTCCGGTCTGAGCACACTTGGAGCATACCTGGGTGTTACGGCAGGCCTTACCAGTGTGTCCAAACCTTTGACAGTTAAAACAACGCATTGGAAATGGAATATACGTTTTGGTCTGGACCCTCTCATATCCTACCAAGACATGAGTGGGCCTAACAAGTCCTTCAAAAGTCAGTACAGCTGTAGTTGATCGTTTGCGTTCACCGTCTGTGGTCTTTCTATTAAAAACGAAAGCATCGACGACTCCTTGATCTTTCATGTGGAACTTAATTTCGTCATTTGTCATCCCCTGAAATTCGTAGCTATTAACTACAGCCTTACAGGTGTTGAGAAAAGCTGGGATATATGGTTCCACTGTTGTTGAATGAAATGTTCTAAGATTCAAGGCGTCCCTCATTTGCTGAGCGTCCTTAACAGTAACTTGGAGTTCGCCTTTTCTTGTCTTTCGGACTTTCTCCACGTCCCCTATCTGATCCTTAATGGCCTTATGTATAATGAAGCCATTAATTTTGTCAAACGAGGTAGACGTGTCAATAGTCCGAAAGTGGATTACTCGGGCCTTCTCAGTTGATACTTGAATGTTTGGTCTTTGTTGCGTAGTTTTGTCGGTAACCGTTACATTGTCAGAGTTATTGTCAGAGTTTGTCGTTGGTCGTGGCAGTCGTGGGTCATGATTGGCTTCCCGCCTCTGCCTGTCCCTGCCTGGACGAGCAGAGGGGGGCTTGGAGCTTCCCCTCCCAGAGGGCATGGTTGGGGTGGCTGGGAACCACCCCTTGGGTACAACTTTGGTTGATACTTTACATATATGATGTTAGTGCACTAAGGTTATGCAAGGCCCTTAGTGCAAAAAAAAAAAATACTTGTACTTAAGGACGACCCCCGAACAGTGGTGTGCCTGCACGATCACAGACGTCACTGCTGGATTGGCCCAGGTTTTCCCCGACCCCCACCGGAAACACACAATCCCACTCCGTGAGGTGTGCACCACTGGGGGGGCTCTAGCACGAATACTGAATTAAAAAAATTCAGCAGGTGCCTCGGCCAGGGTAAGTATTGGAAAAAATTTAAGTAAGAGAGAAAGCCCTCCAACCACGTCAGGAAGGACAACAGTTAGCACTTCCCTCGCAGTTGTGTGGGTCACTCACACTAACTGTGGGGAGGGAATGCTAAGATTGTCAATCCTGAGCGCTCGTGAGGTGTCAAAAAATTATAAAGTGACAAAGCCACTTTTAAAAAGAATGATGAATGGATGGATGGATTGTTAGTGCTTGGTAGCAAGAACAACAACAACAAGAACAGGTGCAAGTAATTGCACAAGATGCAGCGGGCTATGGCGGAAAAAACCGTTACAGTGCAAGTGGAATTGCACAAGATGCAGCGGGCTATGGCGGAAAAAACCGTTAGGAAATCTGTTCTCGCAAGAACGTCCGTCTCCTCCCGTGTCCAATCAGCCTCTGACCGCAGAGAAGAAACAGAACAGAAAAATGCTAGTGACAGGGGGGAAGGAGGTTCAGAGGAAGAATAAAGGGAGGATGGAAGTGAATTTTAGAAGGAGAGAACAGATGCAGTGGCTAGACACTGCTTGCGTGAGGGGTTCAGGGGTGGGGGCAGCTGGGAGGCGACAAGACAAGGCCAGGCCGGCGATTGGTCACGCGTCAGGTGCAGCGCGGTTGGGTTGGGCAATGGATGTTCAGTGCTTGGGCGGCTTGAATGTGTTTTGGTTTCTTGTGTGGAGGAGATGTCTTGGTCTTCTTAGCTTGGGGTCGATTTTCTTCTCACTCTTCTCCTCTTCTTGCTTTCTTGGAATGTCCATTCGTTTGTGTTTGGGTCTTGTTGTTCATCTTCCACGAGAGATGGGCTCTCATAGGTGTGGAAGAAGTCAGAGGCGGTGAGGTTGACCACGTGGGCTTCAGCTTCACGGGCCACGTGGTGATCTTGGTTTTGTGCGGTGGGCGTCTTCTCGACAGTTTTCTTTTCTTGGTTTTTCTTTTTTTGGTTTTTCTTTTGTGCTGGTTTTTTCTTTTCTTGAGAGCGTACAGCAAGGAGGGCCTCTTTGTAGCTCATTTTTTTCTCGAGGCGAACTTTGGCTACCCTGCACTCCTCCTTCCATCTGGGGCAGTTCCGGTCGGCGGAGGAGTGTGGGCCACCACAAGCAGCGCATTTCTTTTCTTCGTTGGGGCAGACCGTGTAGCGGTGTCCAGGGCTGCCACACTTGGAGCAGGTGTCCTCCTGCGCCTCACACTTATTTACAGTGTGTCCATAGTGTTGGCACTTGTAACACCGATTCGGTCTGCAGTAGGGCTTCACTGGCACAGTTACCCACGCCAGTTGAGCCTCTTCGGGTAAGGTGGTGTGGTGTCCGACAAGGGCAGTGGTGTCGGACAGCATCTTTACAACTTGGAGCTGCCCCTGGAGGAGCTCGCTTAGTTCGTCTTGGTCCATGTGGGCAATTTCGGCGTGGGAGATAACTCCCAGCTTCAAGTTGTCCCACATGTAGGCAATCATTTTGAATGGGATGCCGTTGATGTCAGGAATCTCCGCGAGCTGGGCGGGCATGCCCTTTTCGGCGAAGGTGATCCTGATGTCTCCATGGAGCTTTGGACGCTCCACCTTGGTGACTCCCAAGATCCCATTAGCTACAAAGAACTTCTGGAGAACTAGGAGATTTAGTTTCTTGGGGCAGGTCGGCGTGTCCGGACGAATCCGCGCCACGTTATCGAACTCGTAACCGTTCATCGTGAGAGGGTTAGAGAGAGTGTGAGCTATTAACTGACCCATTTATAGACGCTGCAACCTGGGGTAACCAATCCTCCCATGCGTATTGAAAACCACTGACAATTGGACGCAGTATTTCTAGGATTTTACGATTGGTTCTTTCAACAAGGCCATTAGCCTGTGGATGTTAAGCTGTCACAAAAGTTTGTTTAATATCATATTGTGCACATATATGCGCTACTAGCTGATTCTTGAACTCTGTTCCATTGTCAGAGAGCAGAACTTTAGGCGTAGTATATGGACAAGACATATAAGATTCATCACTAATGCATAGGCTACTGCTTCGGCCGTTTTGCTTTTTAGTGGGACCAAGACCACGAACCTTAAAAAATGATCCACACACACTAAGACGTAGCCTGATCCCTGATGACTCATTGGGAGTTGTAACAAGTTAATAGCGACTGTGTCAAAAGGACGGTCTGGTGTAGGATATTGTAGAATCGGTGCAGGTGATCCTGTTGATCCTTTATGTTGAGCACATGCCAAACAATTAGCTATGTGTAATTCTATGTCTTTCTTCATAGTGTTCCATAAATACTTCTTTCGTTAATCCGCTTAGCATTTATCACGACCTTGGTGACCTGCTTGTGGGACATCGTGGAACAATGTCATTACTGCTTTGCGCAACGGGTCAGGTACGACTATTTAAGACACATTACCCTCAGGAGATTTTCTCGTCCTATTGAGTATGTTATGTCGTAATTCAAACTGACTTAAGGGAAGAAATAACTTGGGGAGTTTAACATCCTCACCCGATTCGAGAGCAAAAATAACAGCTGACCAATATGGGTCGCGTCGTTGCTCATCCTCCAGTTGCGAAAGAGTGAATGTTGATACAGGCATGACTGGTGCTATATTTCTTGACAGAGCGTCGGTGACATCATTCGCCCTCCCAGGTAAATACCTAAATTCGGGGTCAAACTCTTGAATTGTCAGATACCAGCGAGCTAATCTACCTCATAAGTTTCTGCCATGGAACAGTTCGGTGACTGCCGCAAGATCAGTAAAAACAGTTATCTTGTAACCAAAGATAATGTCTTTGAACTTCTTAAGTGCCCACACAACGGCTAACGTTTCTAAATGCGTCACCGAAAAACGTGTTTCAGCATCAATTAGTTTGCGACTTGCAAATGCTATCACTCTAAACTTCCTACGCGTATCCTCTTGCATGAGCACTGCTCCGACTCCAATTCCGGAAGCGTCAGTACAGAGAGTGAAAGGTTGAGTGTAGTCTGGGAATGCTAGAACCGGGGCATTGGTTAGCGTTGTCTTCAATGCCGTAAAACTATCTTCGTGTTCAACATCCCATATAAACATTGCATCTTTTTTGAGCAACCTCGTTAGGGGCGATGCTAATGTTGCATAGTTCTTGATAAAGGAACGATAATATTCAGATAAGCCGAGAAAGCTACGCACATGATCATTTGAGGTAGGATGCGGGAACTGAGATACCGCTTTGACTTTATCATTAACTGTATGTATGCCCTCACCGTCAACTACATGACCAAGGAAATGGATTCTGGATTTTAAAAACTCACACTTCGAGAGTTTTATTTTGAGGTTTGCTGTGGAAAGTTTGGCCAACACTTCACGCAGTTTAATCAGATGGGAATCGACGTCCTTACTGACTACTATAAGATTATCCAAATAAGCGCAGACTGTGTTACCAATTAGTCCGGCAAACAGGGATTTTGATCATTCTTTGAAATGTTAGTGGGGCATTTCTGAGACCAAATGGCATTCGTAGAAACTCAAAGAGGCCTAGAGGCGTGCTAAATGCCGTGATTTCTCGTGATTTTTTGTTGAGTGGTATTTGCCAATACCCACTAAGCAAATCTAAGTTGCTAAATACCGCATTATCCTTGCCTAAGGATTGCAATATGTCGCTCAAGATAGGCATAGGGTATCTATCAGGGATCGTTTGATCATTGACGCGCTTGAAATCTATGACAGGGCGCCATCCACCATCCTTTTTCGGGACGAGGAATAATGGGCTATTAAAGGGGGATTTTGAGTGTCTAATAACAATCTCATCTAACATACCCTGTACCATATCTTGCACTACAGCGCGCTGCCTATGAGGTAGTCTATAAGCTGGTACGTAAATAGGGTTGGTTCCCTCCTTTAACGCTAAATGATGGGATGTTAAATCTGTCTGACCTAGCGTTTCCCCTGGCAAGGCTACTATATTTCTACAGTCGGCAAGCAGCTCTAAAAGGCGTGTCTTGCCCTGTGGATGATCGATCACCTTAACATGTGGCGCTATTTGATCTATCCTGGCCAGTCGAGTCTGTTGGCATTTCGCAACAATACCTCGAATTGGGAATATAGTAGGCTGCACCTCGACATTGTTGTGATATACTAGAAAATCACACAAATAACATCCTTTCTTTAAGATTCGTTGAACGCCTGTTCGATTTAGAATCAGTACGTCGGTCAAACCACCAGGGCGTATAGTGCTCAGGGTAGATTCACATGACAGCCCTTTTACCTTACATGTTTCCTGGAGACACACAACATCTGTGCTCGTGTACACGTTGGGTAGTTCGACAGTTGCTTTGGTGATTTCCTCATTTTGGTAATGGAGAGTACTCTTCAACACTGCTGGTACGATCGTCCAACTCTTGCTGCTGTAATCACGCTGGGAAAGTGTGTGGTTGAGGTCAAGAGGTATCTCTGATGCATGATCCGACTTCCTCTTAATAGGATTGGTAGACAACACTTTCGTCCTAGCGGTGAGCATAGGTTCAGAATAACTCATTGCTGTGTAGGAAACACCTTTAAACGTAACACTATTATTACGTGGAAGAACATCTATCATGTTCTTTCGAAGAGTTGGTAGACCAAGTAACCCGTCGGCTGGCAAACTAAACTGCTGGACTATATAGAAGTCCGCGTAGAAGAGAGAACCACGTCTTGAGAATCTGAGTAGTAACGTCACCATTCCTTTGATGCTCAGCTGAGTACCTGAAACTCCTTCGAGCTCAGCGTTACTAGGCCTCCATTTGAAGTTGCGTTGAGGGAATTTACGTTATAACTCGTGATATGATGTCAAGGCCAATACATTAGCGCAAGCACCTGTGTCTATATCAAGAGCCAATCTGGTATTATCCACTCTCACCGGCGCTGACAACACTTCCACTTTGCTAAGCACCGCTACTAACGAGGCCGCTTGAGAAGTGCTGTGAGGAGGGGTGGGGATTACCCTATCTATCCCTCTCCGTGCTGTGGTGTGCGCTGGTCTTCCCCAGATGACTTGTCCTGGGGACGTTTCTGCTTGCGCCTATACGACACCTCCATTTCAATAAGGTCCACTCCCCAGCCTTTATTAGCACATCCCACTCATGTGAACTATGAGATGTCGATTTGTGAAGAGCGCACCATTTGCGCGTTTTCTGGTTAAGAGGAGGTGCTGGTTTGGCTCCCTCACTGTATGACCTTCAGAATGGCTTTGCACCGGGTGTGGCCTTAAAATTTGCACTATTACCTCGGAGCTGAAAACAATCTTCCATTACGTGGCCACGTTTATTACAATGTGCGCATCGTAAAGATGTTTTCTGTTTATATGTCAGGCGGGGAGGAGCAATCGGAGCTAGCTCTGTCGCATAAGGAGTCTGGGAGTGAGGCATCTGCGCCATCTGAGGCAGCTGGGATTGCGCTATAGATGTCAAGGGTTGCGGTGACGTCACTGAGGGCTGCGCCAGTAAGGGGCCCGTAGCCTGGGGACAGAGCTTATTTGCGTATTCCACCATATCCAGGGGTGGTTCATACTGTACTTCCTGTGCCTAGCTATATAAGGGACGACGGACGGAAAGGAGAAAACTTATTAGTTCTATCAATGTTTTCACATTGTGCGCTGACATATCACCCTGCGCATTGTACCAGTCTGAGGACCGGAAGATCGCTTGCATATCCTGGCGAACCTCGCCTGCAATGTCGACAGCGTCGACAGGCGTTTCATTGCCTATACCTGGAGTACAGCGATCCAACCATCTGAATATCCATTGCAGCTGGCCCAGCTGTGACCTACCCCCAAAAATCCAAATTAACGTTCGCTTAAACTTTTCATAGTCAGGGCTTTGCAAACCAAAGGCATTCAAACGACTGCCAGCATAGGAACCCTGCGTTATATGGGAACGTACATATGCTTTTTTCTTCGTCAGTCGTTTTGTGACTAGTGCGCATGCTATCTTCACATGCACGAATAAAATGTGCGACCCTATAATCATCTTGTCCCGTGAAATTTCGAACATAGTCGCCGCGCTGCATGATATTAATAACATTATCAGATTTAGGTGTGGTAGTAGTACTGGTGTGAGGGATAGAGGACGCCATTGTAGTGTTAGTATTAAGCAAGTTAGTATTCTTACTCTTAACAGAAGGCTGGGTTAATAAGGTTGTTACCGATTTAGCAACAGACACACTATCACCTGTAACAGGGGTAACTGTTTTTATGTACTTAGGTGAGGTACTGTATTGATTACCAGATCGTAGGGTACGACGGTTTAAGTCGTCAAATGATTCGTCAATAACTTTCTCACTACTTCCTACCTACTAATTTAACTGTGATCCGGACTCAAAATCAATGTCAGTCTGTGCTTGATCATCGACGAGTTGGTTACAAGCAAACAGTTGCGCTAGGCGTTCAATGTCATCCACTCTAGACATGGGAAACTTAGAAATTATCTATTAGTCCCCCTTGGGTCAATGAATACTTAACAGTAAAAGCAGATCACTTGCCTCTCATTTACAAGACATATGAATATGAATTGTAGTTAATTATTAAACTATCAATAAGAAGACAGACACTTATAAACCACTGTAAATTATAGGATTTCAATACATTAATCTTACATTCGACGCTTTATCATTGAAATAATCCTATCCGACGAACCTATCTGTGTGAAGATATCTCTCGAACGTGTTCATGTGTGTAGAATTATGTAATTTAAATACCTATTTATACAGGGTATTACGTCTGTATAGAAAATGTGATCCTTCAAGCCGAGTTCTGAGTCGAATGTTGGGTGGAGGGTGGGTGGGGCCTCTTCCTAGTGATGCGGCACTGCTCCTGGTTTCCTTGGCAACGATGAGACGCTTCTGCCTTGGCGAGAGAGGAGTCCACTGCAAACTAGGGGAGTTTCTCCACGGGAGATCAGAAACTGCTGATGATTGGTTATCACTCTGGTCGTTGCTGGGTCGCTAGCGAAACTGCGGTGTGCCAAGTCTTCACAGTCTACGTATGTATGGAGATCTTGTATGATGACACCGGAACTTCGTAATTAATGCTGGCGACACAACAAAACTGTTCAGCTGCAGGTGATATACCAATTGTTAGTCCAGGTTATGAAACCTTTCTTCAACACTGCAACACTGTAACTAGAAAATGCTGAGTGGGGTCTACTTCAACGGGCACAATCTGGATATATACCAACAGGCTGTAACATATGTATATTACGAATTCTGCACGTATTTGTATGTGACAGAGATAAGGAGCACTCACTAAATATCGTCTCAATAAGGGATATAATTTTAAACACTCGGATTATGTAACGCTCGCTGTGCGGGCTTACAGAAATGCTGACTATTGGACTCTTCCTTCTGGGAGAGTTGCCCGCTCACGTGTCCAACTCATGTCTTACTCATGGACAGTGGAAAGTTACAGGGTGGTGAATCTGAATATAATATCAGATGTATTGACCCATTTATATAATATGTTCTGTTGATGAGACGGGCCCATTACATAGTGAATAATTTGGTATTGTACAATTGGGTGAATATTTATATAATACAAATGGTGCTGTTACAAGCAGACAATGTGGTGATGAAGGAACACAACAGACAATTTGGTAATGAAGGAACGCATTATATATTATGGTGATGAAGGAACACGGCAGACAATGTGGTAATGAAGGAACAGAGCAGACAATGTGGTTATGAAGGAACGCAACATATATTATGGTGATGAAGGAACACAGCAGACAATGTGGTAATGAAGGAACGTAAAGTATATTATGGTGATGAAGGAACACAGCAGACAATGTGGTAATGAAGGAACACAGCAGACAATGTGGTAGTGAAGGAACACAGTAAACAATGTGGTAATGTAGGAACACAACAGACAATGTGGCGATGAAGGAACCAGCAGACAGTGTTGTTATGTAGGTAACATTACAGGATGTGGCGATGCAAGAACACAACAAACACGTGTATGGTTAAAAATGGATATTACAGTTATATTATATGTGCGTATGTAGGACTACTGCGCGTAAATATGCTTTGTGTGTAGGATCATTAGGTTTGCTTGTTACTTTACGACAGGTATCATTATTTTTCACTTTTAGTTGAACCCTTCGGTGCCATGCTCTACAGTACAGTATATTTGTTGTCTTAAACTATACCACGTCCCACATTCCTCTATCAGTAAAAGTGGTTCACCGTTATTAATCCCTCGACAGGTACAAGAATGATGAGATACGTCGCGGCTGTTTCCTGTTGTGGCCTGATGGTGAAACGAGCATATCTTATATGGAATATGTGTAAGTATACAAACTTTTTTTTTGTCGTTATCCTTCGATTTCAAGAAGAGACAGAGAAAAATAATATTCTATATCATACTCGGGTTAGTACAAATAATACTTTTCTAATTTGATGCATTAAATCACCTAAAGGACAAAGGCCAGTTGTGTTTTGACATATTGTGTGTGTGTTCAGCAGAGTATCTACAGCTCCCAGATATTCCTCTCTCCCTCATACAGTTTCATCAGTGAATCTCGGTCTCACTCTATTTTTTGCTCACACCATATTTTTTTTCTACAGTCCTGGTTACCATTTGACCTCTCTACAAGCCTCTTTCATCTCATTATTTTTCTTTTCAATTTACTTTGGATTCATATGTGACTTTTTTGCCACACGACTATTTTTTTTTAAACAATGGGGATACTTATTGGTATCCCGAAAACGACCCTCCGAGCCATAATCTATTTTTTCAAACCAAACATACTGGATTCGGTTCAGGTTACTTTTAAGTGATCAGACTATTGCTGTTGAACATTCGGGCGAAGTCTTTGGCTGCCTACCGCCCACCTGAATGATTTTTCAACATGTTATATTTGAGTAGAAGGAGTCTCTGAAATACAATATTTGTCAATTAAGATGAGAAAATAACGAAAAAAATGTCCAAATTACTATTCTCAAGAAACCGCTTTTTACCCACGTGATGTTTACTTTCAACACCGACGAGTTCTCGTCTCGCCCATTGCAATTTTGAAAATTTATCAAGCATTACATTACATTCTTGTAGGTTCAAGTATAGTAATCATCTCACTTTTTTGGGATAGACGGAGGTAGTACCATTTTCCATTTCCAATATATTATATAGAAAAGTTTGAAGATGTGGCAAATGTGCTTGGTACCTCATGAACTTGGTTTATGGCTTAATGTTTAGATATGGAAAGTGTAGTGTGTTTATTTAGGCAGAAATGTTTATGTGTTATAAATAGAATTGAATAATTCCTAAATGCGCTTTGATTTTGTTATATCAATACGGTATCCTATACGCTACTTTGTATGGTGTCATAATTACTTGGGTAATTTAGAAGGGTAAATATTAAACGTAATAGTTTGCAAACATGTCGCTGAGCCGTGACACAAGCCGAGAAATTCTTTATGAAAAATTTTTCCCGAGTATACGAGTATTTCGCTGTTTTGGCTGTTGTTCAGGTGGAGTTTAGGTACTACCAGTGTTCGTTAGGTTAGGTTAGGATAGGTTACATTACATAGGTTTAGAGGAAAGATTCGAACCTAACCACTTACAGAGCGTTTAATATGCCTAGTCCTGTCAATTTCAAGGACTCGGAACTACCAACCCTCTTGTTTTGTGGCATTACGGTCACTAAAAAGTAGCCCGAATGAACTAGCTGTTATTCGAGTTAATGCCCGAAATAGGAAACTGGCTACTCTCACCTACAAGTACCCAAGAGTTAAATATTTCTATATTCATACTCTGCCACCTCAGTGTTCATCCTCAAACAGGCGAATGCAATGAAACATGTCTCTTGTGGACCGTGTCTACGTTCTTTCAGATGCCCTAGTAACCGTTCTATCATTTACAACGTGCAAACTTATAGGCATCTAAAATATTTAAACATACAGTAGTACCTATCACTATGTTACCAATCCCAAAACATAATCCATCTAATTCTAACGCCAAAGTTTATCTTCATTTATATTACTTTCTAACGCCGTAGCGTTTTCTTATAATTTACCTGTTAATTCTTTGTCGTTTCGAATTTGTTGTAGTTTTATTCCTCTTATTTTGTCAAATACGATTTCTTCTGTTGCCATTTTGCGAGAACGTGTGTGAAATAAACCTAGGAATAAAACTTTTCTATCATACGCCATTCTTACTGGTCGTAGGTAAAAATAATATGGGGTAGTTTACTAAAGTTCACTTAAATAGCATAATTGCAGTTTATTGTTGTACCAGGCATATAGTAAGAGGATGTTAATTTTATATGTAACCAGTAAAGATGTATAACAAGGAATAGATCGTGTTTTTACAACTATGACCTCGACCATTGATCCAATGACTTCAAAATTAATTAAAAGAAAGCTATATCTTCCGATGGGGAAGGCAACTATGCGATGTCATATCCAACCTGTAACTAAATTATCTGACAACAGGCAAGAACAACAACAGTGACAGTGGTGACTGCAGGGCACAGGCTGTAACTGACATTGGTAAATTTGTCATATGATAATATGAACGAATAAAAATAAGTAATTAAACGATAAAATAATTACTGCTAGAACTTAAATATGTCGTTAAGTGAAAAAGAACAAATTAAAAATTGTCTTATTATTATGCACACAACATAAATATATTGACATACACAATTATATTAAACTAAAAAAAAAACAACAAAAAAAAAAAAACAGGATTTTAACAGAGCATATGTCATCAACTTTGTGTATCCAACACATGGAGGATTTTTACGATATAATGTATTAGACAACTACAAAAGGATTACAAAAGAAAATAATTTTGAAGGATGAGAGAAATTTAAAACTAAGAGACACTGAGTGGGTGATGTAAAGTACAGTACACTGGTTTGAATTTTTGAAAAATAGCTTAATGATGAAAGAACTTACTAATTCTTTTAGAAAGTTGCCAACATAGATAGATATTTAACCTATTTTGGGCCTACTGAATCTCAAAACCAATGTTGTCAAACTGAACTCTTGAGTCCAAAGCGGTCTAATTTACGATTTAAAAATGGTCTATCAATTGCACCATTGCATAGAAGTTTATACTTTTCTGAAATGATTTGTCATTTTACAGTTTACCAAGCTGGAAGAAAAATACACTTTATGGACATTATGTACTAGGTAGGTAGTAGGCAGCTATCAAACTGGGAGGTACTACCGAATGGGAAAATATTGGAAGCTTAATGTGTTGTCTAATGGTAGATCCTACTGCTATATGGTGTTCTCGACTTTAACCGTTGATTCTTCATGAGTTAATGGAGCTGGAACATGTAAAAGTTTATTGGGTTTTTAGTAGCGAAACCCAACTGGTCCCCTTCTTCATGTGTTAGGAAAATAAATTATATACAGTTTCAAGTGCATATCACCATAACTTAATCACTGTAGCTATGAGTGTTAAATGAGGATAGAGGCTATCTTAGATTAGCTCAACTAAATACGTTCGATTGATGTGAAAGTGGGAGTGATAGTGAGTAGAGACTGCTCGAGGGAGAACAGGATATATCAGACGTTCTCCCTCGAGGAAGGACGGAGCTCATCAGGGATCTCTCTAAATAACGTCCTCCTCTAGAGAGTGTTATCAAATTGCTGCCCTCAATAGGTTGGCCAGGGAGCCGGTTACTTATGACTTGACTTAACACTAAGTGACGCGCCTTCCTGTGGACACACCTGATCACGTGCTCTGAACATGTCACCTAATAGCTAGTGGAAAGTTACAGGGGCTGATAGTTATACAACACTAATGTAATTAACCCACATATATATAAGTACTTCTGCCCATGAAATAGGCTAATACATCGCTTGGTCACAGCTTTGTGTGAAATATAACAAAGTGTAGATCTGCTTTAAGTATCCTGGTGGTCCAGGGGTTAGCGTTCCCCGGTCACAGTCATAGGCTCGTGGGCCGTGGGTTCGAATCCTGGCGGGTTGAGGTGTTGATTGTATATATATATATATATTATAATAATATACTAATAATCAAGACACCTATAAAATAAAATAACCTACAGTATCACGACGGCTAACGTGTAATGATATGCTGTAGAACATTTCAATGCGTGTATAAATTTACTGTATGTCTATGACATACCTATTCATTGTTGGCTTGACACGAAGAATTCTTCCTGGAATTTCTTGAAGGTGAAACTGTTGCCTCAAATCCTGTAGACTTGAGGAGTGTGTAGTCACTCACAGGAGACACAGCTGATATGAAGGTCACGGGGAATGGGTCAGTGTCGACGAAATTTCCTGAGTACAGCAAACTGCTCCGTGGCGGTGAAGTCCAGGACTCTGCCGTTCACTGGGCACACTAGTGCATCCACCACGCCACACTTCAGAATGATGACACAATCTCTACAACCTTGAGGTCAGAGATGGGATGTGTCATCCCGCCATTCGAAATGGCTCAGTCGTGGCGTGACCACCCAAGGGGACAGACGTGCCCATAGGTGCTCTTGACTTCCGGATCGTCCCACGAAGGTCCCCTCCGCTGGCACGTTTTGCCAGCATGGGGGGTCGACATAAACGTCCCAGAAGAGGCTCTCTCATGGACGCAGACATCTCTGATACTGATGCCATTACCAACTCGCCTGGTCATACTGAATCCAACACCCTTCAAGAGTCAGACCCCAGTGATTATGACAGTGACGGTAATGTTTCTATGGGAAACGCTAGCCACAGTGGAAACACCAATGCCATGTACCCTATCACCCTGCCCTCTGCCAAACAAACAAGTAAGCTGAATCTCCACTTCCCCAAGGACTCTCTGAAAACTGTAGAGAAACGCTTTAATTGGATGATGAAGTACTGCAGACAGCACGGTTTCAGCATTGAATTCCGACAAGGTAAGAACCGGAACTTTATCAAGTGACAGACTTCTGAGGCCTAGGAAACACTTAGTACTGTTGGCTTTGACCGGGTCGTCCTGCTGCCCCCCCCCCCCCAACTGTAGACGCGGATGAATGTTGCCACATCCTAGTGAAACGTTTCCCCTTATACGCTTCGATGCGCGTGACTTTAACTCTAGTATACTGAGTATACGTCGCCATTACCGGCGGAGAGTTCCACAACCCGCTGTCATTGTCAAGTGGAAGGGAAGGGAGTGCCCAATCACTGTGAATGCCCACCCACTCTTACCCCCACTGTATGCAGAAGCCTATCATCCTGAGCCTGCATATTGTGTTGTCTGTTCTCATTGGGGTCACAACTTCACTGCCTGCTGTCGTCGTGATCGGCCGAGATGTTGCTTCTGTTCACGTAACCACAACTCCGCCGCCTGTGCCCAGAAAATCAAAGACCACCATAATAGTGGTCGGGTGGGCTATGTAATTAATCCCAGATGTTGTAACTGTGGCGGCCGGCACAATGCTGACTCACGGCAATGCCCCAATCGCTCGTCTGTTCCATGGGAAAAGCCTCCCCGAAGGCCAAGTCTACCACAACGCCCCCCCCCCCCAGTCTTCCGGGCCACACCCCCCCTGTATACCCTGTGTCTCCAACAACGCCTTCTTCAACAACACCTGCCTCTGCCTGCCCTCATCTGGCTACAACACAGCAGTCCCGGCCGTCTCCTAACTCAACTACTACTGGGACTCCTCCCCGTCTCTACTCTGAGGCTGTCAGGCCTTGTGCTCCCACCGGTGCCCCCCCACAACCCTCCGCCAGTGACATGACACAGATCATATCCCTCTTCCAAGAATTTACCAACCGTATTGAAAAACTCTTCGCTACACTCTGTACCACCATCTCCCACCTACTCCTGCCCTCTGTTGCCACCCAGTCACTCCTCTCTTCTGGTTTGACACAAGCTGTTGGTCCCCCTGTGAGCCTCCCCTGCTCACGGCCTACTCCACCGCCGGCGGCCTTCACTACTGGTGTAGCGCCTACCAGGCCTATCCTGGTGTGTCCTGCTGCCCCCGAGCGAAATCCTGCCCCATCCTCACAACACTTGGTGCCTCAACCTGTCCTCCACCCACCGCAAGCCGCGCCCGCTACCGTGTTTGAGCTGTCTCCAACAGGGCTACCTGGACCTGAGGACACCACCTCCGGCTACCTGTACCCCACCGACATGTCGACGAACACACCATCACAATAACACTAAAAGGTGTATCCCTCAATGTTGTCAATGCCTATGTGCCTCCCCCCACCCCGACTGTACCTGCCCCACCACACCATATCACCTCCACCCCCATTGTACTTCGCCACGCCTAGTACATTGGCAACCCTGAGCCTGGCCGCACTCTTTGTAAACTTTGTGGTCAACAGACTCTCACACCCTCTTTCACCACATCCTCATTTGCCCTATGACCTTCCCCCTACAGGGGTGGCACCTCTTCCCTCCCTGATCAGATATCCCTCCTCCTAGTGACAGGCCTGGCACTTGACATTATTAGGGACCTGTCACACTTTGCCATAAACAGATAAATTGTACCGGGAATTTTCCCCCCACACACTCATACTTGTCACTTTATGTAACTTGCTGACAAAACCCATGACCCTTCAGGCCATTTACGCCCTTAATGCATGAGTCATAAAGCCAAGCATGAACTCCGCATGCTTCCCAGTTGGGCACTGTATACGCTTCTGCGCTTCACCTCGCACAGGATGTAAGGGGGTGCCCAGTAAACTAGCCACCTCGTGGGCAATCTGTAAATATAGATTCGAAATGGCTGACTCACGTCCTCGACAGAAAACGATTCATTTGCAGAACTAAAGTTCACTTCAGCTCACAGGAGTTTTGCCATATAACTGGGAAATGGTTATAGATAAAAAAAAAATTGTACATCATCTTGGATGACAAAATAAGTATCACCCAACATCAAACATCTCACGACGGTATATACTGTAGCCATGTGCACTTGAAAACAAATAAATTTCAGGAACAAAAATTTTTCACAATTTCTTGGAGTACACTTGACTAACTGTAGCCTGTAGACTGTAGACTGGTCCTTATATGGGTCTGTAGATCCGCTGCTAACTATGTAACTTTTTATAACTAAAGCTTCTTCTGTAAGAGCTTTATAACTAAAACTTCAAGCTAACACAATATGTTCTCGCCCTTAACCATTGATTCTTGATGAGTTAATGGAGCTGGAACATGTAAAAGTTTATTGGGTTTTTAGTAGCGACACCCAACTGGTCTTTTTCTTCATTTATTAGGAAAATAAATTATATACAGTTCTAAGTGTATATCACCAAAACTTAATCAATGTAGCTATGAGTGTTCAATGAGGACGGAGGCTATCTTAAAGTAGCTCTACTACATAAGTCTGATTGATGTGAGAGTGAGAGACTGTTCAAGGGAGAAGGGAATATATCAGACGTCCTCCCTCGAGGAAGGACGAAGCTCATCAGGGATGGCTCTAAATAACGTCCTCCTCTAGAGAGTGTTATCAAACTACTGCCCTCGATAGGTTGGCCAGGGAGCCGGTTACCTATGCCTTGACTTCGCACTAAGTGACGCGCCTTCCTGTGGACACACCTGATCACGTGCTCTGGACATGTCACCTCATATATAGTGGAAAATTACAGGGGATGATAGTTATACAAGACAAATGTAATTAACCCACATTTATAAAAGTACTTCTGCCTATGAGACAGGGGCTAATACAATGGCATCTCCAAAATTATGACCAAGTCCGTGGTTGCTGATCTGTCTTTCTGCCTCATTTATACACATTTGCAGAGGAGTGCATGATAGTGCATAATAGTCTTTGAATGCTGTCCGTGTAGACCTTTTAATGTGGCCACTTATGTTAGATGTAGTGTTGCATCTTGTAATTGCGTTAAATAATAGGACTGATGGCAAGCATTCAGGTGGTAAATTGGCAACAACATTCCTTACAGGGATAAACCATCCAGCCATCATTCAAATTGTGTTGCTTGTTATTTGAAAGGAATGCAAAACTAAGAGAAGCAAAACATCTGTATCCTTTGCAGGTATAATTACAAGGTCTGCATCAGCATGCATTGTATGTAGGACTACTCTTGTGTCAGTTTCTTCGAGATTGGCTGATAGTTGTTCGCTCATATTTCCCGCCTCTGCTAACGACCGTGTAATATTTCAATGTGATTCTGATCTTTTAAAACGTTGTTTTTGCATAATGTAGTATTATTGATAAGTAATTTGTCTTAGTATGCCTTAGTGTGGGTGAAAATAAGCATATATTAAATGCATCCTCCGAAAGTGTGAATTTGCTATCAGAGTTTAACAGTTAATTCATATATAATACTTCTGGTAAATTTCCTACGTACTTATGTTTGAAATAATGAATAAACTCATTTAGAAATTCATCATTACTTCAGGATAAAATCGGACATATTTGCAACAGCCAATTAGCTGTAACTTTTGAGGAGGGGGCGGGGCATATTTTCTCAGCTGGGAAAAAACGCGCTATAGTTAGGTATTATTTGTAAATAAAAGTTCTCATGTATATGGACTGTTGAGATATACTGTATATGTAGCCTGGCTGGACATATTTGGCACAGGCAATCCCTATGGAGGTTCACTCTGCTTAAAAATAAAATGATTGAAAAAGCCTTGTGAGAAATAAAGCAAAGCCTAGGATTGCTTTAGTTGTACATGTGGTGTGTTGGTCACACAATACATATATTATAAATATATATATTAGTTCTTGAATTGATAAGTGGCAGGGCTGAAGTATACACTTTGTTGATTTTCTTTTATTGTCGAAAATATTGTTTCACAGGTACTGAGTTCAGTTGAGAATTTATTGCACCTTCTATACTAAGGGAAGTGTCTTTGTGCACTTCAGGAGAACACCTACGTGAGGTGTTCACTGGGTAAAAAGTGATATGAGAATCTCTCTCTCACACCAGGGAGAGAGGGTGGACAAGCAGGCCTCAAAAGGAAACGTGTCAGATGTTTGTTGCTGAGATGCGCTGACCCAGCTTGACCTCGCTCACTCCCAGAGGAAATGTAAACTCACCAATTCATTCATACACATTGGTGAATGACCTGGTGAATATTTTGGTATTATACAAATGGTGCTGATACACCGCTGGGCTACCTCCAAACAATGTCCTCACGGATTAAAACCTAGGTGTACCTAACCTTGTTACAAAAGGTGTGCTTAGCTAAACTTTTACTTCGTTTTTGTAATTCCTTCCGGTTAGTTTTCTTAGAAACTATTATGTACCAAGAAGAAATCTTCCTGTAACAAATTATCATAACAATCAAGGAACTGATAAATATGATGGTAGGTATATTAAAACCAGGTAAGATTATACCGGAAGATAAACATAAAGGAAGAGAATCCTGTAAGTCAGGAAACTGTGTCTCATTAATATAAGATAGGAGGTTAAGCTTATCAGAAACAATATGAAGATTACTGAAACTTATATTAAAGGGAAATGGTATGAGAATCAGCTCAGAAGTAATATTTGTGACAAATACAAGATGACGGCGAGTAGGCAAGGTTGTGTTTGCATTACTGCTAATTTCACAATAGTCTGGTGCTATATGATAACCTTCTACCATTAAACGTTTGCCTACATCCTGACATATAAGTATCACACTGGTTTGAATCGGGAAAAAGAAATATTGCACATTAATGACATGTGAGTGAAACACTAACCTATGCGGTATTGGAGTGTATACACATTGTTGTAGAGCTGTAGAGGCATTAGTTTGTAGCAGAGCTAAATCACATGAAGCCTCAGTGGCCCGTGTGAAAGCGAAAGCATACACCGGACAAATATGCAAATGCAAATATGTTGACTTACAATGATTTAGGACTTCATGCTTAGCCACAGCAACTCATGAAAAATCCTCTGATACTACTATTAGTTCAGTTTGCTTGTTCAGAATTAATATTCCCTCATTCGCTTTTAGTGGAAATGGTTCAAAATGCCATGCATTAAATTTTCTTTTTATTTTATTTTAGTGGAATGTGTATTAGTATTTCCCTGTGTGTTAATGTTGCTTCTAATAAGGGATAATAATATTCCACTTCATGCTCCTGAAAAATAGGAGTTAGACGATAATTAGTTTTAGATATATGCAACGCGGCAATTAGTTGATGAACTGGCAACAACTGTGCATCAACACGACCTAACCCTGCATTTACAAGATTAGCAATGAGCCTATTACTGGTTTCTATGAAAGATTGTACAGAGGCCTCAGCAGCAATGCATGTTTTCAGATAAGCAGAGTTGCCATTCCAGTGTAGATTCTGACCTAATGAATCCCTCGACAATTTGTGTTAGTTGATTAGTTTGTTCAACAACAGCATTCATATGAGAGGTCAGAATTTGAATTGCCTTGTAGAACTGTGCAATGGCCCTATTTTGTTTCCTAACCGTGTCTGAAACTGCACTCATTTTACATCCTAGTTTAGCTTCATCTTCGGCGGTTGCCGTACCAAACAAGGTGTTACTTATTAAGCCTTACTCGTTTGAGTAGACTATTCATACGGTCGTATTGAAGAGAGATGGTCTGAAGGATTGTTGTAGAGACTGTGGATTGTTGTTCGAGATCTTGCGAGGTTTGTATAGCTGTTTTAATGTGGACAGCTATCGACCTCAGATGCACTGGCATGCGCTTCAAGTCATGGAGCTCATATTTGATAGTTACAATGTCTTGTACTACCAGTACTTTCCCTAGTGGGGCAACTAAGGCTCCGGGTTTGACGACGTCTGCTGGAGAGGCGGATGGTGTCACCACGCTCCAGACCAATAGTAGTAGTGATATCCAAGCCATGTCTGAAATAGGCTAAGATAATTAACAATTTGTGGTTGCTGATCGTAGTTTTAGACGACATGTATTGTAACATTTGACGTTGGCTCAACTACTTGGAATTTGTTTCTCTGTTCTTTCGCTTTAATCATGTATGGACCTGTGAATTTAGGCGAGCGTTTTGATATGCGTTCCGGTGCTTTTATCATTACTTTGTCTCCTATTTCTAATTTTATAGGCTTGCTTTTTTATGTTGCTTGCAGATCATTTCAGCACGTGCGGCTGCTAAGTGTTTTCGTACTTTTCCATGGATGCTCGTGAAAACAATAATTTGTTTCTTGGCATAATCATCCATGTTGTACACAGGTTGTGGAATTCCTGCTAGTAGATCATATGGCAAGCATTTATCGCTACTGTAAATTATGTAGTATGACGATTTGTCTGGAAAGCTATTTATAGATCCATTGATGGATGCTGCAACCTGTGGAAGTCAGTCCCTCCACGAACTATGCATTTGATTCACCACATGTCGGAGAATCTCAAGAATTTTTCTATTCGCACGCTCGACCAACCCAGTTGAAGATGGATAGTAGGCGGCTGTGAAGGTTTGTGTAATGTCATATTGTTGACATATTGCAGCTAAGAGTTGATCCTTAAATTCTGCCCCGTTATCCGAGAGTATCACTCTAGGTGTAGAAAAAGGACAGATTAGATGAGTGACTTATGCATGAGCCACTGATTCGGCGGATTTATTCTGCAATGGTGCTAGTAACACAAATCTAGAGCAGTGGTCAATGCAGACAAGTACGTAACTAGAGCCTTGATGGCTTTTTGGTTGTTGCAATATATCGATTACTCAACTTGTGTTTTGCATAAGATAAACATTTAGCAATGTGATTTCGATGTCGGTCCTCATAGAATTCCAATAATATTTTTGTTTAGTTTCTGGATGCCCAGCTTGGGTTGCATCATGGAAGAGGGTGAGGATGTTTTCCTTTAACGATGTAGGAATAACAATTTGAGAGATTGACTCTTGTTGTGTTTTCACTGAGCGATATATTATGTCTTGCCGTAGCTCAAACTGTGAGAGTGGTAGAGGTAATTTGGGCAAATTTATCTCAGCTCCCGATTCTAAGGCATATATAACCTTGGACTATAATGGATCCTGTAACTGTTCCGCCCTTAATTGTGACAGGGTGAATGTAGGTAGCGGTGTGACAAAAGCTATGTGTCTAGATAGCGAATCAGCTACCACGTTCGCACGGCCCGGCAAATACTTGAAGTCGGGTGCGAACTCCTGTATGGTCTGATACCAGCGTGCTAAACGCCCTGATAAGTTCTTCCCATTAAATAGTTCTGTCACGGGTACATGATCTGTGTGGACTGTGATCCGATATCCCATAATGAGATCCCGAAAATGCTTGAGAGCCCACACTACAGCTAATGCTTCTAAATGAGTAGCTGAATAACGTGTTTCTGCAGCGTTGAGGGTACGACTGGCGTATGCTATTACCCGCCATTTTCCTCGATAATCAGTTTGCATGAGCACCGCCCCTAGACCTAGGCCCGAGGCATCAGTACACATGGTAAATTGGTTTTGTGTAGTCGGGAAAGGCTAACACTGGAGCTTTCGTTAAGGCGCTCTTGAGGGCATTAAAACTGTCCTCTTGTTCCTTATTCCATGTAAACTCCACATAATTTTTGAGGAGTTTTGTGAGTGGTGATGCTAACTTGGCATAACCTTCAATGAAAGAACGGTAGTATCCTGATAATCCTAGGAAACTACGAAGTTGATCTACGTTCTTGGGACAAAAGAATTGTTTCACCCCCTTTACCTTGCAATCTATTGTGTGTATACCATTCCCATCTGCTACGCGTCCAAGAAATTGGATTCTGGATTTGAGAAATTCACATTTGGAAAGTTTCACTTTCAATCCAGCTAGATGTAGCTTTGTGAAAACTTCTCGTAGCTTCTTTAGATGACTTGTAAATCTTTCCTTACTATGATAAGATCATCTAGATAGGCATTGACTGTGTTACCTATCATTCCAGCAAACAAGGTGTTTATCATTCTTTGGAATGTTAGCGGCGCATTTCTTAAGCCAAATGGCAGTCTTAAGAATTCGAAATGTCCCATAGGCGTACTGAACGCAGTTATTTCGCGGGAATCCTCATGTAAGGGAATTTGCCGGTACCCGCTAAGTAAATCTAAGTTGCTGAAGACTGAGTTATCTTTTACTAGTGACAGTAATAAGGCAGTTAGGACAGGCATTGGGAACCTGTCTGGTACAGTTAACTGGTTGACTCGTCGAAATTCTATGACTGGTCTCCATCCTCCATCTTACTTGGAAACTAAAAATAAAGGTGAGTTCCATGGTAATGAAGAAGTTTGGATCACCTTTTCGTCCAACATGTCTTGTACTATTTGCTGGACTACCGCTCTTCTGCAGTGGGGGTAGCCTATATGCTGGGATGTAGATTTGGTTAGCTTCCGGTTTGAGTGGAATATGATGATTTGTCAACGTTGTTTTACCAAGGGGTTCTCCAGGTAATTATATGATTTCCTTGAACTCGACTAGTAATTCTAAAAGATCACCTTTGCCTCGAGGATGAACAACTACTTTCAAGCGTGGCGCTACATTATTTACAATATGTGATTTTTCGTCCGATTTACCCTGTGTTACACAACTTATTGGTAATTCTAATGGCTCTTCGACAACCGCTTTGTCATTAACAAGGAAATTACCTAAACAACACCCCTTTCTTAAGGTTATGGGTTCCCCAGTTTTATTGAGAACGAGGACATCTGTGAGACTACCTATACTAACAGTGCTTAAGGTACACTCAAATGACAAACCTTTTACTCGTGAGCTTTCACTCAGACACACAACATCTGTTCTTTCACTCACATTTGGCAAACATACTGTGACTCTAGTTAGTTCCTGGCTATGTAACCGTTGTACACCAGTTAACACAGCAGGCGTTAGAGTCCAGTTTCAGAAAGTGACTCTATGACTAATTGCTGCTGTGACAAAGACTCCCCCGCGCCTGTCGAGGCAGTTATTACACGAACACCCGAAGTAAGCAATGGATGTGAAGTTTGATATGTTTGATATGTGTGATATGTTTTACAATTATGCGTGATTGTTTGATCTCGTGGCTGAACGTTAATGTTGTTCTGCCTTAGAGTGGTCAGACCAAGTAACCTGTCCACTGGCAAAGAAAATGCCTTAACTATGTAGAAATCTGCCAAAAGCGCTTTACTGGACCTAGAAAAACGGATTGGTAGTGTTATCACGCCCGCTATGTCTAATTGGATTCCCGACACACCGGACTGAGGAATGTTTGTAGGTCTTATTGGCCACTTATTTGGAGGATATCGCCGCAGGAGTTCATTGAACGACTTCAATGAGATAACATTGGCACAGGCCCCCGTATTTATATCTAGGGATAATTGATTGTTACCTATCCTCATTGGTACGGTCAACACCTCCACTTTGTTTAACGCGGCGATTAATGAGCCGGTGATAGAAGCGTTGTTTTCTTGAACTTTTGACGCTATCCTAGATCGTGTTGCTGGAAGCGCTCCTCTTCCCCCGAAGACTGTATAGTTGTCTCCCGTCGATTTTCCATTTCTTGCCTCATACGTTGTACATTTCTACAATCTTCTGTTGTGTGGTATGGAGACTGATGTACTATACACCATTTGTTCTGAGTGCCTTTAGTGTTTGGAGACACTTTATTTCCTGTGTAATGTCCCTTTGGAGTTTTTGGTTTAGCAGGGCTATCTGGAATCCTAATGTCATGCGAGGATTCTTTCCTTCGATCCTGCCTCTGGCTGACTGAGGACTTATCTGCTTGTCCTGCAAACCAGCAATTTTCTGTGGTATGTCCCTTACATTTGCAGATTTTGCAAAAAGGTATCTTTTTGTGTTTGGTTCCCATGACAGACAGTGGTTGTTCCTTAAAGCTGGTGACTGGTGCCACTGACATCGCCCGAAGAACATTTTCCTTGGGTTCCGCAGTGTATAAGTTCAGTCCCTTTTTTAAACACTTTCTTTTGGGCTTTCTTGCGTAAGGGTTCATTTGATGACAAGATAAACTGAAGAAATTCAATAATCCTGTAGAAATTTACTTTAGGCAAGTTGTCATTTTTATCGAACCAATCTGAGGAATCCGTGTAAGAACTGAGATCTATCATAGTGAGCCCCACACAAATTTGGGCTTCTTGTGCTTCATGCGCAAGCAGAGTGTCACCTGTCCTCTCTGCCATCTTAAAAACCCAAGTAAGTGGACCTCCTTTGGAGCCCGATCCAAAAAAAGAAATGAATTGCTGACTAAATGTTGGATAATCATCCGTTTCTTCGTCAATGGCTGAAGCATAGATACCTCTAGCTGCCCGACTACCGGTTTTGATAAGGCTTCGAACGTATGAAATTTTATCTACGTCATTGGTGACATCGTTATTGCTCATTACATCTTCGTATTTACGCAAAAATGCTAAACTAGTATAATAAGGATCCTCGGCAGTAAACTCTTGTACCTTAAGATTATTTAGAAGTAGCCTTACCATTTGGCCGGCTGTTGTAGTCAGTGGTTTAGTATAACCACCTGTTGCCATTTTTGTTGTGTTAGTTAAAGCACTAGCGTTAGAAACAGGTGAAGGCAATGGGTAAATGTTACCTGACCTTAATTGTCTACTGTGTAAATCCTCAAACTAAGAATCAATGAAATTTTCACAGCTAGCTAAAGAGTCGGTAGGTGTTAACTCTATTTGGCTAATTTGTGGTAATTCTTCCTCACTATCAGTTGCCACTAGTTCCTGTGAATTATTTGATGACTGGCTATCAGAGTCTGAGTCACTAAGTTCCTGTTTGATACCCAAAAATTTTGGAAGAGGGTCCATGTATTGGACTAATTATTACTTCACTCACTGTATAAAGACTCACTACGTTGCCCACTCACAGAGTAATGCAAAAAATATTTATAATGCGTTATGGAACTGAAGAGAAAACAAATATTGTTATTAAAAGTATTAAAAGTACTAACAGTATGTAAGTAGAAGACGTACTTTCTAAATGTGTTTATCTAATTTCACTTAGGGGAATTGTGCACGTAATATATATCTTTATATTGACTACATGTGAAGACTTCTTGAAGTTCACTTGTGTTTGTGTAGTTTATAAAATAATGACTGTTTGTGATCTACCTGAGTGGAGAGTGCGTAGAACTTCGCGCTGGTTATGACGTCAGGAGTCGATGACGTCCTTCTCAGGGAGGGATGACGTCACGTCTTACTGCGATCCACCTGGAGGGCTGATCTGGGTCTTGCGGCGGTCAGCTCGGGGCTTATCTGGGGCTGACCACTGGGTTGGTGCGATCGGCCTGGGGGCTGATCTGGGGCTGTCCTCTTTTGCACACCGACGAGTCTTGATTGTTTAAGCAAGAGAATGTTTGAGTGTCTGGAACCACTTTGATAACCTTCCTAAACTCTGGTGATGTAGTGTTAGCTGGTAGTAATCTCAGCCCACACTCAGGTAGGCTCGGCTGCTCTCAGCTCCGATCGGGGTAACCTTCAGTAGTATGTGTCACTGAGGGTTTGACTGCTAAGTTGGCAATCTTTAATAATGTTTTTGTTACCACTGTGTCTCTATGTATACGTTTTGTAAGTGTTTATAGCCACTGTCCACTGTCCACTGTAGCCTCTTACAAGCAGACAGAGAGAGGTTTGCCTAGTTCACAGTTTCACTCAGTTCACGAGTTCACAGCCAGACACGTTACCAAAGAGAAGTGTGCGAGCATAGCTCCCAGGCTGAATAGCTCTCTAATTATATAAGCTAATTACGAGCTAATAGCTAATGCTCAGTAGTCTGTCAACAAACAATTCTGGGAGAACCTGAAATTAAAAGAAGAGATGGCGAGATTGAAGGGGGAGGCGGGACAGGGAAAGCCAGTGTCTGACGAAAATTCAAGAAAGCCAGTGTCTGAAGAAAATTCAAGCGAGTGAAAGGTTGTAAGGAGAGGGAAGACCAAACTGGTGATGGAGAAACACACCAAGGATACGTCAACAACGACATCAGCAGCTAAGTGTACCAACTCGTTCAGTCCCTTGATAGACGAATTGGACGTTAGTACACTCAGGGACAGGGCTGACAAGGAAGGTATAAAAACTTTAAATGTTGGTGACTCACAGGTAAGGTACTTGGACAGGGCTTTTTGTGGTAAAAACATAAATAGGGTGAGGGTGTGTGTGCCAGGAGCTGGGGTGGGGGATATAATTGATAGGATGGACAATATCTTGTCTGGTAATGGGAACAAACCCATTATCTGCCTCAATGCAGGAGGCAATGATATTGGCCGGTGTAGGAGCGAGGAGCTTCTTGATAAGTTCAAGGCAACTATAGATCATATTTGGACTAAGGGAGGGATCCCTATCATATGCCGTGTCCTGCCTAGAAGGAAAGTTGGCAGTGAATGGTTGTCAAGGGCAGTTGGTGTCAACGACTGTCTTGACAGATATTGCAAGTCAATATCAGTCCCATTCATTGACAACTGGGACAACTTCTACGGCAGAAGGGACCTTTATGCTACGGATGGGGTGCACCTGTCTAGGGATGGAGTAGCAACCCTGGCTGGGGCTCTAGAGGGGGCAGTTCAAAAGATATCGAAGTCTTTGAACTGCTAGGAGAACATATAACCACGGGGGTGGAGGAGACTGCAGTGGGAGAGGGTAAACAAAGTGAAAGATTACAGGGAAATAGTGTTAGGAATGATGACAAAACTAAATTAGACAGGGAGTTTAAAACTAAACGCGGTAAGGGGAGGACTCAGAACGCGACACACTTAAATGTATACTACGCGAAAAGTCGAAGTATGAGAAACAAAATGGATGATATTAGGGCCTTGGTATGTACCGAAAAAATTGATATAATAGCATTCACTGAAACATGGATCAACCTAGACTCACGTGAGTTACCGGTCGAATACCAAATTGCGAGTTACAAACTGTTCCATACCAATAGGCAGACCAGGAAAGGAGGCGTAGTAGCAATCTATGTTAGGGATAATCTGAAGTGTGAAATAAATAAGGAAATAAAAACTGAGCGGAATACAGAAACAATTTGGATAGAATTAATCGGTGGCAGGGAAAAATTAATCACAGGCGTACCATATAGACCTCCCAATCTTGATAGAGTCAATGAGCGACTACTCTGGGATGAAATGCGCAGGGCTTCCTTACACGACAAAGTCTGTATAGTAGGCGACTTTAACCTTGGACAAATAGATTGGACTGACCTTACGGGTAACTCAGAATTAGAGGATTTTCTCGAGACGATCCAGGACTGTTTTCTAAGTCAACGTATAACCGGACCCACCCGGGGTAATAATATGCTCGATTTAGTTCTGTCACACAGAGAAAACCTCATTAGCAATGTCGAGGTAGGGAACGAACTTGCAAACAGCGATCGCAAAGAAATTAGATTCCAGTTAGATTTTCAGGGCAGACGTAAGGAAAATTCCACTGAAGTACCAGATTTCAGAAGGGCAAACTTTGACAGTTTAAAGAGGCAGCTGAGACAGGGGGTGTCGCGCTTGGCAGTGAACCTGACAGATGACACCGACCTGATAACGAGATCTGAGATTGCCGAGTTCCACGACAATTTAAATAATGAGTTACTTAATGCACAAAGGCAGAACATACCATACAAAAAACTCAGATCAGACAACAATGACCCTAAATGGATAAGTAATTATTTAAAGAACATCATTGGCCAAAGGAAGGCTATAGGTAGAAGGATAAATCGTGGCAAAATTTACCTCCGGGATTATTATAGGGTATTGGCGAGAAGGGTTAAAACCGAGATAAGGAAAGCCAAGAGGAATAATGAGGTAAGGATAGCAAGGGAGGCGAAGACAAACCCCAAAGGATTCTACCAAATGTATCAAACTAAAACACGAGAAAAGATTGGACCAATACGGTCAGATACCAGCGAACTCACTGATAACGACAGAGAAATGAGCAATAATTTGAATAAATATTTTTCAACAGTTTTCACCACAGAAAATTTAAACATGATACCCGAGGCACCGACTCTATTCAGAGATAGTGAAGAAAACAAATTAAACGAGACAGTAGTGACTAGTAGCGATGTTAGCAAGCAAATACACAAACTAAAGCCTAATAAGTCACCTGGTCCCGATGAGTTATTTGCCAGAGAATTAAAGGAATGTAATGGAAGAGCTTAGTATGCCCTTAGCAAAGTTGTTTAACATGTCCTTAAAAACAGGTGTAGTACCAGAATCCTGGAGGATAGCTAATGTAATACCGATTTTCAAGAAGGGGGATAGATCACTATCCTCTAACTACCACCAATCAGTCTAACATCAATAGTAGGCAAATTACTGGAAGCAATCATTTCAAACTCTATTCGAAATCACCTGGAGAAGCACCTATTGATCAATGATTCCCAGCATGGCTTCACAAGCGGACGTTCATGTCTAACTAATCTATTAACATTCTTTTCATCAGTTTTCGAATAGGTGGATGAGGGGCACAATTATGATGTGGTATATCTCGACTTTAGCAAAGCCTTCGACAGAGTCCCCCACGAAAGACTAATTAGAAAGGCAGAAGCACATGGCATCAAAGGTAATATCCTTAAATGGATTAGGGCGTGGTTACAGGACAGGAAACAACGAGAGAGCATTAATGGCACTAAGTCCCATTGGAGCAATGTCACAAGTGGAGTTCCCCAAGGCTCAGTACTAGGACCATTATTATTTATTATATACATAAACGACATAGATATCGGCATAGACAGCAACATAAGCAAATTTGCTGATGACACTAAAATAGGACCTGTTGTTAAATCTGACGAGGACTCGGCGAAACTACAGGAAGATCTAAACAAATTTTTCGAATGATCTGAAAAATGGCAGATGAAATTCAACGTGGACAAATGTAAAGTACTCAGTATAGGAGATGTAAACAGGGAAACCAGATACCAGATGAACAACGATGCCATAGAGAAATCGGACTGCAAGAGAGATTTAGGAGTAATGATAAGTAGGAACCTTAAGCCAAGTAAACAATGTGTTTTTGCTCGAGACACGGCTAATAAAGTACTTGGGTTCATACAAAGGAGTGTTAGTTACAAGACTAGCGAGGTCATCCTAAAACTGTATCTTGCTCTTGTGAGACCACACCTGGATTACGCAGTTCAGTTCTGGTCACCGTATTACAGAATGGATATAGAATCCTTGGAAATAATTCAGATGAGAATGACAAGACTAATCCCGGGCATTAGGAACCTTGAGTATAGAGACAGGTTAAAGCATCTTAATTTGCACTCCCTCGAGAGACGTCAGAGCGAGGGGCGACCTGATAGAGGTGTATAAGTAGAAGGCAGGGCTAAGCAAAGGGGACATTACAAAGGTACTCAAACTATCCAACCAGGAGCGAACTCGTAACAATGGTTTTAAATTAGACAAATTTAGATTTAGGCGTGAAATAGGTAAACACTGGTTTGGAAACAGAGTAGTGGCTGAATGGAACAAGTTACCAAATATCATCATTAACTGGAATACGCTGAATAGCTTCAAACATTGGTTGGATGCTTATATGAGCAATAGGGGTTGGGTGTATACGGGACTGCCCAGTATGGGCCAATAGGCCCGCTGCAGTTTCCTCCATTCTTATGTTATTATGTTCTTATGTAACTACCAAAGCATCCAATATAACTAGAAAATCACCAGGTGTGTTTACATTAAACCAAGGAACTACAAATGAAGATAACAGAACCTGTGTACACTTGTGTATACTTACAAGCTAAGTTAATTACAAGTATAATCCAGGGTGGCTGGGACGACTTAACGATTCAACGACTATATCAAAGGTGACACGCCGTGAGATTACCTATTATCTCACCCAGCTTCGTCAAAGGTACCCTAGACTACTCTACACTCATTCAGGCAAATGTTAACAAGTGAGATCGTTTGATATCAAAACCCGGCCCAAACAATGGTGGCAGCGGTTACTAATCTAAAATCAACTTATCAGTGCTTCAAATTCCAGTGATTTCTAGTGAATTAGAGAGATAACACTTTATAAGTACCCAAAAAATACTCATAAAGTAACACAACAAATAAGTGACTACTACGAATAACAAATAACAAGTTACTTTAACTGTGTATTAGTACAAGTGGTAACAACTTGTAAGTGGTTACACTAACTCTTAAGTGGTAACAAACACTTAACCTTCAGAAAACCCTCAAGACAGAGCAGATGAGTGTGGTTTACAAGAGCCATTAGTCACCTTGACAGGAAGGCGATAAGCAGAAACCCAGCGGTACCTTCTCAGGATATAACGTATCGACCTAACCCTCATCGACCTGTCTATTCATCACCCTCATCGACCTATCGACCTGAACCAGAACAGGTGTTGTGGGTAGAGAACCTCCAACAGTGACGTCATCGAGAGTTGCGACATCTGGACGACTACGTCATACACCCAGCCCAGCTGACCAGATGTAAACAAGAGGATTTCTCCGAGATATTACGATCAACTCTACGGTATTAGGTATTTCACAAACAATCATTAAGTATATATACACATATTATATATAATTTAAAACATATCGTCACACGGTAGACATCGTGATAGATTATTAATTATCAAGTGCCTTGTAACAATTAATGGAAAAATAACTTTTACTATTAATTATCACTAAAATTACATTTCACATTACCTTATTGTGAATGGATTGGCAATGTTATTAAACATTTAAATCTAAGAAACATTTAAGGATCATTCATATATTATTAACGATCAACCTAATGAAGTCTTAGATAATGATTCAAGTGACACTGTACCTCATGACACTGTTAACACTGACACATGTGAACTCGAAGGTGCGCATGAATTACAAGTCATTGAACCTGAACTAACAGTATACACTTCAATAGAAGTTAGTGAAGTAATCATTGATAAAACAAATAACGAATTATTATTTACACAACTTGGGTCAGGACGTTCTTACGACACTACACCTCTGTATAGTGAATCTACCTCTGACAGTGTATTGACATCTGATCAATGCACGAGTAATTTACCAGCATTGCCAATAACTAGTAAACCCATAACCACTAACATGACTAACCCAGTGACGCATGCAACTAATGTGTGGAAAATATTACCACAGCATGATCGGATTCGAGACTTCACAGGGGACGAACGTAACTATAATGTATTCGCATTTCTCCGAGCAAGTGAGGATGCGATGAGACATAATAATGTCCAAGATGACGAGGATCGTAAAGCATTCGTCCGTGGTCACATTAAACCAGCGTGTCGCGCAAGTAACCTAATGAATGCTTCAGCCTTTACTAGATCAACATATGATGAGTTCAAAAGAAATTGGATACGATTTATTGATCAGGGAGGAGGTGACAGTCATCTTACATGGGTTTTTAGAATGGTAAGCAGAACATTAAAGCGAATCCAAACACAGGACCTCTTCATGGCACAGTCCATGGCGGGACAAGCTTATGACGACGCGAATACACACTTCGCCGCTTCTGATTGGTGGGAAAACATCCGTACCATGAAGGAGGAAAACGTGCATCGTCTTATTGAGTATTTCCAATTTATATTTCTTATTCAAGAAATAGACTTTAAGCAAGCTAAACGGGAAAATTACCGCCAGTCAGAAAAACTCACAGATTATGCAGAAAAGATAATACAAAGAACCCCATACATACCTCGTGCTAGAACCATTGCACCGGTGGCAATCGCACCAATTAAGGTTAAAAAAGAATCAGGTACCAAGCCTAAGCAAAAAACTGTTTGTATAATTTGTAAGAAACAGAATCATAAGACTGAAGACTGTTTCTATGCACCACAAAACGGTAATACCTATCAGTTTAACAAAGTCAAGAAAAGCAACTTCAAAAATCAAAATCAAAAGTTAAATCCAAATGCAGTAAGCAAGACCTACAATGCTTCTGAACCCAAAAGTGGCCAGTGGTGTTTACTACATTATTCTACATCACACAGTTCAGAGGATTGTGTAACTCGACAGCAATGCAGGCAGGATTATTTAGAGTGCAATCAACGGCGGCAAATTCAAAATCCGTCGGGGGAAGATTTGCGCCGTGTCCAACACGACCAGCGATAAGATCACATATAACAAACAATGCTTCCATGACAGCAACATTGATCGCTGCACTAAGTAAAGCGTAAGTATTGACAATACCAGTGAGTGTAGGTAACACCAAGCTCTCTTTAGACATAGATACAGGAGCGTGCGTTCTCCTGACAATAAATAGCAAATAAGACCTACTGATGTCGATCTCTCCGGAGTATCAGGCCAACATTTAGATATTATGGGAGTCATTACATTACCTATAGGTTTTTCTGATTCCAGTGAAATCTCTTTAGCTGAGTTTTATATAGTAAAAAAATTTTCTCTACCAGCTGATGGATTATTAGGTCTTCAAACACTAAAACAAAATAATATACTGTAGATGTCCAACCTAGTCGACATACTATCACATTTTATAGCACTACATACCATGCTATGCAAAATTCACATCCAATGCTCAGCACAAATGTGAAAGTGATAACTAACTCAATAGGTACGAGGAAGGTTGTCCACGAGCCCAAACTTGCTAAAGATTGGAGCATAGTACCTGCAGTCCTAACAGGTACTCAACATTTTTAAGAATGCCATTTAGACTACGAAATGCGCCATTTTTTTTTTTTTTTATTATTTATTGGGCACTCCCCTACATCCTTGTGTAAGGTGAAGCGCAGAAGCGTTTACAGTGCCCAACAGGGAAGCATGCTAAGTTCATGCTTGCCTTTATGTCTCATGAGTTTAAGGGCGTAGAAGCCTGAAGAGTCAATGGTTTTATGTCATCAAGTTATTGGAAGCTCCAACAACTTGTCCCTGAATACGAATTCGCAACTTTCGATTTACACCAGGTACCTACTTTACTGCTAACTAAACAGGGACTAATGGGGGCTAGGAATATGTCCAAACAACTTCCACCGGCCCAGGAATCGAACCCGTGACATCTCGCTTGCAAAAGCAAGAGCGGTACCACTCTACCACCAGCACCCTCAAATGCGCCATTAACATTTCAACGAATGATTAATACATTGTTTTGCAGGAATGATTGGCATTTCAGTTTATGCTTATCTAGATGATTTGATTATTGTAAGCAAATATATAAACAGTCATCTTGTCAAATTACGTGAAGTGTTTAAAAAACTTCATAAAGCAGGTTTGAGAATTAAGCTCTCTAAATGAGAATTTCTCAAATCTAAAGTTCAATTCCTTGGACACGTAGTTCATGGGAACGGCATCCATACTATGGACTGCAAGGTTAAAGCAGTTGAACGATTTCCCTGTCCAACAAATGTAGGCAAAGTGCCTAGTTTCCTCGGACTTTTCGGCTACTATCGCTCATTCATTCACGGGTATGCTAAGTTAGCCGCCCCGCTGACAAAATGACTAAAAAAAGATGCAACATTTGTTTGGAACAATGAACAAGAAAAAACATTTCGACATGCGCACCGTGAAACGTCAACAAAGGCTGTGAGTGAGCTCTCCCTACAATTCCCAATTCTGATGAATTTAGTGAGACGACTACCTTCAGTCTGTTTAGAGAACTACAGTGGAGCCCAGTTGTAAGTACAGTGTCGCTTGAGAAATTTATAGTTGCTGGACTTAGAAAATATTTTAGATAAAATATCTGGATTTTCTGCCTGGACCCTCTGGTCTGTTATTTTCGCATCTGCCCAGTGGGAAGAGCGTGACGTTGTATGACGTGGTAGTGACGTCGTTGCCTCTCCATCTCACCTGTAACCGAACACAAGCATCCCACAATGCCTGGAGAGAGTGGTGGGCAGAAACCTATGAAGGCTTTGGCTAAAGAAGAAAAGATTGCCCTACTGAACAACTTAGAAGACGACCTGAGGCTTTCAAGTAGCGAATCAGAAGCAGACGATCCGCGGCCAACAACAATAGAAGTGATAGACAATTTTCAAGAAGTGATTAGTAAGAAAGAAAAGAAGAGGAGGCGAGAGTCGGCGAAGAAAAGTGAAGGAAGTGACAGTGATGAGATCATGAATGATAGGAAGAAAAGGACGACACACACATAAGGAAGCAGAAAGAATTCAACTGGGAATAAAACACAGCAGGTCTTGACTGAATCCAACACCCTTCAAGAGTCAGACCCCAGTGATTATGACAGTGACGGTAATGTTTCTATGGGAAACACTAGCCACAGTGGAAACAGCAATGCCATGGACCCTATCAAACTGCCCTCTGCCAAACAAACAAGTAAGCTGAATCTCCACTTTCCCAAGGGTTCATTATAATCCGTCGAGGATCGGTTTAATTGGATGATGAAGTACTGCAGACAGCATGGTCCCAACATTCAATTCCGACAAGGTAAGAACCGGAACTTTATCAAGTGTCAGACTCCTGAAGTCTATGAAACCCTTAGTACTGTTGGCTTTGACGGGGTTGTCCTAGTGGCCCCCCCAGCAGACACTGATGAATGTTACCACATCATAGTGAAACGATTCCCCCTATATGCTGACATTGAAGGTGCGCATGACTTCAATTCTAATATACTCAGTATACGTCGACATTACCGGGGAAACACTCCACAAGCTGCTGTTATTGTCAAGTGGAAGGGAAGGGTATGTCCAACCACTGTGGAAGCCCATCCAATCATTCCACCACTTTGTGAAGAACCCTATCATCCTGGGCCTGCATTTTGTGTTATCTGCTCTCATTGGGGTCACACCTTCACTGCCTGCTGTCGACGTGATCGTCCTAGATGTCGCTTCTGCTCATGTAACCACAACTCCGCCGCCTGTGCCCAGAAAATCAAAGACCACCTTAATAGGGGTGGTGTGGGCTATGTAGTTGAGCCCAGGTGCTGTAACTGTGGCGGCCGGCATAACGCTGACTCACGGCAGTGCCCCAGTCGCCCTTCTGTCCCAGGGGAGAGGCCTCCCCAAGGGCTGACTCTACCACAACGCCCCCCCCCCTAGTCTACCGGGACACCTGCCCCTGCCTGGCTTCACCAGGCTGCACCACAACAGCACCTACCATTCCCTAACTCAACCACTACTGAGCCTCCTCCCCGTCTCTACTCTAACGCTATCAAGCCTCCTGCTCCCACCAGCGTCCCCCCCCCCCCACAACCCCGCCGCTACTCTGACGCTGTTCAAGCCTTGTGCCCCAACCAGTGCCCCCCCACAACCCCGTCTCTACCCTGACGCTGTCAAGCCTTGTGCCGCCACGAGTGCCCCCCCACAACCCCATCTTTACCCTGACGCTGTCAAGCCTTGTGCCGCCACCAGTGCCCCCCACAACCCCTCTCCAGTAACATGAAACAGATCATGTCCCTCTTTCAAGAATTTACCAGTCATGTTGAGAAACTCTTCGTTACACTCTGTACCGCCATCTCCGACCTACACCGCCAACTCCTGCCCTTTGCTGCCACCCAGTCACTCCCCTCTTTTGGTTTGACACAAGCTGGTAGTCCCCCTGTAAGCCCCCCTGCTGACAGGTTGTGTGTACTGCTGCCCCCGAGCCAAGCCCTGCCTCATCTTCACGTCACGTGGTGCCTCAACCTGTCTACCCACCGCAAGCCGCGTCTGCTCCTGTGTCTGTGCTGTCTCCACCAGGGCTGCCTATTGGACCTGAGGACTCCACCCCCGGCTACCCATACTCCACCGACATGCCGGCACCTAAGACCCATCCGTCCACGTCAGGGGTAATCAGTCTAATACACCACAATGGATAGCAACGCTACAGGACTGCAGGTACTCACCTGGAACATAAACGGCATGCAAAGCAAGTTTGGTGCCCTCAAAACCTACGTCTACACTGAAGACATCGACGTGCTGTGCCTCCAAGAAACGCGGTGTGCTGTTGGTACCTATGTGCTCAGTGGCTACACATGTGTTGAGAGCCCATCCACTCCTGTTCTCCGCATCGACGGACTACCACGAAGCCATGCACGTGGACTACGGATCTACGTCAAGAAGGATGTCCCCTACCAACCTCTCGACGTCCCCCTTGATGACGACACCACCGAAGCACATGCCATCACAATCACACTAAAAGGTATGTCCCTCAATATTGTCAATGTCTATGTGCCTCCCTCCACCCCTACTGTACCTGTCCTGCCACACCATATCACCTCCACCCCCACCCTCCTTGTGTGGGACCTCAATGCCCGTCACCCCAATCTCGGCTCCCAGGGGCCCCACTCAAACTCCCGGGGTAACTCCTGGCTCTCCTACCTACAAACCACTGATGACCCTGTACGTCTTCTCTGCCCCCCCATCACCCACCCACATCGGGGGAGGGAAACTTGACGACATACTGTAGCTCTCTGCTCTGACCCTCACCGCCCACACTCCACCCGCATCTTCCACTCCCCCCCCCACAGTGACCATTTCCCTATCCACACTACCCTCCAGTATGTGAGAATAACCGTTCCACTCAAGGGCCCTAGGCTCAACCTACCCCCTGCTAACATACCTGCCTTCATCACTGCCATTGCTGAATGGTTTCAGGGTTATACTATCACCACTGCAGACCAACTCTACCTTGATCTGTCCAAACAATGCACTGACCTCCTCCGCCCTGTCCCAAAACACCGCCGCCGTAACCGCCAGCCCAGGAGTGAGTGGAACGTTAACCGTGACCCTCATGTTAAGTCTATCCGAGTATGGCACCGAACAGCATTCGACCAGTGGAAGAAATCTCCCAGCTCCCCTAACGCTCTACGCTTCCTGATGCGCACAAATAAAGAGCTCCAATCTGCCATCACTCTCGCACGAGAGAAGCAGTGGCTTGATTTTGCTTCTTCTATTGACCAGTCTACATCTATAGGTGATATATGGCGCACCATTAACCGTGCCCGAGGCACCAACGCTAGACCCGCGCTCCACCCCAGATCAGCTGCCCGAGCTGAGGCGCTCTCCCAGACGTGGCAGGAGGCCGCCTCCATTGATGTGCTACCACCTGCTGTACGAGACCTCACCCTCTCACTGCAACCACAACGCCGACAGCGCATCTTCGAGTACCAAGACCTATCTGCAGACACTAACGTGCCTTTCACACAGTGTGAACAACTAAATGCTGTTAAGCGTGGTCGGTCCACCGCCCCAGGCGATGACGGCGTCACATATGATGTGTTAAATGCCCTTATTGCCACCCCTGGTAACCCCCTCCTCTGTCTATTTAACCTCTCTTTTGATACTGGTCAGCTGCCTCACTTATGAAAGACTGCCACCACCATCCCAGTCCCTAAACTAGGCAGACAAGATGAATATCGTCCAATATCCCTCATCTCCTGCTTCTCAAAAATGATGGAGCGCATGATACGCCACCGCCTCCACTGGAAAATTGAAGCCCACCTGCACCCTGACCTCTATGGTTTCCGCCCCGGAAAGAGCACTGCTCGCTGCATCGCTCACTACAGGGCAAACACCTCCGCCAAAACCTCCCTCTTCGTCGACTTCAAGGGTGCTTTTGATAAAGCCAACAGTGAAGTGATCTTGAAGGCCTCACTCACATGGATGTGAAGGGCAAACTCACGTGGATTGCTGACTACCTCTTTCATCGACAGGTCCGTGTCCGTTTTCAGGGCCACAACTCTACGATCAGGGACCTTGATCTTGGCACGCCTCAGGGAGGTGTTCTCATGAACTCCATCTGCCGCCTCAACGTCATCTTTGCTGAGCGAGCCCTAGACGGTCACATCATAAGCTACGCTGATGATATTCTCCTCCAAATTACTACAGTGCAACATGAACAACCTATACTCTCCACGTTCACCCGGACCTGTCAAACACTCGGGCTAGTCATCTCACACACTAAAACCAAGTTCAGCTCACGCTTCCGGCGTCAGACACCACTGACTTTGCAAGGACGAGACATCGATCAAGTACGCACCTACAGGTACCTTGGTCTACCTGTGCGAGCCACTACCAGAGCCACCACCTCCGCTGTCGCCGCCCACGTCATCTCCCAGTGCCGCCAACGAACGAGGCCCCTCCAGTCCCTCACTCACGGCCTCAAAGGAGCCTCTGTCATGGTCCTACGTCTCATGTACATTGCCATCGTCAGAGCTGTCATAGATTATGCCTCTCCTGTCCTTGTAGTTGCCTCCCAGCACGAGAAACAAAGCATAGAGAAAATCCAAAACAGAGCGATGAGACTCATCCTCGGCTGCCCTATGACCGCCAGAATAGAAGTCATGCAGCGTGAACTAATCTTGCTTCCCGTCTGCAATCGAATTACTGCTCTCAATGTCATCCCTGGTGTTAAACTTCTTCTCAGTGAGCAACCGACTCTCCTGTCACGCTCACTGAACTCACATCTTAACACCCTCCTGCGCCGGCCTGTCCCCATTACTTTCCCCCCTTCCCTCTCAACACTGGCCCGTCCACACTGCTGCTGACGTCCTGCGTTATCACCTCTACACCCCCTCGACCTCTTTCCCTCCCGAGTACACTCATCCACCTCTACCGCCGTGGACTTCCCTGTGTGTTGATGTTGTCGTCCACACCTTCCCTGGTCGTAAATCCACCAATCTGAGGTATATGCTCAAACTTAACTGCCTTGAGCAGATTAATGATGCCGCCTCCTCTCTAAAGACCTACCACCCTCCTATCCTCGTCTACTGTGGTGGGTCTGTTACCACGCTGGGCAGCGCTGGGGCAGCTGTGTGGATTCCTGAGAGCCAGGCCTGCAGGAAAATCAGGGTCCACGACTGGGCCTCCTCCACTGATGCTGAAAGCATAGCCGTCCTCGCAGGCATTCATGAGGGGGCGACCTATGCTTGCACTGAACGCCGGAACCTCCTTATAATCAATGCCAGCACTTCTGCGCTAGCGAGGCTCAAATTACCCTCCTCCTCCTCCCCTGCCGCCCAACACACCCTAGCCGCCGTCGCCGGGCTAGAACAAACTGATGGCATCCGTGTCAAGTTTATTTGGATCCCGTCACATATAGGAATAACTGCCTTTGACACTGTTGATCGGCTTGCCAAAGAAGCTACACAAGAAGAAGATATTGAAGCCACTCTCGCCCTCTCCCTGAATCATCTCAAATCTCGCATACACGCCACACAACGAGAGGCATTCAACGAAAATTGGACACACCTGAAACAACGGGGTAGCATCACACTATGCCACTGTGACGCTGTAACCGGTGACGACAACCGCCACTACAAACAGTATCAATCCCTGACTCGATCTCAACAGATTATATACATGAGACTACGCCTAGGGTACAGGTACCTATGGGAGTACATTGGCAACCCTGAGCCTGGCCGCACTGTTTGTAAACTTTGTGGCCAACCCGACTCTCACACCCTCTCTCACTACATCCTCACTTGCCCTATGACCTCCTCCTATAGGTCCCCAGCTGTTACCAACACCTCTTCCCTCTCTGACCAGATATCCCTCCTCCTAGTGACAGGCCTGGCACTTGAAATTATTAGGGACCTGCCACACTTTGCTATAAACAGATGAAATGTACCGGGAACTTTCCCCCCACACACTCATCATTCTGTCACTTTATGTAACTTGACAAAACCTATGACCCTTCAGGCTTTTACGCCCTTAATGTACGAGTCATAGAGGCAAGTATGAACTTTGCATACTTCCCAGATGGGCGCTGTAAACGCTTCTGCGCTTCACCTTGCACAGGATGTAAGAGGGTGCCCAATAAACTAGCCCCCTCGGGGGCAAATCTGAATCTGAACAAGAAAACAGTTTTAATGCATTAAAGGAAGCATTGACCAATGCACCAGTTTTGGCATTCCCTGATTACACTCAAACTTTCACCCTGTGCACCGACGCCTCCGGACAAGGGCTAGGAGCTGTTCTCATGCAGCTAGAGGCGTTAGCTGTGGTCTGGTCATTAAAGAAGCTCAAAGATATGATATTTGGTTATCAAATAACAGTCTATACGGATCATGCAGCACTAACGGAGTTATTCCATGGAAACAACCTCTCTGGTAGACTTGCACGTTGGTACTTGACCATTCAAGAATTTGAACCCGTCATACCAATACCCTTGTTTACTCCACAAAAATTAAGAGAGGAACAACGGCAAGATCCAATGTTGTCTAAAGTAATTTATGCTCTAGAATCAGGTGAGGATTACAATCTACCAAAGTTACCTCTTCCGTTCAAACAGTTTGAACTGCAACAAGACATACTGCACCGTACAACAAAAACAGTGCAGGATCCTGTCACACAAATTGTTGTCCCTGACAACCTACGCGACACGATACTCACTCTGTACCACAATACACCTCAAGTAGGCCATCCAGGGCGTGACAAATGCCTTGCAGAAATAAGAAAATCTTACTATTGGAGTACAATGAAAAGGGACATCGTGCGACACATTGCTAATTGTTTATCTTGTGCTCAACACAAGGGAACTACGATGCACCCAGCTCCAATTCTCGAATACCCGACGCCCGAACGTCCATTCAACACAATCGCAATCGACTTATTGCAACTGCCAAAAAGCCATCAAGGCTCTACCTATATACTTGTGTGTGTTGATCACTTCTCCATATTCGTGATTCTAGTTCTCTTGGAGGATAAATCCGCGGAGACTGTGGCACACGCTTTAGTGACGCATCTCATATGTCCGTTCACTACACCTAAGGTTATTCTATCCGACAACGGATCAGAATTTAAGAATCAACTTCTTGCAACCATATGCCAACAATACGGCATTCAACAAAGCTTCACAGCAGCTTATCACCCGCAATCAAATGGCCTAGTTGAGCGGACCAATCGCAAAATCCTAGAGATTCTCAGACATATAGTGAATCCAATGCAGGTAGCATGGGAGGATTGGTTACCTCAAGTAGCAGCGTCAATAAATGGGTCAATCAATAGCTTCACAGGCAAAGCACCCTACTATATCATATATGGGACCGATAAAAGGTTACCCTATGACATACTTACAGGACCTAAACAACCTGTATATAACATGGTTGATTATGCAAAGAAGCAAATAAATACCTTCATTGACATCCATGGAAAAGTGCGTAAACAATTAGCAGCATCGCGCGCTGAAATGATTTACACACAACATAAACATGCTAAGCCTATCACGCTTCAAACAGGTGACGCTGTCATGATAAGAGAACATGAAAGAATCTCTAAACTTTCGCCGACATTTTCAGGACCCTTCCTGATAATTGCCAAAGAGCACGGTCACAAATTCAAAATACTTAAACCAGATACTCAAATTACCGACGTAGTACACGTGGATAGATTAAAAAAGGTGAGCCCTGACTTGCTTTCCACCATTTTACACGACCTTCCTTCAGTAGACTCTACGTCTGCACAAAATGAAAACAAAAACGCCCAAGACGTACCTAGGCAGGTCGTAGACACTACAAATACACAAGCTGTATCCACTGAGTATCGCATGAAACTACGTTCTGCACGTACAGATTAAGCGTAGATAGATGCACGTCTGTATACTACAAGCTCAGAAATATGAATGTTATATAACACAAGCTGTTATTAATCTCTTTGACGCTTTGCAGATAGCCAAGAGAGATCTGTAATAAACCCCTATCTATGATGTTATTCTTGTATGCACATCCTATTGTTTTCTACTTCTAAGATTAATGCATGATATATGGGACTAATCCTAATAAAATAAACGGACAATTTTGACATTGGTTAAACAAACTGAACTTCTTCTAGAAGTGAATGACTAATCTTAATAGCTGCAGATGAACAGGAAATGCTGATACAATGTAGGTCGTCATATTGACACTAGCATATACTATTAAGCTCAGCATACACATTCATCAATATTTTCACACCTAGATCCGTGTCCATGCACGCCTTCATAATGTTCAGTATTTTTGTATTTTAATTTTTCCTACACAGAACAGATTAATTTCGCTGTGTCAGGATAAGAGCAAGTTAAGGGTTACTAGATGAGGCCAGACAATTAACAAGTTACTCCCCATTTCCCTAAAAAACGTTGCCAACCCATGAACATTTTTTCCTTACTTTGTGAATTTGAATTTATGATTTTATAAATACATAAAACCAATAGTCAATGTTCAGTAAACTCATTAAAGTTCAAATAAAAATGAATAAAAAATATTAAAAAAACAATTTCTTATATAAGTGAAACATTTTTGTATACTTAGCAATTATTATTCATTTTTAATATCTTAAGATTTGAGAAATCAAGCCTTGTGGTACCAACCTTTACCATTTGTGTAATTCAGTGTACGAGTATTTTGTTCGAGCAGAAACATTTTAGAAAGGCACTGTAGGCAAGTTCTTTGAATCTCAATCACCATTTACATAAGGTTGAAGATCTCAGCCTAGCTAAAGCACACACACCATTATAACAAGGTTAGGTACACATAGGGCCTATCTGCGTGGATTTACACCGCGTGGAACTCGGTGGGTGGTAGCCGAGCGATGTTCTAGCCCCTATCAATCAGCATTATATAAATATGGGCTAAGGACATATATTCATTATATACATTCTATCACCCAGACTATTGAGCATAAAGCTACATAAGCATTTGTTCTGTCACACCTCCTAGGGTGGACAGCACACATAAACATTTGTAGTTTCACACAGATTCAGGTTACAACCCATAAATATATGTCCCCAGGCCTCCGTGAGAGTAGGCCTGTGGAGTGTAGCCTCTTATCTCTGTGTTGACTTATAGATTACATACCCCCTTACAAGTAGACAGAGATAGGTTCACCTAGTTCACAGTTTCACACAGTTCACCAGTTCACAGCCAGACAGCGTACCAAAGAGACGTGTGTGAGCATAGCTCCCAAGGCTGTATCTCTCTCTAATTCTATCAGCTAATTACAAGCTAATAGCTAATGCTCAGTAGTCTGTCAACAAACAATCCTGTAACTACCAGAGCATCCAATATAACTAGAAAATCACCACTTGTTTTTACATTAAACCAAGGAACCACAAATAAAGATAATAGAACCTGTGTACACTTGTGTATACTTACAAGCTAAGATAATTACAAGTGTAACCCAGGTGGGCTTGGACGACTCAACGACTCAACTCAACGACTCAACGACTCAAAACTACGACTGTATCAAAGGTGAATCGCCGTGAGACTACTTATTATCTCACCCAGCTTCATCAAAGGTACCAGCGACTACTCTACACTCGTTCAGGTAAGTGTTAACAAGTGAGATCGTTTGATATCAAAACCGGGCCCAAACAAGTGTCTTAGTGCACTTCAGGAGAACACTTAAGTGAGTGTTCACTGGGTAACAAGTGATATGAGAGTCTCTCTCTCTCACACCAGGGAGAGAGGGTGGACAAGCAGGCCTCAAAAGGAAACGTGTCAGATGTTTGTTGCTGAGATACGCTGACCCGGCTTGACCTCTCTCGCTCCCCAGAGGAAATGTCATCTCACCAATTCATTAATACACATTGGTGAATGACCTGGTGAATATTTTGGTATTATACATTTGGGTAAATATTTATATAATACAAATGGTGCTGTTACAGTGGCGTGGTAGATTCCTGTTCTCACACAGAGGTCCAGGGCTCGATTCCCGACTAGTGAGGTATTGTTTGTATACATATTATTATGCCATAACTCCTCTTTATCAAGATTTTGCCACTAGTCAACTAAGAGGTGAGGGTTGGTCGTGACAGCATACAGAAACAAACCCATACCCTTCATGGTCAAAACAATAATAATAATGGTTGCCCCTTGTGTAACGAGGATGGCCGACCCTAGGGCCACCTAAGCGTGAATTTATTTAAGGCGTAGAAGTTGTCGCCAACACAACAACCACACCTTGAGTTAACGAGTTACATGACCCTGTGTCAAGGAATAGTCCGAGAGAGAAGACAGGACAACTCGTCAACTGCACTTCCGAACCATTACACAGGAATACGATAGGCAAATCTATTAACACCCAGGTGCCCAATTACTGCTGGGTAGACAGAGGCAAAGGGCATAAAGAATCTTACCCATAGTTTCACCCTGCCCGGGGATCAAACTCGGGTCCGCTCGCTTGCGATGCGAGCATGCTGACCAGTACACCACAGGTCACAACAATGAGCAGTGTACAATAAACACGATAATGACTCTTGTATTATATCCACCAGTTTCTTTATGATAAGCCTCAGATTAACTAAATATAATAGGTATTATATTCAGGAATCATGCACTGCAAAACTTATTAATATAATAAAATTAAAGAATATGAATACAAGGGAGAAGTAAAGGAACAAATGAAATACAGACAACCACAGCATAAATTGACCTAAACCTTAACCCCAGCCTTATCATACACTTAAACAGCACAAAATAATACACCTCTTATCTCCATATAAATATATCCTGAGTCCAGACCAACTGTACCACCCTTGGACCACACCCTCACACCAGCCAGGCTCATCTACCTCTGTGTACTCCCCTCTGAATTGGTGGACCCGTGACCCAGACAGTACTGCTGCGAAGTCGCCAATAACAATATTATTTTACCTAACTAACACAACATTAAACTGATTTATTTAATGCAGTCATAATATACATTAATATATAATACATTTTAAACTATGATTACATACAGGAGCAAAGTCATAAAATATAGCCCTACTTACTGAAGAAGCAGGGTAATTACCTCGGGACAGGTAAGGTAAATTACCTCTAAATATTTAGTGCCACATAACACTTACCCCCTAAGATAAAACATTTGTGTTTTATATTCAGTCTCGTGCATGAGATAGAGCATCTGCAATGAGACTCTATTTGACAATATCATATGGCTTTAGAGTAAAACACCATCTAGTAAGTTTCTGATTCTTATTTTCCATACGAGTTATGAACTGTAATGGATTATGGTCAATGTAAACTACAAGTTTCTCGGTGGTGTTGCCAAGATATGTGTTAAACTTTTCCAGTACCATAAGCAGAGCCACAGCGTCCTTCTCTATAGCAGAGTAATTCTATTGATGAGGTTTAAACTGCACAGACATATAGCATATTGGATGCAAAACTTCGCTAACATCTGCCTGCACTAATAGTGCACCAGCCCCAACATCACTGGCATCAACTTGTAAAATGAAGGGACATTGAAAAGTTTGGAACTTGAAGAACTGGAGCTGAAACTAGTAGGGAACGGATCTTTTCAAATGTAGTCTGACAGGCGCTAAACCACACAAACTTTACCTTTGGGCTGTCAAGGTCAGTCAGAGGGGCGGCTACTTGATAAAAGTTCAGGCAGAAACGTCGGTAGTAGCCAGTCATGCCCAAGAAACGTTGCACTGCCCTGCGATTAGTGGGGGCAGGAAGGTTATTAATGGCCTCTACTTTGGCCATGACAGACGATACTGCTCCTCCTTCTACTTTACATAAGAGAAAGACTATCTAGGCATGCCATAACTCACTGTTAACAGGGTTTACAGTGAGTTTGGCAACAGAAAAATGTACCAGCGCCCATAACGAAGACAGTTGATCACTCCACGACGATGAGTAGATCACCATGTCATCCAGATAGGCAATCACTCCCTCCAAGCCGGTGGTAACGACAGTTATCAGTCTCTGGAAGGTAGCTGGGGTATTTCGTATACCAATAGGCATAACAGAATGTTGTTATAAGCCTTCTGGAGTGACAAAAAGAGAGACTTTCTTGGCATTTCTGAAAAGGACACATGGTAGTATCCTTTCAAAGGTCAAGCTTGGCGACATAACTGGTGTCACCAACAGCGTCAATGATGTCGTCGATTCGGGATAACGGGAAAGAGTCGGCTCGTGTGAGTGCACTAACTCGCCTGTAGTCAGTGCACATGAGTAAAATCTCATCTGGCTTGGGTACGAGTACACACTGCGAGGCCCACTCACTGATACTTGGCTCTGCCAAACCATGTTGTAACAAGGAACTGGATCTCCTCCCTCAGGAACTTCAGTTTGCTTGAAGAAACACGATAAGGAGTCTGCTTCACTGGACGTGCACATTCTATCAGCTCTACATCAAGGGTGACTAATTGGAAAGGGCTGAGGCACATCTGCAAATATATCTTCAAACTCTTGAAGGAGACACTAGCTACCAACCTACTGTTTCTGTGGTAAATGAGAGGTGTTAGTACATACAGTAGATCACTTAATATATCATTTTTTTTTTAATTATTTCTTTATCATCCAAGATAAAATCTTCACCTCATTCTCATTTTCTTTGCTTGGCACCAAAAAGTTTACAATCTATTTTTTTGGAATGACACTCTTTCAACAGATTTCCATGCACCAATCTCTTATTTTTCTCCTTCCTGGAGTAGCTATTGCATAACTTCGATCACCTTCTTTATTAAAAATTTCAAAGGGTTCTGGAGTGGGAATCTTCTAATGAGCAAACATAGCAACACCTTATTTCCTGGATGGACTGTCTGTCCATGGCGCTTTATCATAATGTATTTTTTTCATTTTCTTCCGAGCCCTAAACAAACTCATTTTGGCTACCTCTTGTGACTTCCTCAACCTACTTTTCGTCTTTAATACATAATCACTAAGGGTTACAGAGTCATCTACATCAAGCCAATTTTCTTGTAAAAATTTCAAAGTATCTCTAGTACTCTTTACCAAATAATAATTCATAAGGAGAATATCCAAAACTTGCTTGTTTAGTACTTATAATGGTATATAAAACACAGGGGATTCCTTCATCCCATCATTCGTGGTCTCGAAACATAATTTTGTCAGCACGCTCGTTAGCGATTGGTGAAAGCGCTCGAGAGCACTTTGACTTTTAGGATGGTATGCAGATGTTAAATATTGATTAACACTTAAAGTGTCAATTGCCTGTTGACATATCCAATATGTATTTTTTTTCCTTGATCAGACTGGAAATCACTAGGAAGACCAAACTGGGTAAAAAGGCGAATTAACACTGGCATTACTGACTTAGACGTATACGATGCAAGGGAATTGCCTCTGGATACCGAGTATTAACACACATAATAATTAACAGAAACTGATTGCCATATTTTGTCTTAGAGATGGGACCACCGTAGGAATTGGCTACAATGCTACTGGTTTATTTCATTGGGCTTGCCTGCCATTTAACAAATAAGACAAGACCGTCAATATTGTGCTACATCAGCTGTTACTCCTGGCCTATAAAGTATTCAAGGATCGTATCGGAAGTCTTTTTAACTCCAAGGTGTCCTCCTTTAAAGTCATGAGCCAAACTTAAAGCATTACCGCTGTAGCAGGATGGTACAACAGTCTGATAAACTTATCTCCAAGTGTCACTAGCTTGAAATTCAGTTGGTCGAAACTTACACGAGTACGCTGGACTTGATAATTATAATAGCACACAGGGCTATCTTTACTCTCCGATTCTGCAACAACTCTGGTATACAAAAAATTAACTAAGGATCAGCTTTCTGCGCATTAACATATCATGTGTGACAGTAGGAGTACTAAGATCCTTAACTTCTATAGGTGTAACTGACTCTGTTAATGGTTACAAGAAACAAGGAGTATATTTGCCGTTCCTGCATCCACAATCTTAAACTCTTCAGAAAACAAGTCAGCAATCTCGAAATTTACTTCACATGCCACTTTATTTGACAAATCTCCTCTAACTTTTGCAATTTGACCACGGGTCACTGCACAGGATGGGGATTATTACTCAATGGTTTGAATGTAACAATTGGATCGGGTACAATAAGCTTACCGGCAAAATCATTCCTCAAAAAGAATGAAACACCTTCCACAGGCAAGGAATCCTGCACCACCACAGTTACTGGCTGGGAAACAAATTCAGTCTTCAGAAACAGTCGGCACAACGGGACAGTAATGAAGCCACCAATTCCTTGCAGAATACAATTTTCAACAGTCAAAGTTTCTTCCAAAAAATTTACAGAACCCTTAACAACCATACTGTGAGAAGCTCCTGTATCTCTTAGAATTTCAACAGGTACCGCTGCACAATTTTCTGATAATAACAAGAAGCCACTAAATATAAATGCCTGGAATGACAATTGAGGGTCCCTACACACTGGTTATCCAAGCGAACTCGACGGGCTAACAGTATCTACCTGGGCAAAAGCTAAATTAATATTTGCTTGTTTGCTTAATCTATTCTGCCGGTTTTGCTGTCTCTTAGGACAAACTGCAATTATATGGTCAGGCTTCTTACTGTACAGTAGTAACACTTACTGAAATAACTATTACTCTCATCGTTATGTGGACTACTAAATTTTGCTCTAAAACTAATCATTGATTGGCCACTGCTTGCAGAATTGCCCTGACGTCCAAACAATTACTTACCACCATTAACTTGAAAAACAGACGAGACTGGCTTGGCTGGGACTGAACTTTTCTTTCTAATATTATAAATCAAATGATAATTTTCAGTAAGAGTAGCTGCTCTATCAAGAGTGGTCAATACTTTCTCACAAAGGTACATACGGACATCAGGATGTACACCTCTTATGTACTGCTCAAGGCCAATACACTCAATGAATTCTTCGAAATCACTGACTCTACTAGAAGAAAACCATCTGTTTTTAAGCTTAGTAATCAAGTGAGCATATTCTATATAAGTCTGGCTGGGTTCTTTTATAGTTTTTTTCTAAAATTAATAATATAATACTCTGCAGTTATTTGATGACATTTCAAGATTGCCTTCTTAACTTCTCTATAGTTTGATCGATGTATGGAAGATAAAGACAAATAAGTAGAAATATCTTTACCCATTAAGACTGTCTATATTAGCAATGGCCAATATTATCTGGACCAATTTAAACAATTTGCAACATTCTCAAAGTGTAGGAAGAATTCATCAAGATAAGTCAAATTAAGATGAGCTTTCTTCTCAAGAAATATTAACTGAAATTCTCTCTCTCTCTCTCTCTCTCTCTCTCTACTGAAATTTCCCCTTTCTCGCTTTCTCTTTTAAATTTTCACCTCTCTAACTCCAGTTCCATTATCCTAACAGCATCATTCTCAGAGTCATCCTCTAACTCACTCCAATGATAAACCGAATTCATAAGTACCTCTGCGTTTACAAAACGACGTCAAATAGCATTTTGCATTTCAGATTTTCTCCAGTGATGTAATTTGGCCCCTATGCGCATGATCTAATGTAATCCAATCCTCTTTCCTAACATTAGAGGTTTGTAAAGTTATTTCTGATGTTTCCTTCAGAAAATTTTCTACATTTAAATGCTCCATTTTTTCCAGTTTCCATGCAACACAAACTAATAACAGAGCAGATACTGATAAGTCACACAATGCATTTACTAAGAACTAACTTGTTCTGTGTAATGCCATCAATTCTCTTTCTCAAGATTTTACCACTAGTCAACTAAGAGGTGAGGATTGGTAGTGACACCATAGAGAAACAATCCCCTGCCACTAGTGTGCTCTACAATAAGCAGGGTAAACACTATGTTGACTCTTATATTATATCCACCAGGTTCTTAATAATAAGCCTCGGAATAACTATAAAAAATTGTATCATATTGAGGATTCATACACTGCATAACTTATTAATATAATAACATTGATGAACATATATACAAAGGACAAGTATAGGAACAAATTAAATACAGACAACCACAGCCTAAATTAACCTAAACCTTAACCTCAGTCTTAACATACACTTAAAGAGTACAGACGTATTCACCACTTATCTCCATACAAATATATCCTGAGTCCAGACCAACTGTACCACACTTGGGCCAAACCTACACACTAGCCAGGCTCGTCTACCTCTCTGTACTCCCTGGTTGAGCTGGCAGTTTCCCCTTCAGAGTGTGTGTGGGCAAGGCTCTGTGCGTGGGCCACCTGTAATCATTTTATGATTACGGTGGTACACAGTGGGTTTTGAGGAGCAGGATTCTCACAGTGTGTTACTGAATATTAGGTGTTCTTCTTACCACAGTCACTTGAAGGATTACCTTAGCCGATAGGACAACAACTGCAAAGCTGTTGCCTGTATAGCAAGTGATCTAACGTGTAGGTTGAGGACTGTGGCGTATGTAGGTGCCTGCGAGGCACCCTTGTGGTCACTCCCGGCCATATGGTGAGGGTTTGTACAAACAAACTCCCGTCCTCATATGGTTCCAGGTTGGATAGCTCTATTGAAACTGAAATTGTCCTTGATACCGTATCTAACTAGAAAAACAGAGATACCATTGTGTTGTCTAATGGTAGACCCTGCTGCCATATGGCATCACGAAAATTGTGACCAAATCCCAGGTTGTTCATTTGTCTTTCTGTCACATGTACACACAATTGTAGGGTCTCAATTGTTTCTCTTACATGACAACACAACATGCATATAGCGTTTCTCACTATTGATTTTTTTTTCATTCTTGTATTTCCATGTATTTATTATTATTACTAGCAGAATCGCCGCCCTCCGGGCGGCTCTTCCGCGAGGCCACGGTAGGACGCCACCCTCCGGGAGGCTCCACATTGTCTTACTGTAGTGCATTAAGGTAGACCATATTTTTGGTTTTGCCATTAGCAGCAAGTATGTACAGATTTTTGCATCCAACATAGAACTGTCCATGAGAGAAGCAAGGAAACACCAGGTTCAGGTTAACCATCTTTAGGGACTGTCCCTGGCTTTTGTAGATGGTCATGGCAAAACTCACTTTAACGGGGAACTGAAGTCGCTTGAACTCAAATGGCAGGTCAGTGGTGATGAGAGGTATCCTTGGTATAAAAACGTCCTCTCCTTTAGCTTTTCCTGTCAGTATTGTAGCTTCCAGTACATGTGGCATCATGTTCTTCACCACCAGTCTTGTGCCATTGCAGAGGATTGGTGGTTCAAGATTTCTTAAGAGCATTATAGGAGTTCCAATCTTGAGAGTGAGGTGGTGAGGAGGCATTCCAGCGGGCTCCAAAGAATTAAGGAATTCTGCAGGGTGCTGGACTGCTTAGTCCTGGTCGATTACTGTATCAACAGATTTGAATCTGGTCTCACTGCCTGGAAGCTGTCTGAGTAGAGTCATGTTGATTTCAACCAGTGTTTCATTCTTTGGTGCCAGAATTGCGCGTTCATGCAGCCGTGCAGCCACGCAGCAAGTCCATAAGTTTGATCACTTTCTGACGAAATACTCTCGCTATAATGTCATGCCGATCTTGTCCTTTCTGGTTTTCCATTAGATCATCTGTTATGTCAGTCCATACAGGGTTGCATGTCCACAGTTTCTGACGTAGGTCATGGCATCCAGAGTCTTTTCATGCATGTAACGCGGAACTCCAGTGAAGGAAGAGGGGAGAATCACCAGCTGTCCAATATTGCCCACATGTCCATCCCTTGCTACTGCATCTCTCAGATGAATGTAGTCATCAACCCTGAGCTTCTTTTGGTTGAGTCGTATGAAGGTGAGTCTTTCTGTTTCAATTTTGGCATACATGTCCACTACAAACAGGTGGAAGAGGTTCCTTGATCTTAGTATCTGGTTGAAACTGTCTTCTCTGATCATGAATCTGTATGAATAAAAGTCATTGGATGAGACTTTCTTACCTACTTTTGCCGCACCAGTCGCTGGATCTGTGTAGGGAATGTTCAAATGATATCCATCTTCACCTTTCCAGAAGATGAGAGGATACTGCAGTGCATCATTGGATCGATGTGTCTCTGATATTCTTGTGAGCGACTAGTCTCTCATTTTGAGTATGATGTCTCGTTTCACAAACTCTTGGCCGACAATCAGGATGGCGACTTCATCAAGTACAGGAGCATTGAATCTTCTTTCATTTTCTCCCTTAGGGGTCGTGTCTGCTTTGATCCTGACTTTGTACTCGTCAGAAGGCATGTTTTCCAGGGTATTTTTAAATGACTGTACATACATGTTGCGCTCATGCAGCATTTCTTGGATAGACAGGACAATGTCATGTCTGACACCTTGAATGTTGCCACACCTGATAGTAGTCTGCTTTTCAACCTCTGTGTGGTTTAACGGGTTGGGTCGGGTTAGGTGAGTTGGATCGGGTTGGCTGGATTTTTTTTTGAGATCCCCATACGATACTTGCTATCCATGCCAAGTTTGTTCCGGGTTGCTCATTCGCTTGGCCACGGTAGGACGCCACCCTCCAGGAGGCTCCTGATCCGGTTCATTAATTAAAATTTAACCAGGCTGGTAGATTTATATTATATTGAGCTTTAGTAACGAAGCCCAATTGAAGTTTCTGCTTTTATTAAAAAGTATTGTTTATGTAATTCCTGAGTGTAGATCAACCGTAACTTCCAGCATTTATGAGCGGGAAGAGAGAGGACGGCGACTATGTAAATAGACCGTTTAATCACGTCCGTTCGATGTAAGAGTATGAGTGTGACGTCTATGAGTAGTGACCCATCGAGGGAGAACGGAATAGGTCCGTCGTCCTCCCTCGGGGGAAGACGGAGCCATCCACAGCGGCTCTCAAATAACGTCTTCCTCTAGTCAAGGATATCAAACTACTGCCCGCTTTTGTAATGGCCCATGTTTCATAAACATAAGAATTATATAAATGGGTTAATTACATTTGATATATATACTGAGTCATGCCCTGTAATTTTCCATTGGCTATGAGGTGACATGTTCAATGCACGTGATAAGGTGTGCCCACGGGAAGCTGCATCATACTATGCTGAGTAAAGGCATAAAGTAGCCGGTTCCTGGCCACCTAAAGTGGGCAGTAGATTGATATCCTTGACTAGAGGAAGACATTATTTGAGAGCCGCAGTGGGTGGCTCTGTCTCCCCTCGAGGGAGGGCGACGCGTCTATTCCGTTCTCCCTCGATGAGTAACTACTCAGAGTCTCACTCATAAACTAATATCGAACGGACGTTGATTCACGTCTATTTACATAGACGCCATCCCTTTCTCACCACACTCATAAACAGTGAAACTTACGGTTGATCTACACTCAGGAATTATACAAATAATACTTTTTAATAAAAGAAGAAACTTCAATTGCATTTCGTTACTATAGCCCAATATATTATATGCGTGAACCAACCTGGTTAACATTGGAATTAACCAGCCGGTTCACTTTGGGTGGCCAGAAAGCCGGCTACTAAATGCCTTTACTCAGCATAATATGACGCGGCTTCCCGTGGGCACACCCTATCACGTGTACTAAACATGTCACCTCTTAGCTAGTGGAAAGTTACGGGGGATGAATCAGTATATAAATCAAATGTAATTAACCCATGTATATAATTCTTCTATTTATGAAAGATGGGCCATTACACTCCACATTGTCTCACTGTTCAGTCCCCAAAACTTCTTCTTCCATCAATAGTTCATTAATGGTGTATGTAAGTTCCACTATAATGGTACAGCAAAGTATATTTTTTTAGCATTAAACTGTTATTATTTTATTTTCTAATCATCACTACATATAACACCACCCATCATCACTATATATAACATCATCCATCATCACTACATATAACACCATCCATCATCACTACATATAACACCACTCATCATCACTAGATATAACAACATCCATCATCACTACATATAACACCATCCATCATCACTACATATAACACCACCCATAATCACTACATATAACACCATCCATCATCACTACATATAACACCACCCATCATCACTAGATATAACATCATCCATCATCACTACATGTAACACCATCCATCATCACTACATGTAGCACCACCATCACTAACATCACTACTACCACCATCATCACTACTACCACTACTACCACCATCATCATTACCACCACCATCATTACCACTACTATCAACCAGTCTCTACCACCACCACTATCACCACAAACATGCTGCTATCACCATCACCATCACTACCACTGTCACTATCACCGTCACCACCACCACTACATATAACACCATCCATCATCACTACATATAACACCATCCATCCTCACTACATATAACACCACCCATAATCACTGCATATAACACCATCCATCATCACTACATATAACACCACTCATCATCACTACAAATCGGTAAAGTAGCTTCCGAGATTCTCGTGCGGACACAAACACACAGACATACTTCTTTGTCTTATATATATAGATTATCACAGTGTTGTTATTATTATTATTACCATTAATATTTTATTTTACTTTTTATTATAAGTTTTATTTACTATGAATTATTATTATTATTAAATTTTCGCCCCCCCGGGCCCCGATGTGGGTCAGTGGCCTGTGCCCGGGTGGGCTAATCCCCGTAAAAAAAAAGAAAAAAAAAGAACAACACCGCTGATATGCTGTAGACGTCAGTTTGCCTTAACCTGTGAGAAGGTTACGCCTTCCAACTCCCGCTGACTTCCTAGGAGTGCCAAGCAGTCCTCAGCTCTTTGATGCAGGCATATAGGTCGAGTCCTGTAACTCCACCATGTCTGACTTAACCGGAGACCCAGCTACTCGCTCTAGTCCTCCTGATGCACTGAATGAGCCAGATAACTATGGTGTTGACCCTGACCTTGACCCCAATGGAGAGGATGACTTTCAACTAGTTCAGTCCAGGAACAAGCGGAAGGCCGAAAAGACAAAAAAAATTAGAGACCATCAACTAAAACCTCAACCCCCCATGAGAGTAAGCATAAACTTACCTGTAGGTACACCACTTTTTTTCGTTTTTTTCTTTTTTACGGGGATTAGCCAACCCGGGCAAAGGTCACTGACCCACATCAAAGCCTGGGGGGGGGGGGGGGGGGGCGAAAACTTGATGATAATAATAATAATAATAATAATAATAATAATAATAATAATAATAATAATAATAATAATAATAATAATAATAATAATAATAATTATTATTATTATTATTATTATTATTATTATTATTACTATTATGATTATTAAAAGTAAATGAAAATAAATATACATAAAAATTTTAATAACAAATAATAATTATAATAATAACAACAATAATAATAACCATTAATAATTACAAAATAAAATCAAGAGTGAGAAACGAAATATAGTACGTATTTTGTGTTGTCAATTGTAAGAGAAACAATTGAGACTGCAATTGTGTGTAAAAGAGGCATAAAGTCAGATGAGCAGCCTGGGACTTGGTCATAATTTTTGTGGTGCCATATGGCAGCAGGGTCTACCATTATACAACACATTATGCTTCCAATAACTTCCCAGGCGGTAGTACCTCCCTGTTTGATGGCAGCCTACCACCACCCAGACGCTGAGTTTCAGTTCAGAGTCAGTACAAAAGATCATGTTGTGATTAGAAACGATCCAGCAGTCATAGAGGATCTCCTCACCAATAGGATGAGGGTAATAACCATGGAACAACCATCCCAACCAGCGAGCAAGAAAACCATCTTAATCATAGGGCTCGACCAGTACCAGACCCCTACACTACTAGAAGCTCATCCCAACATCAGAAGGAAGAAGCGACTCAGGGGCAAGAGCGCAGTCATTGCAGACTGGGTTTTTCGGAGGACCTACCCAAGTCCATTCAAGTCCGTGGTGCCTATCGGATTCTGAAGGTAACACTCTATCAGCCCCTTACTTGGAGGTGTTACAATTGTCAACACTGGGGCCATGTGTCCCGATTATTTCCCTCTACCAAGCCGTGGTGTGGTCTCTGCTCAAGACAACCTGCAACACGGGCTTCCAGATATAGTCCTAGAGCTCTTACACCCATTCAGCGCCCAGACCCGTCACCCAGGCAGGTCTCAAGAAACACTACTGTCGCTAGGGCCAACCCCTGGCCCACCCTCCCCAACAAAGCCCCAGGATCATCACCAGCAGTCAACGAAAGATCAGTATGGGGCAACACCGACGTACTGACACAACAGGTAGCTGCCAACACACCCCGTTAACACGCACAAAGTGAAGAGATCAATGATTTGAAAAATGATATTAAAGAAGTCAAAGCTCAATTTGCAGCTCAAACTGATATGTTAAAGAGCCTCTGTGATGCACTACAGAAAAATAACTCCACCAACACAGTGAAGCAGCTATGGAAAGATTACAGTCAACCCTCCACTGACACCAATGGTAGGGACTTATCTCACTTCTCAGCGCATATGAAGATGCTCAAATTTTAGGTAATAATGAACCAACACACATCTATGGCGGGGCTCTAGATAAGTGTATTGGCTTTAATCTATCATACACAACTCATAGCTCTGATGTTGTCACTAATCTTATGTCTGCCTACAACCCAATCCAAGCTAGTATACATGTAGCCAATGACACCCCACTGGCCGTAACTCAACAGACGTAGACTCACAGTCAAGCAAGAACATGGAAGCCAGTTCATAGACTTCATTCCTGACTGGTACAAGGATTAGAAGCCTAACAACTACCAAAGTCTCCATGATGATCTGATAGATAGGATTTCTACATACTTCACCAACGTGGTCAGCATCATGGGAACAGGCCACAGTAGTGCTATGATGTCTCCAAACTGAAGAAAAAAACTCGGGCTAGAGTCAAGAGGGTGGGTAGGGGTTGCAAACAAATTAGAACACCTCGTATGCTACAATTGTATCAAACCTCCCTTGCTGCCGCCAGGGAACGTGTAAACGTACTCAGACAAAATGCATGAAAGACATATGTCAACAGACTGAACCAACACACATCCCTTAGCAGAGGTAAAACAGTAGACACGTCTCCTATCCAAACCCTCTGCAAAAGTCGAATGAGCTAATAATAAAGTGGGCTCATGTCTCTAGCTATGACATGTTACCAACTAGGACTCAAGGACTCCTCGATGCGAAGTCTGTAGAGATAAGAATAATTTTATTAACTTTATGCTGGGCAAACAGCACGATGAGTGTGGTGTTCCATATACTGAGTGGGAGCTTGACGCCGCCCTCGCCAGAGGTAGGTCCACTGCCCCCGGAGAGGACGGAGTCACCTACAACATCGTTAGACTACTTGGCGTATGCCGGGTAATCCATTATTGGCATTGTACAATATGAGTCATGCCGAGAGCCAACCACCCACATCATGGACCAGTAGCGTTGTTGTACTATCGTGCACAAAAGTCGTATCCACTATCCAGCCACAGTGAGGGTTCGAATATCCTGAGTCGGAAGTTTCGAAACAGCTGGGGGAAATGCTATGGTCGGCCAACAGATGTCGCCCTGTGTTGTGTGGATGGAGATGTGGGGCATGGAGAGGGGAGGGAGCAGGAGGTTGGGGTTAGTCTAGTAACAGGCTGTGTGTAGGTGGAGCATAACATAGTGAATTCCGGAATCACTGATAACAATAACAATGTCATGAAGATAGTTAATATTATTAAGCATGGTGAGAGATGTGTAACGGGTAAATAAAAGCACTACAACGACCATATCTCTGCCGTTCATGGCTACGACGGTGCGACTGATGGGCACACCAGTAATTAAACCAGCTATGGCAGTCACGGAGAATACACAAGTTGTTACCAAGGTTGGCGTCACCCACACCAGGAGAAGGAGGTGATGTCGAACACTGAAACATACCGAGGTCTCATTCCTACCATCGTCATCACCAACAGGTAAGTCACATTAATTTGTCAGCATAGCCCATCTCCTGATACTATTGCAGGGTGTCCCATGAGTGACAGCAGATATTTGTAGAGGTGAAAGAATATGTGATATTGAGTTGAAAATCTTCTATACACATAAGCATTTTTCGGTTTACTTTCGGCGTGAGGTGGGTTGTAAAAATTACGCAGGGCAAAAATTTTGCCATGTTATATTTTATCTTTCTTACCAATTGCAGCCATACTGTGTGCTGTTGTAATCCTTATTGGTGAATTACATAAGGCCTTTAATAGCGTGAAAATCCGTTTGAAGATACTGTAATGCTCAATAACTTGCGTTAAACAACATCATACGTTCACGAGTTCCAACTCCGCGCCTAGCCTCCCTCCTCCCCCCGCCTCTACCCACCTAATCTCATAATTTGAGCATCGTGGGTTACCACACCTAAACACTAATCGACTACTTATTCTCTCTCTACACTCCCCCTCCACCATCCCCCCACTCCACTCCTCCCTCCCCCACCTCTTCCCTTCATCCCTCTCCCAAGACTAACGTCAATCGAACATTCCATCCCATCACATTACCTTCCACTGCATTCCCCAACCCCCCTCCCCCTATTCTACCCATGGCGACGAATTGGACTACTGTAATGAACACTCACAGAACCGACGACATGGCTTCTCCCCCTTGTATTTAGAGTTAAAACCTTTACAACAAGGGTCAATCCCACGTAACTTGAGCCGGATTAAGATATGTGGAAAAAATCAAGCAACACCCAAGGCCACCCCCCTACCCCAACCTAAAATCATAGCCACCACGTCTCTATCTCCATCCGTTTCACTCTATCTATAATAAAAGGTGTAACACTAATCAGAAAAAATAATGAATGGGCCCTCCACAACACAATATTACTTTACCATTTCAGATATGCCCGCAGGACGAGCAAATTCGTCGGCAGTGATTCCTGAGCGAGGCCAAATCATCGGGAAGTGGAGAGCCGGGGCAACTGTGCAGAACATTGCTCTCGAAGTGGGGAGGAGCACCAAGACGATTAGGAGGTGGATCCGCCGGTGGGAGGAAGAGGGCTCAGTGGAGACGAAACCTTGAAGCGGGAGGCCACGAGTAACGTCGGCAAGGATGGACGCCATGATCGTGGCAGCTGCAATGGCGTATCCAATGCGAACATCAGTGGAGCATACAAGAAATCTGGGCCTCAACTGCCATCACATGACGACGAGACGCGAAGCCGGGATCGACTGGCATATTCCAGCTCACAAAGGGTGGCTAACACCTGCTCACAAGGAGTGTCGACTCCGCTTTGCATTGGAACACCTTCCACATAGAGAAGAATACTGGAGAACCATTATATTTACCGATGAAACGGTGTTCAGGTCAGCGGGAGCCAAAGGAAGGCAGTGCTGGCGGCTCCCCAACACACGCTACCATGAGAAACACATTCAACATCGTGCAGTAAGTGGTAGGGTGTTAGTGTCATTCTGGGGGTGGATGTGGGCACATGGGCCAGGTGAACTGGTCAAGATCAATGGCCGTTTCACTGGTGAGCAGTATGCAGACATCATGGAGCAAGTGCTAATTCCTACAGTCTGGGCTATAGCAGTTCCAGCCCCCCACACTATCATGACAACAGTCCCATTCATACCAGCAACATAGTGAAGGACTACCTCCAGGATCACCCTGAAATTGAGGTCATCGACTGGCCAACACTAGGATGTGATATTAATCCGATTGAACATATTTGGGCTATGATGAAACGTGATTGCGATATTGGGAAGCAGCGAACCTGTGCATCAATAGAGGCCAAAGCTTATGACGTGTGGGAGAGTATACGTCGACGACCAGGGGTGTGCCTGAAGCTCGTCGACTCCATCCCTAATCGCCTTGATGAAATCCTGAATGCAATGGGTGGCTGGACCAAATACTAAGATGTGTGTATTGGTTTATTGTTTGGATTTTAGTATTGTTTGTAAATACAATTAATATATATTAACTCACCAACAGTGTTATCTTAAATCCATGTCCTTAATGATGTCTTAAACTATCTCGCATGAAAATTCAGAACAAAGTAACTTAACAGACACAAATTATGTATTGTGTGGTATACAATGATCTGTATAACACGTCGTGGAATGTGTTGTCTTATAACACAATATAATTGTATAGTTACAATTGGTACTATCATTGAAATGCTCATGATGTTCAGCACACAATACTAATGGTAACTGAGCACACTCCAAAAATATATGAAGCATGCCCATTGTGGTGGGGTGTTTAAACACTGGAGACTTAATGACGAGTTGTCTAATTGTGGGTGTTCCAGTTATGGGTTAAGGAGAACCCATGGAAGACCATGCATAATGCTGCCATGGCCACCTTACGTTCCCTTACGAGAGGAGAGGTTGGCCAAAGCCTTATTCTTCTCTATCAGCAATAGCTGAGAATGGGATGTATAGAATACGTCGAGGTGACTGTAGGTTATGTATCTATGCTACTGTGCCAAGTAGCAACCTTGTAAATAAGCTACTGTGCCGAGTAGCATCTATGTATATAATTACGTGGCAACACTGCACGTGTTATGTGGCAACATTGCCCCGAGGCTGCCATATGGCAAGGCAGTCTCAGTCTGACTCCGTGGGCCGTGCATGGCACACGCTAGTCACCACCTGTATTTCTCCTATCCGAATAAACGGACTTCAGTGTTACCCGGTGTTTCCCTACCCATCACTGCATTCCTCAGGGAACACTTGGAACCTTCATGGCGCAGTGACTAGGATCTGTGGACTTACAAGTGTGTGAACTATGCCGACGGTTACATCAGCCGGCGATGTGCGCGTCGACTAGTGAGTTGTGTTGTGTTTCGCCGCAACATGCAGTGTTGGGCCGTCACAGTGCTTTTTAGTGACGGTGGCAGTGTTAGTGTCAGTGCATTAGTGTGTCTAGAGCTGAGAGTTGAGCATTGGCCTGTTTTTTGTGGTACCCACGGAGCACGCAGGCGTACACCCTTCTCGTGTGACATCCGGGGAGACACTGACGTTCTTGCCTCCGCGGCTCCAGCTTAAGGCCACCGCATGTGCTCTCTCAGACACACACACGCACGCATGCACGCACTCACTCACGGACAGTACAGTGGACTCTATGCGTTATTTCTGCGCTGTTTATGTCATATATATGTGGTTCGAGCTGATGAGGCGCCACTTTATATACTAAACAGTGCAGTTCAAACATAAAGATGGGCGGTAAGAAGGGACAACGTCAAGATGGGAGACACGACTCCCCACCACCATCCCCTCCACCGGGCGCAGACTCTCATCCTCCACCTCCAGCGACGGACATTGCCACAATTCTGAGGTGGATGGACGACCTGGACGAGAGACGCAGAGAGATGGAACTTCAGAGGGAGGAGACACAAAGAGAGGAGGAAAAGTTGCGTTTTGATGCGCTATTGGCGACCCTGGCGCTAACCCACCCTCCCTCACTTGCAGGTTTCGCCCACCAAGGCGCCAGTACCCTCCCTCCTCCACCACACCAGCGTCCTCCAGGCACTCTTGCTACTCCAACAGCTCCCAAGGCATCTGTTCAACCCCCACCCGCCCTCTCACCAGACGTCACATTTCAGCTTTTTCGTGAGTGGAAGCGGCGTTGGACAGATTACTCCACGATGGTGGACCTTGACAGCATACCTCCAAACAAACAGCTCATCCAACTGCGGATGTGTTTGTCGCTGGAGACCCAGAGAGTTTTGGAGCACACGTTGCAAGTGCCTCCCGATTCTACATCTTCAGTGACGGACGTGCTCGACCTTTTACAGCAGCACGTTATAGGTCGGAATAACGAGGCTGTGCGTCGCCGCCCCTTCACCAGCTGCAAGCAGGCGGAAAACAAATCCTTTGACGACTTTTTTGTACGCTTGAAGAGTTTGTCAGAGGAGATCGACGTCTGCAAGGCGCACAGCCGGGAATCTAAGGGAGCCTGGATCAAGCATGGGATCTAGGCAGGTGTCAGGCACGAAGAGTTGGTGCAGCGACTCATCCCCCTGGACGCTTCCTCCACACTCCAGGTGGGAGTGACTGAATGTCGGTCGTACGAGGCCACCAAGTCCGCCACCTCTGCCTTACGGGTCCCACCTGCTGTGAGAGTTATCTCACAATACAAGAAGGATAAGAAGGCGGGCAACAACGTGAAGGCTGCCGCACGTTCTTCCACGCCTCCGCCTAGTGCTTCCTGTGGCAGCTGTGGAAAGCAGCATGGCCGACGCACTGTGTCGTGAATGTGACCGTAAGGGCCACTAGTCTAACACAGACAGGTGCTCTGCACGAGGCCACAAGTGTCAGGCTTGCGGTCGTTATGGACACTACGACAAGTGCTGCCGCCAGCCAAAGCCCAAAAGCCCGAGACGAGGAGGAAAGCAGCGCACTTCCCTCGGGGTAGTTCGCACGCATCCCCCTTCAGATGGCCTACACAGCCCCAAGCAGCAGCTGAGTCAGCTCAGGAGGGTGGATTCGACCACACGCCCCAGGGCTACCCCTTCCCTACCATCCGCGTCGTCGTCACACACGGTGATGTGTCGGGTCACATCGAGGTGATACCGGACACCGGCGCTGATACTACGGTGATAGGCCTGAAGCACCTCCAGAAACTGGGCCTCACCAAACGCGACCTGGGACCACCGCCGCAGCTGCAGTACCACAATGCTGACGGTTCCCAGATGCCAGATGCTGTGGGCTCCTTTCAAGCGGAGATCACTTACGGTGACAGGTCGTGTCACGGACGGATCGACGTGCAGCCTACTCTCGCTACACCCTTGTTGTCGTGGGAGCACTGCAAGGAGTTAGGCGTGGTGCCCAGAGACTTTCCTGAGCAGATCCCAGCTGCTCGGTACACCGCCAGCAGGGTGCGTGAATCACCGAGCGACGCGCCTGGCGCTGCTGCACAGAGCGGCCCAGGACCTGCGTCCACTCCCGCCCCGCCTCCACCCAAGTCACGGCTGCTTCATCTTCACAGCGAGACGTCTCCTTCACCCGCAAAGGCCTACTTCCTGAAGGAGTACTCGGATGTGCTGGTGACAAAGGAGGCCCTACGGACCGCGCCACTGAAGGCTATGTCGGGTCCGCCTATGAGGATACACCTGCGGGAAGATGCACAGCCGTTTGCCATACACACTCCCCGGTTGATCCCTCTCACTTTCAGGGATTCATTCAAGAAGGAACTGGATTCCATGGTGACCCAGGGTGTCATCGTACCTGTTGGTGACGACCCGTCCCCTTGGTGCCACCCTCCAGTCGCTGTCGCTAAGACTAACGGTGGTGTGCGAATTACTACCGACTTGTCCAAGCTTAACAGCCAGGTGTCCCGTCCCGCCCACCCTTCACCCACACCTTTTGCAGCTATACGGAGAGTGGATCCGAAGGTACCGCACCTCTCGACGATGGACGCCCTCTGTGGTTACTGGCAGATCCCACTGAAGAAGGAGGATCAGCCACTGACCACTTTCATCACGCCTTACGGACGCTTCCGCTACTGCCGTGGCCCTATGGGATTCGCTGCTACGGGGGACGCCTTCTGTCTCCGTGGTGACATGGCACTTCAAGGCGTGACCAACTGCGTGAAGGTAGTGGATGACGTCCTCCTCTACGATGAGGACTACCTGACGCACCTTCGCCACATCGACGAGGTACTGACCAAGTGTAGGACGCACGGCATCACTCTGAATGCCGAGAAGTTCGTCTTGGCCGCACTTGCAGTGTCCTTCTGCGGCTACCGACTCTCAAGGGATGGCATTGCTGCAGACCCGGAGAAAGTTCGCGCCATAGCGGACTTTGCAAAACCTGCCAACCTTACGGATCTCAGGTCTTTCATGGGCCTGGTGAACCAGCTGGCAGAATTTTCTCCTGACGTCTCCGCCGCTGCCGGGCCTCTCCGCCCCCTCATGAGCCCCAAGAGGACTTTCACGAGGATCCCTGACCACGACCTCGCCTTTCATAAGGTGAAGGAGGCCCTGTCAAGTCCACCTATCCTTGCTACTTTCGACCCAGCGCTCCCCACCGTCCTCCAGACAGACGCCTCGCGCCTGTACGGGGTTGGTTACGCCCTTCTCCAGGATCACGGTGGAGGAAAGTACCGGCTCGTACAGTGTGGCTCTCGCTTCCTCACCGATGCTGGGTCTCGCTTCGCTACCATCGAGCTGGAGCTGCTGGCAGTGGTATTGGCCTTATCGAAGTGCAAGTTTTACTTGATTGGCCTACAGCACTTCGACCTGATCACAGACTACAGGCCCTTGGTCCCCATTCTTAATCACTATTCGCTGGACGCCATCGAGAATCCCCGCCTCCAGTGCCTGAAGGAGAAGATTTTGGCTTTCGTCTTCACCGCGGCTTGGTGCACAGGTAAGGAGTTGTGCATCCCAGATGCCCTCTCCCGCTCCCCAGTCAGCCGCCCTACATCTGAAGACGAGATGCTCAGCACCGAGGCCGGTTTCTCCATCAGCAACATCGTCACCTTGTAGGCAGTACAGTCCCTCGCCAGCACCCACGCCTCAGTGTCGCCACCCGACAGCGATCTGGCCCTTGAGGAACTACGGACCGCGGCACGCGACGACCCCTTCTACACTCAGCTCTTGGAGAGTGTGAGGACTGGGTTCCCTCGCGACCGTTTTGACCTCCACAACGCCCTACGCCCGTATTGGAAGATACGTAAGGACCTCTACGCAGATGGGGACCTCGTCCTGTACGGTGCCCGTATGGTCGTCCCTGCAGTTCTCCGTCGTCGGGTTCTGGCCTGCTTACACGACAGCCATCGTGGAGCAGAGGCCACCAAGCGCCGCACAAGGCAGGCTGTGTACTGGCCCGGCATTGACGCGGATGTCGCCAATACGGTCCGTGCCTGTGAGCTGTGCCAGATCATGCAGCCCAGTCAACAGCAGGAGCCCCTCTTGTGCAACAACGAACCCACCAGGCCCTTCGAGTCCGTGTCGGCTGATTTCTTCAGTACAGCTGGGAAACATTGCTTAGTTGTCGCCGACCGACTCTCTGGCTGGCCTGTGGTGGTAATCTGTGGTTCGGACACGACGTCTGCGGCCACCATTCGCCACTTCCGGCACCTCTTTCGTGACCTGGGCGTCCCCGTACGTCTGCGGACGGACAGTGGGCCACAGTTCACCAGCCGGGACTTCACAGGATTCCTGGAGCGTTGGGGAGTCCGCCACATCGTGTGAACACCCCACTACCCACAGTCAAACGGCCATGCTGAGGCTGCGGTCAAGACAGTTAAGCACCTCATCCTCAAGGTGGCCCCTTCAGGCCACATAGACTGTGAGGCGTTTGACAAAGGACTCCTGGAGTTACGTAATACTCCTACCCACACAGGGCGCTCCCCTGCCCAGATCCTGTATGGTCACCCTCTCCGCGCTTGCGTTCCTGCACACGCCAAGGCCTTTGCGAAGGAGTGGCAGACCAGAGCCGAGAGCTGCAACCGCCGCGCTGCTTCACGTGCCCAGGACGCTAAGGCTCGGTATGACGACCGTGCCCGCCCTCTTCAGCCAGTGGAGATTGGTGCCCTTGTCAGCGTCCAGGACCCGACGACGACACGTTGGGACAAGGTGGGCATAGTGATGGGCGTCAGCCGGTCGCGGGACTACAAGGTCAGGATGCCGAGCGGCCGTGTCTGGTGGAGGAACCGCCGCTTCCTCCGGCCAGTCCCACCCCCTGCTGCTGGCCCCCTGACCGAGGACGAGTCCCCTACACCTCACGAGGATCCGCCCCATAGTGCACCTCGACGCTCGGAGCGACTTAGGACTAAGAAGTCCGCTTAAGACAAAGACTATGAGCGTGAGGGGGGGAGGGAGATGTAGGTTATGTATCTATGCTACTGTGCCAAGTAGCAACCTTGTAAATAAGCTACTGTGCCGAGTAGCATCTATGTATATAATTACGTGGCATCACTGCACGTGTTATGTGGCAACATTGCCCCGAGGCTGCCATATGGCAAGGCAGTCTCAGTCTGACTCCGTGGGCCGTGCATGGCACACGCTAGTCACCACCTGTATTTCTCCTATCCAAATAAACCGACTTCAGTGTTACTCTGTGTTTCCCTACCCATCACTGCATTCCTCAGGGAACACTTGGAACCTTCAGTGACGGCAACCCGAAACAAAGTTCACATGGATTCGCTGTGTGTCACTGAGTGTTGCTGTAGTGGTGGTGGTGTAGTTGGGTGTGTGTTGTGTTGGGCGGGCATTCCCTGCACCTCCCCCCCCCCCCCCCACACACACACACGGGCTTTCAAGGTCATGAGGGGCAGTGGTTAGAACTTGGAAGAATTGAACAGTCACCTAGATTAAGTCTGAATACTATTTTACAATACTGATAACTTTTTCACTCCACTCTTTTTAACATAAGTATATAAGTATATAATATTGCATATTATCACAAATATTTATTAAGCAAATGATGCGTAGAATGTAAATAAATATTACCATAATCTCTTTGTCAGAATAACAACAAAATTGTGACGTGGTCGCTGAGTAAAACCAGCTGACCAAGGCCCTTCACTGCACCTGTTCCACGAATTCGTCACCATAAAGAAACAACTGTAAGACAAAACGGAGTTAAAAAGGCAGCTTGAAATTATGGTGGTATAAATAATAAATAAACCACTCTTTAGTGAACAATTTAAGGCCATATATCATGTAGCAGTCTGGTTGAGGCCAGACGGTTCTTTTTCCTGAGCCTTTATTCATGTTTGTAACTTTTTCTTCTTTTGCATAATCCCAAACCCCAGCCATCCTACCCTCCAAAGGGTCCATAATCTTCCAATTAGAAGAAATCATAGCTTTTCCCTAAATTTACTGCAGCCATCAGTGTCAGTAATAATGCTAAATACTGTATATGGATGCTCGTCATGAGACGTCGTATATGCCGCAAGTTGTAGAAGCATGCATTTCCGAGTGACATCATAGGGAATAATGTGGGGAGGTGAAACGCTGGGGCCCAGGGAGCTTTGTCGCACATCTCCACAGAAAATAACGTTTTCTATACCTCTGTTCTAACACCTAAGATACTGCTACGTGCAGTAATATTTGTTCTACAGGACTATACTAATTATGCTGCTTCAGCCTCTTTTTATCTTTCGGTAACACTGCATTACAATTCAATCTTATCAGTAATATAAACCATCTCTGTCACATTTCTCACGTTATCAGTACCGTGTATAAGTTTCGTGATAAAGCTCCACTCTCACACAACCTGCCTCTCATCCAGTCCCCACCTTCTCTATTCCCCACCCCCCACACACCACTCGTGGGCGACATCTGTTGGCCGACCATAGCATTTCCCCCAGCTGTTTCGAAACTTCAAACTCAGGTTATTCGAACCCTCACTGTGGCTGGGTAGTGGACACGACTTTTGTGCACGATAGTACCAATACCGAAACCAAGACAACCTGATGTTTTCGTCCCATATCACTAACCAGCTGCCTGTGTAAAACCTTTGAGAGGATGGTTCTTGGCAGACTCTTATATAGAATCAGAGAACACACATCTCCTAACATAAATGGCTTCACCCATGCTAAAGGTTTATATAATTGCATCACCCCATTGGTAAAGGTGTATATAATTGCATCACCGCATTCCTAACTGTGCATGGTGGTGAAAGGCAAAGATAAACCACATTTCTTGACCTAAAAGCTGCACTTGATATTGCCAATAGAAAACTGATATTGTAAGAACTCGCCAAATTGGATATAGGAGGTAGGCTGTTATACTGGATAAGTGGTTACATAACCACTGTTTCAGGGATACAAAAGTGAAGTCAAAGATATGCAACTTGGTACCCCTCAAGGTGGAGTACTTAGCCCCACTGTGTTCAATGTTCTTATGAAAGCATCCCTTCCTTTAAATCATCTCTAAAAAAATATCTATTGTCGAAGTATTAATATTTCTTGTAACACCTACTATATTTACAGTACCTGCTTTTATTGTACCATAAAATCCGTTTTATCGGAAATTATCATGTAAATATATAAGTAATTACCATTGCAATAAACATAATTGCCAACTAGACATAAAAATGAAAGCTCTGTCCTCTTGTTCAACCATATTACTGTACAACCCATGTTGTACTGCTCCAGCATTATACTTATGTTTTAAAATCCCACTGTAATCTATATGTATATGTCTATGAATGTGTATATATATATATATATATATATATATATATATATATATATATATATATATATATATATATATATATATATATATATATATATATATATAACCGGTCGGAATTTACTGGACTTTAATTTCTCACTTGACTTGGGGTTTATTAAAATTTAATAGATGGTAATGGCAGTGGAAGCGCCCCTTTGAGAAAAATCCCGAACCAGCACAAGAACACTTAAATCTACTAAACAAAATAAATTGTCCGTGACCCGTGGAAGGATAGCGTCTGTGACTGGGATGAATGAGACACACTGTAAAATTTAGACACTTATATTCCCTCCAACACTACAAACACAATCCAATAATGGTACACCAATATGCGCACCTCTTAACTTGAACTTAAAACACTACTCTGGGGAATAAAAGTTATACATGATATAAAAATTATTAGAACCTCAGGCAACAAAAAATTTGAAGTATTAAGAACTGTTGCGTGCACACATGAAACAGGCCTTAAAGGCTTTCACACAATAATATCAGTCACTTAGGTATTAAAAGAAGAAATTAACTACCCTACAATGAATAGGCCTTAAGGGCACTCAACAAAATTATATCAGTCACTGAGGAAATGGTAATAAAACATAAGATTAAATACTCTACAATGAATAGGCCTTAAGGGCACTCAACAAAATTATAGCACCCCAACAGATGCACACTTCCTAGCCTAACCTAACCACTACTCTGGGGAACAAGGTTATACCTGAGATCAGAATTATGAAGAACAATCAGAGGCATTAAAGAATCAATCACAGTATCACTCTGGTTCCACTTGATGGCACAAGCATTCAAAACAATATTATCAAAATTATCTAGAAACTATTAAACTACACCCGTAATAAGGGAGGGAAAATGTTCCTCCAGGTATCTCCTAGAGGCCTAGACTCACGGTCTCAGTGTGTGACCATTAGTCTACTCAGATAGCCTCAGTGTACTCCCAGTGCGTCCATAAAGCGGACGGGAGTGAGCCAATCAGACCTTGTACAGTTGAGAGAAGCTTTAGCGTCCCGTTAGCAAGAGGGTTTCGCTAGCAGCTCGGGACACGTGGTGATGTGCCCGGAGTGGTAAGAACTGATCACCCACTGCTGGTCCCGGGTCGTTTAGTTGTCGGGAGCACTCGTTCACTCAAGAGATCCTTTGCTACCCCGCTAAACAGTGACAGGCCTACTTTGCTCGGTCCAATGGCGACAATCGCCACCCTCATTCTCCAACGGCAGTCAATCTCTCGCAGTCAACTCCGGGTCAACTCCAGTCAAGTGGGTTCTCACGGAAACCCTGAAATGAACTCACTGTTAGCTCTAGTTTACTTTATCACTGCCCTATCTAACCCTGTCTGAGATCGAATGAGACTTACTTGTTACTCTGCAATAATGCAACACAGGTGACTAGGCCACGTGACTATTCCTGGGACAAGCGCGCAGAGACGTCTTGTCTCTGTGAATGCTCTCCGGGACTGGGGGAGAGGCCTCGTCGCGTTCTCTCAAGGCGTGAGCTTGGGCCTACGTGACTTATTTTCCGCCTAACTAATAACTCCTTGGGACACCCGTAACATTATTCAGACTGCTAAACGATCTATAATAATTTAAAATTCAATAATAGTCCCTTACTTCATGACTCGCATCATTATTCAATCGGTAAACCACATTAAATATCATATAGGCCTAGTTCCACAAACTCCCACTATGTGCGGGGAGCGCTCTCTTCCCTCAGACGACCTTGAACGCTCAGTATCGCTAATGGCGGGGCATTCGAAATTACTCTGAAATTTCTGAATATTACATATATATATATAAGTAATATTCAGAAATTTCAGTGTAATTTCAAATGCCGCGCCATTGATGATACTGAGTTTTCAAGGTCGTCTGAGGGAAGACAGCGCTCCCGCGCGTGGCTAGAGGTTGTGGTTTTAGGCTTATACGATATTAAATGTAATTTAGCGAATTAATATGAAATTAAATATCAGTTATTAAATTAAAAGTAATCATAGATCGTTTCCCAGTCTGAAAATGTTGCGTACATCCTAATTAAGCTGTTAATCGTCTGGTAAATAAGTCACTCCTGAAAAGAGTGAACCAGTGAGCAGGCGTGGCTGGGGAGTTGAGTTCCTTCGTTTATTTACCATCACTATTAACACGTAAGTTTTATTCAATCCCAGGGAAAACTAGATAGGGCGGTCGGAAGAAACAGTGATGTGAGACAATAGCTAACAGCCAGGGTTTTTCAGGGTTCTGTAGACCCCACGCGGTATGATAACGTCCACTGGCGGTATGAGACGAGTGGTGAAACGAGCTGTATGACCGTCCACTGGCCTGGGTTTGAGCCACCTGTTGAGTATGGTTTGAGAGTTGGAGTGAAACTAGCCGTCTGGGTGCCCAACTAACGACGTGACGATCGTTTAGGATCATCAGCTCTCCTCTACCTCGGCTCACAATACCACATAACTTCAAGCAGCTTAGTGAAAACCTTTTGCTAATGGGAAGCTAAAGCTTCTCTCAACTGTACAAGGTCTGATTGGCTCACTCCCTTCCGTTTCATGGATGTACTGGGGGCAAAGTGAAGCTAGCTGAGTGATACAGGGTCACACTGGGACCAAGAGTCCAGTGGAACTTAGATGTACATTTCCAAGGTTGAGAAAGGCTGGCTTGGGCCTTAAACTACGGGTGCCTGTTGGTTGTGCCTTAAAAAACTATGGGGTGCAGGTGGAATCTATGTGTTAGGTTAGGGAGTATGTGTTTATGGGTATTGGTGAACTCAGTAACTTCTTAATCTAGTGATAATATTTTTTTCAGTTACTGATGTTGTCTTGCTGTGTGTAATTAATATTTCTTAAATAACTGTGATAGTATTGTTTTAATGTTTGTGTCACTAATTGAAACCAGAGAATGAGGGAACTGTTTTTTAGATGAGTTTTCTCCCTTATGTTGTAAGTGATACTGTGATTTAGTTCCTTTAATACATTTAATATTTCTTTATAATTTCAGTCTCAGGTATAACCTTTGTTCCCCAGAGTAGTGTTTCAGTTAGGTTAGGAGGTGTGCATCTGTTGGGGTAATGTAATTTTGTTGAGTGCCCTGAATGCCTATTCAGGGTGGAGTTAATAAGTTCTTATTTTTTTATACCATTTTCTCAGTGATGGATAAAATTTTGGTGAGTGCCCTTAAGGCCTATTCATTGTAGATTTATTTATTTCTTATTTTTTTAATACCATTTTCTCAATGGTTGATATAATTTTGTTGAAAGCCCTTAAGGCCTTTTTCATGTGTGCAAGCAACAATTCTTAATACTTTGAATTTATTGGTGTCTAATGAGGCATTGTCTGAGTTTCTAACAACTTCAATATCATGTACAACTTTCATTCCCCAGAGTAGTGTTTCAAGTTCAGGTTAAGAGGTGGGCATATGTTGGTGAACCATTATTTGATTGTGTTTGTCGTATTGGAGGGAATATAAGTGTCTAAATTTTACAGTGTGTCTCATTCATCCCAGTCACAGACGCTATCCTTCCACGGGTCACGGACAATTCAGTTTGTTAGTAAATTTAAGTGTTCTTGTGCTGGTTCGGGATTTTTCTCCAAGGGGGCGCTTCCACTGCAATTTCCATCTAATAATTAATAAACCCCAAGTCAAGTGAGAATTAAAGATCCAGTAATTCCGACCGGTTACATATATATATATCTTGATAAAATCACACGGGAAAAGGGAAACAACGGAGCACCTTAGCTTTCGTCTGTATTCAAGACATCTTCAGAGGCAACTGGATTACATGGACAGAGAGAGGCTTAAATATACAGGGTGCCTTATTAAACATATATATATATACTGTATATGCTGATAACCACAAGGAAAGAAGAAAACACGAAGTTCCCAAGCGCTTTCGTGTAATTCACATCTTCAGGGGTGAGTACAGACTAGAGAGAGAAATACAAAACAAGGTGTATATATACAGAGAAGGGTGAGACCAGGTCCACAATGGTCAGGTATTAGGTATTAGGTATTTCTCTCTCTAGTCTGTACTCACCCCTGATGATGTGAATTACACGAAAGCGCTTGGGAACTTCGTGTTTTCTTCTTTCCTTGTGGTTATCAGCATATACCTAGATCACGCGCACCTACAGTGATTTACTTGCATATATATATGTATATATATATATATATATATATATATATATATATATATATATATATATATATATATATATATATATATATATATATGTGTGTGTGTGTGTGTATGGTGTGTGTGTGTATATATGTATATGTATGTATAAATAAATAAATAAATAAATATAAAATATAAATAATAAATAATAAAATAAATAGATATTGAAGTGATAACCGTGGTAACATTATGAGATGTACTTATTACTACCATGCTATTGTACTATTCCAGATGATACTAAATGTTACATAATATTTCCTTGAGATAAATGTATAGTATATATCAGGTGCCTCAAAGAGAGCTCCGGTTCTCAGCTGGCTCAGCCATGTTAATATTGTTATTTTTATCCACTTTGTATCTGTATTTTTCTCGCTCAATATGTTTCAATTCAATTCAATTCAATTCAAAATTCAATACCAGACAACCCAACCAAAATCCCAATCAGCTATACTGATGATATTCTTATAAATAATAAAACTCATCGTGAAATGCAAACCACCCTAAACCATGTACATGCAGCCTATGAGAACCTCGGTCTTATTTTCTCCACTGAGAAAACTATAGTGTTCAACGAACAAGCTGGTAACCGCAAACGTGGGCCCGCCAAGTTCAAGATCGGTAACAACACTATTGACTATGTTTCTTCTTTTAAACATTTGGTGTCTCCGACCCTTGTACCTTACCTGCCACAACAGCTAACCCGCCAATGTGTAGCAGGGTACAGCCCACATTATGGTGCTAATATTAGAATTGTTAAAACAATGTACCACGGCTGTATAAGATCTCTGATAGATTACCACGCACCAGCCCTGGTCCTTCATTACAGGAAAGGCGTTGACAAGCTAGAGAAAATGCAAAATAAAGCCCTCAGAATGATCCTAGGATGTCCCATGAGCACTAAAGTACTTATTAAGAGGAAAGAACTAGGTATACCCAGTGTCAAAGATAGAATAATTTAAGTCAATCTCATGAGGCTTCTGCGTGATGATCCTGATAACATTGTTTCCTTAAAATTGCTAGAATGTATGAACCATGGGACTGGTAAATCTAAATTGATCCAAACTACAGCTACCCACATGAAGATGTTTGGACTAGAGTCACTAGACCATCTGTACAAAGTTGAGACACAACAGCACTTCCTTCCATCAGTTCCCTTCGATATCACAATACCGACAAATCCGCCTAAAAAATTAATTATATAAGCATTTATCTCCAACACACTGCCAAAGTGAGAACTCTTAAACATATACACACTCTACAGACTGATGATATCACACAGACCATCTACTGTACATTGATGGATCTCTTAACACCGCCTGTGGGAGGGCTGGAAGTGCCATCGTTGTGACTTAACCTAACGATAATACACTTGAAAAAGGAGTTGTAATTAACAACTCGGCGTCCACTCTACAAACTGAATTAGTTATCTTTCTCACAGTTATCAAATTCATTGAAACCACTGTCACTGACAGCCTCATCATCACTGACTCTCTATCCTTACTATTTGCACTTGAAACCCTCAACTCAAGTTGTCACGCGCTTGTCTCTAAATCCAGCCACAAATATGCGTACGTTGTTGACCGGGGTGTCAAGATCAAACTGTTGTGGATCCCCTCTCACATAGGCCCCAAAGAACATGACAGAGTTGATACCCTCGCCAAACTCGTGTATAACAAAGAGACTGTTGAATACAATCTGGGTCTTTCAGAAAGAACCCTTAAAACTGTAATTTGGAAGGAACTTATTGATGAATTCGACGCAAGCAGATACGTGGGAACGGGGGATCGGTGGTAGAAGCGGTACCGTTCTTGCCTCGCAAGCGAGATGTCACGGGTTCGATTCCCGGGCCGGTGGAAGTTGTTTGGACTTACCTGTACTTCCTAGCCCCCATTAGTCCCTGTTCACCTAGCAGTAAAGTAGGTACCTGTTGTAAGTCGAAAGTTGCGAATTCGTATTCAGGGAAAGTTGTTGGAGCTTCCAATAACTTGATGACATAAACCACTAACTCTTCAGGCTTCTACGCCCTTAACTCATGAGACATAAAGGCAAGCATGAACTTAACATGCTTCCCTGTTGGGCGCTGTACACGCTTCTGCGGTTCACCTTACACAAGGATGTAGGGGAGTGCCCAATAAAAAAAAGAAAAGAAAAAAAGTGGGAACAGGCACTAGTCGATCCATAGCTCATCATGATATCTGTATCAAATGAAACATGTATATGGAGTAAGTAACAAGATCACTAGATTACAAGATGTTGTAACCGCTAGACTAAGATTAGGATATAGATACCTTTGGCAGATGTGAACAAAACTAAAGGTAAAGTGTGTGATCAGACATATGGCCACACAATTGAATACTATGTCCTCGACTGTGTGAATATAGAACCTTTTAGGGACAGATCCAAACACACTGTGTGTGTGAAATATCACAACACTTCATCTCTAATGGCAAGATAGCCGACATATTAAGATTGCATCCACTATTTTGCAATTAGTAGCTATATCAATTCTCATGTATAAAACCAAACACACAACGTGCTTGAATACTTCTCACGCAAATGTGAATATCAAAGTGTGCTGCCAGACATACTGTCTCACACGCCAGTATTCACGCAGTTGCGAATGACTGTTGATGCATAAAACTAAATAAATAATTTGTTTGAAATAATGTTTAATATTAAATGCCATAATATCCTGATCACGGGGGTTAATTATTCTGACCATTTGTAAACTCTACTCTGTAATCCTTTTGCACTACCGCTCACAGGATGAGTATGGGGTGCACAATAAACTAGCCGCTGTAAGTGGGGAAAAAAACAATGGCTGAACTGGTGGACCAGTGACCCACACAGTGCTGATGCCAGGTCACCAATTACAATACTATTTTACCTCATACAACACATTAAACTGATTTATTTAAAACATACATATTATACATTAATACGGAATACATAATAAACAATGATTACATATGAGAACAAAGTAATATAAAATATAGCTCTATCTACTGAACTAGCAACGTAATAACCTCTAAAGTTAATATATTTAATGCCACATAACACTATATTGTTACATATGTCTATGTATTTACAAAATATTAAGATGTGTGCTGTGTATTAATTTTATATCACTATCTGTTACAAAATCAGTTTTCTATAAAAGAAGATTTTATCACTTTGCTAGGCAGCAGCCAGTAAGGGAGAGTGGTGAGAGGAGTGTTGTTTGTTGCTCCAAGTAGACAGGCACTGAGCCAGTCCTATTAAAATGAGACGCTAAGGGTGTAGACCAGTGGTTCTCAACCTTGTTTGCCCCATGCACCCCTTGCACCATATGTCAGAATGTCATTCCCCCCCTCCTTTCCAAGATTGTCTGCCTCAAAAAGTGCATTCCAAATAATATGCATATAATACTGAAAATCCTTTATTTTTTTCCATATTAGTACATATACATTTACAATTTTACATGGATTATTTTTATAGTGGAGTTTTACAAATTAAATGCCAATTGAAAATGTTGATGGATTTATAAAACTTGAATAAAAGTAAAATAGTTTTTTTATATTTACAATGAATTACTTAACAGATCAAACTGAAGCATAATGCAATAAACAAAAAGTTCAATAGAATACCAGGATATTGTAAATTTATAATTAATTTTATTCAGATGAAGATTACAGTCAATGAGAAACCTGTGATTGTTTTTTCTTCGCCAATTCTGGGATACGCGGAGGAGTGCTTGAAAGGGCACAACGCAGGTCATTTTCTACCTCTAATCTACTACGTTGCTTCGTTTTAATTTGCAACAGAGTTGAAAAGCCTGACTCACAAAGATATGTCGACACAAACGGAAGCAATGCACGGATAGCTCTTTCTGCCACTTTTGGGTAGGAATCGCACATCAAGGGCCAAAATTCTGTGATTGATTTCTCATCGAACATATCTCTTGCTCCCGAATCAGTTTTCAGCTCCAGAAATTCATCTTGACAATCATCAGGAACTTTTTCAACTGACAATTTGAATGGATTTCGCACTAAATGCAACTCATCATCACTGAGTTCAGGAAAATATCAGCTGAATTCATTTTCCAGTGTTGTCAAATGCTGCAAAATTTCATTTTTTGCAAATTGTGGAAGCACCTTGTCTTCACCACCAACAACAAGAACGGATGACATTTTCTCAAACATTGCAACATTTTTTATATTGACCTTTCTCTTCCAATTTTCCAGCTTGCTCATGAAAGCTTTCAAGGCATCCATGAATTTTATGATGTTTGTATTCCTTCCTTGCATCTGAAGATTCAGTTTATCCAGCTGCTCAAAAATATCAACCAAATAAGCAAGGTGCATGATCCATTCCTCATCATCCAGCCAGGCAAAAAATTCCATCTTACCCTGAACTTCAAAAAATAATTTGAGCTCATCTCTAAGCTCAAATATTCGCTGTTACATTTCCTCTTGACAGCCATCGAACATTTGTGTGGAAAAGAAGCAAATAATGGGTTGCATCCATGTCGGTACATAACTGCTTGAAAAGTCGTGAGTTGAGAGCTCCTCCTTTGACAAAATTCACAATTTGAATTGTTTGATCCAAAACCTTCCCTAGCGGAGCTGGAAGTGTTTTTGAGGCCAGTGCCTGACGATGGATCATACAATGAATGCCTTTCACTTTTGGAGCTCGCTTTTTCACACAAACTTGAAATCCTGATTTTGTCCCCAACATAGCTGGTGCTCCATCTGTACAGCACCCACAGATATTATCCCACAAAAGATTTTCTGATTCAAAGAAAGATGAAACCTTTTCCAAAATATCCGAGGCCTTGGTAGTTGTTTCAAGAGGAGAACAAAAGAGAAACTCCTCTTTAAATGAACCTGAGTGAACATACCTTGCTAACACCATCAACTGGGAACACGATGCCACATCAATCGGTTCATCAAGTTGAATTGAAAATAAGCCAAATGCTGAAGACTTGATCTCCTGCACAACTTGATCCTTGATGTCAATGGCCATATCGCTTATCCTCCTTTGAACAGTACTGTTTGATAGTGGAACCGCTGCAAATTTTTTCTCCAATCCATTTCCCAACACAATTTCCACCATCTTGAGAGAGCAAGGTTTGATCAAATTTTCCCCAATTGTATGTGGTTTTTTCTGCTTTGCTATCTCCAGTGCTACGACATAAGAAGCTTCAGTAACCTTTTGGTTTGTTTCTTTGAATGCCCCTGTTGAATCCAGCTTCATCTTTTTGAGAGCATTCCCATAACGTTCAAAAAAGTTTTGGTCCTTGTCCTTGTGTTGAGGATGAACATTCTGCAAATGTCGCTTCAACTTTGTTGGTTTCATAGAATCATTTGTCAAAGCTTTACTACAAATAACACATTGAGGCCTTTCTTCTCCATTGATGATGATGGATGTGAATCCATATTCAATATATGAATGATCGTACCCTCTTTTTTTGACACTCATGATGGGCTCCAAATTCTGTAAATAAAAACAAGAAAAAGTCAAAACTATAAATGGATATTTTCACAGATAAAAAAGTGAAATATTTATCTTTATTTTTTATTTAATCAGCAACATGGCTGGCATTAAGAAGTAAATAATGCCAGTGACGCACAAAAAGAATATGTGTAAAATGCACAAATATGGGAGATTATGGTCCATGTTAACACCACAAAAACTAGAGAAGCACAGTCACCAATGTGAGTGCGAAACCAACAAAATACTCACAAAAAGTGGCAAAAAACACAGGAGCTAACGGAGAGAAAACCCGGCGTGACCTCTCAGTAGCGCGGATCATTGAAGACTGCTCAGAACTGCAAGCATTGAAGTATGAGTCACACGTCATATGCGAGAGTGGGGGCCCGGCAGGGGTGCAGCGGCGTCACTTCACCGAGGGGTAAGGGGATTGTAGGGGTATCGAGATATAATGTTGTCTAGCACTCAGGATGGATGGAAACTCTAAGGTGGTTTTCTTGTATAATATAAGTTATATGATAGACAGTCTGGTGCTGGAGGTGCCGTGTGGTGAGGGGCTGCTCAGTAGAGACGTTCGGGTGAGTAGCATGTTGTAGGAGGTAGATGTGCAGGAGCTTCGTTAGAGAAGATGTTGCCTGTTGCTGGCCTCCTGGTTGAATGAATGCTCACAGCGTGGAGCTTGCTGGAGGAGGTGTTGCTTGTTCAGGAAGATGGGCAGAATGAGAGCTGGTTGGTGAGGAAGCTCAGAGAAGGGCAGCTGGTGGGTCGCCATGCTTGCTGGCGGGAGCGAGGACCGCCAGGCAGGCGAGGAGAAGCGAGGGGCCGCCAGGCAGCGGCGGAGGAGGAGGTGTTGCTTGTTGTAGAAGTGAGGCCGGAATCAATCTCAATTCAAAGTTGTTAGGGATTTCTGGCCTCTTCGCCGTTAGGCTATTTCGGCCGAAGCTGATTGGTTGGTCTTCTTTTTTCTCTTTGTTCTTCTTTTAGTTTTTACTTTCCATTCTACTTCTTGTTCTTCGTCTTCTTCTTTTTGGTCTTGTTCTGTCTGGTCTTCTATAATATTATCAGGTTCTTCTTTGTTGATATCTTGATTGTTCTTTTCTTGTTCGTTTTTGTCTTGTTTGTTCTTTTCTTGTTTGTTTCGGTCTTGGTTGTTTTTTTCTAGAGTCTTGACTGCAAGGAGAGCCTCCTTGTAAGTCAACTTTTCCTTAGACCGCAGCCTGGCCACCCTGCACTCCTCCCTCCACTTGGGACAAAGCCGGTCGGAGGAGGAGTGAGGGCCACCACAAGCCGCGCACTTCTTAACGGCCGCCTGGCAGTCAGCGTCGGTGTGGCCGGGTGCCCCGCAGCTAGAGCACACCTTGGGAGCGCGACACTTCCTCGCCAGATGGCCATATTTCTGGCAATTGTAGCAACGAGTGGGTTTTGGCTGTTGAGGTTTCACTGGGATTTTCTCCCAACCCAGTATAACGGAGCTGGGAAGTTCCTTAGGAGAACCAACCAGGGCAGTTGTGCTGGTCAGCTTCCTAAGTACTGCGAGCTGATCTCCAATCAGCTCGCCAAGTTCGTCTCTTTCGAGATACTCAATTTCAGAGTGGGAAATGACTCCCAAAACCAAGTTATCCTGAAGTAGAGGCGTCAAACATGACGTCGACTCCATTGATGATCGTTCGATGGGGTAATTTGTGGGCCTGCCCCCATTCTTCGAACGTGATGACAAGGGTACCACCGCTACTCCGGACGACCCCTGTCACCCCCTTTAGTCCAATGTGGTCAAAAAAATCTTTAATCACAAGAAGATTTAGTTTCTTGCGCGAAGGGTGCTCGACCGGAATCAGTCTCACAACCTTCGCCTGGGCTAGGGTGATCATGATCATGGTCACGCGGTACCTCGGGGGGAAGGATCGGGGAGCCGGGAGAACCAACCTCGCCGAGGTTCAGGTCTCAAGTGAATACTTCCAAAGTTCAAAGTTGTTAGGGATTTCTGGCCTCTTCGCCATTAGGCTATTTCGGCCGGAGCTGATGTTTTCTTTCTTCTTCTAATCTTGCTCTTCTTTTTTGCTACAACTAATCTGATGTTCTTGTTTCTTCTTTTCTTGTTATTCTTGTGTTCTTCTTGTTCTTGGTATTTTGGTTAGTTCTTTCTTCTTGTTGTTTTTTATTGGGGATGAATTATGGTATGCATGAGTGATATGATGGTGATTTACTGACAAACCAGATGAAATGGCTTGTCAGGTGACTAGTTTCTCTGTGATTTTTTTTTTTTTTTTTTTTTTTTTTTTTTTTTAAAGTCTTTTGTAGCCCGTGTCTTTTTGTTTGAATATGTGTTGGTGGGTGTCAGTTTAACTTGATAAATGTGAGTGTTGTATGTAATGATAAGGTTTGTGATGTGTTTCTCATGTTGTATGTTTTAATTTTGTTTTATTCATTTTTATTTTCTTTAGGCATGGTTGTATACATATAATAGATATAAAAAGAGTTCATGCGTGTGTCAATCATAGCATGCCGATAAGATGGGTCTCCTTGAGGAAGGTTATTACAACGTCACTGATGGTGACATCATCTTGCAATAGGTTGGGTACAGTCAGCACGAAGCCTTGCTCGGCAGCTAGGATAACCAGCTGCCGGCGCTCTGGTTCGTACTGGCTGCACTCAGTCAGAATATGTTTGATGGAGAGAGTTTGGTTGCAAGTGGAACAGATGGGTGGAAAGGACTGATCAAGGTAGGCCCCTAGGTGGGTCAGATAGGTGCAGTTCAGCCTAAGTCTGGCGAGAACGACCTCTTCCCTCCTATTCTTCCTGTATGCTGAGGGCCAGTTACCTATGTTAGGCTTCCAGGTGTTGTGGAGATTTAGCCTAGTCCAATCATGTTGCCACTTTTCAAATGTATATGTCTTCCCCAAGGAGAGACACGACTGAGTCTCCCAGGGCACATTAGTTGTCTCCCCGAGACCCACAGTCGCTCTTGCTAATCTGTCTGCCTGTTCATTGCCCCAAATGTTACAATGCCCAGGCACCCACACCAGCACAATATTCTTGGCACACTCATGTAATTTATTAATAATGTTGCCCTGTATTTCATTGCTGGTAGTATCACCACCTTCAATTGCTTTAAGAGCTGACATGGAATCTGAAATGACAGCAACATCACTGACATTGCTTGTTATTGCAATGTCAATGGCTTTACTAATTGCGAACATTTCTGCAGAGAAAATAGTTGCATGCCGCGGCAGGCGGGAGCTCCACTCCTCGTCTCTGCTCCAGATACCGGCTCCAACGTTGTCGTCAGTCTTGGACCCGTCGGTGTACACGTGAGTATAGGTGCTGAATCCTTCAAGAAATTGATAGAAAAGTTGCCTCAGGAGCTCAGGATGAAAGTCATTCTTTGCTCCCGGAAGCCACGATGTTTCCACATGGAGGTTGGGGTTCTCCCATGGCGGACACAACGGTGGAACGTATCTATCAACATCTCCGAAATGGATACCAGCACCCTGGCACAAGGTCTGGAGGCGGACAACCGAGGACGGGGACTTACGCAGCTGCAGGAAACGGAAGTTGGCAACAGCACACCAACCTGGGTGGCCTGTGCCGCGCTTCCTAGCCGCACTCAACCCGTACCTTAGCGTCAACATGTCCCTCCTGATGTGAAGTGGAGGGACGTGGGCCTCAACCTCTAGTTTAACTACACGTGTACACCTGTAGGCACCCAGACATAGACGAAGGCATCGGTTCTGTATTCTGGTTAGCCTTGCGAGTGTGGTGTCGCATGCCGAAGCATACAACTGGCATCCATAATCAAGTTTTGATCTGATCAGGGTCTTATACACCATTAATAAAGATTTCCTATCGGCTCCCCATGTAGTACCTGATAAAACTTTCAGGATGTTTGTGACTTTAAGACATTTACTTTCAAGTTCGTTAATGTGGTTTTTCCACGTTAATTTCCGGTCAAAATGAACACCAAGAAATTTTACTGAAGTCTGAAATTTAATAGGAGTATCATTTAATTTTAATACTGGATTTCTAATGTTACGTTTCTTAGTGAAGACTACTCCTACTGTCTTCTCAACTGAAAACCTAAATCCCCATTGTATTGCCCACTGTTCCGCGGCTTTTAGGCCGGCTTGCACCCTTTGTGCAGATAGCCTCTCAACTCGAGAGGAGCGCCAGATTGCGCAATCGTCAGCAAACAAGGAGAATTTGAGGTCACTCAAGCTGGGGGCTGGTGATAGGAAATCATTAATAATTACAAGAAATAAAATCGGGCCCAAAACGCTACCTTGTGGAACTCCATTTTCTAAGACAAATATGTCTGATTTTACGTTACCTTTTAGTTTGACGGAAAAAGTCCGGTCTTGCAAAAAATTACTGATGAAAATTGGCAAATTACCTCTCAGACCCATGGCGTGGAGCTTCATCATGAGGCCAGTCCGCCATGTCATGTCGAAAGCTTTTTCTATGTCTAAAAATACTGCAATTAATGTTTCTTTACTGCAAAGAGCTTTTGAGATGTCAGTTTCAAGACTTATTAAATGATCTAGTGTGCTTCTACCTTGGCGGAAACCACACTGTCGATCATTCAATAAGTTGTTACTTTCCAAAAAATACATTAGTCTACGCTTTATCATACGTTCCATGACCTTACACAGACAGTTTGTGAGCGAAATCGGACGGAATGAGTTGGTGTTATTCGGGCATTTGTCCCTCTTCGGGATCGGTACGACATGGGCAAAGTGCCATGAGTTTGGAAACGTTCTGGACGTCCAGATCTCATTGTACACTTCTAGCAATTTGTCCAGGTTTCCCTGGTCAAGGTGCTTAATCATCTCGTATCGTATACCGTCAGGTCCAGGAGTAGAGCCCTTGCCCTTATTAATAGCAAAGGAAAGTTCCTCTGGGGAAAATGCTCGATTGTAGCCCTGTTCGTCCCCATTCTCGAAGTCGAGATGCAAGAGCTCGGCACGATCACGGAACACGCCGAAGCGTGGATCATGATTGGTGGAGCTACTGGCATCTGCAAACTTCTGGCCTAGGGTGTTGGCAATGGCCTGGGGATCGTCGAGAATCCGCCCTCCACTACTCACCTGTGGGATAAAACTCCTTCCTCCTTTGGATCTGACCCGGTTTATAGCGGACCATACCTCAGAGGAAGGGGTATCCTTGTTAATAGTGGAGACGAACGCCCGCCAAGACTCTCTCTTACACTCCCTGAGAACTCTCCTAGCCTTGGCTCTAGCTTTTTTATACTCAATTAAGTTTACAAGTGATGGAATTCTATTAAATAAACGGCAACTCCTATTTCGCTCACAGACAACTCGTCGGCAGTCTGGTGTCCACCATGGAACTCCAGGCCTGTGGGTTTTTGCAGAAGTCTTAGGAATTGTTAAATCTGCAGCGTGTATTATAGCTTGTTGTATGTGTGTAATTTTGGTGTTGATGTCTTGTCCAATGGTGTCTATACGAACGGCTTCTGAGTATGCCCCCCAGTCTGCCTTCCTAAGGTTGTAGCGCACCTCGGGAGTAGCCGTCGGGGCGCCACACTCATAAGAAATGCAGATCGGAAAATGGTCACTACCCAGAGAGTCGTCGTATGTAGAAAATTTACAATCTAATAGCAAGGCAGCGTCAACTATAGAAAGATCTATAGCCGACGCTGTGCCAAATCGTTCGTCCACTCGAGTCGCACTACCGTCATTCAGAAGAGACAAGTTGGAGTTGAGGATAGCTGCAGCCACCTGCTCTCCCCTTCCGTCACTCCGGACACTGCCCCACCGCAAATGGTGAGCATTGAGGTCGCCGAGGATCATTTTCTTTCCTGGCAGTTGGTTGAATAGCTCCTCAAGCTCACCATCGTCAATGAGCCCGCCCGGAGGACAGTATAGTGAACAGATGGCAACATAGCCAGTCCGAATCTTAACTCTGCACGCGACAGCCTGCAGGTTCAAGTTCAGACTGACTCTTTGCTGGGCGAATGAACTCCGAATGTATAGGGCTACCCCCCTTAGGTTGTCTCCCCTGTAGGACGTGTAGTTGTCGAATACAGGTGGGTCGTCGTGACCCGCAAGTAGCGTCTCTTGTAGGCAAAAAACGTCCGGCCGGAATAATGACATAAGTAAATGAAATTGAGCATTTTTATTCCTAGCACCTCTGCAATTCCACTGGATGATACTGAATTTTAAGTCTGAGAGTTGATATGGTCAGCGTTTTGGGCTTTAGATTTTCCTCTTGTAAATCGGGGGGAAAATTGTTCCAGGGAAGAATCCCCCTCATCAGGTGAGCAGTCTCCCAGCTCCGAAGAGCCAGTACTCTGCTCAGCAGGGGCTCCCTGCCCCGGGGACCTTTCAACAATGCGAAAGGTTGGTGGTTGTGTTGAGTCTCTTGTCAAGTTCTCTAGTGACTGCGTTCTCCTCCTCTTTACTTGAGGGTAGGTAAGGTCGCGAGTCGGTTTGGGTTTTGTGGTCTCGTTATTAGTCATGGTTGTATTAGTGTTCTCGTCTTTGGTTGAATAACCGGGGATTATGAAGTCAGTCTGTGTTGAGATGGTCCTGGTCTCAGTCTGGGTTCCAATGGTGCACATTTTGGGAGGTGAGGTATTTTTGGATACAGCAGATGCAAAGGACATTCCAGGTGTTGGTGTCTGCAAGGACATCTCCACCTGCCTCTTAGCCTCCCTGTAGTCCAAATTATTCTCTGCTCTCACCTTACCGATCTCATACTCCCTCAGGTAGGAAGGGCACTTCCTGTCTGAGGCAGCATGCTGACCGGAACAGTGGTAGCATTTTTCCTCCGTTTGTGTACAGTCATTGTCCCTGTGTCCAGTTTGAGCACACTTGGAGCATACCTGGGTGTTACGGCAGGCCTTACCAGTGTGTCCAAATCTTTGACAGTTGAAACAACGCATTGGAAATGGAATATATGTTTTGGTCTGGACCCTCTCATATCCTACCAAGACATGAGTGGGCCTAACAAGTCCGTCAAAAGTCAGTACTGCTGTAGTCGATTGTTTACGTTCACCGTCTGTGGTCTTCCTACTAAATACGAAAGCATCGACGACTCCTTGATCTTTCATGTGGTACTTAATTTCGTCATTAGTCATCCCCTGAAATTCGTAGCTGATAACTACAGCCTTACAGGTGTTGAGAAATGCTGGGATATATGGTTCCACAGTCGTTGAATGGAAAGTTTTAAGATTCAAGGCGTCTCTCATTTGCTGTGCGTCTTTAACAGTAACTTGGAGTTCGCCTTTTCTTGTCTTTCGGACTTTCTCTACGTCCCCTATCTGATCCTTAATGGCCTTATGTATGATAAAGCCATTAATTTTGTCAAACGAGGTAGACGGGTCAACAGTCCGAAAGTGGATTACTCGGGCCTTCTCAGTTGATACTTGAATGTTTGGTCTTTGTTGCGTAGTTTTGTCGGTAGCCGTTACATTGTCAGTTGTTTTGTTGTTTAGATTGTCAGAGTTTGTCGTAGGTCGTGGCAGTCGTGGGTCATGATTGGCCTCCCGCCTCTGCCTGTCCCTGCCTGGACGAGCAGAGGGGGTCTTGGAGCTTCCCCTCCCAGAGGGCATGGTTGGGGTGGCTGGGAACCACCCCTTGTGTACAGCTTTGTTGATACCTTACATATATGATGTTGGTGCACTAAGGTTATGCAAGGCCCTTAAGTGCTAAAAAAAAAATACTTGTACTTAAGGACGACCCCCGAACAGTGGTGTGCCTGCACGATCACAGACGTCACTGCTGGATTGGCCCAGGCTTTTCCCCGACCCCCACTGGAGACACACAATCCCACTCCGTGAGGTGTGCACCACTGGGGGGGCTCTAGCACGAATACTGAATTAAAAAAATTCAGCAGGTGCCTCGGCCAGGGTAAGTATTAGAAAGAAATTTAGTAAGAGAGAAAGCCCTCCTACCACGTCAGGAAGGACAACAGTTAGCGCTTCCCTCTCAGTTGTGTGGGTCACTCACACTAACTGTGGGGAGGGAATGCTAAGGTTGTCAATCTGAGCGCTCGTGAGGTGTCAAAAAATTTAAAGTGACAAAGCCACTTTTAAAAGAAAGATGAATGGATGGATGAATTGTTAATGCTTGGAGTAGCAAGAACAACAACAACAAGAACAGGTGCAAGTGAAATTGCACAAGATGCAGCGGGCTATGGCGGAAAAAACCGTTAGGAAATCTGTTCTCGCAAGAACGTCCGTCTCCTCCCGTGTCCAATCAGCCTCTGACAAAGACTATTCATCCCGCCTATTAAGTTCATAAGAACATAAGAATGGAGGAAACTGTAGCGGGCCTATTGGCCCATACTGGGCAGTCCCGTTTTCACCCAACCCTTATTGCTCATGTAAGCATCCAACCTATGTTTGAAGCTATTCAGCGTATTCGAGTTAATGATGATATTTGGTAACTTGTTCCATTCATCCACTACTCTGTTTCCAAACCAGTGTTTACCTATTTCACGCCTAAATCTATATTTGTCTAATATAAAATCATTGTTACGAGTTCTCTCCTGGTTGGATAGTTTGATTACCTTTGTAATGTCCCCTTTGTTTAGCCCTGACTTCCACTTATACACCTCTATCAGGTCGCCCCTCGCTCTACGTCTCTCGAGGGAGTGCAAATTAAGATGCTTTAAAATGTCTTTATACTCAAGGTTCCTAATGCCCGGGATTAGTCTTGTCATTCTCCTCTGAATTCTTTCTAATGATTCTATATCCATTCTGTAATACGGTGACCAGAACTGAACTGCGTAATCCAGGTGTGGTCTCACAAGAGCAAGATACAGTTTTAGGATGACCTCCCTAGTCTTGTAACTAACAATCCTTTGTATGAACCCAAGTACTTTATTAGCCTTGTTACGAGCAAAAACACATTGTTTACTTGGCTTAAGGTTCCTACTTATCATTACTCATAAATCTCTCTCGCAGTCGGATTTCTCTATGGCATCGTTGTTCATCTGGTATCTGGTTTCCCTGTTTACATCTCCTATACTGAGTACTTTACATTTGTCCACATTGAATTTCATCTGCCATTTTTCAGACCATTCGAAAAATTTGTTTAGATCTTCGTGTAGTTTTGTGGAGTCCTCGTCAGGTTTAATAACACGTCCTATTTTTGTGTCATCCACAAATTTGCTTATGTTGCTGTCTATGCCGATTTCTATGTCGTTTATGTATATAATAAATAATAATGGTCCAAGTACTGAGCCTTGGGGAACTCCACTTGTGACGTTGCTCCAATGGGACTTAGTGCCATTAATGCTCACTCTCTGTTTCCTGTCCTGTATCCACTCCGTAATCCATTTAAGCATATTACCTTTGATGCCGTGTGCTTCTATCTTTCTAATTAGTCTTTCGAAAGGGGACTCTGTCGAAGGCTTTGCTAAAGTCGAGATATACCACATCATAATTGTGCCCCTCGTCCACCGATTCGAAAACTGATGAAAAGAATGTTAATAGATTAGTTAGACATGAACATCCGCTTGTGAAGCCATGCTGGGAATCATTGATCTATCCCCCTTCTTGAAAATCGGTATTACATTCGCTATCCTCCAGGATTCTGGTACTACACCTGTTTTTAAGGACATGTTAAACAACTTTGCTAAGGGCATACTAAGCTCTTCCTTACATTCCTTTAATACTCAGGCAAATATCTCATCGGGACCAGGTGACTTATAGGCTTTAGTTTGTCTATTTGCTTACTAACATCGTTATTAGTCACAACTATCTCGCTTAATTTGTTTTCTTCACTATCTCTGAATAGAGTCGGTGCCTCGGGTATCATGTTTAAATTTTCGGTGGTGAAAACTGTTGAAAAATATTTATTCAAATTATTGCTCATTACTCCGTCGTAATCAGTGAGCTCGCCGGTGTCTGACCGTATTGGTCCAATCTTTTCTCGTGTTTTAGTTTGATACATTTGGTAGAATCCTTTGGGGTTTGTCTTCGCCTCCCTTGCTATCCTTACCTCATTATTCGTCTTGGCTTTCCTTATCTCTGTTTTAACCCTACTCGCCAATATCGAATAATAATCCTGGAGGTAAATTTCGCCACGCGTTATCCTTCTACCTATAGCCTTCCTTTGGCCAATGATGTTCTTTAAATAATTATTTATCCATTTAGGGTTATTGTTGCCTGATCTGAGTTTTTTGTATTGTATGTTCTGCCTTTGTGCATTAAGTAACTCACTATTTAAATTGTCGGGGAACTCGACAATCTCAGATCTCGTTATCAGGTCGGTGTCATCTGTCAGGTTCACGGCCAAGCGCGACACCCCCTCTCTCAGCTGCCTCTTTAAACTGTCAAAGTTTGCCCTTCTGAAATCTGGTACTTTAGTGGAATTTTCCTTACGTCTGCCCTGAAAATCAAACTGGAATCGAATTTCTTTGTGATCGCTGTTTGCAAGTTCGTTCCCTACCTCGACATTGCTAATGAGGTTTTCTCTGTTCCACAGAACTAAGTCCAGTATATTATTACCCGGTGTGGATTCGGTTATATGTTGACTTAGGAAACAGTCCTGGATCGTCTCGGGAAAATCCTCTGATTCTGAGTTACCCGTAAGGTCAGTCCAATCTATTTGGCCAAGGTTAAAGTCGCCTACTATACAGACTTTGTTGTGTATGGAAGCCCTGCGCATTTCATCCCAGATAAGTCACTCATTGACGCTATAAAGATTGGGGGGTCTATATATTACTCCTGTGATTAATTTTTCCCTACCGTCGCTTAATTCTATCCAAATTGTTTCTGTATTCCGCTCAGTTTTTATTTCCTTATTTATTTCACACTTCAGATTATCCCTAACATAGATTGCTACTCCGCCTCCTTTCCTGGTTTGCCTATCGGTATGGAACAGTTTGTAACCCGCAATTTGGTATTCGACTGGTAACTCACGTGTGTCTAGGTTGATCCATGTTTCAGTGAAGGCAATTATATCGATTTTTTCGGTACCTACCAAGGCCCTAATATCATCAATTTTGTTTCTCATACTTCTACTGTTCGCGTAGTAGACATTTGAGTTAGTCGTGTTCTGAGTGCTCCCTTTACCGCGTTTAGTTTTAAACTCCCTGTTTAATTTAGTGTTGTCATCATTCCTAACACTATTTCCCTGTAATCTTTTACTTTGCTTATCCGCTCCCACTGCAGTTTCCCCCACCCCCGTGCCCATATGTTCCCCTAGCAGTTTAAAGACTTCGATATCCTTGAACTGCCACCCTCTAGAGACCCAGCCAGGGTTGCCACCCCATCCCGAGACAGGTGCACCCCATGTCTTGCATAAAGGTCCCTTCTGCCGTAGAAGTTGTCCCAGTTGTCAATGAATGGGTTGTGAACCTCCATCGGAGATTGACCGTGCCAACTATGTGGTCGGAGTGGCATTTTACCGAATCCAGCTATAAAAAAAGAAGGAACATACAGTCTATATCTCATCAGTCCATATAAGAAAATAAGAACATAAGAAAGTAAGGAGTCTACAATAGGCCGGTTGGCCTGTGCATGGCAGCTCCTGTGGAGAGTAACTACCACTCTCTATCATTCATGAATCTATACAGCCTCTTTTTGAAACTTCCCAGCGTTCCAGCGCTTACTACAAAGTTGCTAAGCTTGTTCCACTCGTCCACCACCCTATTTATGAACCAGTTCCTTCCTATCTCCCTCCTAAACCTAAACTTACCCAAATTATATCCGTTGCTCCGAGTCCTATCCTGCTCGGATATTATAAGAACTTTTTCTATATTCCCTTTAATGATTCCTTTCACCCACTTAAATACTTCTATCATATCTCCCCGCACTCTTAGACTTTCTTGGAAATTCAAGTTTAGTTTCTTTAACCTATCCTGATGTGGAAGGTTTCTGACCTCACTAGGGGAAAGGTCAAGGCAGGGTTAGCTCCGGAGTGATAATTGTCAGATATGGCCAGTGCTATGTGCGGTCTTGGGTATGAGAGTTTCTTGACCAAACTGGAGTAGTCCATTGAAGAATTGGCGAGGGCCAAGTTAGAAATTGAGAGGGCCACGTTGGAGAACCTGAAATTAAGGAAAGAGCTGGCGAAGTTAAAAGGAGAGGCTGGACGAGTAAAGCCAGTGTCTGACGAAAACTCAAGCGAGGGGAAAGTTGTGAGTAGTGGGAAGACAAAGCTGGTGGTGAAGAAGCACACCAAGGATACGACAACAACGACAACAACAGCTAAGTGTACCAACCCGTTCAGTCCCTTGATAGACGAATTGGACGTTAGTACAGTCAGGGACAGGGCTGACAAGGAAGGTATAAAAACTTTAATTGTTGGTGACTCACAGGTAAGGTATATGGACAGGGCCTTTTGTGGTAAAAACAAAAATAGGATGAGGGTGTGTTTGCCAGGAGCCGGGGTGGGGGATATAATTGACAGGATGGACAATATCTTGTCTGGTAATGGGAACAAACCCATTATCTGCCTCAGTGCAGGAGGCAATGATATTGGCCGGTGTAGGAGGGAAGAGCTTCTTGATAAGTTCAAGGCACCCATAGATCGTATTAGGACTAAGGGAGGGATCCCTATCATATGCCGTGTCCTGCCTAGAAGGAGAGTTGGCAGTGAATGGTTGTCAAGGGCAGTTGGTATCAACGACCGTCTTGACAGATATTGCAAGTCAATATCAGTCCTATTAATTGACAACTGGGACAATTTCTATGGCAGAAGGGACCTTTATGCTAGGGATGGGGTGCACCTGTCTAGGGATGGAGTAGCAACCCTGGCAGGGGCTCTAGAGGGGGCAGTTCAAGAGACATCGAAGTCTTTAAACTGCTAAGAGAACATATGGGCACGGGGGTGGAGGAGACTGCAGTGGGAGCTGGTAAACAAAGTGAAAGACTACAGGGAAATAGTGTTAGGAATGATGACAAAACTAAATTAGACAGGGAGTTTAAAACTAAACACGGTAAGGGGAGGACTCAGAACACGACTAACTTAAATGTATACTACGCGAACAGTAGAAGTATGAGAAAAATAATGGATGATATTAGGGCCTTGGTATGTACCGAAAAAATCGATATAATTGCATTCACTGAAACATGGATCAACCTAGACACACGTGAGTTACCAGTCGAATATCAAATTGCGGGTTACAAACTGTTCCATACGGATAGGCAGACCAGGAAAGGAGGCGGAGTAGCAATCTATGTTAGGGATAATCTGAAGTGTGAAATAAATAAGGAAATAAAAACTGAGCGGAATCCAGAAACAATTTGGATAGAATTAAGCGACGGTCGGGAAAAATTAATCACAGGAGTAATATATAGACCTCCCAATCTTGATAGAGTCAATGAGCGACTTATCTGGGATGAAATGCCCAGAGCTTCCATACACAACAAAGTCTGTATAGTAGGCGACTTTAACCTTGGCCAAATAGATTGGACTGACCTTACGGGTAACTCAGAATCAGAGGATTTTCTCGAGACGATCCAGGACTGTTTCCTAAGTCAACATATAACCGAACCCACAAGGGGTAATAATATACTGGATTTAGTTCTGTCGAACAGAGAAAACCTCATTAGCATTGTAGAGGTAGGGAACGAACTTGCAAACAGAGATCACAAAGAAATTCGATTCCAGTTAGATTTTCAGGGCAGACGTAAGGAAAATTCCACTAAAGTACCAGATTTCAGAAGGGCAAACTTTGACAGTTTAAAGAGGCAGCTGAGAGAGGGGTGTTGCGCTTGGCCGTGAACCTGACAGATGACACTGACCTGATAACGAGATCTGAGATTGCCGAGTTCCACGACAATTTAAATAGTGAGTTACTTAATGCACAAAGGCAGATCATACCATACAGAAAACTCAGAGCAGACAACAATGACCCTAAATGGATAAATAATTATTTAAAGAACATCATTGGCCAAAGGAAGGCTATAGGTAAAAGGAAAAATCGTGGCGAAATTCACCTACGGGACTATTGTAGGGTATTGGCGAGTAGGGTTAAAAACGAGATAAGGAAAGCAAAGAGGAATAATGAGGTAAGGATAGCAAAGGAGGCGAAGACAAACCCCAAAGATTCTACCAAATGTATCAAACTAAAACACGAGAAAAGATTGGACCAATTCGGTCAGTCTTCGGCGAGCTCACTGATAACGACGGAGAAATGAGCAATAATTTGAATAAATATTTTTCAACAGTTTTCACCACCGAAAATTTAAACATGATACCCGAGGCACCGACTCAATTCAGAGATAGTGAAGAAAACAAATTAAGTGAGATAGTAGTGACTAGTAACGATGTTAGTAAGCAAATAGACAAACTAAAGCCTAAAAAGTCACCTGGTCCCGATGAGATATTTGCCAGAGTATTAAAGGAATGTAAGGAAGAGCTTAGTATGCCCTTAGCAAAGTTGTTTAACATGTCCTTAGAAACAGGTGTAGTACCAGAATCCTGGAGGATAGCAAATGTAATACCGATTTTCAAGAAGGGGGATAGATCACTATCCTCTAACTACCGCCCAATCAGTCTAACATCAATAGTAGGCAAATTACTGGAAGCAATCATTTCAAACTCTATTCGAAATCACCTGGAGAAGCACCCATTGATCAATGATTCCCAGCATGGCTTCCAAGTGGACGTTCTTGCCTAAATAATCTATTAACATTCTTTTCACCAGTTTTCGAATCGGTGGACGAGGTGTACAATTATGATGTGGTATATCTCGACTTTAGCAAAGCCTTCGACAGAGTCCCCCACGAAAGACTAATTAGAAAGGTAGAAGCTAATGGCAGCAAAGGTGACATCCTTAAATGGATTAGGGCGTGGTTACAGGACAGGAAACAGCGAGTGAGCATTAACGGCACTAAGTCCCATTGGAGCAAAGTCACAAGTGGAGTTCCCCAAGGCTCAGTACTTTGACCATTATTATTTATTATATACATAAACGATATAGATATCAGCATAGACAGCAACATAAGTAAATTTGCTGATGACACTAAAATAGGACGTGTTATGAAATCTGACGAGGACTCGGCAAAACTACAGGAAGATCTAATCAAATTTTTCGAATGGTCTGAAAAATGGCAGATGAAATTCAACGTCGACAAATGTAAAGTACTCAGTATAGGAGATGTTAACAGGGAAACCAGATACCAGATGAACAACGATGCCATAGAGAAATCCGACTGCGAGAGAGATTTAGGAGTAATGATAAGTAAGAACCTTAAGCCAAGTAAACAATGTGTTTTTGCTCGTAACACGGCTAATAAAGTACTTGGGTTCATACAAAGGAGTGTTAGTTACAAGACTAGCGAGGTCATCCTAAAACTGTATCTTGCTCTTGTGAGACCACACCTGGATTACGCAGTTCAGTTTTGGTCACCGTGTTACAAAATGGATATAGAATCCTTGGAAATAATTCAGAGGAGAATGACAAGACTAATCCCGAGCATTAGGAACCTTGACTACACAGACAGGTTAAAACATCTTAATTTGCACTCCCTTGAGAGACGTAGAGAGAGGGGCGGCCTGATAGAGGTGTATAAGTGGAAGGCCGGGCTAAACAAAGGGGATATTACAAAGGTACTCAAACTATCCAACCAGGAGCGAACACGTAACAATGGTTTTAAATTAGACAAATTTAGATTTAGGCGTGAAATAGGTAAACACTGGTTTGGAAACAGAGTAGTGGATGAATGGAACAAGTTACCAAATATCATCATTAACTCGAATACGCTGAATTGCTTCAAATATAGGTTGGATGCTCATATGAGCAATAGGGGTTGGGTGTAAACGGGACTGCCCAGTATGGGCCAATAGGCCAGCTGCAGTTTCCTCCATTCTTATGTTCTTATGTTTCTAAGTCCCGGAATCATTTTCGTCATTCTTCGCTGCACCGACTCTAGTGAATTGATATCCATTCTATAATAAGGGCACCAGAACTGAACCGCATAATCGAGGTGCGGCCTGACTAGCGCAAGATATAGTTGCAATAATACTTCTGCACTCTTATTACTTACACTTCTAGATATAAAACCGAATACTCTGTTTGCCTTATTTCGAACATTAATGCACTGTTTTCTAGGCCATAGGTCTGGGCTTATAAGTACCCCTAGGTCTCTTTCACAAGTCGACTTCTCTAGGTTGATGTTGTTAAGGCTGTATACATTGACAGTATTTGGCCTTCCAATATTAAGTACTTCCATATACTGTACTGAGGTATTGTTTGTATATATATATATATATATATATATATATATATATATATATATATATATATATATATATATATATATATATATATATATATATATATAATGATTGTTTATCAGACCACAATTTACAGTCCAGAGAAATACAACACATACAGTATAACAGTAAGTAGATGAGCAGGGGTACACCTATAAGTTGACACACCCTACAGTGACCCAGGAGACCTGACCCCGGCCAAAGAGTACTTGAGTTAACCGGGTGATATGACCACCAACCACACCTTGCCAAGACACACCCAGCTTAGTCTTAATTGGGAGGTCATTCACCAGCTGGTTCTCCTCCATATAAAGGCCCTGCAGTCCCGTCCACGGGGCAACCTTTTCATTCGAGCATTTCTTCCCTCCCGAACCCTGGTTCACCCATAGGGGACAGTCCAGAAGCACCTGCTGGGCCTCCATCAGGTCACGTGAGTCATTGTCAAAGCTGTCCATACGGTCAGTTTTGATGTAACATCACTCTTTACAAAGGTTCCTGTTGATGATTTACTGGAGTTCCTCATAGATTCCCTGGATAATATTTCATTGCCGGTCTCAAAAGATGACTTCATCGAACTCATCAAACTATGTATTAAGGAATGTAAATTTGAATTCAATGGAGAATATTAAGCTAAAAAATTTGGTATGGCAATGGGTATTACCCATACAGGTGTGAGTGGATTACCCATTGGGTAATCCACTCACACCTGTATTAAGCAACCTATATATGGAATTCTTTGAAAATTAACTATTAAGTAATATCTTACCACCTTCAGCAGTCTGGTTTAGATATGTAGATGATGTATTATGTCTCTGGCCTAGTAATGAGGACCTAAAAGCATTCCTGCCACAACTTAATAACTTAGCCCCCTCGATCAAATTTACTGTGGAATTAATGCATGACTGTAAATTGCCTTTCCTAGACTGTCTGATCCACAGAATAGGTAACACCTTTAAGTTCATTATTTATCGAAAACCTACTAATGTGTGTTCATACATTCATTATTATTCTGCCCACCATAATAGAGTCAAACAGTCAGTATTTTCAACAATGTTTTTACGTGCTTTGAGAATTTGCAGCCTGGAATTCATTGATGAGGAATATAAATATATCTATAATATTGGCTCAAACCTTAAATACCCTAGATCTTTCATAGACAAATGCCTGAACATTACTAAGAAATCTTTTTATAGAACTGACCCCAAGCCCACCCATGACCATAAGAATCTCTTAGTATTACCATTTCACAAAAATTTATCTCAAATTCCTTTACAACTAAAAACCTGGAACGTCAATGTGGCATTTAAAAACTCATGCACTGCTAAACAAATGTTATTCAAGAACTCCCCAAACAACACAAATGGCTGCATATAAAGAGTCCCTTGCAAGGAATGTAATATGTTTTACTTAGGCCAGACAGGTAAAGATCTTGTAACTAGACTTAAACAACGTAAATATAGTGTTAGGACATGCCAGGAATCCAATGCTTTGTTTGTTCATTTGAGGGATAAAAAGCATTGCATTGACTGGGATAATGCCTCCTCAATATAACCTTGTAATTCAATTGATAGTAGGAACATTATAGAATCTAATCTCATTAAACACACCGAATCCGTTAACATGAATTTGAGTAATGGTATGTACAAATTGGACAAATTTGTCCCGTTAGTTCGGTCCCTCAAGCTTCTAAATATAAATGTTGTTTTCAAGTATGACTCAACCATTACCAATATGTTAATAAGGAATAGCCCAAGTTTGAATGTAAATGGAAGTGTTTATTGTATTCCATGTAGCAAATGTAATTGTAATTATGTAGAACAGACAGGAAAAACACTGCAGCTCAGAATCAAACAACATGAGTATAATATCAGTACAGCATCTGAAAGCAGTGCCTTGTTCGTTCATGTTAGGAATAATAATCACCCCATTGCTTGGGAAAAAAGCTTAGAAGTATTTAAATCATCTTGTGTCACAGAAAGACTTCTGGTTGAAGCAAGTTTGATTAAGGAATTAAAATCAATAAACCTTAGTGATGGTCAGTTCAAAACTGATAATATGTTACATAAATTTATTTGTCAGTGGCCCAAGGTTAAAAATATTTTGAAAACCTTTGATCTAGATGTATGATAATTATTTTGTGGGTCCCTTATTTTTGACCTGACCTGACTCGTCACGTCACCCCCCTTCTCTTAAGCTCCTCTACGTGTGTGTTGGTGTGGGGATTAGTGGATGACATCATTAATAATAATAATAATAATAATAATTAACGGTTTATTGAAAGAGCTTGGCAGCCAGAAGGCTGAAAATATACAGTTACATATTTGGGGAATGGGTTTCGAATTACAAATAATATACAAGTAACATAAGTGACACAAATAAGACATATAATAACTAGATGGGGAAAAGCTCAAACAAAAGTTCATTTCAACATAGTGACAGTGCAAGGAGTAGTGTTTACTGGGAGTGAATACACTGGTTTATTACAAGTTATTGATAATTTTTACAATGGTTGGGACTGGGCTGTTTTTATAGTGATCAGTTCGTGCACGTATGGGCTGGATGCGGTTGTGGTGTCGAACAGCAATTCTCGGACTAGGGATCTCAGGTGGTAGAAGGAGCCGGTGTCGAGGGTGGTGTAGAAGCTTCTTACCAAATTTGCAGATGAGGTCGTGGTGATGGTCAGTGAGAGTCGAAAGGGTCAGTGTGTTGAGCACTTCTTGATATGTGGCGTAGGAAGGGGAGAGAATAATCTTGCATGCCCTTTTTTGCACTTTTTCTAGGTGTTTACGTTGTGTGGCATTTAGGGAGGAAGACCAGGTGGGGGAGGCATAGGTGAGCTTGGGAAGTATGAATGTTGTGTAAACGCTGAGGAGCTCGTGTGCAGGAACTCCGAGGGACTTGAGTCAGCGGAGGAGGTGGAGACGGAAACTGGAGGATTTGATAACTTTACTGACGTGTGGTTTCCAATTTAGTTTGTTGTCTATGGTGACGCCGAGGAGCTTCGTGGAATCTACAACCTGGAGTGTGTTCGGACCTAGAGTAATGGAAGGAGGTGGGACAATGTCGGAGGAGAGGTTGATGTGCATAACCATGGTCTTGGTATGGTTGATGGTGACATGGTTGTTGGTGGCCCAGTTTTGGAGACTGTTCAATAAATCCTGAAGGGCGGTATAATCGGGAGCAGAATTGTTGACGCTGATCCCAATGGTGGAGTTGTCGACATATTTCCAGCGAGCAGGGGTTTCTCTTAGGGCATCATTGATGAGCATAAGGAAGCAGAGTGGTCCCATTTTGGTGCCTTGGGGGACGCCACAGGTGAGTGACTGAAAGGTGGAGACAGCCCCTCGGAAGCGTACAGCTTGGCGTCGGTCACTGAGGAAGTCTGTAAGCCATGGTATAAGACTTCTCCGAAGGCCGAGGTCAATAGCTTTATTGATGATTATATTGTGGTCGACTAGGTCGAACGCTTTAGTGAAATCAATGAAGGCTACAGCTACAGACGTTTTTCATTTCTCGAGATGGCGGTATATGTAATCGAGAAAGCTGACAAGACAGTGAGTGGTGGAGGAAGTCCTCATGTTGCCAAATTGCTGAGGGTCTACGACTGGGTATTGGGTGATTGCAATAGGTCGTAGCTGATTTAAGGATTGTGGGCTGGTTGACTTGGGCACTGGTGATACATAAGAAGTCTTCCAGTCAGCTGGGCTTGACTGAGAGAAGCATTGATGATGGAGCATAGGGGTTTAGCAAGCTCCGGGGAGAACTCCTTGAAGAGTTTCATTGGTAAGTCAATGGGGGTGGTAGAGGGTTTTAATTTTAGTTTGTCCAGGCGTTTTGCTACTTCAAATTCTTCTACTAAGTCAGTGAGAAGGGGGGCTGGTAGGTAAGCAGGGAGAGTGGTTGTGTCAAGCCGGGGGAGCGTCTGGCATATAGTAGGGAAATGGTTATTTGTTTGCTCAGCTGCGTCAACATTAGTGAGATGGCTAAGGAAGGGGTGAGGGTGTGTCTTATTGCTTAGTCCACAGAGTTCCTTAAGCTTACCATTCCATTGACTGATGTTGGTCTGCTTCAGGTGTTGTAATTTGGTTGGGTAGTGGGACTTCTTTGCAGTGCGTATTTCGCGGATGACTCGGTTGTGAAGGGACCTGTAGCGGATGTGGTCATTGAGATGAAAGGCTCTGTCTCTCTGTTGCATAAGTCTTTTGATCCGAGGTGTGATCCATGGCAAGTCAGCTGGGTGAGATCTTACGGACTTCTCGGGGAAGAAGTGGTGGTGAGCTTCCGTGGTGGTGTTGGTATAATTTATCCATTTGGTTTCCACGTCATCCACGCTAAGTACTTCAGTCCAGGGATGGTGAACTATCCACTGCCCGAAGAGGCGCACTGCAGAGTCAGTAATCGGCCTGTAGGTCTTGATGTAGGGTCTCTGTACTTGAGTGGGAGTGGCAGCTGGGGACCAGAGCACTTTTAAGTGTGTGCTACATCCGATAGGAGGCATTGGTTGAGGTGGTTGGTACTGGTCCGCTAAGTCAGTTAAGATAAGGTCAAGGGTATTTTGACCGTGTGTGGGGAAGGTCACAACTTGTGATAGTGATAGCTGGTCCTGGATATCAGTGGTGACAATTTCATTAAAATCCCCACATAATACTAACTTGGCACATGGGTACCTAACTCTGAGGTGGTCTGAGCTGGTGATGAGATGATTGATAAGAGTGTCTCTGGTGGGTGAGCGAGGCGGATGGTATGCCACACAGATTATGATGGAAGCAGTGTTGCGCGGGTGGGCCCGTGGTACGACACGTACCCATAATGCTTCCACATCTGCTTGGACTTGAACATCCAGGCGTGACGGGCGTAGGTCATCTTGACAGAAGAGGGCAACGCCCCCTCCGCGTCTATGTGAACGAAGGTGATGAAAGAGTTGATATCCCTCAATATGACACGTTTCAGGCACAATTTGCCAAGCCTCACATATGGCAACGACGCTCGCTGCGGCTGACCTGACTGTAGTTGCTAGCTCGTCGAACTTGTTAGCTAGGGAAGTGAGGTTGGATAGCAGTAAAGACGGGAGATCATACCATATCCGTGGAACTTCAGTGTGGTGGTATGGTCTGTCAGGGGTGGGTTTCTCCGCTTTCCTAGTGGAGGTTACGGTTCTATTGGGCTTATGTGTATGACGGCCTTGTCTACGGCTACGCGCGTGGAATATGTTCAGTGACTTGAGTCGCGCGATAACACTGCCATCAGGATAACCGTTCCCACGCTTTAGATGGAACAGAGTGCGTCTGGAGTAAGTGATTAGTGACCTCATGTTTTTAAGGTCACCCTGTATATTTAAGCCTCTCTCTGTCCATGTAATCCAGTTGCCTCTGATGATGTCTTGAATAAAGACGAAAGCTAAGGTGCTCCGTTGTTTTCATTTTCCCGTGTGATTTTATCAAGATTTATCTTATCCACGTTTTCATTGTGGATTTACATGAAATATATATATATATATATATATATATATATATATATATATATATATATATATATATATATATATATATATATATATATATATATAAAGAGTGATGATTAGACAATAAAATAATAACCGTTTAATTCTAAAAAATATACTTTGCTGTACCGTTGTAGTAAAAAACATGGTGGAACTTACATACACCGTTTATTAACTATTGATGGAAGAAGAAGTTTTGGGGACTGAACAGTGAGACAATGTGGAGTAGGGTGTGTCAATTTAGGGGGTGAACTGGCTAAATTGAAAATCGAGTAATTTGGTAGCAATTTATTGTAGTCTTTAAGCATGCAAAACAATATTCTGGCATAAATTTTTTTCTATAATAAGTCCTACCTACATCAAATGGATTTTTAAATGTACATATTTGTGAATTTATAACATAACCAGCGTTTGCACACATGTTACTGTTTCAAGTTTCAAATTATTATATTTTATTATCCGTAGTCTATTTGAAAGTAACCAATGCCTTCATACTCTCTTTGCTTTGGTTTCTTGTCATCAGTAGTCTGCTTGCTATTTGTGCTTTGATGTAACCTTCTCGCCTCTCGTGGCTGTAAACATGGCCCGCTGCTTCTGTGACCATTTTCACACATCTCTCCACACTTTGAGTGTGGGAAGGCCACTTCGGCACTTGCATTGGAGTCTCTTTAAGGTTTCTCAATTCTTGGCTAGTTAGACTTGTTGTCAATGGTGGCTCTAAGACTTCCAAACTCAAGTCAACCAATTCTGACAATTTGGTGGCATTGACGTTTATTGGGGGAACTTTTCTTGAATGAAACGAACAGTCTCCCAACTGGTCGTCATCTATTAGCGTTCCTCTAATCTTTAGAATGACTTCTACAGCCTCGGTTCGGAGATTGGTACATTGACTGCAAAGCATTGCTTGCAAAACTGCTTCTGATCGAGCATACCAAGCGGACCTTCTTGCCACAGGTAACACGATGTCCCTCACTACCTTCCTCTGTGTTCTTACTAGCTGCAATTGAAACAAAAGGTGATTGGGCCCATCCACCCACATAGGATTAAGTTTCGCACTAAACCACTGGGGAAGATAAACTCCAATAATAAATTCAACAATTAACCTCAAATTCTTCAGCACTTTGCCCTTCAATTCGTGTTTGGAAATCCAAATCCTGCAGAAACGAAGAGCTGTAGTTAACCAACGGCTGTGACTGACAGGTCCAATCTCCAAGAGAGCCAATGACTGAGGCACTTCTCCTGATCTTATTGCTTGGGCAATACGATAAGCATAGGATTGATCTGTGCTGAGATCTTTGATGACTCCTTCAGACAACGCCGGAAGGGGAGGGCCAACTTCGACCTTTGGAAAGGTTGTATTTATTTCTAGTTGTGTTGCTTCATCCAGCATGATGCCAAGGGGACCTGACCACTTGTTGTTGCTCTTTGTAGGACCATCAAGTTCCTGGATGAGATGACGAAGAGGAAGCTCGCCTGTATGTAAATCACATACAATCCAAACAAGTCTTCTTCCTAGTTTTTTCTCTAAATGCGTCATTACACCCCCCTGCCATCCGGTGTTCACTGCAGTTGAATCTCCACCAACAGCCTGCAGTGAACTGCCAAGTCCTCTCTCCTGAACCCAACATAAAATATGATCAGCAATGACCTCTGCATGTTTCTTCCCTTCTACTTCAGTTTCGGGAGCAAAGTGAAACAAAAACCGACCACCAGGCCCAGAACAGACAGAGTAGTGTTCTTCTTTGATGAGACCTGGAAACTTTCTGTTCACTCCCTCTACTTCTAGCAAAACTTTTGTGTCATCTATTCTTCCATCAAACAAAAGACAGGAGAGCCCTCCCTCGCTTAAATCTTTTTCATGCTGATCAGATATTTCCTTCATTATTTTTTCTTGTGCTCTTCTAATTTCATTATGATCTATCACCAAAGATACATCCTCTCGGCTGATGAGGCCTGCATCTATCCAAGCGGCAGTTGCAATTTCTGCAGCCTCACGAAGTCCAGCATGGTGGCGAATACTAGCTAAAGCAATGTTTGAAATATTTCTTGTGTTGTATTTCATTTTCTTTGGTAAAGGTTCAGATGGCTCTTTGGAACTATCATCTGATGTTGCTTCCTGTTCATCAGAAGAACTATCAAAGAAGTGATAAACATCTTGACACAGCTCTTCCTCTCTTTGGATGGCTTCTTCACTCTTCATTTTCTTCTTTTGTTCCCTCTCTCGGATTTGTTCTCTCTTCTTGGCATTAGCAATCTGCTTCTTTGTTTCTGAATGATCTATTGAACCCATTTGCATACTTCCTTGGCCTTCTGCCTTTGTCCTCTGTGCCTTTATAAATTCAAGCTCTAAAACAGGGATCTTCTTTTCACGAGGACAACCACAATCAATGTGGGAATTATTTTCTCTCTTACCTGAGTGAGAACAGTTGGATTCAGAACATAATTGTATGGAGCACTTGCAGGTCAAAATGTCAAACAGAGTATCAAGTGTGTGCAGAAATTCATTTTTCCTGGCCAAGTTTCCTTTACCAAGTGATGTTTCAACTGCTTTGTGCCATAATTTCGTTAATTTTAGCTCAATAGTTCGACACTGATTAATCACAGGTGGTTTGAATAGTGCATTAGCTTTTGTCCATTGATGCAGAAGAGGGACTATCATGTCATTTATGAGTTCTTTATCTGTATAGTTCCTTCTGTCCTTTGCATTTTTTTCTCGAAGGAGTAACCCTAATCTTAGCATGTCTCTCACTGTTGGAAGTTCTGATACAGGAAGCTCCTTCCCTTTACCAACTAGCAGGCTCAAGTGGGTTGACAACTGACTTCTTGTCTTCAATTTTGACATCTTCACACTATCTGACAAATAGAAAAATATTTCAATGTTTCATAATTCAATTGTTGTTTCAAAAAATATCAATTTGTTTATCAAAAATGCTGTAACAGAAATAACATAATAATTTCTTAGAACATAATGTTTTATACAATGATATAAGTAACTGCGACAATCAATATGCCCTACTTACAATAATTAAAATGTAGAATTCGTCTGGTAGAGTAGGTGCAAGTGCAATGAGAGCAAACCACCTTCTATGATATCTAGAAGGAGAGTGAGCCGGGCGCCTTATCCTCACGCTTGGTACAAGTCAAAACAAGAATTAAACTGTCCCACACGGAGAGCCTGTTCATGTTCATGTTCTGACATGCATATTGTACACAAGCTATTGAACCATAAAATACTCCATAATCCATATGCTTACATGAGATTAGTTAATATCAAGTGAATAATTCTAATCAAGTCTCATTAATTTGTTGAAATACTGATATTTGAAACTTTAAGGTATAATTGATGTAGGTGAGGGTTATTTCAATTCATTTTTGTTTGCTAATCTCAAGTTTAGACATAAAGAGGCACAATATTTTGACTACCAAATTTGATATTTAACATGTTGACAAAATTGACACACCCTAATGTGGAGCCTCCCTGAGGGATGCGTCCTACCTTGGCCTAGCGAATGAGCAGCCCGTCTGTTTGTGGGTGGGTTTGTTTGTTTGCGTGTTCCCACGAGAATCTTGGAAACTACTTTACCGATCTGTAGTGATGATGGATAGTGTTAAATGTAGTGATGATGGATGGTGTTCTTTGTAGTGATGATGGATGATGTTACATGTAGTGATGATGGATGTTGTTATATGTAGTGATGATGGATGTTGTTATATGTAGTGATGATGGATGGTGTTATATGTAGTGATGATGGATGTTGTTATATGTAGTGATGATGGATGGTGATGATGTTATATGTAGTGATAATGGAAGTTGTTATATATAGTGATGATGGATCGTGTTATTTGTAGTGATGATGGATGATGTTATATGTAGTGATGATGGAAGTTGTTATATGTAGTGATGATGGATGGTGTTATATGTAGTGATGATGGATGATGTTATATGTAGTGATGATGGAAGTTGTTATATGTAGTGATGATAGGTGGTGTTATATGTAGTGATGATGGACATTGTTATATGTAGTGATGATGGGTGGTGTTATATGTAGTGCTGCAGTTATATATATATATATATATATATATATATATATATATATATATATATATATATATATATATATATATATATATATACATATATATATATGTAATATTCAGGAATTTCAGAGTAATTTCGAATGCCCCGCCATTAGCGATACTGAGCGTTCAAGGTCGTCTGAGGGAAGAGAGCGCTCCCCGCACATAGTGGGAGTTTGTGGAACTAGGCCTATATGATATTTAATGTAATTTGCCGAATTAATAATGATGTGATTCATGAAGTTAAGGGACTATTATTGAATTTGAGATTATTATAGATCGTTTAGCAGTCTGAATGATGTTACGGGTGTCCCAAGGAGTTATTAGTTAGGCGGAAAATAAGTCACGTAGGCCTAAGCTCACGCCTTGAGAGAATGCGACGAGGCCTCTCCCCCAGTCCCGGAGAGCATTCACAGAGACAAGACGTCTCTGCGCGCTTGTCCCAGGAATAGTCACGTGGCCTAGTCACCTGTGTTGCATTATTGCAGAGTAACAAGTAAGTCTCATTCGATCTCAGACAGGGTTAGATAGGGCAGTGATAAAGTAAACTAGAGCTAACAGTGAGTTCATTTCAGGGTTTCCGTGAGAACCCACTTGACTGAAGTTGACTGGAGTTGACCTGAGATTGACTGCCGTTGAGGATTGAGGGTGGCGATTGTCGCCATTGGACCGATCAAAGTAGGCCTGTCACTGTTTAGCGGGGTAGCAAAGGATCTCTTGAGTGAACGAGTGCTCCCGACAACTAAACGACACGGGACGCTAAAGCTTCTCTCAACTGTACAAGGTCTGATTGGCTCACTCCCGTCCGCTTTATGGACGCACTGGGAGTACACTGAGGCTATCTGAGTAGACTAATGGTCACACACTGAGACCGTGAGTCTAGGTCTCTTGGAGATACCTGGAGGAACATTTTCCCTCCCTTATTACGGGTGTAATTTAATAGTTTCTAGATAATTTTGATAATATTGTTTTGAATGTTTGTGCCATCAAGTGGAACCAGAGTGATACTGTGATTTGATTCTTTTAATGCCTCTGATTGTTCTTCATAATTCTGATCTCAGGTATAACCTTGTTCCCCAGAGTAGTGGTTAGGTTAGGTTAGGAAGTGTGCATCTGTTGGGGTGCTATAATTTTGTTGAGTGCCCTTAAGGCCTATTCATTGTAGAGTATTTAATTTCATATTTTATTACCATTTCCTTAGTGACTGATATAATTTTGTTGAGTGCCCTTAAGGCCTATTCATTGTAGAGTATTTAATTTCATGTTTTATTACCATTTCCTCAGTGACTGATATAATTTTGTTGAGTGCCCTTAAGGCCTATTCATTGTAGAGTATTTAATTCCTCATTTTTATTACCATTCCTCAGTGACATATAATTTTGTTGAGTGCCCTTAAGGCCTATTCATTGTAGAGTAGTTAATTTCTTTTTTTGGTACCTAAGTGACTGATATTATTGTGTGAAAGCCTTTAAGGCCTGTTTCATGTGTGCACGGAACAGTTCTTAATACTTCAAATTTATTGTTGCCTGAGGTTCTAATAATTTTTATATCATGTATAACTTTTATTCCCCAGAGTAGTGTTTTAAGTTCAAGTTAAGAGGTGCACATATTGGTGTACCATTATTGGATTGTGTTTGTAGTGTTGGAGGGAATATAAGTGTCTAAATGTAACAGTGTGTCTCATTCATCCCAGTCACAGATGCTATCCTTCCACGGGTCACGGACAATTTATTTTGTTTAGTAGTTTTAAGTGTTCTTGTGCTGGTTCGGGATTTTTCTCAAAGGGGCGCTTCCACTGCCATTACCATCTATTAATTTTAAATAAACCCCAAGTCAAGTGAGAAATTAAAGTCCAGTGAATTCCGACCGGTTACATATATATATATATATATATTTCATTAGCCCAATAAAGCACGCGGACTTCTACATACAATCAACACCTCAACCCGCCAGGATTCGAACCCACGGCCCACAAGCCTATGACTGTGACCGGGGAACGCTAACCGCTGGACCACCAGGATGCTAAAAGCAGTCCTAGACTTTGTTATACTTCACACAAAGCCTGTTCAACGAGCTTATGGCGCCCCCATTAGAGGTTCACGGCGCCATAAGCTCGTTGAACAGGCTTTGTGTGAAATATAACAAAGTCTAGGACTGCTTTTAGTATCCTGGTGGTCCAGCGGTTAGCGTTCCCCGGTCACAGTCATAGGCTTGTGGGCCGTGGGTTCGAATCCTGGCGGGTTGAGGTGTTGATTTTATATATATATATATATATATATGCATGTAACCGTTTGGGAATTTTGTAACTCGCTTGACTTGGGATTTTTTATTATTAGTGGATGGAAATGCAGTGGAAGCGCCCCTTGGAGAAAAACCCGAACCAGCACAAACACAATTAACAAAAAATGTTCTCCCTGACCAATGGAAAGATTGCACCTGTGATTGGGGTGACTGAGACGCATTGCAAAATTTGTCATTTTTATTTCCTCCAACACTACATCCACAATCAATAATGGTACACCAACATATGCGCTCCTCCTAGCCTGCCTTCAGACACTACCATGGGGAACAAAAGTTATACATGATATAAAAATTATTAAGAAATATTCAATGCATTAAAGGAAGACCTAAAGCAACAGTATTACTTACAATAGAAAGGTGGAACCTCATCTGAAAACAGTTCCCTCGTTATCTGACATCACTTAGTGGCACATAAACATTAGAAAACAATACTATCAAGCACTGGGGAAATGGCATGAAACATTAAGAAATTATTAACTCCACCATGAATAGGCCTTAAGGCACTCAACAAAATAATATCAGTCCCTGAGAACTGAGGTAAAACATAGTAAGAAATTATTAACGACACACATGGATCAATCATCGCCTGTCTGGAATGACCCACAACTACTACAATCCCAACTGGTCAAAAACCCGAAGGGTGTAACTACTAACCAACCAAGGAGGGCGGCATTTTTTAAAAACCCCGAGAAAATCACTCATGAACCATCAGGCATGCGGGTGTTCCCTGGTTTTAACTTTGTCAGTATTTTCTCTAGAACTCTAGAGTCATGAATGTTTTTCTCCACCAATACCCGTGAAACATGCTCCTTAACCTCACACATAGGTTCCGCATGCACCCGTATTTTTCTTAAGGCACTTACAAGCCTTTCACAACTTTGTATATGATTTCTTACGTCTCATGTGTGAAAAATCAACCATGAGGAGCGTTGTCCTCGCACCTGGACTAAAGGAAATTCTAGACACACCTTACATTATTTCCCATAACTTGCATTACACAAACTCAGCATACACCCATACTAAGGGGAGATAAAATGTTTCTCTAAGTACCCACTAGACTCCTGGTCTCAGTGTGTGACCATTCATTCACTCAGATAGCCTCAGTTTACACTCAGTACATCCATGAAATGGAAGAGAGCGGGGGACAGTTAGCCACTGAAACCTGTCCAGCTGAGGGGGGTTCTATTTTCCCGTTAGTAAGAGGTTTTTCACTAAACTGCCTGAAGATATGTGGTATTGTGAGCCGAGGTGGACGATGGTCACACGTAGTTAGTTGTCCACACAGACATCTGACTCCGCTCCAACCCTCAAATTGCTCACTCAACCGCGTGGGCTCAAGACAGCTGAAGACCCCATGGGCTCACACCGAGTGACCGAGTGAGCTCAGACCGAGTGGGCTCTGCAGAATCCCTGCAATGAACCCTCTGTTAGCTATTGTTAAATGCTCCTCAGCCCTATTTAATCCCTGTCTGAGATCGAATAAAACTTACTTGTTAATACTGATGTCGTACACAAAGGAGACGAGACCATGTGGTTGTTTTCCCGGACGTACAGACGGGTAGTCCCCATTAGAGGTTCACGGCGCCATAAGCTCGTTGAACAGGCTTTGTGTGAAATATAACAGAGTCTAGGACTGCTTTTAGTATCCTGGTGGTCCAGTAGGTAGCGTTCCCCGGTCACAGTCACGGGCTCGTGGGTTCGAATCCTGGCGGGTTGAGGTGTTGATTGTATATATATATATATATATACCTCACTAGCGAGGTATTGTTTGTACAATACATGGATGTCCAGGTGCTATATGGACTGACGAGATATATACTGTATGTTGCTTCTTGTTTCTTAGCTGGATTCGGTAAAATGCTACTCCGACCATATAGTTGCACGGTCAATCCCCGATTGAGGTTCGCAGAACTTAACAGGTACAACAGTCTTTGTGTGGAACATAACAAAGCCTAGAATTGCTTTTGTTGTCTTTGTGGGGGGGTGGTAGCTGATCCCTGTTCACACGCAGAGGCCCAGGGTTCGATTCCCGACTAGTGAGGCATTGTTTGTATATGGAAATCCATGTGCTATATGGACTGATGATATATATATATATATATATATATATATATATATATATATATATAATATTAGAAAATTACTGATCTGACGAACAGGGAACCATAAGTAGGGTAGTCATTAGCACTCATACCTCATGGCAGGTTTAGACGAAGCCCCCAAGCAGCAAAACGGAGGTGTCGGGAACTAACCCGCCGCGCAAGACAGGCCTAAGAAAATTTAATGCTCTTTATCAAATTAATTCATACACTATCGACGAAGTTAAATGTCAACTATAATATTAACAAAAGTTTCTTGGATAGTTTTCCATTTCAAAATATGTGAATATGTGCCATAAGGAAATAATAACATAAGAAAATAAGAACTTAAGAATGGAGGAAACTGCAGTGGGCGTATTGGCAGCCCCATTTACACCCAACCCCTATTGCTCATATCAGCATCCAACCTATGTTTGAAGCTATCCAGCATATTCGAGTTAATGATGATATTTTGTAACTTGTTCCACTCATCCACTACTCTATTTCCAAACCAATGTTTACCTATTTCGAGCCTAAATCTGAATTTGTCTAATTTAAAACTATTGTTACGAGTTCGCTCTTGGTTGGATAGTTTGAGTACCTTTGTAATGTCCCATTTGTTTAGCCCTGACTTCCATTTATACACCTCTGTCATGTCGCCCCTCGCTCTACGTCTCTCGAGGGAGTGCAAATTAAGATGTTTTAACCTGTCTGTGTAGTCAAGGTTCCTAATGCCCGGGATTAGTCTTGTCATTCTCCCCTGAATTCTTTCTAAGGATTCTATATCCATTCTGGAATACGGTGACCACAATTGAACTGCATAATCCAAGTGAGGTCTCACAAGCTCTATATATAGTCTTAAGATGACCTCGCTAGTCTTGTAACTAACACTCCTTTGTATGAACCCAAATACTTTATTAGCCTTGTTTCGAGCAAATACACATTGTTTACTTGACTTAAGATTCCTACTTATCATTACTCCTAAATCTCTCTCGCAGTCGGATTTCTCAATAACATCGTTGCTCATCTGGTATCTGGTTTCCCTGTTTACATCTCCTATACTGAGTACTTTACCTTTGTCCACGTGGAATTTCATCTGCCATTTTTCAGACCATTCGAAAGATTTGTTTAGATCTTCCTGTAGCTTTGTGTAGTCCTCGTCAGATTTAAAAACACATCCTATTTTAGTGTCATCAGCAAATTTACTTATGTTCCTGTCTATGCCGATATCTATGTCGTTTATGTATATAATGAATAATAATGGTCAAAGTACTGAGCCTTGGGGAACTCCACTAGTGACGTTGATCCAATGGGACTTAGTGCCGTTAATGCTCACTCGCTGCTTCCTTTCCTGTAACCAAGCCCAAATCCTTTTTAGAATATCACCTTTAATGCCATGAGCATCCACTTTTCTTATCAATCTTTTGTAGGGGACTCTGTAGAAGGCTTTGCTAAAGTCGAGATATACCACATCATAATTGTGCCCCTCGTCCACTGATTCGAAAACTGACGAAAAGAATGTTAATTGATTAGTTAGACATATACGCCCGCTTGTGAAGCCATGCTGGGAATCATTGATCAACTAGTGCTTCTCCATGTGATTTCGAACAGAGATTGAAATAATTGCTTTAAGTAATTCTGGTACTACACCTGTTTTTAAGGACATGTTAAACAACATTGCTAAGAGCATACTAAGCTCTTCCTTACATTCCTTTAATACTCTGGCAAATATCTCATCGGGATCAGGTGACTTATTAAGCTTAAGTTAGTCTATTTGCTTACTAACGTCGGTACTAGTCACTACTATCTCATTTAATTTGTTTATATCTTTATATCTGTATAGAGTCGGTTCCTCGGATATCATGTTTAAATTTTCTGTGGTGAAAACTGTTGAAAAATATTTATTCAGATTATTGCTCATTTCTCCGTCGTTATCAGTTAGCTCGCCGGTATCTGACTGTATTGGTCAAATCTTTTCTCGTGTTTTGGTTTGATACATTTGATAGAATCCCTTTGGGTTTGACTTAACCTCCCTTGCTATCCTCAGCTCATTATTCTTCTTTGCTTTTCTTATATCGGTCTTAACCCTACCGGCCAATACCTTATAATAATCTCAGAGGTAAACTTCGCCAAGATTTATCCTCCTACCTATAGTTTTCCTTTGACAAATAATGTTCTTTAAAAAATTATTTATCCATTCAGTGTCTTTGTTGTTTGATCTGAGGTTTTGTAAGGTATGTTCTGCCTTAGTGCATTAAGTAACTCATTATTTAAATTGTAGTGGAACTTGGTAACCTCAGATCTTGTCATCAGGTCAGTCTCAACTGTCAGGTCTCTGGGTAGGGTGAGGTCGCCCGCTGTGGGTACATTGTAGGTCACAGCATGTGAGGTCATGTAGTTCACCCCCAAGCGTGATATACCTTCTTTCAACTGCCTCCTCAAACTATCAAAGTTTGCCCTTCTGAAATCTTGGACTTTCGTGTAATTTTCCTTACGGCTGCCCTGAAAATCTAACTGGAATCTAATTTCTTTGTGATCGCTGTTTGCAAGTTCGTTCCCTACCTCGAAATTGCTAATGAGTTTTTCTCTGTTCGACAGAACTAAATCGAGTATATTATTTCCCCGGGTGGTGTTCGGTTATATGTTGACTTAGGAAACAGTCCTGGATCGTTTCGAGAAACTCCTTTGATTCTGAGTTACCCGTAAGGTTAATCCATTCTATTTGGCTGAAGTTAAAGTCGCCTACTATACAGATTATGCTGTGTATGGAAGCCCTGCGTAATTCATCCCAAATAAGCCGCTCATTAACTCTATCAAGATTGGGAATCTATATATTACTCCTGTGATTATTTTTTCCCTACCATCTATTAATTCTATCCAAATTGTTTCTGTATTCCGCTCACTTTTTATTTCCTTATTCATTTCACACTTCAGGTTATCCCTGACATAGATTGCTACTTCGCCTCCTTTCCTAATTTGCCTATCGGTATGGCATAATGTGTAACCCGTAATTTGGTATTCGACAGGCAACTCACATGAGTTTACTGTAGGTTTATCCATGTTTCAGTGAATGCTATTATATCGATTTTTTCGGTACATACCAAGGCCCTAATATCAACCATTTGTTTCTCATACTTCTACTGTTTGCGTAGTAGACATTTAAGTTAGTCGTGTTCTGAGTCCTCTCTTTGTCGCGTTTAGGTTTTAACTCCCTGTCTAATTTAGTTTTGCCTTCATTCCTAACACTATTTCACAGTAACCTTTCACTTTGTTTACCCGCTCCCACTGCAGTCTCCTCCACCCCCGTGCTCATATGTTCCCTTAGCAGTTTAAAGACTACGATATTTTTTGAACTGCCCTCTCTAGAGACCCAGCCAGTGTTGCTACCAACATCCCTAGACAGGTGCACCCGATCCCAAGCATAAAGTTCCCTTCTACCGTAGAAGTTGTCCCAGTTGTCATAAATGGGTCTGATATTGACTTGCAATATCTGTCAAGACGGCAGTTGACACCAACTGACCTTGACAACTATTCATTGGCAACTCTCCTTCTAGGCAGGACACTACATACGTTCTATAGTTGCCTTGAACTTATCAAGAAGCTCCTCACTCCTACACCGGCCAATATCATTGCCTCCTGCACTGAGGCAGATAATGGGTTCGTTCCCATTATCACATTTTTTTTACGGGGATTAGTCCACCCAAGCACAGGTCACTGACCCACATCGGGGCATAGGGGGCGAAAGTATAATAATAATAATAATAATAACAATAATAATAATAATAATAATAATAATAATATTAATAATAATAATAATAATAATAATAATAATAATAATAATAATGATAATAAAGAACCATAAAGATATACAAAATGAAAAAAATAAAAAGTGAGAAACAATATATGTATGTTGTGTTGTCAATAGTAAGAGAAACAATTGAGACCCTGCAATTGTGTAAATGAGGCAGAAAGTCAGATGAGCAACCTGGGACTTGATCACAATTTTCGTGATGCCATATGGCAGCAGGTTCTACCATTAGACAATACATTATGCTTCCAATATCTTCCCAGGCGGTAGTACCTCCCTGTTCGGTAGCTGCCTACTACCTAAGAAAGATATTGTCCATCCTGTCAACTATATCCCCCACCACAGCTCCTGGCAAACACACCCTCATCCTATTTTTATTTTTCTTACAAATAGCTCTGTCCTAGTACCGTACCTGTGAGTCGCCAACAATTAAATACGAAAGTGAATGGCGTCATGCGGTCTCGAATAAATAACATAATTAACATAATTAACATAATTAAAACGTAAATAAATATTAAAATAGTGCTCATCTTTCCCTAAGATGAAATAAAGGACAATCAGGTGATAGGCATGCTTGGAGGCGGGCAAGACTCACGAGTCACTCTTAGCTTTTTACGCATGGCAAGCACACAGGTCGCTACTTGCTCGTCGACAGAACGTCCCACGTGGCCTCAAAATCTTGTAGGTGTTTTCAATCATGCTCACAAATAATTCCAGTTTGATTGCATACATTATTTAGATAGGGCGGGAAGAATTTAGCAGCATTTAATAAGATATAATTCACAGGAGTTCACAGGAGTAGAGGTCCCACTTGACGGAATGGCGTAGTGCTGGGAGCAGGAGGCAGCTGGTTGTAGGCCCCACATGGGCGACCTGGTTTTCACTCAGACCTCCCAGGATAGACAGATGCATGCCACACATGCGTGGAGGAACCCGCTGAGACTGGCACCAAGCCGACACTACACGACACCACAGCTAAGGAAAATTTCTTAGGAGGGAAAACTAGATCTCTCTTCTAGCTGGGCGAGGTACACCTGGTTGTACGGTGACCTGACCTTAATGGTCAGGATTAACTCTGTTGCTCTCCTCCTCCTCCTATAAAATAACTGGGAGACAGCTTGCCCTTGGTGCAGGATGAGTGGAGTGAAAGGTTGAGCTCTGGGAGACAGAAATCTCCATGGTGCTTGTGAGCACTGCATGCCCACCGAGCATCGGTGCTGATTTTTCTACTCTGTACCTTCATCTCTCGTCAACTATGGGTGTACTGTATGTGGTTTGTCTCACCAGGTCATGGTGTGAGGTCGATGACCCTCATGGTTGATCTTGCCCTCTGGATATGGAGTGCTTATTAAAGGATTGTTTGGTGCTATGCATGAAGTAAAACTTGACGGTAATGGTGTATTCTGGGCCTGTGTTGTTGAGCACGGTTACGGGTATGGTGGAGAAAAGCACACATGACTCATGCACCCAGAGGTAAAGTAATAACTAATAAGAATAAGCAAATGAGACGTCCCCTGATGGGTCATGAGTGATTTTCTCGGTTCACACATAACACTGGTCTACAAAAAATTTTTTTTTTTCTGGCATGAAACCTTTTAACTGTCTTTTACTAACTTTAAGGTGCTGAATCCAAATCTGATCTCAGATTTGCTCCATCACCTAACGTGCCAGAATTTACTGAGCTACCAGAGATTGAGGATATAGACCGGAATTCACCTGTTTCTACTGATGAAGATGAAGAAACTGATCTTTTCAAGCCATCTGGTGAAGATTGTGAAAAGCCAACGTGGTTTACTCAGTCAGAATTGAATGATCTGGTCAGAGATCTAAATTTGCCAAAACAGTCTGCTGAATTGTTAGCTTCCAGGCTTCAAGAGAAACGACTCTTAAAACCTCTCACGAGTGTCTCCTTTTATCGCAACAGAGAAGAGCAACTGCGGAAGTACTTTCATTCATATGACCAGCTTGTTTTTTGTAATGATGTAGAAGGACTTCTTCTCTCCATGGGACTACCAGCATATGATAGTAAGGATTGGAGACTTTTTATTGACAGTTCTAAAAGGAGCTTGAAATGTGTTCTTCTTCATAACGGAAACAAGTATGGTTCAATTCCAATCGGACATTCTGTACAAATTAAAGAAGAGTATGAAAACATTAGGACTGTTCTAGAGAGGTTGCAATACCATGCACATGAATGGTTAATTGTGTGGACTTGAAAATGGTAAACTTTCTATTGGGCCAGCAAGGAGGGTACACAAAATACCCCTGTTTTCTGTGCTACTGGGACAGCAGGGCTACAGCAGACCATTGGGTGAAAAAGAATTGGCCACCAAGACATAGTTTGACGCCTGGTGACAAGAATATCATTAACGATACTCTGGTTGACAGGAAAAACATTGTCCTTCCTCCTCTGCACATAAAACTTGGTATCATGAAGCAATTCGTCAAGGCTCTTGATCATAGTGGAGAGTGTTTCAGATATATATGCTCAACCTTTCCAAGTCTTAGCGACGAGAAGAAAAAGGCAGGGATTTTTGATGGACCTCAAATAAGAACACTACTCAGAGATTCACACTTCCTTGCAACAATGACTGAGGCACAGGCAAGAACTTGGAATGCTTTCTCTAATGTGGTGCGGAACTTCTTAGGGAACATGAAAGCGGACAACTATCAAGAAATTGTGGAAGAGCTGTTCTTGAGTTTACAAGCACTTGGATGCAGAATGAGTATCAAGGTTCACTACTTACACAGTCACTTGGACGAGTTTCCAGAAAATCTGGGAGAAGTGAGCGAGGAGCAAGGGGAGCGCTTTCATCAAGACATTAAAGTAATGGAAGAACGTTACCAAGGTCGATGGGACTCGAACATGATGGCGGACTACTGCTGGAGTTTGATGAGACATTCCAGAAGCTGTACATAAGAGATCGGCCAAAAAGAGGAAGTTTATGTAACTATAACTTGATCTTAATACTTGCACTATTTCTACCGTACATTAATTGTTTTTTTTCACCCTTCAATGTTACATTTAAATATTATATGTGCATTAACTTTCCAATTTGATATTAACAATTTTTGGTTATAGAAAAATACAAATTATAATGCTGAAAAAATTTATGTTTACATGTTTAAACCGTCAATTTTGATCCAAAAGTTTACGTTTCCCAGCAAAAGTGCAATATGGTATATCTCAAAAACCTGATGTGATAGACAAAAACCAAAGTCATATTTGGATTCTGCACCCCAAATTTACCTAAAATCCGTTTAAAAACCTTGTGCCAGAAAAATTGTGTTGACCGGTGTAATTTTGGGTTTCATGTACTATGTGCAGGCTGATTTGGGATCTGATGATATCAGGCCATGTTCTTGGGCAGGTTTTTAGTTTCAATCTTGGTTCAATGTGCAATGTAGTAAATTAAGAAATAATATTTTTCTATTGGTAAATAATATTTTGTGGGGTTTCCAGACCACTATGCTATGTCAGTGGGTTAAACTCAGGGAAACGCGACCCTTGACCTCAGCAACCTCTGAGCTGGTGAGCTCATATTGGGACCAGGTTCATATTTTTCTACGCTGGTGATAGGAGTGTCTAGCGATGAAATATGTGTTGAGAAATTAATCCAAATTAATTATTGTGCTATTAATAGTGGTGTCTAGCGATGTAAGATATGTTGAGGGATTAATCCACATGAATTGTTGTCTCTTGTGCAATTAATATATTTTTTAGTGCTGTAAGGGGGTGCTAGTAAGTAATACAATTGTCGCATCATTTCCCGCGTGTCTCTTTAACCCCAATCTCAGGAACACCAATCCAGGTCACGGTAAATACTTCATTAATTTTGTTTGTGCTGATTCGGTACTCTGAGGGGCCCTTCCGTTGCATTACCATCCATGCATGTGCTGATAACCACACAGGAAAAACGAAAACACGAAATTCCCCAGTGCTTTCGTGTAACTCCCGAAATGAAAAACTTCCTCCCAGAATCTCAACGTGTCTTTAAGCCATCACGAGGCACCACTGACATGATCTTTGCTGCCCGCTAAATACAGAAAAAGTTCAGCGAACAGCGTCATGACCGCTACATGGCCTTCGACTGAGTCAAAAGGGAAGCCCTTTGGCTGCCCACCAAAATTCATCGCCATTGTGAGGCAACTCCACGATGGCATGAACGGCAGTGTCCTGCACAGTGGCACCCAGACTGAGTTCTTCCCCATCCAATCTTGGGTAAAATAAGGATGTGTACTGGCACGAACTTTCTTTTCCATTTTCTTGGGTACCTACCTTGCGCGTACCAGTGCCAATTTAGCCTGCAGAGTGTTCATCCAGTACCGAATGAAGGGACTTTCCAACGACCCAAGGCAGGAACAAAGTTGTCAACAGTTTCAATTACTGAACTTCAGTATACAGACGACCTCATCCTTGTCGCTCACCCTGAACGAGACCTACAGGAGATCCTAAACACCTTTGCAGATGCGTATGCACACTTCAGCCTTGAGGTGAATGTACGTAAGACGCAGATTCACTTTCAGCCTGCCCCTGGTTGAGCCACACCTCTCCCATCCATCCAGTTTCACTGTACTACCCTCTCTTATGTTACCCACTTTCAGTATCCTGTCTCCCATCTATCCACTAACGCGGACATTAATGAAAAGATTCGACATCGGATCAGATGTGCATCTCAAGCCTTTGACAGACTTTGTACCCGTGTTTGCAGCTGTAGGGAGCTGAAATTATCTACAAAACTGCAAGAATTTGTAGCAGTGGTCCTCCCCACTCTGCTATGTGACAGCGAGACATGGGTCACATACTGGAAGCATCTCAGAGCATTTGACATCTTTCACCAACGTAGTCTACGTTTCATCCTCCGAGTTCGCTAGAAAGACAAGAGAAAAATGCCAGTATTCTCGCTGACACCAACTGTAGGAACATCGAGGTTACCATTATCCATGAACAACTACGTTGGACTGGCCATGTTACCCACATAGACGACAGTACACTGCCAAAGCAGCTGCTTTGTTACCTAACGAATAGTAAACGTAACGCTGGTGAGCAACTGAAAAGGGATAAGGAAAGTCTTCAGACAAACCTGAAAAAGTGCCAAATTGACCCCCTCACCTGGGAGACGATTACTCCACACCGTAACGGTTGGAGGAGGACCAGACAAGGTGTCAATACTTTCGAGTTAACCCGACTGCATGGCGAGGCAGACAAGCGCCAACGCTGGAAAGACACTGCCTTCGCCTCACCTGCACGAAATCTAGCCTCCCCACGTGCAACATTTGTGAACGACTCTGCCTGTCCCATATCGGCCTCTTTAGTCACCTCAGAACTCACCAACATAGGTGACATCCTTAATAACTCATACCATTGTATCATAGCTGGATGATCGTCATACTCGATTCCAAATGACAGGAAAATAGTAATAGTGTATGTGTGGGGGGGGGGGGGGGGTGATTTTCCTCATGCCGAGAAGTTAAACTATTGGCCAGAGCTGTCCATACTTCATCCCCAAGAAAACAAACCGTTTGTTCTTAGATATACATGAGTAATTTCTTTCCACTTAGTGGGTTGCCTGTGGATCTGGAACGAATATGGATGAGATGAGAGCTAAAACTGCAGCACTGCAGGCATTGCAGAGGGCTTCTTGCACAGTGCCAGTATACAATCAATGGCAAACTGTAGTGCAATTTGACTAAGGATAACCAATAAAACCATCATATACATATTTCCTTTAGAGTCCTTTGCTTAGACTGGGGACTAATCAGTAATAGTTGATATGCGGAAATAAACATGAAAGTTTTTGGAAGAATATAACAACTACATTCCACTCTGAGACTGATGGATCACATTCAAAATACAATACAGAAAATAGCTCGCCCTTTACCGTAGCTTCATCGGCTATGAAGTTTTTAGTTTTAATTATTTGACATTATTATTGTTTGGTTTTTTATCACCTCACTTCTTATCAGCCTCTCGGACGATTGGCCTATCCATTGTAGTACGGGAGGAGACCAGAGTCAGAGAAACCTGTGAAATTTGGTGGTCACAGTGGATAACAGCCTTCTCATCTGCGTCGTGGCCATGCGGGACTCGAACCTTTGATACATTAGTAAGAGATAAACACATTTCCGTTGTAATCACCAACACCCACAAAGTGTTTAACATATTTTTCAGTCATGTTTAGCTATACAAAGAGTGTTTTTGCTTGACCTCGTACAACAGGCACTACCGAGTCATACCTCTGATCTTTACAAAGTTTGTTGCATGATGTTCTGGACACAAGCCACTGAAATTCTTAAAACAGGATTCAGTCTCAACTTCTTGCTCTACCAGGACGCTGAAAGTGCCCAATGTTTGCACCTCCAAAAAAAAAAACGTATTTCAATTCAATTTCAATTTCAATTGTTTATTCCTTGATAGAGGAAGCGGGATCCTAGTGCTGTCACTAGGTACCCCTGTACAATGACATCCGAAGCATTTGGCAAGTGTGACAAGTATATACAGTATAAATATTATAAAGGTGCTTACTAAAGCCCAAGGAAAGAAGGATATTCCTTTAACACATAATCAATATTATTTACAAAATATCTGGCGAGTATGGGGAGGATCACCGTGTCTCCGTCAGGGGGTCGTGGAGTGGTGGTCCAGCAGGTGTCACGGAAGCGTTGTGTGTGGGGACCTCTTAGGAGGTAGTGGATAAGGGTGCTGCTGTCTAGTCTTCTGCAAAATGCACAAGAGCGTTGCTCAGGGGATGCGGGGATACCAATATCCCATGCAAAGGCATACGCAATGATGATACGGGCAGCAATCACGTCCCCTTTCCGCGACCCTTTCCCGTAGACGTACGAGACGTCAGGAAGTTTACGGAGGACATCGTACCAGGTGGGCGCGGAGTCCAGGGGGATGGCTGCTTCCTGAGCTTCTCTTTGTTTGCGGCGAATTTGGGTCCTAATCTGTAAAGTGTTCGAGGAACAACGAAGTCAGGTGTGGCCTTGTTGCAGCCAGTCTTGGCAAGGCCATCTGCTGCCTCATTCCCCAAGATACCGACATGACTGGGTATTCATAGGAATGTCACAGGGCGGCCTGCATCCTGAAGTGTGGATGTTAACCCTCGTATTCGGAGGATGATGTCCTTATTTTCTCCTAATCCAAATGCGATCCCGTCGAGAGCAGACCTGGAATCGCAGCAGACAAGCAAGTGGCAGAAACAATCTGCTTCTTCCTCAGCGAGAAGGGCAGCAAGGAGGGCTATTAGTTCAGCCTGAGTGGAGGATGCCCCGTCAGAAACTCTGAGAGACAGTTTGATAGGCTCAGGGGCATCAGGACGGGATATGTAGACACCAGCCCCGGCCCTACCTGTAGCGGGGTCAACAGAACCATCAGTGTAGAGGACGACCCTACCTGGGGACCAGTAGGCGATCCTGGAGAGGTGGTATTTGCAGAGAATAACAGAATTCACCTGGGATTTCGGGAGCGGTCCACCAAGGGCAATCACTTCAGGTTGAAAATCCAGCCAGGGAGAAGGAGACGAACCAACAGCAGGGGTGACAACAATATCAGGCAGGAGGTCGTGTTCCTGAAGGGCTCGGATGAGTGACCCTCGCCACTGCCTTCTAGATGGAGGTCAGCCTCGGACAGCAGGAGTCAAGTTGGTTTGGACATACTTGCCCCGAGGATCCCGTAGAATGGAAACGGCAGTTTTTAGGTAAAACTCCTGGATACGATCCTGTAAGGGGGAAAGACCAAGTTCGGTATATAGAAAAGTAGAGCGTGTCCACTGAGGAGCCCCAAGGATGATACGAGCAGCTTTCCTCTGGATAACTTCGAGACGGTTGACAGCAGTCCGACTAATGTTGACGAGGCCAGGGGCGGCGTAGTAGACACAGGAACGGACAAACGACTTGTACATGGTGAGAAGTACAGGGATGGTGGCACCAAGGGAACCCCTGCACATGGTAGCGAGGGGAGCGAGACGCCGAAAGCATATGTCTCGAAGATAGAGGACTTCAGGGATCTGACAACGTGTGCTAGTTACATACACACCCAGGTATTTTGTCTCATTAACCCAGTCCAAAGGCGTTCCTGATAAGAGAAGGGGTGGAGGTACAACACGACCGTGCCACATGGCTTTTGTTTTCGCAGTTGAAAGAAGGAAGCCAAGTGAATCACACTCTCTGGAGACCAGATCAAGGCCTTCCTGCATGCTGAGGTAGTCAGGGGCTTGGAGGAGGACATCGTCGTCATATCCTGAATGGACAACTTCTGTCGGCCACGGGAGAGATGCAATGGAGTGCATGAGAGTTTTAAACAAGGTGGGACTCAGGACTCCACCTTGAGGGGTGCCGAGGTTCATTTCTTGAACTGGAGACATTGAGCCTTCAACGCGAACCCGGGCCTGACGTCCAGTGAGGTAAGAGGCGATCCATTGTAGAAGTCTCCCTTTAACCCCTAACCGCGCAAGTTCGGCTAAAATGAGGGCAGGCTGAGCCGTATCAAAGGCTCCCTTGATATCAAGGAAGAGGGAGATGCGGGCAGTTTCATTGCAATAAAAGGAAGCAATGGAGTGTGCTGTGCTGCAATGTTGTATGAAGCCATTGAGGGAGTTGTGGAATCCGCCTATGGTGTGAAGAAGGCGACGATGGAGTATCCTCTCCATCATCTTGCAAACACAGAAGGTAAGACTAATGGGTCGATATTTCCCAGGATCTCCCGGCTTAGGGATGGGGATAATAGTGGCATTTTTCCAGTTGGACGGGAGAACCCCATTTTCATAAGACATATTGTAGATAGCAAGTAAGGGACCGTTAGAAATATTAGTACAGGCGTTGAGGACGGAGTAGGTTATCTAATCATCCTCAGGAGAGGTGTCTTTTCTAGAGCGACGAACACTGTCAAGCTCGAACTGTGTGATGGGATGATCAGTGGGGACAGGGGAGGTAAGAGCAGCACGAACAACAGGCTCAGACGCATCGATGCGAGCCTGCACTGCCTCCTGCATTGCTCAGGGGAGGAAGCTCGTGCCCAGTCCTCCATTAAAGAGCAAGCAAGGGAGGCGGGGTCAGAGTAGGGAAGAGGCCTCCGTCGAGTACCCCGTATAGCATTAATCCGACTCCATACATAAGAGGGTGACGACTGGAACGATAGAGAACCCGTGAAGGATAGCCAGTTCGCCTAACGTATCCAACGGCGCTCCTGAGTTGCAAAGGAGAACCAATTTTTGAAGTCTTCCCAGTCCTCTGGAGACCGAGACCTCCGTATGGCAGAGTGGAGATCACGGGTTACCTGCCGGAGATGTCTCATGGTAGGGATACGATACCAGTAGTTGGTGGCACTTCTGGGGTGACGGGGAGGGCGTGGAGGGGTAGCGCGATTGACAGAGTCATACACGGCATCAACAAAATCAGCGCTGTAAGAGTCAAGGGACTGGGGGACAACATAGGAATCCGCCCAGGTAAAAAGGTATTGGGTAAAGGAAGGAACAGCATCTTGTGTGAGACGAAGGCGAGGGGATCGATAAGGAGCTGATGTCGGGGCAGAGAAGGAGAGCCTGAGATGGGTAGTAACGGCAAGATGGTCACTATACAGAGCAGGCTCGGTGCAGACGGTAGGATGAAAGGAGGTATGACCGTTCAATAGTAAGCCAACATCAAGGAAACTATGGGGAAGGCGAGTAGGATCGTCAGGACAAAGAAAGCGAACATCATCATCCCCATTAAGAAACTGTGAGAGATGTGATCCGTTAAGGGTACATGGCGTGGGATGATCAGGAGTAAGAGTGGGATGGCGGGGGTCCAGAGAATCACTCTTGAAATGAACATTGACTTCACGAAGGGTCCGGTCACCAAGAGCAAGGGAGACAGAAAGTAATTCAGACGGAGGTCTATGTGATTCAGGTGAAGGGAGACGAACAGATGGAATGGTGTTACGCACAAGGGTGAGGAGGCCACGAGCCTGCCCACGGTACCGAGGCAGGGTGTAAACAGTATAGCCAGAGAGGCGGAGTGGATTAACATCGTCTGTGATGGTTTCCTGAAGTAGAGCAACATCTACTTGATGGGAGAGCACAAACTGGGCGAGGTCTGTCCGGCGAGGTCTAAGTCCCTGGATGTTCCATTGTAAGAAGAGGAGGGAATGGCCTCCGGTGTGAGATGAGTCGGTGGGGTTAGACAGGGCTCCAGAGGAGGTACCAAATTCTGTTGAGAAAAATGGAGAGGGAGGAGTGGGAGAGCGAGGGATGGATCCTCCATCTCGGGAGATGGAAGGGGGCGGGTCATCAGGGCTTGCAAAGTGAGCCCCTGTTGGGTCAGGGTGTCCAGAATGAGTTGTTGCCTCTGCAATGTCGCAATTGTTTTCACAAACAAGTCGAGTTGGGCAGAGAGAAGGTTGATTTGCTTGGAGTGGCGATCCAGACGGAGAGTGATTGTTTCCATAGAACCAACTTGGTGTACCTGTGCAGGAGCTGGAGGTGGCAGAGAGGATTGCCGAGGGCCCGACTGGGCAGGTGGTGGTGGTAGCGACGGAGAGGGACGGTGAGGGTTCAGTTGAGGTGGTGCTGGTGCTGGTGAGAGACAGCGGGGGTCCGGGTAAACATATTTTTGGAATAATTAGTAGTTCGGCTTTCAGAGTTCTTCTAGACTAGTGGTTCTTAACCTTTTTTAGGGTCGCGCCCCCATAGCAGTTGGTCCTCCTCTCCACGCCTCCTTCCTTCCTTCCTTCATATAAAATTCTAAATCTAAAAATTCTAAAACAATTTCCTCTTGAATTAAATAGGAAAATTGATAAACTAGTTTTTCATTCGTTACTTTAATAACTTTAATTATTCAAAAGAGTCTGTATAAGCAACCGTCGCAGTCAGTGTTGACAAATTTTTAATTGTGAATTATCGTACTGGAGCCTCAAAATTATCTTTTTTTTTCATCAAATTAGCGTTCACTTCCCGACATTATTACTACCTTAATTCAGTCACTTTTCGTGGAATCTTACATTTTGATCTACGACATTTTGAAGTATCGGTGGGGAGCGAAACCACCCCCCCCCCCCCCACGAAAACCCAAATAAAGACATACACACACACCTGTTAAGGCCATTCCTTATTTTTGCTCTGGATTCACGCCCCCTTGGAAATTACTCACGCCCCCTTAGGGGGGCGTGGGCCCCCGGTTAAGAACCGCTGTTCTAGAGTATCATGATGAATATGAATAGTCCAAGTCCTAACATTGCATTTTTTTTATTATATAATTTACATTCAATTCTCCAGATACGCAAGAGTCAAGAGTTAGCCTGAAGTATTTCTCTGAAAATACATTTGTCGTGGGCTCGTTATCACACTTTACGTAAGAGTCATTTACTATTTTTAGTTGTCTTTGTTTTATCTTCAAAATAAGATGTAATGACAATTTATTGCTAATGAGCCATTGCTTACATGACTATCTCAGATGGTAACTTGATGGATACATCCTTTGAATCTTTATCTGACACTAAAAGGGAATTACCATCAACATGCAACTAAAGTTTACAATTAGCACTAATAGGTGTGCCATTCACATTTCAAAGGGAAAACAAGGGTCTCAGGATACTTCTTGGTGGGACTCCATAAGCTATCGACAAGGATGTTGACCCAGCATTATTTGGAAAGGCAATACGTTTTCACATAATATAACATGATCGACTGCGTCAAGTGCCTTTATTAAATCTACCTTTACCATTCTTGTGTAGTTTCTATTTTTTTTTTTTTTTACGGGGATTAGCCCACCCGGGCATATGTCACTGACCCACATTGGGACCTGGGGGCGAAAATGCAATAATAATAATAATAATAATAATAATAATAATAATAATAATAATAATAATAATAATAATAATAATTAAGAACCATATATAAATACAAAAATGAAAAAAGATCAGGAGTGAGAAACAATATATGTATGTTGTGTTGTCAAAGTAAGAGAAACAATTGAGACCCTGCAATTGTCTGTAAATGAGGCAGAAAGTCAGATTAGCAACCTTGGAATTGGTCACAATTTTCGTGATGCCATATGGCAGCAGGGTCTATCATTAACCAACACATTATGTTTCCAATATCTTCCCAGGCGGTAGTACCTCCCTGTTTGATGGCTGCCTACTACTTACTACCTATGTGAAGTCATGATTTGGTCAGAGATGGATCAAGCAGGTGTCAGTTGAGTGTGATCCCCTAAGAGCTTATACGTAACTGCAGAATATCATTAGCACGAAGATAACCTTTTAACTGAACATTCACTGCTCTTCCAAAGATTTTAGGTATAAAACATAGGATATTAACCGGCTTTTAATTTCCTACAAGAGTCCAATCGTTTTTCTTGTTGACAGGTTTTACTCTGTCAGATGTACGCTCATCTGCTACTTTAATAGTGTAAATGAAAAGGTTGATTTTGTGTTACGCTTGTTTTTAATTCAGGAGTGTCATGCAGTGGTGGGGAACCTGCCGCCCACTGGTCAAAGGCGGCCCATCAGGCTTCTGAGTGCAGCCCACGAGACAATGTTTCACCAATGTCCACACACATGAATGACTCATACAAGAAACGGCGCTGATTGGAACAATGTATCAATTTTTTTGCATTTATTAAGTATTTTTTTGTAATCTGGTGAGACTTATACTTATATCATTTTATATTAACATTTCGATATTTTAAGTGATAATATTTTATTGATTTAACTTAATTCCTTTAAAAATTTTGGTTCACACATAAAGTAGGCCTATATGTTTTATGATATGACAATACTTTAGTGTTTTATTGCGGTTGGAAGTGGGAGGTTGTGCTTCCGTATGTTGAATTGTAAGGTAATCGTTAATAGATATTGTACACCGTCTCCACCTTCTCCAGGTGTCGCATAATATAGGAGGCGGTGTATTGAGCGCATCATTACTTGTTTCCTTTGTTATTATTTGAAGTTGATGACATTTCTGTAAAAGATAAAAAAAATTCTATAACTCTTCATGAAACATTGGGCCTGTGTTAAATGTAGTTATGGTTATTCGTGGGATTATGGTTAGGCATAGACCAACTTTCAATCTTGTAACCCACTGAGGTGATGGAGGGCCACTCCTCTGGCCCACCGAGATGAAGTAGGGCCACTCATGCGGCCCACTGAGATGATGAAGGGCCACTCATGTAGCCCACGGGTGATGATGGAGGGCCATTCATAAGCCCCCCACTGATGAAGTCACTGTTTAATTGGAGTTCATAGAGTTTCCAACTTCAGCTGCATTGTGACAGAGTTCATTACATTGAACAAAACGTTAGAATGTTCCTTAGGTTTGTGGCTGTGCATAAGGAATTTGGGCTGCTGCAAGAGCTTGTTTTGAATTGCGTTTTTTTCTATAACCGTGTCGGTGTGGACATTTTCCGGCAAAAAAGAACATAAGAACATAAGAAGTCTGCAATAGGCCTGTTGGCCTGTGCATGGCAGCTCCTGTCGAGAGTTACTACCACTCTCTATCATCCATGAATTTATCTAGCCACCTTTGAAAACTTTCCAGTGTTCCAGCACTTACTACAAAGTTGCTAATTTTGTTCCACTAATCTACCACCCTATTTGTGAACCACTTCCTTCCTATCTCCCTCCTAAACCTAGACTTATCCAACTTAAATCCGTTGCTACGATTCCTATCCTGCTCGGATATTATAAGAACTTTATCTATATCGCCTTTATTGATTCCTTTCACCCACTTAAATAATTCTGTCATATCTCACCACACTCTTCGTCTTTTTAGGGAATGCAAGTTTAGTTTCTTTACTCTATCTTGATATGGAAGGTTTCTAAGTCCCAGAAACATTTTCGTCATTCTTCACTGTACCGAATCCAGTGAATTGAGATCCATTCTATAATAAGGGCACCAAAATTGAACAGCATATTCCTGTGTGTCTGTGTGCGCAAATATTCGATCGTATAAATGCTTGCTTTACATAAATATGTAAACTGTCAATTTATATTTTACAGATACAACATCGTCTTCTTCACCACTACCTACCTGTTACCGATGGTGGTGATGTTGGTTAGTTACTCTCTCATTGGCTGTGAACTCTGGGGAAGCCATTCTATCGGAGAACGTACCGACCGACAAGCGAGCTCCATAAAATCGAAACGAAGGGTACGTCGAATTATATTTATTTTTATTATTATAATAATTATATCTTAAAATAGTAGTATTCCATTTCCCTCTTTTAAAGATGTAAATGCACGCCCACATGCCAGACGTATTTATATGGTAGGTTGTTAAATTTTGACTCGTCAATTTTGCTAAATAACATAATTGGTTTTTAGTTGTCATGCTCTTTTGTATCAGTACCGTGGAAGGAATAATTTCTTTTGTGAAGAAAAAACTCTTGAAAGTGTTTTTATTATTCTCTTAAACTTGTTTAAGTAAACTGAATTTCAGAGACCCAGCTCTCCTCTCTGTTTCTTTATGTATTTACATCATTACTATATTTTTGTTATTTCAAAAATGTCATCAGGGTGTTTCCTAAAATCACGTTACTTTTCTATAAAAAAAAATGCAGAGACAGAACAAAGGAGCCATTCTCAAGCAAAACAAAGAGGTTTTAATTAGACGGATTGTTTAAGAAACATACAAAACACTGGGTTGTCAGACGGTGATTTTCGAAGAATAACAGTAAAATCACTAAATTCTCTTTACAGTGAACTTATTTTCTTTATTGTGAATTGACCTAAAAACTACACCCTTCCTTAAATGGTGATTAGTCGATTAGCAACTTAGATAGCGAAACAGACTATAACAGAAAACATGGCAGGAAAATATAAGTTTAGTAGAAATAACGTTAACCTTTAACTTGTAAAAATAAATTAAATATATTTCTTCAAGAGATGATAACAAATCCATTAAATATACCAGAAAAATATTAAATTGAAAGGGAAATTTATCAAAATTGATCTTGATCTCAGGTGCACTTGTCTGAACATAAATCGATGTCTTTTCTGAACAATGAGCACAAAAACGAACAAGACAAACAGCATATATATTTGCGTGATACGTTAGAGCAGGGCTGCTTAACCTATATAAGTTCGTGCACCCCAAACCAAAATTATATAAACCCATGCTCCCCTATCCAAAAACTTATGTTGCCAATTACAAGTAGAATTAATAGAATACTCATTTAACATAAAATCAATAATATTAAACATTATGCAAAATAATATACACTCTTTCAGTACAGACAGATAAAATGTGATCATTAGAATGATCAGATGCTTGGAAAATATAAACAAAATAATAATAAAAATAATAATAATAATGATAATGTCCCCTGTGAGGCTCATTGCACCCGGTTGAACAGCCCTATGTTAAAGGGATAATTACAACATAGGAGTAATATAAGTATACATTTTATTTTCGAAATTTAGAACTGCTTCGTATAAACGGTCGACTGTGTAGTTAAACTTAATACAAAATAAAATTAATTAGCGTCAGTGCTAACCTAATCTAACATCCTAACTTAACATAAACAAACTTAATTCAGGTTAAGATCTAGGTATAATAAGATAGCCTAAGATGTCTTAAATTAAAAGAATAAACTTCACATATCAAGTGAATCATAAGAATATATATATATATATATATATATATATATATATATATATATATATATATATATATATATATATATATATATATTTTATGAAAATCCACAATGAAAACGTGGATAAGATAAATCTTGATAAAATCACACGGGAAAATGGAAACAACGGAGTACCTTAGCTTTCGTCTTTATTCAAGACATCTTCAGAGGCAACTGGATTACGTGGACAGAGAGAGGCTTAAATATACAGGGTGACCTAAAATGTAATTGTAATTATGTAGGTCAGACAGGAAAAACACTGCAGCTCAGAATCAAACAACATAAGTATAATATTAGAACTGCATCTGAAAGCAGTGCCTTGTTCGTTCATGTTAGGAATAATAATCACCCCATTGCTTGGGAAAAAAGCTTAGAAGTTTTCAAATCATCTTGTGTCACAGAAAGACTTCTTGTTGAAGCTAGTTTGATTAAGGAATTAAAATCAATAAACCTTAGTGATGGTCAGTTCAAAACTGATAATATGTTACATAAATTTATTTGTCAGTGGCCCAAGGTTAAAAATGCTTTAAAAACCTTTGATCTAGATGTATGATAGTTATTTTGTGGGTCCCCTTTTTTCTGACCTGACCAACTGACGGAGTTAGTTCAGTCCTCTTGTCATACAGTTCACATCCTTTGAGTGACTAGTCAAAGTTGTTAGGGATTTCTGGCCTCTTCGCCGTTAGGCTATTTCGGCCGAAGCTGATTGGTTGGACTTCTTTTTTCTCTTTGTTCTTCTTTTAGTTTTTACTTTCCATTCTTCTACTTGTTCTTCGTCTTCTTCTTTTTGGTCTTGTTCTGTCTGGTCTTCTATAATATTATCAGGTTCTTCGTTGTTCATATCTTGATTGTTCTTTTCTTGTTCGTTTTTGTCTTGCTTGTTCTTTTCTTGTTTGTTTTGGTCTTGGTTGTTTTTTTCTCGAGTCTTGACTGCAAGGAGAGCCTCCCTGTAAGTCAATTTTTCCTTAGCCCGCAGCCTGGCCACCCTGCACTCCTCCCTCCACTTGGGACAAAGCCGGTCGGAGGAGGAGTGAGGGCCACCAAAGTTCAAAGTTGTTAGGGTTTTCTGGCCTCTTCGCCATTAGGCTATTTCGGCCGGAGCTGATGTTTTCTTTCTTCTTCTAATCTTGCTCTTCTTTTTTGCTACAACTAATCTGATGTTCTTGTTTCTTCTTTTCTTGTTATTCTTGTGTTCTTCTTGTTCTTGGTATTTTGGTTAGTTCTTTCTTCTTGTTGTTTTTTATTGGGGATGAATTATGGTATGCATGAGTGATATGATGGTGATTTACTGACAAACCAGATGAAATGGCTTGTCAGGTGACTAGTTTCTCTGTGATTTTTTTTTTTTTTTTTTTTTTTTTTTTTTTAAAGTCTTTTGTAGCCCGTGTCTTTTTGTTTGAATATGTGTTGGTGGGTGTCAGTTTAACTTGATAAATGTGAGTGTTGTATGTAATGATAAGGTTTGTGATGTGTTTCTCATGTTGTATGTTTTAATTTTGTTTTATTCATTTTTATTTTCTTTAGGCATGGTTGTATACATATAATAGATATAAAAAGAGTTCATGCGTGTGTCAATCATAGCATGCCGATAAGATGGGTCTCCTTGAGGAAGGTTATTACAACGTCACTGATGGTGACATCATCTTGCAATAGGTTGGGTACAGTCAGCACGAAGCCTTGCTCGGCAGCTAGGATAACCAGCTGCCGGCGCTCTGGTTCGTACTGGCTGCACTCAGTCAGAATATGTTTGATGGAGAGAGTTTGGTTGCAAGTGGAACAGATGGGTGGAAAGGACTGATCAAGGTAGGCCCCTAGGTGGGTCAGATAGGTGCAGTTCAGCCTAAGTCTGGCGAGAACGACCTCTTCCCTCCTATTCTTCCTGTATGCTGAGGGCCAGTTACCTATGTTAGGCTTCCAGGTGTTGTGGAGATTTAGCCTAGTCCAATCATGTTGCCACTTTTCAAATGTATATGTCTTCCCCAAGGAGAGACACGACTGAGTCTCCCAGGGCACATTAGTTGTCTCCCCGAGACCCACAGTCGCTCTTGCTAATCTGTCTGCCTGTTCATTGCCCCAAATGTTACAATGCCCAGGCACCCACACCAGCACAATATTCTTGGCACACTCATGTAATTTATTAATAATGTTGCCCTGTATTTCATTGCTGGTAGTATCACCACCTTCAATTGCTTTAAGAGCTGACATGGAATCTGAAATGACAGCAACATCACTGACATTGCTTGTTATTGCAATGTCAATGGCTTTACTAATTGCGAACATTTCTGCAGAGAAAATAGTTGCATGCCGCGGCAGGCGGGAGCTCCACTCCTCGTCTCTGCTCCAGATACCGGCTCCAACGTTGTCGTCAGTCTTGGACCCGTCGGTGTACACGTGAGTATAGGTGCTGAATCCTTCAAGAAATTGATAGAAAAGTTGCCTCAGGAGCTCAGGATGAAAGTCATTCTTTGCTCCCGGAAGCCACGATGTTTCCACATGGAGGTTGGGGTTCTCCCATGGCGGACACAACGGTGGAACGTATCTATCAACATCTCCGAAATGGATACCAGCACCCTGGCACAAGGTCTGGAGGCGGACAACCGAGGACGGGGACTTACGCAGCTGCAGGAAACGGAAGTTGGCAACAGCACACCAACCTGGGTGGCCTGTGCCGCGCTTCCTAGCCGCACTCAACCCGTACCTTAGCGTCAACATGTCCCTCCTGATGTGAAGTGGAGGGACGTGGGCCTCAACCTCTAGTTTAACTACACGTGTACACCTGTAGGCACCCAGACATAGACGAAGGCATCGGTTCTGTATTCTGGTTAGCCTTGCGAGTGTGGTGTCGCATGCCGAAGCATACAACTGGCATCCATAATCAAGTTTTGATCTGATCAGGGTCTTATACACCATTAATAAAGATTTCCTATCGGCTCCCCATGTAGTACCTGATAAAACTTTCAGGATGTTTGTGACTTTAAGACATTTACTTTCAAGTTCGTTAATGTGGTTTTTCCACGTTAATTTCCGGTCAAAATGAACACCGAGAAATTTTACTGAAGTCTGAAATTTAATAGGAGTATCATTTAATTTTAATACTGGATTTCTAATGTTACGTTTCTTAGTGAAGACTACTCCTACTGTCTTCTCAACTGAAAACCTAAATCCCCATTGTATTGCCCACTGTTCCGCGGCTTTTAGGCCGGCTTGCACCCTTTGTGCAGATAGCCTCTCAACTCGAGAGGAGCGCCAGATTGCGCAATCGTCAGCAAACAAGGAGAATTTGAGGTCACTCAAGCTGGGGGCTGGTGATAGGAAATCATTAATAATTACAAGAAATAAAATCGGGCCCAAAACGCTACCTTGTGGAACTCCATTTTCTAAGACAAATATGTCTGATTTTACGTTACCTTTTAGTTTGACGGAAAAAGTCCGGTCTTGCAAAAAATTACTGATGAAAATTGGTAAATTACCTCTCAGACCCATGGCGTGGAGCTTCATCATGAGGCCAGTCCGCCATGTCATGTCGAAAGCTTTTTCTATGTCTAAAAATACTGCAATTAATGTTTCTTTACTGCAAAGAGCTTTTGAGATGTCAGTTTCAAGACTTATTAAATGATCTAGTGTGCTTCTACCTTGGCGGAAACCACACTGTCGATCATTCAATAAGTTGTTACTTTCCAAAAAATACATTAGTCTACGCTTTATCATACGTTCCATGACCTTACACAGACAGTTTGTGAGCGAAATCGGACGGAATGAGTTGGTGTTATTCGGGCATTTGTCCCTCTTCGGGATCGGTACGACATGGGCAAAGTGCCATGAGTTTGGAAACGTTCTGGACGTCCAGATCTCATTGTACACTTCTAGCAATTTGTCCAGGTCTCCCTGGTCAAGGTGCTTAATCATCTCGTATCGTATACCGTCAGGTCCAGGAGTAGAGCCCTTGCCCTTATTAATAGCAAAGGAAAGTTCCTCTGGGGAAAATGCTCGATTGTAGCCCTGTTCGTCCCCATTCTCGAAGTCGAGATGCAAGAGCTCGGCACGATCACGGAACACGCCGAAGCGTGGATCATGATTGGTGGAGCTACTGGCATCTGCAAACTTCTGGCCTAGGGTGTTGGCAATGGCCTGGGGATCGTCGAGAATCCGCCCTCCACTACTCACCTGTGGGATAAAACTCCTTCCTCCTTTGGATCTGACCCGGTTTATAGCGGACCATACCTCAGAGGAAGGGGTATCCTTGTTAATAGTGGAGACGAACGCCCGCCAAGACTCTCTCTTACACTCCCTGAGAACTCTCCTAGCCTTGGCTCTAGCTTTTTTATACTCAATTAAGTTTACAAGTGATGGAATTCTATTAAATAAACGGCAACTCCTATTTCGCTCACAGACAACTCGTCGGCAGTCTGGTGTCCACCATGGAACTCCAGGCCTGTGGGTTTTTGCAGAAGTCTTAGGAATTGTTAAATCTGCAGCGTGTATTATAGCTTGTTGTATGTGTGTAATTTTGGTGTTGATGTCTTGTCCAATGGTGTCTATACGAACGGCTTCTGAGTATGCCCCCCAGTCTGCCTTCCTAAGGTTGTAGCGCACCTCGGGAGTAGCCGTCGGGGCGCCACACTCATAAGAAATGCAGATCGGAAAATGGTCACTACCCAGAGAGTCGTCGTATGTAGAAAATTTACAATCTAATAGCAAGGCAGCGTCAACTATAGAAAGATCTATAGCCGACGCTGTGCCAAATCGTTCGTCCACTCGAGTCGCACTACCGTCATTCAGAAGAGACAAGTTGGAGTTGAGGATAGCTGCAGCCACCTGCTCTCCCCTTCCGTCACTCCGGACACTGCCCCACCGCAAATGGTGAGCATTGAGGTCGCCGAGGATCATTTTCTTTCCTGGCAGTTGGTTGAATAGCTCCTCAAGCTCACCATCGTCAATGAGCCCGCCCGGAGGACAGTATAGTGAACAGATGGCAACATAGCCAGTCCGAATCTTAACTCTGCACGCGACAGCCTGCAGGTTCAAGTTCAGACTGACTCTTTGCTGGGCGAATGAACTCCGAATGTATAGGGCTACCCCCCTTAGGTTGTCTCCCCTGTAGGACGTGTAGTTGTCGAATACAGGTGGGTCGTCGTGACCCGCAAGTAGCGTCTCTTGTAGGCAAAAAACGTCCGGCCGGAATAATGACATAAGTAAATGAAATTGAGCATTTTTATTCCTAGCACCTCTGCAATTCCACTGGATGATACTGAATTTTAAGTCTGAGAGTTGATATGGTCAGCGTTTTGGGCTTTAGATTTTCCTCTTGTAAATCGGGGGGAAAATTGTTCCAGGGAAGAATCCCCCTCATCAGATGAGCAGTCTCCCAGCTCCGAAGAGCCAGTACTCTGCTCAGCAGGGGCTCCCTGCCCCTGGAACCTTTCAACAATGCGAAAGGTTGGTGGTTGTGTTGAGTCTCTTGTCAAGTTCTCTAGTGACTGCGTTCTCCTCCTCTTTACTTGAGGGTAGATAAGGTCGCGAGTCGGTTTGGGTTTTGTGGTCTCGTTATTAGTCATGGTTGTATTAGTGTTCTCGTCTTTGGTTGAATAACCGGGGATTATGAAGTCAGTCTGTGTTGAGATGGTCCTGGTCTCAGTCTGGGTTCCAATGGTGCACATTTTGGGAGATGAGGTATTTTTGGATACAGCAGATGCAAAGGACATTCCAGGTGTTGGTGTCTGCAAGGACATCTCCACCTGCCTCTTAGCCTCCCTGTAGTCCAAATTATTCTCTGCTCTCACCTTACCGATCTCATACTCCCTCAGGTAGGAAGGGCACTTCCTGTCTGAGGCAGCATGCTGACCGGAACAGTGGTAGCATTTTTCCTCCGTCTGTGTACAGTCATCGTCCCTGTGTCCAGTTTGAGCACACTTGGAGCATACCTGGGTGTTACGGCAGGCCTTACCAGTGTGTCCAAATCTTTGACAGTTGAAACAACGCATTGGAAATGGAATATATGTTTTGGTCTGGACCCTCTCATATCCTACCAAGACATGAGTGGGCCTAACAAGTCCTTCAAAAGTCAGTACAGCTGTATTTGATCGTTTGCGTTCACCGTCTGTGGTCTTTCTATTAAAAACGAAAGCATCGACGACTCCTTGATCTTTCATGTGGAACTTAATTTCGTCATTTGTCATCCCCTGAAATTCGTAGCTATTAACTACAGCCTTACAGGTGTTGAGAAAAGCTGGGATATATGGTTCCACTGTTGTTGAATGAAATGTTCTAAGATTCAAGGCGTCCCTCATTTGCTGAGCGTCCTTAACAGTAACTTGGAGTTCGCCTTTTCTTGTCTTTCGGACTTTCTCCACGTCCCCTATCTGATCCTTAATGGCCTTATGTATAATGAAGCCATTAATTTTGTCAAAGGAGGTAGACGTGTCAATAGTCCGAAAGTGGATTACTCGGGCCTTCTCAGTTGAAACTTGAATGTTTGGTCTTTGTTGCGTAGTTTTGTCGGTAACCGTTACATTGTCAGAGTTTGTCGTTGGTCGTGGCAGTCGTGGGTCATGATTGGCCTCCCGCCTCTGCCTGTCCCTGCCTGGACGAGCAGAGGGGGTCTTGGAGCTTCCCCTCCCAGAGGGCATGGTTGGGGTGGCTGGGAACCACCCCTTGTGTACAGCTTTGTTGATACCTTACATATATGATGTTGGTGCACTAAGGTTATGCAAGGCCCTTAAGTGGAAAAAAAAATACTTGTACTTAAGGACGACCCCCGAACAGTGGTGTGCCTGCACGATCACAGACGTCACTGCTGGATTGGCCCAGGCTTTTCCCCGACCCCCACTGGAGACACACAATCCCACTCCGTGAGGTGTGCACCACTGGGGGGGCTCTAGCACGAATACTGAATTAAAAAAATTCAGCAGGTGCCTCGGCCAGGGTAAGTATTAGAAAGAAATTTAGTAAGAGAGAAAGCCCTCCTACCACGTCAGGAAGGACAACAGTTAGCGCTTCCCTCTCAGTTGTGTGGGTCACTCACACTAACTGTGGGGAGGGAATGCTAAGGTTGTCAATCTGAGCGCTCGTGAGGTGTCAAAAAATTTAAAGTGACAAAGCCACTTTTAAAAGAAAGATGAATGGATGGATGAATTGTTAATGCTTGGAGTAGCAAGAACAACAACAACAAGAACAGGTGCAAGTGAAATTGCACAAGATGCAGCGGGCTATGGCGGAAAAAACCGTTAGGAAATCTGTTCTCGCAAGAACGTCCGTCTCCTCCCGTGTCCAATCAGCCTCTGATGGATAATATAAGATTGGCTCTTTATATAGATACGGGTGCATGCGCTAATGTTTTGGCCTTGACATCCTATCAGGAGTTACAATGTAAACTCCCTCACCGTGATTTCAAATGGAGACCTACTGACGCCGATCTCGAAGGTGTATCCGGCACGCAGTTCAGCATTAACGGAATGCTGACGCTACCACTCAGATTTTCAAGACGTGGTACACCCTTCTACGCAGACTTTTATGTGGTTCAGCAGTTTAACTTGCCAGCTGACGGGTTAATGGGTCTCCCAACCCTTAGAACGAACATGATAGATGTTCATCCACGTAATAATACTATTACGTTTAAAAGTGTTTCCTACAGCGCTATGTGTCATTCTGCACCTTTGCTCACCGCAAGGTCGAAAGTGTTGTCCACCATTCTCACTCAGAGGAAGGCGGAAAATGTGTCGGAGCTAACCCAAAACCTCACGCCCTCACTTTCCCAGCGTGATTTTAGCAGCAACAGTTGGAAGATCATACCTGCAGTTTTGAAGAGTACTCTCCATTACCAAAATGAGGAATTCACCAAAGCAACTGTCAAATTACCTGACGTGTACACGGGCACTGATGTTGTTTGTCTCCCGGAAACGTGCAAGGTAAAAGGGTTGTCGTGCGAGTCGATGTTAAGCACGATACACCCTGGTGGTTTGACAGACGTCCTAGTTCTGAATAGAACAGGCGTTCAAAGGATATTAAAGAAAGGATGTTATTTCTGTGATTTTTTGGTATATCACACCAATGTCGAATTGCAGCCTACAAAATTCCCAATTGGTAGTATTGTTACTCAATCCTAAGAGCCTAAACAAGGGAGGATAGATCAAATAGTGCCACATGTTAAGGTGATCGATCATCCTCAGGGCAAGACACGCCTTTTAGAGCTGCTTGCTGACTACAGAAATATTGTAGCCTTGCCGGGGGAAAAGCTAGGTCAGACAGACTTAACATCCCATCATATAGCGTTAAAGGAGGGAACAAATCCTATCTATGTACCAGCTTACGGACTACCTCATAGCCAGCGGGCTGTAGTACAGGATTTGGTGCAAGATATGTTGGATGAAAATGTTATTAAACATTCTAAGTCCCATTTTAATAGCCCTTTAATCCTCGTCCCTAAAAAGGATGGTGGATGGCGCCCTGTTATTGATTTCAGGTGCGTTAATGAATGTACGATCCCAGATAGGTACCCTATGCCTGTCTTGAGTGACATATTGCAGTCCTTAGGTAAGGATAATACTGTATTTAGCAACTTAGATTTGCTTAGTGGTTATTGGCAGATACCACTCGATGAGAAATCACGAGAGGTCACGGCGTTTAGTACTCCTCTGGGCCACTTTGAGTTCCTCCGGATGCCATTTGGTCTCGGGAATGCCCCACTAACATTTCAAAGAATGATCAACACCCTGTTTGCCGGATTGATTGGGACCACACACTGCGCTTATCTGGATGATCTAATAGTAGTCAGTAAGGATGTGGATATCTATCTGACTAAATTGCGTGAAGTGTTGGAAAAACTTTTCACAGCAGGTCTTAAAATTAAACTTTCAAAATGTGAGTTTTTAAAATTCAGAATGTATTTCCTTGGTAATGTAGTTGACGGTGAGGGCTTACATGCAGTAGATGATAAAGTGAAAGCTGTATCTCATTTCACGCGTCCTACATCAGTTGATCAAGTGCGTAGTTTTCTTGGTTTATCTGGATATTATCGTTCTTTTATCAAGAACTATGCAACATTGGAATCACCCCTAACAAGGTTGCTAAAGAAGGATGCAATGTTTGTATGGGATGCTGAACACGAAAATAGTTTTGCGGCATTGAAGATAGCGCTTGCCAATTAGGGTGTGTCAATTTAGGGGGTGAACTGGCTAAATTGAAAATCGAGTAATTTGGTAGCAATTTATTGTAGTCTTTAAGCATGCAAAACAATATTCTGGCATAAATTTTTTTTTATAATAAGTCCTACCTACATCAAATGGATTTTTAAATGTACATATTTGTGAATTTATAACATAACCAGCGTTTGCACACATGTTACTGTTTCAAGTTTCAAATTATTATATTTTATTTTCCGTAGTCTATTTGAAAGTAACCAATGCCTTCATACTCTCTTTGCTTTGGTTTCTTGTCATCAGTAGTCTGCTTGCTATTTGTGCTTTGGTGTAACCTTCTCGCCTCTCGTGGCTGTAAACATGGCCCGCTGCTTCTGTGACCATTTTCACACATCTCTCCACACTTTGAGTGTGGGAAGGCCACTTCGGCACCTGCATTGGAGTCTCTTTAAGGTTTCTCAATTCTTGGCTAGTTAGACTTGTTGTCAATGGTGGCTCTAAGACTTCCAAACTCAAGTCAACCAATTCTGACAATTTGGTGGCATTGACGTTTATTGGGGGAACTTTTCTTGAATGAAACGAACAGTCTCCCAACTGGTCGTCATCTATTAGCGTTCCTCTAATCTTTAGAATGACTTCTACAGCCTCGGTTCGGAGATTGGTACATTGACTGCAAAGCATTGCTTGCAAAACTGCTTCTGATCGAGCATACCAAGCGGACCTTCTTGCCACAGGTAACACGATGTCCCTCACTACCTTCCTCTGTGTTCTTACTAGCTGCAATTGAAACAAAAGGTGATTGGGCCCATCCACCCACATAGGATTAAGTTTCACACTAAACCACTGGGGAAGATAAACTCCAATAATAAATTCAACAATTAACCTCAAATTCTTCAGCACTTTGCCCTTCAATTCGTGTTTGGAAATCCAAATCCTGCAGAAACGAAGAGCTGTAGTTAACCAACGGCTGTGACTGACAGGTCCAATCTCCAAGAGAGCCAATGACTGAGGCACTTCTCCTGATCTTATTGCTTGGGCACTACGATAAGCATAGGATTGATCTGTGCTGAGATCTTTGATGACTCCTTCAGACAACGCCGGAAGGGGAGGGCCAACTTCGACCTTTGGAAAGGTTGTATTTATTTCTAGTTGTGTTGCTTCATCCAGCATGATGCCAAGGGGACCTGACCACTTGTTGTTGCTCTTTGTAGGACCATCAAGTTCCTGGATGAGATGACGAAGAGGTAGCTCGCCTGTATGTAAATCACATACAATCCAAACAAGTCTTCTTCCTAGTCTTTTCTCTAAATGCGTCATTACACCCCCCTGCCACCCGGTGTTCACTGCAGTTGAATCTCCACCAACAGCCTGCAGTGAACTGCCAAGTCCTCTCTCCTGAACCCAACATAAAATATGATCAGCAATGACCTCTGCATGTTTCTTCCCTTCTACTTCAGTTTCGGGAGCAAAGTGAAACAAAAACCGACCACCAGGCTCAGAACAGACAGAGTAGTGTTCTTCTTTGATGAGACCTGGAAACTTTCTGTTCACTCCCTCTACTTCTAGCAAAACTTTTGTGTCATCTATTCTTCCATCAAACAAAAGACAGGAGAGCCCTCCCTCGCTTAAATCTTTTTCATGCTGATCAGATATTTCCTTCATTATTTTTTCTTGTGCTCTTCTAATTTTATTATGATCTATCACCAAAGATACATCCTCTCGGCTGATGAGGCCTGCATCTATCCAAGCGGCAGTTGCAATTTCTGCAGCCTCACGAAGTCCAGCATGGTGGCGAATACTAGCTAAAGCAATGTTTGAAATATTTCTTGTGTTGTATTTCATTTTCTTTGGTAAAGGTTCAGATGGCTCTTTGGAACTATCATCTGATGTTGCTTCCTGTTCATCAGAAGAACTATCAAAGAAGTGATAAACATCTTGACACAGCTCTTCCTCTCTTTGGATGGCTTCTTCACTCTTCATTTTCTTCTTTTGTTCCCTCTCTCGGATTTGTTCTCTCTTCTTGGCATTAGCAATCTGCTTCTTTGTTTCTGAATAATCTATTGAACCCATTTGCATACTTCCTTGGCCTTCTGCCTTTGTCCTCTGTGCCTTTATAAATTCAAGCTCTAAAACAGGGATCTTCTTTTCACGAGGACAACCACAATCAATGTGGGAATTATTTTCTCTCTTACCTGAGTGAGAACAGTTGGATTCAGAACATAATTGTATGGAGCACTTGCAGGTCAAAATGTCAAACAGAGTATCAAGTGTGTGCAGAAATTCATTTTTCCTGGCCAAGTTTCCTTTACCAAGTGATGTTTCAACTGCTTTGTGCCATAATTTCGTTAGTTTTAGCTCAATAGTTCGACACTGATTAATCACAGGTGGTTTGAATAGTGCATTAGCTTTTGTCCATTGATGCAGAAGAGGGACTATCATGTCATTTATGAGTTCTTTATTTGTATAGTTCCTTCTGTCCTTTGCATTTTTTTCTCGAAGGAGTAACCCTAATCTTAGCATGTCTCTCACTGTTGGAAGTTCTGATACAGGAAGCTCCTTCCCTTTACCAACTAGCAGGCTCAAGTGGGTTGACAACTGACTTCTTGTCTTCAATTTTGACATCTTCACACTATCTGACAAATAGAAAAATATTTCAATGTTTCATAATTCAATTGTTGTTTCAAAAAATATCAATTTGTTTATCAAAAATGCTGTAACAGAAATAACATAATAATTTCTTAGAACATAATGTTTTATACAATGATATAAGTAACTGCGACAATCAATATGCCCTACTTACAATAATTAAAATGTAGAATTCGTCTGGTAGAGTAGGTGCAAGTGCAATGAGAGCAAACCACCGTCTATGATATCTAGAAGGAGAGTGAGCCGGGCGCCTTATCCTCACGCTTGGTACAAGTCAAAACAAGAATTAAACTGTCCCACACGGAGAGCCTGTTCATGTTCATGTTCTGACATGCATATTGTACACAAGCTATAGAACCATAAAATACTCCATAATCCATATGCTTACAGGAGATTAGTTAATATCAAGTGAATAATTCTAATCAAGTCTCATTAATTTGTTGAAATACTGATATTTGAAACTTTAAGGTATAATTGATGTAGGTGAGGGTTATTTCAATTCATTTTTGTTTGCTAATCTCAAGTTTAGACATAAAGAGGCACAATATTTTGACTACCAAATTTGATTTTTAACATGTTGACAAAATTGACACACCCTACTTGCCAATGCCCCTGTTCTAGTATTCCCGACTACACCCAACCTTTCACACTCTGTACTGGCGCTTCTGGACATGGAATCGGAGCCGTACTCATGCAAGAGGATACACGTGGAAAGTTTAGAGTGATAGCTTTTGCAACTCGTAAACTTATTGATGCTGAAGCACGTTATTTGGTAACGCATTTAGAAACGTTAGCCGTTGTGTGGGCACTTAAGAAATTTTAGGACATTATCTTTGGATATAAGATGACTGTCTTTAAGGATCATGGGGCAGTAACTGAGCTGTTCCATGGCAGAAGCCTATCAGGCAGATTAGCACGCTGATATCTGACAATTCAGGAATTTGACCCCGAGTTTAGGTAATTACCGGGAAGAGCGAATGTTGTCGCCGACGCTTTGTCAAGAAATATAGCACCAGTGATGCCTGTTTCAACGTTCACTCTTTCACAACTGGAGGATTAGCAACGACGCGACCCATTATGGTCAGCAATCATTTTTGCTCTAGAATCGGGAGAGGATGCTAAACTCCCCAAATTAATTCTTCCTTTAAGTCAGTTTGAATTATGACATAACATACTCCATAGATCGAAAAAATCGCCAGAGGGTATTGTTTCTCAAAAAGTCGTACCTGACACGTTGTGTGAAACGATTTTAACATTGTTCCATGATGTTCCACAGGCGGGTCACCAGGGACGTGACAAATGCTTGGCGGAATTAAGAAAGAAATCTTTAAGGAACACTATTTAGAAAGACATAGAATTACACATTGCTAAATGTTTGGCATGTGCTCAACATAAAGGTTCTGCAAGATCACCGGCCCCGATTCTAAAATATCCTACACCAGACCGTCCGTTTGACACAGTCGCTATTGACTTGTTACAACTTCCGAGGAGTCATCAGGGATCCTCGTACGTCTTAGTGTGTGTGTGTGGATCATTTTTCTAGATTCGTGGTTTTGGACCCACTGAAGGATAAAACAGCCGATTCTGTGGTTTATGCCTTAGTGATGAATTTTATATGTCCATATACTACGCCTAAAGTTCTCCTCTCTGACAATGGGCCAGAGTTCAAGAATCAGCTAGTAGCGCAAATATGTACGCAATATGGAATTAAGCAAAGTTTTGTGACAGCTTATCATCCACAGGCTAATGTGCCTTGTTGAGAGAACCAATCACATGATCCTGGAGATACTTCGCCCGATTGTGTGTGCTTTGCAATACACATGGGAAGATTGGTTACCGCAGGTCACACACACTCTCTCTAACCCTCTCACGATCAACGGTTACGAGTTCGATAACGTGGCGCGGATTCGTCCGGACACGCCGACCTGCCCCAAGAAACTAAATCTCCTAGTTCTCCAGAAGTTCTTTGTAGCTAATGGGATCTTGGGAGTCACCAAGGTGGAGCGTCTAAAGCTCCATGGAGACATCAGGATCACCTTCGCCGAAAAGGGCATGCCCGCCCAGCTCGCGGAGATTCCTGACATCAACGGCATCCCATTCAAAATGATTGCCTACATGTGGGACAACTTGAAGCTGGGAGTTATCTCCCACGCCGAAATTGCCCACATGGACCAAGACGAACTAAGCGAGCTCCTCCAGGGGCAGCTCCAAGTTGTAAAGATGCTGTCCGACACCACTGCCCTTGTCGGACACCACACCACCTTACCCGAAGAGGCTCAACTGGCGTGGGTAACTGTGCCAGTGAAGCCCTACTGCAGACCGAATCGGTGTTACAAGTGCCAACACTATGGACACACTGTAAATAAGTGTGAGGCGCAGGAGGACACCTGCTCCAAGTGTGGCAGCCCTGGACACCGCTACACGGTCTGCCCCAACGAAGAAAAGAAATGCGCTGCTTGTGGTGGCCCACACTCCTCCGCCGACCGGAACTGCCCCAGATGGAAGGAGGAGTGCAGGGTAGCCAAAGTTCGCCTCGAGAAAAAGATGAGCTACAAAGAGGCCCTCCTTGCTGTACGCTCTCAAGAAAAGAAAAAACCAGCACAAAAGAAAAACCAAAAAAAGAAAAACCAAGAAAAGAAAACTGTCGAGAAGACGCCCACCGCACAAAACCAAGATCACCACGTGGCCCGTGAAGCTGAAGCCCACGTGGTCAACCTCACCGCCTCTGACTTCTTCCACACCTTTGAGAGCCCATCTCTCGTGGAAGATGAACAACAAGACCCAAACACAAACGAATGGACATTCCAAGAAAGCAAGAAGAGGAGAAGAGAGAGAAGAAAATCGACCCCAAGCTAAGAAGACCAAGACATCTCCTCCACACAAGAAACCAAAACACATTCAAGCCGCCCAAGCACTGAACATCCATTGCCCAACCCAACCGCGCTGCACCTGACGCGTGACCAATCGCCGGCCTGGCCTTGTCTTGTCGCCTCCCAGCTGCCCCCACCCCTGAACCCCTCACGCAAGCGGTGTCTAGCCACCGCATCTGTTCTCTCCTTCTAAAATTCACTTCCATCCTCTCTTTATTCTTCCTCTGAACCTCCTTCCCCCCTGTCACTAGCATTTTTCTGATTCTGATTCCGCAGGTTCACTTGAGAACTGAACCTCGGCGAGGTAGGTTCTCCCGGCTCCCCGCTCCTTCCTCCTGAGGTACCACGTGACCATGTTCACCCTAGCCCAGGCAAAGGTTGTGAGACTGATTCCGGTCGAGCACCCTTCGCGCAAGAAACTAAATCTTCTTGTTATCAAAGATTTTTTTGACCACATTGGACTCAAGGGGGTGACAGGGGTCGTCCGCAGTAAAGGCGGTACCCTTATCATCACCTTCGAGGAATGGGGGCAGGGCCACAAATTGCCTCCCCTTGTGAACATCAATGGAGTCGACGTCATGTTTGACGCCTTACTTCAGGATAACTTAGTTTTGGGAGTCATTTCCCACTCTGAAATTGAGTATCTCGAAAAAGACGAACTTGCCGAGCTGATTGGAGATCAGCTCTCAGTACTTAGGAAGCTGACCAGCACAACTGCCCTGGTTGGTTTTCCTAAGGAACTTCCTAGCTCCGTTATACTGGGTTGGGAGAAAATCCCAGTAAAACCTCACCAGCAAAAACCCACTCGCTGCTACAATTGCCAGAAATATGGCCATCTGGCGAGGAAGTGTCGTGCTCGCGAGGTGTGCTCAAGCTGCGGGGCACCCGGCCACACCGACGCTGACTGCCAGGCGGCCGTTAAGAAGTGCGCGGCTTGTGGTGGCCCTCACTCCTCCTCCGACCGGCTTTGTCCCAAGTGGAGGGAGGAGTGCAGGGTGGCCAGGCTGCGGGCGAAAGAAAAATTGACTTACAGGGAGGCTCTCCTTGTAGTCAAAAATCAAGAAAAGAAAAAACAAGAAAAGAACAAACAAGACAAAAACAACCACGACATGAACAACCGAGAACCCGATATCCCTACAGAAGACCACAAAAAAGAAGACCAGAAAGAAGAAGACCAGAAAGAAGAAGATCAAAAAGAAGACGAAGAACAAGAAGAAGAATGGAAAGTAAAAACTAAAAGAAGAACAAAGAAAAAAAAGAAGTCCAACCAATCAGCTTCGGCCGAAATAGCCTAACGGCGAAGAGGCCAGTAATCCCAAACAACTTGAACTTGAACCGCAGGTTGCAGCGTCTATTAATGGGTCGATTAATAGCTCTACGGGCAAATCACCCTACTACATTGTATATGGTACAGATAAACGTCTACCTTATGATGTTCTTACGGATACGCCGAACCCTGTTTATAATATGGATGATTTCGCGGCAAAACAAATCCGTTTTTACGGATATTCATAGCCAGGTACGATCACATTTAGCAGCGTCACGCGCTGAAATGATCAAGCAACATAAACATGCTAAACCTGTCGTGTTAGAGATGGGAGATGCTGTTATGATAAGAGAACCTGAAAGGAACTCCAAGCTTTCGGCTAAGTTTTCGGGTCCATTCCGCATTATTGCAAAAGAAGCAGGCAACAAATTTAAAATTTGGAAGCATAATGCACAGATCGCACATGTCGTGCATGTGGACCGTTTAAAGAAGACCCATGAGAATTTATTACCCACAGTTGATGATGATGTGATAGACACCTCTTTACAGACTGTACAGAAGCAGAGTGTGCCGAATGATTATTGTATGAAACTTCGTTCTGCAAGTAGATGTTAAAACGAGTGTAACCTTTTACAGAATGGCTTGGAACATCATTGTGTTGCTTCTACTGTATTGTGGCACCGTTGTGTTGACAGATAAGTCCACATCAGTCCTCAAACCAGACGCGTTCTCATAGTGGAGGACGTCGTGAACATCAAGTATGAGTTATATGGACTGCTCCAGCTTCCCTGTCAGATGGAAAACGTCGACGCGCAAATGCAATCAGCATTGGACATCCTACATGACCTCAGTTCAGCTCCTAATGTATCGACGATGGTTACACAAACTATTGACCTTCAACACTTTCGTCTCATGAACCTTCGCAAGCTTCTCGTCGCTGTTGGAAAAAGAATACCAGCGTCTGAAGTTGATCTTGCAAAGGAAGTGCGTTCTCAGACACGACGAAAAATGGGTTTATTTAATTTTGTGGGTCTTATCCAAAGCACTCTGTTTGGCACGGCAACGGCCGACGATGTAGCTAAATTGGGGGACCGAATGAACAAGTCGATCAAGCTGCATCTCGGCAGAATCGCGTTATATCTCAAACATTCCATGCGATTACTGCTTTAGAATCATAGGTTAATGCGATAATTACGGAGTCTAACCATGTATCGAGGGTTGTTAATAAGTTAAAGAAGTCAATCCCGACGTTAGAGTGGCTCCATTATTTCACGGAATATTTGCATGCTGCGGAAATTTCAGTTCAAAAGATTGTTACCTGTAAAAACGAACTAATTGACAGCATAGTAGATGCAGGGATAGGGCGTGTGGGCGCAAAGTTGTGCCTGTGCAGACGCTTCTTGATGCTTTACAGATTGGCAAGTTGCAGTATAAATTAACTCCTATTTTTATTGATAATGAGGTAGAATATTATTACCCTCTGTTGGAGTCGACTCTCACTCACAATGCTATTCTCATCCACATCCCTATGCGAGGGCAACATCAGTTTAATGCATGGCATTTAGAACCCTTCCCCTGGTTTTTTAACGACACACTGTATACTCTGGATAGGCCTAAAGAACTTTTACTTGTTGATGAAAATTATTCTTTATTGGCATTAGATGATCCTGAGGTACTGTTACGGTGTAAGTCGTCATATCTACACACTGTATACTCTGGATAGGCCTAAAGAACTTTTACTTGTTGATGAAAATTATTCTTTATTGGCATTAGATGATCCTGAGGTACTGTTACGGTGTAAGTCGTCATATCTACACCTACATGTATGTCCAGCCTATTTGTTCGCGTTTATTCCTGCTGCAGAGGGAATATGTGAATTGGCAGTCATACAAACCAATGTACGCACAGCACTTGCGCAATGCACCTATAGGCCAGTTAGTGTCAAAACTGTGTTTCACTTTCATCTCCACAATGTGCAGTATTTATTCTTTCCAAATAAAACTTCTATTATTTTAAAATGCCATGATGGTGTTAAGCAGCTAGTTGTGAAAGGTCATTACAAGGCTCCGGATTATTGTGAAGTTACTTGTGGTTCATTACGGATGTTGCCTATTCATCAGCACTTTGCCTTAAATATAAATCTCAACTTTGCTTTAATTCCAATGTTTCCTGTCATGAACTTTACTGTAAAAGATATTCAGATAGTTTTAGAAAATTTGAAGGTAATTGCATTCTTGAAAGAGACAAAATTTGCTGATTTAAATACTAATTTGCCATTTTATTTATCACAGGAATTTGCTATACCTGGTCTCACAATTCCCACCATTATGATCATTTTGGCAGTCATGTTTCTTTTCTGTTATTATAGGTCGGTATCATCCAAGATGAAAATTGTCCATAACATTTTAACCTGTAAGACACTAAAGTATAGAACCCTGTAGTAGATAAAACCCCTACTGTAGTAGAATCCCCAGCTTAGTGTCTACACCAATGTTTATAACATGGTTAGGGTTGTGTAGGATGTACTGTAATCTGTGAGCTTATATTAGGCCTCACGTAGCTTGGCTGGTAGGTGACCAAGCGATGTAATGGCCCCTGTCTCATCAACAGAAGTATTATATAAATGGGTTATTTACATTTGATTTATATTTAGATTCTACCCCTGTAATTTTCCACTAACTATGAGGTGTCGTGAACATATCACGTGAAAGGTAGCTTCCCCAAGAGGGAGAAGCCCATTTGACTTTATTTCCGCTATTTTGCAAGCGCTCTCCATGCGACGCCCTTCGTCAGTCTCACTTCCAAACATACATCGAACTGACGTTCATTCATGTCCATTTACGTAGGCGCCGTCCTTTCTTATCACACTCATAAATAGTGGAACTTACGGTTGATCTACACTCAGGAATTATACAAATAATACGTTTTAAAAAAAGAAGAAACTTCAATTGGGTTTCGTTACTAAAGCCCAATATAATATATGTGTACCAACCTGGTTAACATTGGTATTAACCAGCCGGTTCATGCCTATTCTGAGTAATTCAGTCAGGTCTTGACACTGAGGATGGTATCACTTCTTACTGCCATGCAGGACAGAGGTTCATACACAAAGAAATACATCATATTCATTAACAGTATATATAGGTCAGATTCATGTGGGTGATGTCACTGTTCACTGCCATGCAGGGCAGAGGTTCGTACTCAAAGAAATACATCATATTCATTAGCAGTATACTGTATATAGGTCAGAGTCATGTGGGTGATGTCACTGTTCACTGCCATGCAGGACAGAGGTTCGTACACAAAGAAATACATCATTCAAGTTGTTTGGGATTTCTGGCCTCTTCGCCGTTAGGCTATTTCGGCCGAAGCTGATTGGTTGGTCTTCTTTTTTCTCTTTGTTCTTCTTTTAGTTTTTACTTTCCATTCTTCTTCTTGTTCTTCGTCTTCGGGTTTTTTTGGTATATTCTTGTCTTGGTTGTTCATTTCTTCTTCTTGTTCTTCGTCTTCTTCTTCTTTCTGGTCTTCTACGTTATCAGGTTCTTGATTGTTCTTTTCTTGTTCGTTTTTGTCTTGTTTGTTCTTTTCTTGTTTGTTTTGGTCTTGCTTGTTTTTTTCTAGATTCTTGACTGCAAGGAGAGCCTCCTTGTAAGTCAATTTTTCCTTAGCCCGCAGCCTGGCCACCCTGCACTCCTCCTTCCACTTGGGACAATGCCGATCGGAGGAGGAGTGAGGGCCACCACAAGCCGCGCACTTCTTAACGGCCGCCTGGCAGTCAGCGTCGGTGTGGCCGGGTGCCCCGCAGCTTGAGCACACCTCGCGAGCACGACACTTCTTCGCCAGATGGCCATACTTCTGGCACTTGTAACAACGAGTGGGTCTTTGCTCGTATGGTTTTACTGGGATTTTCTCCCAACCCAGTAAAACGGAACTAGGAAGTTCCCTAGGAAGACCAACAAGGGCAGTTGTGCTGGTCAGCTTCCTAAGGATTGTGAGCTGATCTCCGATCAGCTCAGCAAGCTCTTCTTTGTCGAGATGTTCAATTTCTTTGTGGGAAATGACTCCCAACACGAGGTTATCCTGAGGGCAGGCTTGAGGTAAGATGCTGATTCTATTGAGGGTTCTAACGTTTTCTAATTGCCGAGCCTGTCCCCACTCGGCGAAGGTGACGATAAGGGTACCGCCGCTACTCCGGACGACACCTGTCACCCCCTTGATACCGAAGAGGTCAAAAAATTTTCTCATAACAAGGAGATTGAGTTCCTTGCGCGAAGGGTTTCTGACCGGAATCAGTCTAACGACCTTCGCCTGGTCAAAAGTGAACATGGTCACGCGGTACCTCGGGGGGAAGGAGCGGGGAGCCGGGAGAACCTACCTCGCCGAGGTTCAGGTCTCAAGTGAATACATCAAGTTCAAGTTGTTTGGGATTACTGGCCTCTTCGCCGTTAGGCTATTTCGGCCGAAGCTGATTGGTTGGACTTCTTTTTTCTCTTTGTTCTTCTTTTAGTTTTTACTTTCCATTCTTCTACTTGTTCTTCGTCTTCTTCTTTTTGGTCTTGTTCTGTCTGGTCTTCTATAATATTATCAGGTTCTTCGTTGTTCATATCTTGATTGTTCTTTTCTTGTTCGTTTTTGTCTTGCTTGTTCTTTTCTTGTTTGTTTTGGTCTTGGTTGTTTTTTTCTCGAGTCTTGACTGCAAGGAGAGCCTCCCTGTAAGTCAATTTTTCCTTAGCCCGCAGCCTGGCCACCCTGCACTCCTCCCTCCACTTGGGACAAAGCCGGTCGGAGGAGGAGTGAGGGCCACCACAAGCCGCGCACTTCTTAACGGCCGCCTGGCAGTCAGCGTCGGTGTGGCCGGGTGCCCCGCAGCTAGAGCACACCTTGGGAGCACGACACTTCCTCGCCAGATGGCCATATTTCTGGCAATTGTAGCAACGAGTGGGTTTTGGCTGTTGAGGTTTTACTGGGATTTTCTCCCAACCCAGTATAACGGAGCTAGGAAGTTCCTTAGGAGAACCAACCAGGGCAGTTGTGCTGGTCAGCTTCCTAAGTACTGCGAGCTGATCTCCAATCAGCTCGGCAAGTTCGTCTCTTTCGAGATACTCAATTTCAGAGTGGGAAATGACTCCCAAAACTAAGTTATCCTGAAGTAGGGCGTCAAACATGACGTCGACTCCATTGATAATCGTTCGGTAGGGTAATTTGTGGGCCTGCCCCCATTCCTCGAACGTGATGACAAGGGTACCACCGCTACTCCGGACGACCCCTGTCACCCCCTTTAGTCCAATGTGGTCAAAAAAATCTTTAATCACAAGAAGATTGAGTTTCTTGCGCGAAGGGTGCTCGACCGGAATCAGTCTCACAACCTTCGCCTGGGCTAGGGTGATCATGATCATGGTCACGCGGTACCTCGGGGGGAAGGAGCGGGGAGCCGGGAGAACCTACCTCGCCGAGGTTCAGGTCTCAAGTGAATACATCATTCAAAGTTCAAAGTTGTTAGGGATTTCTGGCCTCTTCGCCGTTAGGCTATTTCGGCCGAAGCTGATTGGTTGGACTTCTTTTTTCTCTTTGTTCTTCTTTTACTTTTTACTTTCCATTCTTCTACTTGTTCTTCGTCTTCTTCTTTTTGGTCTTGTTCTGTCTGGTCTTCTATAATATTATCAGGTTCTTCGTTGTTCATATCTTGATTGTTCTTTTCTTGTTCGTTTTTGTCTTGTTTGTTCTTTTCTTGTTTGTTTTGGTCTTGGTTGTTTTTTTCTCGAGTCTTGACTGCAAGGAGAGCCTCCCTGTAAGTCAATTTTTCCTTAGCCCGCAGCCTGGCTACCCTGCACTCCTCCCTCCACTTGGGACAAAGCCGGTCGGAGGAGGAGTGAGGGCCACCACAAGCCGCGCACTTCTTAACGGCCGCCTGGCAGTCAGCGTCGGTGTGGCCGGGTGCCCCGCAGCTAGAGCACACCTTGGGAGCGCGACACTTCCTCGCCAGATGGCCATATTTCTGGCAATTGTAGCAACGAGTGGGTTTTGGCTGTTGAGGTTTCACTGGGATTTTCTCCCAACCCAGTATAACGGAGCTGGCAAGTTCCTTAGGAGAACCAACGAGGGCAGTTGTGCTGGTCAGCTTCCTAAGTACTGCGAGCTGATCTCCAATCAGCTCGCCAAGTTCGTCTCTTTCGAGATACTCAATTTCAGAGTGGGAAATGACTCCCAAAACCAAGTTATCCTGAAGTAGGGCGTCAAACATGACGTCGACTCCATTGATGATCGTTCGATGGGGTAATTTGTGGGCCTGCCCCCATTCTTCGAACGTGATGACAAGGGTACCACCGCTACTCCGGACGACCCCTGTCACCCCCTTTAGTCCAATGTGGTCAAAAAAATCTTTAATCACAAGAAGATTGAGTTTCTTGCGCGAAGGGTGCTCGACCGGAATCAGTCTCACAACCTTCGCCTGGGCTAGGGTGATCATGATCATGGTCACGCGGTACCTCGGGGGGAAGGATCGGGGAGCCGGGAGAACCAACCTCGCCGAGGTTTAGGTCTCAAGTGAATACATCATATTCGTTAACAGTATATATAAGTCAGAGTCATGTGGGTGATGTCACTGTTCACTGCCATGCAAGACAGTGGTTCACACACATTGGACGTCACACTCTAATTGAAGACCAATCAGTGTGGGCTTGCAAACTCGGGACAAACAGCAAGAATGTCCCCAAGCACCCCAGATTCAATGTAGCAACCACAAAGTTCATGATATAACAAGCCAGGTAGCCCGAAGTCCCTCACAGCGCCACACTCAACAATACAGTGTTCAAGTGCATGCTCCAAAGGTCCATCACAAAGTTTACATGCAGAGTGCTCCAGCATGGGCCAGATGTGTCCGCATCCCAGCCCAACTCCGGCCACGACTACACCACACTGCCTGGCTCTGTCCCCCATGCTGGCCACACTGGCACCTCCCGTTACAAAACTTGTCACACCCACCAATGACACAACTGCCAGGTCTCTCTGCACTTCTCAGTTCTTCCAGATCAGAGCTCACGACTCTGACTTGAATGTTTCCAAGCACAGCAATGGAAGGCCAAAGTCACGGTCAACACCTTCCCTCTGACATGCCTCACTGGGCAGTCTATCAGCACGGTCACGACACCCAACTCCAACATAGGACGGAATCCACACAAACTCGACACGAGAGTTGCTCTCATTGGCAGTTATCACATTTCTTCCAACATCACATACAACCCCAGACACAGAACCCGACGGACTGTTCATTGATTTCAAAGCACCCCAAGGCAGCCTGCAGCTAAGTAGATTCCAGTAAGTTCAGTTTGCGTTGTGCTGGCCCAGCCGCTCAGCCCTTTCTTGTTTGACACTATCACATCTTTTTATTTATATATTACAATTGCACAACCTGTTCTACCTGTGTTTGTCTGCACAGAACCATCAGGGTCCGGGGAGGTAATGATGTGTAGCATCATGTTATGTTGCCCTTAGCAAGCAATCCCCTCCATAGCTTTTGGAAACCCAAGGCGGCTGCTCTAGTGGAACGAGATGTTCCCTGGTCACTTTGGTCGAGAGGTTCACCTTCATCACTAGACCTTCTACTTTGATTTCAGACAACTCTAAAGGAGCAAGTTTTTCTGTAGTTCTCAGACTAGTTTGACCCTTTACGATGACTTTTACTACCCTAATCACTCTTTTGTCGTCTGGATGCACAGGCACTATTTTTGCCAATGGCCACCGTGATCGAGGTTGTTCTGTTTTCAGTAGAACGACCTCTCCAGGTTTGAGCAAAGCTTTATTCGTTGCTGGGAGAGCACCGTAAGCTCTTTCTCGGAGACTCAACAAGTAGAAAATTCGTCCAATGTTGATCCTAGCCTTCTAGTATCTTCTGTAACATTTTGTAACTTTGTCTAAGTCTCTGTTCAGAAGCGAGGTCGATCACATTAGGATCCTCCAGTTCTTCCTGTACATCTACAGAAGGAAGGGGATCTACCCGTATACCATACAACAGGTGAACTGGAGTTAAGGCTTCCATGATAGGGATGGAGTCATCTAAATACGTAAGCGGTCTGTTGTTAACCCTAGTTTCTATTTCGGTGACTATCGTCTTCAATTCATCAAGACTTGTTCTAGTTTTCTGAAGGGTCTTCCTCAGGCAGTTCTTTACTATTCCTATCATTCTTTCTGTGAACCCGTTTTGCCAAGGAGCTCTTGGTGCAACAAATGTCCAACTACATTTCACCAACTACAAAGCTGTACTTACTTCTTTACAATCCATAACGGACTTAACTAAAGGAGCTGCTCCGACAAAGTTTGTCCCATTATCACTAATTAATCTTCTTGGGCACGAGCTACGGGCAGAAAATCTTTTAAACACATTCATGAATGTATCAGAACTCAAATATTCTGCTATTTCCAGATGTATTGCTCTGGTATAAGCATAGGTGAAGAAGCAAATATACATTTTCTTTGGAGGATTTTCCGCCGTAGGGCTTATAGCCCCAGTGTAGTCCACACCTGTAACCTCGAAGGCTCTTGTTCCCTGTATTCTATCAGCGGGCAGGTCTGGAGGTCCTGAATAAGACATCGGTCTTGCTTCGTATCTCTTGCAATGAATACAATTCTTTAGATACCGCTTAACCGCTTGTCTTCCCTTAGGTATCCAGTATGTTTTCCTTAGATAGGCTAGAGTTTCAGCCATACCACCATGTAGAGAGGTTTGGTGAGCTTCTTCTACAGATGATTTAGTCAAATGACTTTCTTTAGGTAAGAGGATAGGAAAATGTGCAAGTAAAAGTAAATCAGCTTTCCCCATTCTCCAATGACATCTTATGAAGCCCGTTTGGTCTAGGAACAGTCCTAAATCCTTGATTAGTTTGTTTACACATTTTAGGATCTTTTGTGGACAATAAGTCCTTGACGTGCTTGAAACTCATCACCTTGTACTTGTTTTATCCAGTAGTTCAAGGAATTAATAGATATAATTTTAGTTTTCTTTTCCAAAAAGTCAAAAACTATTTTAGTGGTGGATAATAATCTGTTCAGATAAGAAAATCTTGTAATGTCCATAGCTGACCGATCAGGAATTGTGGCTGGGTCCATGTGTACAACTGCTTCTTCTTGACGCTTTTTGTACTCCTTTTGAACAGGCAATTCGCTTGAAGTCAGCCAAGAAGGACCTTCATACCATAATTGGTCATTCATGAGTTTTTTGACATCAGCTCCCCTGGACAATATATCTGCTGGATTGTCTTTAGATGACACATACCTAAATTGAATTCGGGACTGCATTTCGAAAATTTTCTTTACCTGATTCCTGACGTATGGAATGTGGCTATCTTGTTTTGCAATGCAATGCAGACAGATTTCACTGTCTGTCCAAGTGAAGATTTGGACATACAGCAAAACTGTTTCATTTACATAATTTGCAAAGCGAGTCCCTACCTCAATCGCTGTCAATTCTAGTTGTGTAAGGTCTTCTTTTTTAAAGGTGCAACCCTTGATTTAGCCATAATCAATCTACAATGACCCTCATTCACATGATAGGCTACTGCTATGTACCGTGGGCCTCCGTGTGCCCAAGTGGGATGGTCAAAGTATTACATTATAAGTGTGTCAAATGAGGAGTGACTGATCCACATGTAATTTAAGGTTTTTGAAACATGTAGTTAAATTAAACACGATTTTTCATATAGTTACGCGAATGATGGGAAATAAAGGATATAGATGGGATGTGGTGAATCATCGTGGTCTGGCTACAAGCGCTGTAAACTTGTGTGGATTCACTGGGTGGTTTGGAAGTGTTTATTTCCATTCATACTTTCGTAGCTACAACCTTTGGTAATTTTTCTTTGTGTTAATATATAATGAAGATAATGCAGAGTATAAAATGCCATATACAATATTTATACATAACATCATCTATACAGCCATACTATGACTGTGTGTGTTCGTGCGTGTGTTGCATTGTGATAGTTAGAGTGGGCCCCCGTCCAGAAAGGACACTGTACTAACCTCCAGCACCGACCCAGGTGGGCTAGAGAATATAGTTTCCGAGTGTACCTATTTCTTCCTTCCATACTACTGCCCCTGGTTCCTTTGTTACAGCTCTTTGTGGTTTGTCTTTCCATTTCGTTTCTATAATTTCTTCCCTGAATAATGATTGCTAGAGTTTACACAGTTTCATTAATCCCTCTTCTATCTCTTGGTATGAAATTAATTCTTTTGATACTTATGGTACAATTCATCACAAGTTCTTTTGGGGATTTTTTTTCTGTACTATGTGATTTATCAACCAGGAAGCAGTAGATAAGTTCTTGAGATTGTTCAATGGTTTTAAAGTTCAACTCAAAGTAATAGGAAAGGTTTGTAATTCATCATAGTTACGTTAGAGACCAGGAAGATCCAGCAATATGTATATGGCTCTCCGTAAAATTAACTGTACGTCCTCGAAATTAGCCTGATACAGCTACATCATAATTGGTTTCTTCAATGGTAAGTTCTGATACGAGATCATAAAATGCTCCTTTTTAATTGACATAGCAAATATGATAACTTATTAACTTTAGGCGCTTCAATTCTGTCATGTACTAAATACTTGAATTTATCCCAAAAGGCGTTCCAATTTTCTTTTTCACTAAACTCAGGGAGTGTTAGGATAGGTAACTGTAGTTTGGGCAGCGCTCCGACATTGCTTCCTGATGTACTATCCAGGCACTTAGCCAAAGTACTCTCACATTTCTTTAATATGACTCTACTGATCTATCATGTGAGGTTATCTCTAGGTCGTACTCATCACTTAAATCCTCAGATATCAAATAATCTTCATACTTAGTGTAAAGTTCCTCATATTTTGTCCAACGACCCTTCAAGATTTCAATCTGAGTAACTAAATCATCCTTGAGGATTGAACCACTTTGCAACAAAATTTTACATTAATTTACACTCCTAGTTACCCATCCCTATTTTGCACTCACAGATCTCTTTAGAAGTCCCTCAAACATTTTGATTAAATTCAAGTAAGCAAATAAGAAATTTAATAGTACCAGACCAAGTTATATTAAAATACAATTAAAGATTTTACTCTAACCAAGGAAACCAAATAAACGATGCTAAATCAAGGTTTGTAGGTCTTATTCCATAGGTTTGCAAAAACACTAAATGTTAGTAAATCTTGCATCATTAATTAGTGCTCCTTGAATTAAAGAATCTTTGGCACAAACTACTCCATTTATTTTCAAATTTCAAATATTGTAATGCCCTAATACCAACCAAACTTCATTGAATCGACAGGTATTTACATCAATGGTAAAATGGCAATTATTCATCAGCAACTCAACCACCTTATCATTTCTGAGGCAGCAGCATTTAATTTTCCATTAGGTAGGTCTCAGAATTATCCCTAAATTAAATTATTAATATTACAATAAAGTTATCCCCTCGATGAAGGTTTTCCGACCTTGACTTCCTGGTTTGCCTAAACACAGGAAGGTAACAAATGAAAAGGTCAACATTTAAGGTAATAATGCGTTTTAAATGCAGGAAAGTGGCTTTCTTACCGTAGAACTCGGATACCTTCACACTGGTTACTCACCCAAGAGATTATGGTGTATCACTACGTAGAATTTTGCTCTGCTTCCGGCATTCAATGCGTTATGTACTTGATAAATGATGATTTAATGAATTCCACTAACTTCCAACATCCATCTAAGTTATTGGTTATACTTTGTCATAACCAATCAGTCATTACCCTTGGTAATAGAGGGATCACAGATACGGGCAGATGATTGCACTTACGTTTATTTGGCACAATTCCATACACTGGACTTATAATTTGCATGGATAGGTCAGTCACTCACATTCACGCCACAGTACCGTAAGTTATAAGGGAGAGTTTGTCAACCTGGTGAATTAATCGTTTAGATCTATTAGGCCGGCCTGGAGTGCTCTTGTAGCAAACATGCCCTCGCCATTGATCACTTCCTTTACAGGATGTGTTAACTTGTCGCTGGACTTAACAAAAACCTCGGGGATTTGCACACACAGACCCGTAGCACTGGTAGGACTGTATCGCCCCTGATCTTTAGTCCGCGGAGCAGGAGGTCTTCTCTAACCCAAGGTCTAAAGTCCACTGGCTAAATTGTTTTTTTTTGAGGCGTGAAGTGATGAACAGTACACCACTGTCTCACTGGCCTGCCCCCCCCCCCCCCCTACATGTCCCAGTCATGGCTGGCCGGTTACCTTATCTCTACCGTAAACAAACATTTGGGATGGGTTGTGCGGGAGGCCCAACGCAACCCATGACAGTCGCCCCTACTAAGAAAATTTTTCTCTTGAAGAATAAATTTTCAGCACCTGTATACAATCAAGAGAATGCCTAGCCCAGACACACAATTCGACATTCACACTGTTGTGTGTGTGTAACACTAACACTGCAACGGAATGTAGTCGCCAATCGCCACTGAGGGAAAACCTCAACATTTACTTTATTTTTTTTTTGGCTGGAGGAAAACTCCGCGGCGAGGGTGACAATTCCCGAGCAATAGTTCATGCTAAGCGTAAGCACGCTACATTTACATTAGAGCAACGTGTTGTGTGGTGTATGGTATGTAGACATTGTTTAGGTGGCACAGGTGTTGTGTTATGTTCTCAAGTGTAGAAAGGTGTGAGAAAATTATACATAACATATGACGAGCCGCCAGACGCTTGGAGGCTCGAGTCGACTGGAGTCTAGACCAACTCCACACTCATTTGGGAAGGTGACCTCTCAATCAGTTGCTCTGGTTCCCCCACAAGTCGAGATAGGAGGTCAGCCCCCACATTCAGGCTGCCCTTGATGTACCGGAAGACGAAGTTGAACTGCTGGAGATACAGTGCCCACCGCATCAGACGAGCATTTGCATTCTTAGATGGTCGGAGACTTGTGAGCGGCATGTGGTCTGTCTCCAACACAAACTCACCTCCGTAGAGATAGTAGTAGTACTTCTTGATGCCTTCCACCACTGCCAGAAGTTCCTTCTCGACCGTGCTGTAATTCCTTTCTGCAGGTTTCAACTTGCGACTGGAAAAACCTCGCCGTCTACCTCTTGTATTTGCACTGCGCCAACCCCATCCTGTGAAGCATCGGTCCGGAGGATGAAAGGCTCTTCCTTCCTCACCAGTTGAAGGATGGGTTGCTTGCATAGCAGGTTCTTGAGGGCACTGAAAGAATCCTCTTGTTCAGGTCCCCATTGCACCTTGTTAGAGACATGTTTCTTGAGTAGGTCGGATAAAGGGAGAGCCACCACGGCAAAGTTTGTGATGAAGTTCCGGTAGTACCCTACGAGGCCCAGAAATGACCTCACTTGTTTTTTTGTAGTGGGCCGTGGTGCATCTTGGACCTTTTTGATCTTCTCATTCTGACAGGTGCAGCGTCCTCCGCCGACAGTGTGCCCGAGGAACTGTACTGCGGCCTGACCGATCTCGCACTTGCTTGGTTTCCTGGTCATGTTTTTTTGTTGGAACCTCCGGAACACCTCCTCTAAGAGTTCCAGGTGTTCCTCAAATGTTGCTGAATGGATTAACACATCGTCCACAAATGCCTCAACTCCCTTGATGCCGTTTAGGACTTGCCTCATGACACGGATGAAGATGGCAGGGGAGTTTGTGAGACCAAAGGGAAGGACTCTGTACTGATAGAGACCCCCTGGCGTACCAAAGGCTGTGATCTGCCGACTCTTCGGGTCCAGTGGGATTTGGAAGAACCCCTTGGTCAGATCAAGTTTGGTAAATAACTTGGAACCAGCTATTCTTGAAAAAATAGTTTTCTGATCACACATAGGTTCAGCATTCACCTGGGTAATGGCATTTACTCTCCTATAATCCCCACTGATCCTGACACCCCCATCCTTTTTTCGGACGACTACCATAGGACTACAGTATGGAGACGATGATTTCTCGATGATTCCTACTGCTTCCATTTCCTCAATTTCTTGTTTGACAGTGTCCAGTAGTCGCATAGGTATAGGATAGGGCTTTACCCGAACAGGTGTAGGGCTGGTCAGTTCAATAGTGTGACAGTCTACCCGGGCAACTCCTGGCTTATCAGAGAAGATGCCCTTGTAGCGATGCAACAGAGAGCCAATGGCATCTCGTTCCTCTGCTGATAGATTTCCGTTCACCTCAACGTCCGTGAAAGTCTCACTCTGGTGGGAGCGTGCGGTGACAGGCCCATCCTCCTCATCACTGTCAGAGATCACTGTGGCAGCACAAGTTATCCCTGAATCACACTGGGAAGGCTCGTCCCTGTTTTCCTCAGTGGAGACTGTACCCCCGATCGGTGACTGGAAGTACTTCTTCAGCATGTTGATGTGGAACTTCTTTCGTCGAGATCCCACCTGGACGATGTAAGTCAGATCCGAGACACGCTCTGTAATGTCGAATGGACCTTTCCACTGAGCCAGTAACTTATTGTGCATCTTAGGCAACAGAACCAGGCACTGATCACCTGGCTTGGAACAACGAAGCTTGGCCTTCTTGTCATAGTAAGTCTTCTGGACCTCTTGAGCCTTTATCAGGTCTTGCTTTGCCAGTTGACAGGTTTCTTGGAGACGATCAGCTAAGTCAATGACATATGTATAAGTGGTCTTGACTTCCGGATCTGATTCCTCATCATCCCACAGTTCCCGAAGAACCTGTAGTGGTCCCCGGACGGACCTGCCGTACATAAGCTCGAAAGGAGACACCTTGAGCGAGCTCTGTGGCGCCTCCCCGTGCGCGAACAGAAGTGGGGCAATGTAGCGTGGCCACTCCTTAGGTTGTTCGGCTGCCATCCTCCTGAGCATTTTCTTCAGCGTCCCATTAAACCTCTCACAGAGTCCGTTGCACATCGGGTGATAGGGTGTTGTCTTTAGCCCCTTCACCGATAACAACCGCATCAACTCCTCCATCATGGTAGAAGTAAACTGGGTCCCCCTGTCACTGAGGACTTGTTTGGGGATACCGACCCGACAGAAGATTTACAACATGGCTTCTGCAACAGTCGTGGCCTCAATGTTCCTCAAGGGCACAGCCTCGGGCCACCTCGTGCTAAAGTCCACCAAGGTGAGAATATACTTTGTCCCATCGCTCGCCCTTGGGTTTATCGGCCCTACAATGTCCACCGCCACCCTCTCAAAGGGTTCAGAGATCAGTGGGAGGGGCCGTAGTGGTGCAGGCGGAACTCGCCCTCGATCACTGGTTTTCTGGCACACATCACAAGAGCGGACTAGCCTGGTGATCTCCTGGCCCATCCTTGGCCAGAAGAACGCTGCACTGATGCGGTCAAAGGTCTTCTTTTTACCCATATGACCGCCAAGAGCAGTGCAATGACCTAGCTTGAACACAGCCAGGCGGTACTTGGAAGGAACCACGAACTGCAGTCGTGTTTCACCCAGAGACGTCACAGTCTCTCGGTAGAGACGGTTCCTCTTCTTTACGAACCTCGTTCGATTCCCAAATGTCTCCTTGATGGTCCCAACTATCAAACTCTTGTGTACCGAAGTGAGCGTGCTGTCATCCTCTTGCTCTTGGACGACATCCTGACTATTGATGAGATCAGACTATGTGGCAATAGCCAATGGGGTGACTCGAGGTTTTGTTTGGGCCATACCCCGAGTGACTGCAGCAGCATTAACTTGGGTCAAAGCGGCAGCATCAGTTTGGGTTGCAGCATCCACTGCACAACTGTTTCTTGCTCCCTTGATATTCTCAATGTTGAGATCGTATATAGGTTCCCTCATGACTGCTGCAGTGACCCAACCTGAGAAGAAGGGGGTGTCCACCTCAACCTTGGCCACTGGAACCGTTTGAATGTAACTATTGGCTAATTTAACACTTACTTGTGCTCCTGTGTATTGATGTTGCCCCACCAATTCCTTCCTGACAATACAGCCCGATGCCCCACTATCTCGCATGACAGTCGCTGGAACTCCTCCAACGTATCCAGGTTTAACAAGAAAGGTGGGGTGACCCCTCGAGGAGAGGTTGGAGGCGGCAGTTAGTCAGTAGGGGTGTTGGGATAGACTTGATTCGGTATGAGCCCCTGCTTCAGGTTGCATGACGATCGGCCCTGCTGGAAGGTCAGGCCACTCCCCGCCCACAGTTTGAATACAGGAGGCTTCCTACTGCTGGTCTCTTTGTGGATTATTATTGCTGGCACCTTGGCCTACGAATTGAGCCACGGCGGCTTCCTGCCGCCGGTTCCATCGTGGATTGTTGCCCGGGCGCCAACTGTCCTGATACTTCGGGGGGCCTTGGTACAGCTTCTGCTGCTGTTTCTGTTGCTGTCTTTGCGGTTGTGGTTGCTAGTTATTTCCTTTTTGCCTGGGTGGGCTCGGTGGCTGTTTCTGTAGAGGTTGTTGACTTTGTTGGTCACCTGCCGATTCCCTGTTCGATCACCGCCTCCGAGTGTGGTACCCGAAAGCGCTGAAATGAGCGTCTGATTTGCTTGCCATTTCCTTCGACGTCTTAACTCCATTAGCCCTGATTTGATCCACAAGTTCAGGGGGACAAGACCTTTCAAACTGCGTGCGCACCATTAAGTCTATAACCCCTTCTACGGACTTGGGGGTTTCATCCTTACTCATCCACTGAGCCACATAGTCCCTTAAACGATCCCGGAACTGTGCAGCCGTTTCATTTTCTTCCAACATTGCCCTGTTGAACTGATGCCTGGCCTGCTCAGTAGTCAGCCCATATGCCCGCAGCAGTGCAGACTTCATGTCAGGGAATTTATTTTAAGGACGCTCTAGTCGTCGAAGAACCCCTAAAGCTTTCCCATCAAATAGGCTCAGGAACTCAAATTCCTTAATGCTGTCATCAAGCTCGTAGACTTCTGCGAGTTGCTCAAACCGGGAAATGTACATTTCCATGGATTCGCCCTCCTTAAAGGTGGGCATCTGGGGAAATTTCCTATAAGTGACGTTTTGAGTGGGAGAATTTTGGTTCCTTCCCGCTAAGTCCAGTTGGAACGCCCGTTCCCTTTGTCTCTCTTCACGTTCCAGCTTCTTTTCTTCCTTCTGAAAGTCTAGCTGGGCTAAGAGTTCTTCGTGCTCGCGTTGCTTGTCTTCTCTCTCCTCAGCCTTCTCCATGTATGCAACAGCCTCAGCCACCTCCAGCCGAGGACACGTGCTTCCTCAAAAGCCGCTGCACGAGCTGACATGGTGTAGGTGTGGGCGATACAATTGTGCAATCATCCACGGTCTGGGTCCCTGTTCGGGCGCCAATTGTTACGTTTTAAATGCAGGAAAGTGGCTTTCTTACCGTAGAACTCGGATACCTTCACCAAAGAGATTATGGTGAATCACTACGTAGAATTTTGCTCTGCTTCCGGCATTCAATGCATTATGTACTTGTTAAATGATGATTTAATGAATTCCACTAACTTCCAACATCCATCTAAGTTATTGGTTATACTTTGTCATAACCAATCAGTCATTACCCTTGGAAATAATAATAACACTGGTCTACAAAAAAATATATTTTTTTCTGGCATGAAACCTTTTAACTGTTTTTTACTAACTTTAAGGTGCTGAATCCAAATCTGATCTCAGATTTGCTCCATCACGTAACGTGCCAGAATTTACTGAGTTACCAGAGATTGAGGATATTGTAGGTTATGTATATAAGCTACTGTGCCAAGTAGCAACCCTGTACATAAGCTACTGTGCCGAGTAGCATTTATATATATTATCACGTGGCAACACTGCACGTGTTATGTGGCAACATTGCCCCGAGGCTGCCATATGGCAAGGCAGCCTCAGTCTGACTGTGTGAGCCGCGCATGGCACACGCTGGTCACCACTTGTATTTCTCTCATCCACAATAAACGGACTCAGTGTTACTCAGTGTTTCCCTAGCCATCACTGCATTCTTCAGGGCACACTAGTAACTTTCATGGCGCAGTGAGTAGGATCTGTGGACTTACAAAGTGTGTGAACAATGCCGACAGTTACGTCTGCCGGTGATGCGCGTCGACTCAGTGTGTTGTGTTGTGTTGCGCTGTGTTTCGCCGCGATGTGCAGTGTTGCTCCGTCACAGTGCGTTTTAGTGACGGTGGCAGTGTTAGTGTCAGTATATTAGTGTGTGTCTAGAGCTGAGTTGTGCATTGGCCTGCTTGTTTGTGGTACCCACTGAGCATGCAGGCGTACACCCTTCTCGTGCGACATCCGGTGGGACACTGGTCTTGCCTCAGCCGACCGCCGTCCACCGCTGTCCACCACGCTCCGCTCTCTGAGACACACACACACACGCACGCACGCACGCACTCACTCACGGACAGAACAGTGGACTATATGCGTTATTCCTGCGCTGTTTATGTCACATATATGTGGTTCGAGCTGTTGAGGCGCCACTTTATATATTAAACAGTGCAGTCCACGCACACACAAAGATGGGAGGTAAGAAGCGACGTCAAGCTGGGAGACACGACTCCCCACCACCTTCCCCTCCACCGGGCGCAGACTCTCATCCTCCACCTCCAGTGACGGACATCGCCACAATTCTGAAGTGGATGGACGACCGGGACGAGAGACGCAGAGAGATGGAACTTCAGAGGGAGGAGACACGAAGAGAGGAGAAAAAGTTACGTTTTGAGGCGCTATTGGCGACCCTGGCGCTAACCCACCCTCCCTCACTTGCAGGTAGCGCGCTTCAAGGCGCTAGTACACTCCCTCCTCCACCACACCAGCGTCCTCCAGGTACTCTTGCTACCCCAACAGCTCCCAAGGCATCTGTTCAACCCCCATCCGCCCTCTCACCAGACGTCACGTTTCAGCTTTTTCGTGAGTGGAGGCGGCGTTGGACAGATTACTCCACGATGGTGGACCTGGACAGCATGCCTCCAAACAAACAGCTCATCCAACTGCGGATGTGTTTGTCGCTGGAGACCCAGAGAATTTTGGAGCACACGTTGCTAGTGCCTCCCGATTCTACCTCTTCAGTGACGGATGTGCTCGACCTTTTACAGGAGCACGTTAAGGGTCGGAACAACGAGGCTTTGCGTCGCCGTGCCTTTACCAGCTGCAAGCAGGCAGAGAACGAATCCTTTGACGACTTTTTTGTACGTTTGAAGAGTTTGTCAGAGGAGATCGACGTCTGCAAGGCGCACAGCCGGGAATGTGAGGAAGCCTGGATCAACCACGGGATCTTGACAGGTGTCAGGCAGGAAGAGTTGATGCAGCGACTCATCCCCCTGGATGCTTCCTCCACACTCCAGGCGGTAGTGACTGAATGTCGGTCATACGAGGCCACCAAGTCCGCCACCTCTGCCTTACGGGCCCCACCTGCTGTGAGAGCTATCTCACAATACAAGAAGGATAAGAAGGCGGCCAACAACGCGAAGGCTGCCACACGTTCTTCCACGCCTCCGCCTAGTGCTTCCTGTGGCAGCTGTGGAAAGCAGCACAGCCCCAAGACTTGCCCGGCCGCCGATGCACTGTGTCGTGGATGTGACCGTAAGGGCCACTGGTCTAACACAGACAGGTACCCTGCACGAGGCCACAAGTGTCAGGCCTGCGGTCGCTATGGACACTACGACAAGTGCTGCCGCCAACCCAAGCCCAAAAGCCCGAGACGAGGAGGACAGCAGCGCACTTCCCTCGGGGTGGTTCGCACACAGCCCCCTCCAGATGGCCCACGCAGCCCCAAGCAGCAGCGGAGTCACATCAGGAGGGTGGAATCGACCACACGCCCCAGGGCTACCCCTTCCCCTACTATCCACGTCGCCGTCACACACGGTGATGTGTCGGGTCACATCGAGGCGATACCGGAGACCGGCGCCGATACTACGGTGATTGGGTTGAAGCACCTCCAGAAACTGGGCCTCACCAAACGCGGCCTGGGACCACCGCCGCAGCTGCAGTACTACAATGCTGACGGTTCCCAGATGCTGGACGCTGTGGGCTCCTTTCAAGTAGAGATCACTTACGGCGACAGGTCGTGTCACGGATGGATCGACGTGCAGCCTACTGTCGCTACACCATTGTTGTCTTGGGAGCACTGCAAGGAGCTAGGCGTGGTGCCCAGAGACTTTCCCGAGCAGATCCCAGCTGCTCGTTACACCACCAGCAGGGTGCGTGAGTCGACGAGCGACGCGCCTGGCGCTGCCACACAGAGCTGCCCAGAACCTGCGTCCACTCCCTCCCCACCTCCACCCAAGTCACGGCTGCTTCCTCTTCACAGCGAGACGTCTCCTTCAGCCGCAAGGGCCTACTTCCTGAAGGAGTACTCGGATGTGCTGGTGACGAAGGAGGCCCTATGGACCGCGCCACTGAAGGCTATGGCGGGTCCGCCTATGAGGATACACCTGCGGGAAGATGCACTGCCGTTTGCCATACACACTCCCCGGTTGATTCCTCTCGCCTTCAGGGATTCAGTCAAGAAGGAACTGGATTCCATGGTGGCCCAGGGTGTCATCGTACCAGTTGGTGACGACCCATCCCCTTGGTGCCACCCTCTAGTCGCTGTGGCTAAGACTAGCGGTGGAGTGCGGATTACTACCGACTTGTCTAAGCTTAACAGCCAGGTGTCCCGTCCCGCCCCTTCACCCACACCTTTTGCAGCTATACGGAGTGTGAATCCGAAGGTACGGCACTTCTCGACGATGGACGCCCTCTGTGGTTACTGGCAGATCCCACTGAAGAAGGAGGATTAGCCACTGACCACTTTCATCACGCCTTACGGACGCTTTCGCTACTGCCGTGGCCCTATGGGATTCGCTGCTACGGGGGACGCCTTCTGTCTCCGTGGTGACATGGCACTTCAAGGCGTGACCCACTGCGTGAAGGTAGTGGACGACGTCCTCCTATACGATGAGGACTACATGACGCATCTTCGCCGCATCGACGAGGTACTGACCAGGTGTAGGACGCACGGCATCACTCTGAATGCCGAGAAGTTCGTCTTGGCCGCACCTGCAATGTCTTTCTGCGGCTACCGACTCTCAAGGGATGGCATTGCTGCGGACCCAGAGAAAGTTCGCGCCATAGCGGACTTTGCGAAACCTACCAACCTTACGGATCTCAGGTCTTTCATGGGCCTGGTGAACCAGCTGGCAGAATTTTCCCCTGACGTCTCCGCCGCTGCCGGGCCTCTCCGCCCCCTGATGAGCCCCAAGAGGACGTTCACGTGGACCCCTGACCACGACCTCGCCTTTCATAAGGTGAAGGAGGTCCTGTCAAGTCCACCTATCCTCGCTACTTTCGACCCAGCGCTCCCCACCGTCCTCCAGACAGACGCCTCGCGCCTGTACGGGGTTTGTTACGCCCTTCTCCAGGATCATGGTGGAGGAAAGTACCGGCTCGTACAATGTGGCTCTCGCTTCCTCACCAATGCTGAGTCTCGCTACGCTACCATCGAGCTGAAGCTGCTGGCAGTGGTATGGGCCTTATCGAAGTGCAAGTTCTACTTGATTGGCCTACAGCACTTCGACCTCATCACAGACCACAGGCCCTTGGTCCCCATTCTTAACCACTATTCGCTGGACGCCATCGAGAATCCCCGCCTCCAGCGCCTGAAGGAGAAGATTTTGGCCTTCGTCTTCACCGCGGCTTGGCGCGCAGGTAAGGAGTTGTGCATCCCGGATGCCCTCTCCCGCTCCCCAGTCAGCCGCCCTACACCTGAAGACGAGATGCTCAGCACCGAGGCCGGTTTCTCCGTCAGCAACATCGTCACCTTGCAGGCCGTACAGTCCCTCGCCAGCACCCAGGCCTCAGTGTCGCCACCCGACAGTGATCTGGCCCTTGAGGAACTACGGACCGCGGCACGCGACGACCCCTCCTACACTCAGCTCTTGGAGAGTGTGAGGACTGGGTTCTCTCACGACCTTTTTGACCTCCACAACGCCCTACGCCCGTATTGGAAGATACGTGAGGACCTCTACGCAGATGGGGACCTCGTCCTGTACGGTGCCCGTGTGGTCGTCCCTGCAGCTCTCCGTCGTCGCGTTCTGACCCGCTTACACGACAGCCATCGTGGAGCAGAGGCCACCAAGCGCCGCGCAAGGCAGGCTGTGTACTGGCCCGGCATTGACGCGGATATCGTCAATACGGTCCGTGCCTGTGAGCCGTGCCAGATAATGCAGCCCAGTCAACAGCAAGAGCCGCTCTTGTGCGACGACGAACCCACCAGGCCCTTCAAGTCCGTGTCGGCTGATTTCTTCAGCACAGCTGGGAAACATTTCCTAGTTGTCGCCGACCAACTCTCTGGCTGGCCTGTGGTGGTAATCTGTGGCTCGGACACGACGTCCGCGGCCACCATTCGCCACTTCCGGCACCTCTTTCGTGACCTGGGCGTCCCCGTACGTCTGCGGACGGACGGTGGGCCACAGTTCACCAGCCGGGACTTCACAGGATTCCTGGAGCGTTGGGGAGTCCGCCACATCGTGTCAACACCCACCGTCAAACGGCCATGCTGAGGCTGCAGTCAAGACAGTCAAGCACCTCATCCTCAAGGTGGCCCATTCAGGCAACATAGACTGTGAGGCGTTTGACAAAGGACTCCTGGAGTTACGTAATACTCCCACCCACACAGGACGCTCCCCTGCCCAGATCCTGTATGGTCACCCTCTCCGCTCTTGCGTTCCTGCACACGCCAAGGCCTTTGCGAAGGAGTGGCAGACCCGAGCCGAGAGCTGCGACCGCACCGCCCCTTCACGTGCCCAGGACGCCAAGGCTCGGTATGACGACCGTGCCCGCCCTCTTCAGCCACTGGAGATTGGTGCCCTTGCCCGCGTCCAGGACCCGACGACGACACGTTGGGACAAGGTGGGCATAGTGATGGGCGTCGGCCGGTCGCGGGACTACAAGGTCAGGATGCCGAGCGGCCGTGTCTGGTGGAGGAACCGCCGCTTCCTCTGGCCAGTCCCACCCCCTGCTGCTGGCCCCCTGACCGAGGACGAGTCACCTACACCTCACGAGGATCCGCCCCACAGTGCACCTCGACGCTCGGAGCGACTTAGGACTAAGAAGTCTGCTCAAGACAAAGACTATGAGCGTTAGGGGGGAGGGAGATGTAGGTTATGTTTATAAGCTACTGTGCCAAGTAGCAACCCTGTACATAAGCTACTGTGCCGAGTAGCATTTATATATATTATCACGTGGCAACACTGCACGTGTTATGTGGCAACATTGCCCGGAGCCTGCCGTATGGCAAGGCAGCCTCAGTCTGACTGTGTGAGCCGCGCATGGCACACGCTGGTCACCACTTGTATTTCTCTCATTCACAATGAACGGACACAGTGTTACTCAGTGTTTCCCTAGCCATCACTGCATTCTTCAGGGCACACTAGTAACTTTCAGATATAGATCGGAATTCACCTGTTTCTACTGATGAAGATGAAGAGACTGATCTTTTCAAGCCATCTGGTGAAGATTGTGAAAAGCCAACGTTGTTTACTCAGTCAGAATTGAATGATCTGGTCAGAGATCTAAATTTGCCAAAACAGTCTGCTGAATTGATAGCTTCCAGGCTTCAAGAGAAACGACTCTTAAAACCTGGCACGAGTGTCTCCTTTTATCGCAGCAGAGAAGAGCAACTGCAGAAGTACTTTCATTCATATGACCAGCTTGTTTTTTGTAATGATGTAGAAGGACTTCTTCTCTCCATGGGACTACCAGCATATGATAGTAAGGATTGGAGACTTTTTATTGACAGTTCTAAAAGGAGCTTGAAATGTGTTCTTCTTCATAACGGAAACAAGCATGGTTCAATTCCAATCGGACATTCTGTATAAAGTAAAGAAGAGTATGAAAACATTAAGACTGTTCTAGAGAGGTTTCAATACCATGCTCATGAATGGTTAATTTGTGTGGACTTGAAAATGGTTAACTTTCTATTGGGCCAGCAAGGAGGGTACACAAAATACCCCTGTTTTCTGTGCTACTAGGACAGCAGGGCTACAGCAGACCATTGGGTGAAAAAGAATTGGCCACCAAGACATAGTTTAACGCCTGGTGACAAGAATATCATTAACGATCCTCTGGTTGACAGGAAAAACATTGTCCTTCCTCCTCTGCACATAAAACTTGGTATCATGAAGCAATTCGTCAAGGCTCTTGATCATAGTGGAGAGTGCTCAACCTTTCCAAGTCTTAGCGACGAGAAGAAAAAGGCAGGGATTTTTGATGGACCTCAAATAAGAACACTACTCAGAGATCCATACTTCCTTGCAACAATGACTGAGGCACAGGCAAGAACTTGGAATGCTTTCTCTAATGTGGTGCGGAACTTCTTAGGGAACAAGAAAGCGGACGACTATCAAGAAATTGTGGAAGAGCTGCTCTTGAGTTTACAAGCACTTGGATGCAGAATGAGTATCAAGGTTCACTACTTACACAGTCACTTGGACGAGTTTCCAGAAAATCTGGGAGAAGTGAGCGAGGAGCAAGGGGAGCGCTTTCATCAAGACATTAAAGTAATGGAAGAACGTTACCAAGGTCGATGGGACTCGAACATGATGGAGGACTACTGCTGGAGTTTGATGAGAGACATTCCAGAAGCTGTACATAAGAGATCGGCCAAAAAGAGGAAGTTTATGTAACTGTAACTTGATCTTAATACTTGCACTATTTCTACCGTACATTAATTGTTTTTTTCACCCTTCAATGTTACATTTAAATATTATATGTGCATTAACTTTCCAATTTGATATTAACAATTTTTTGTTATAGAAAAATACAAATTATAATGCTGAAAAAATTTATGTGTACATGTTTAAACCATCAATTTTGATCCAAAAGTTTACTTTTCCCAGCAAAAGTGCAATATGGTATATCTCAAAAACCTGATGTGATAGACAAAAACCAAAGTCATATTTGGATTCTGCACCCCAAATTTACTTAAAATCCGTTTAAAAACCTTGTGCCAGAAAAATTGTGTTGACCGGTGTATTAGAGGGATCACAGATACGGGCAGATGATTGCACTTACGTTTATTTGGCACAATTCCATACACTGGACTAATAATTTGCATGGATAGGTCAGTCACTGACATTCACGCCACAGTACCGTAAGTTATAAGGGAGAGTTTGTCAACCTGGTGAATTAATCGTTTAGATCTATTAGGCCGGCCTGGAGTGCTCTTGTAGCAAACAGGCCTCACCATTGATCACTTCCTTTACAGGATGTGTTAGCTTGTCGCTGGACTTAACAAAAATCTCGGGGATTTGCACACACAGACCCGTAGCACTGGTAGGACTGTATGGCCCCTGATCTTAAGTCCGCGGAGCAGGAGGTCTTCTCTAACCCATGGTCTAAAGCCCACTGGCTAAATTGTTTTTTTTGAGGCGTGAAGTAATGAACTTTGCACCACTGTCTCACTGGCCTGCCCTCCCCCCTACATGTCCCAGTCATGGCTGGCCGGTTACCTTATCTCTACCGTAAACAAACACTTGGGATGGGTTGTGCGGGAGGCCCAACGCAACCCATGACAAATGCTAACCAAATATGCAAAGCACTGAAAACTACACCTGATTAATTTATACTCTGCCTCAGATTCTCCTGCCTCCGACTTCCAGATTCACTTGTTAGCTGATGAAGAAGGTTCGCCCATGGCCCGCCATAGGCTACTGCTTCGGCCGTTTTGCTTTTTAGTTTGACCAAGACCACGAACCTGGAAAAATGATCCACACACACTAAGACGTATCCTGATCCCTGATGACTCATTGGGAGTTGTAACAAGTCAATAGCGACTGTGTCAAACGGACGGTCTGGTGTAGGATAGTGTAGAATCGGGGCAGGTGATCCTGTTGATCCTTTATGTTGAGCACATGCCAAACAATTTGCAATGTGTAATTCTATGTCTTTCTTCATAGTGTTCCAGAAATACTTCTTTCGTAAATCCGCTAAGCATTTATCACGACCTTGGTGACCAGCATGTGGGAGATCGTGGAACAATGTCATTACTGCTTTGCGCAACGTGTCAGGTACGACTATTTGAGACACATTACCCTCAGGAGATTTTCTCGTCCTATTGAGTATGTTATGTCGTAATTCAAACTGACTTAAGGGAAGAAATAACTTCGGGAGTTTAACATCCTCGCCCGATTCGAGAGCAAAAATAACAGCTGACCAATATGAGTCGCGTCGTTGCTCATCTTCCAGCTGCGAAAGAGTGAATGCTGATACAGGCATTACTGGTGCTATATTTCTTGACAGAGCGTCGGCGACAACATTCGCCCTCCCAGGTAAATACCTAAATTCGGGGTCAAACTCTTGAATTGTCAGATGCCAGCGTGCTAATCTACCTGATAAGTTTCTGCCATGGAACAGTTCGATGACTGCCGCATGATCAGTAAAAACAGTTATCTTGTAGCCAAAGATAATGTCTTTGAACTTCTTAAGTGCCCACACAACGGCTAACGTTTCTAAATGCGTCACCGAATAATGTGTTTCAGCATCGATTAGTTTGCGACTTGCAAACGCTATCACTCTAAACTTCCTACGCGTATCCTCTTGCAAGAGCACTGCTCCGACTCCAATTCCGGAAGCGTCAGTACAGAGAGTGAAAGGTTGAGTGTAGTCTGGGAATGCTAGAACCGAGGCATTGGTTAGCGCTGTCTTCAATGCCGTAAAACTTTCTTCGTGTTCAGCATCCCATACAAACATTGCATCTTTCTTGAGCACCCTCGTTAGGGGCGATGCTAATGTTGCATAGTCCTCGATAAAAAAACGATAATAACCAGATAATCAGAGAAAGCTACGCACCTGATCATTTGAGGTAGGACGCGGGAACTGAGATAGAGCTTTGACTTTATCATTAACTGTGTGTATGCCCTCATCGTTGACTACATGACCAAGGAAATTGATTCTGGATTTTAAAAACTCGCACTTTGAGAGTTTCATTTTGAGGCCTGCTGTGGAAAGTTTGGCCAAAACTTCACCCAGTTTAATCAAATGGGAATCGACGTCTTTACTGACTACTATTAGATCATCCAAATATGCGCAGACTGTGTTACCAATTAGTCGGGCAAACAGGGTGTTGATCATCCTTTGAAATGCTAGTGGGGCATTTCTGAGACCAAATGGCATTCGTAGAAACTCAAAGTGGCCTAGAGGCGTGCTAAATGCCGTGATTTCTCGTGATTTTTCGTCGAGTGGTATTTGCCAATACCCACTAAGCAAATCTATGTTGCTAAATACCGCATTATCCTTGCCTAAGGATTGCAATATGTCACTCAAGATAGGCATTGGGTACCTATCAGGGAGTATTTGATCATTTACGCGCCTGAAATCCATGACAGGGCGCCATCCACCATCCTTTTTCGGGACGAGGAATAATGGGCTATTAAAGGGGGATTTCGAGTATCTAATGACATTCTCATCTAACATACCCTGTACCATATCTTGCACTACAGCGCGCTGGCTATGAGGTAGTCTATAAGCTGGTACGTAAATAGGGTTGGTTCCCTGCTTTAACGCTATATGATGGGATGTTAAATCTGTCTGAGCTAGCGTTTCCCCTGGCAAGGCTTCTATATGTCTATAGTCGGCAAGCAGATCTAAAAGGCGTGTCTTGCCCTGAGGATGATCGATCACCTTAACATGTGGCGCTATTTGATCTATCCTGGCCAGTCGAGTCTGTTGGCAATTCGCAACAATACCTCGAATTGGGAATTTATTTGGTTGCACTTCGACATTGTTGTGATATACTAGAAAATCACACAAATAACCTCCTTCTTTAAGATTCGCTGAACGCCTGTTCGATTTAGAATCAGTACGTCGGTTAAACCACCAGGGCGTATAATGCTCAGGGTAGATTCACATGACAGCCCTTTTACTTTGCATGTTTCCCGGAGACACAAAACATTTGTGCCCGTGTACACGTTGGGTAGTTCGACAGTTGCTTTGGTGATTTCCTCATTTTGGTAATGGAGAGTACTCTTCAACACTGCTGGTACGATCGTCCAACTCTCGCTGCTGTAATCACGCTGGGAAGGTGTGTGGTTGAGGTCGAGAGTTATCTCTGACGCATGATCCGCCTTCCTCTTAATAGGATTGGTAGACAACACTTTCGTCCTAGCGGTGACCATAGGTTCAGAATGACTCATTGCTGTGTAGGAAACACCTTTAAACGTAACACTATTATTATGTGGATGAACATCTATAATGTTCTTTCAAAGAGTTGGTAGACCAAGTAACCCGTCGGCTGGTAAATTAAACTGCTGAACTATATAAAAGTCCGCGTAGAAGGGCGTACCACGTCTTGAGAATCTGAGTGGTAACGTCACCATTCCTTTGATGCTCAGCTGAGTACCTGAAACTCCTTCGAGAGCTCAGCGTTACTAGGCCTCCAATTGAATTTGCTGTGAGGGAATTTACGTTGTAACTCGTGATATGATGTCAAGGCCAATACATTAGCGCAAGCACCTGTATCTATATCAAGAGCCAATCTGGTATTATCCACTCTCACCGGCACTGACAACACTTCCACTTTGCTAAGCGCCGCTACTAATGAGGCCGCTTTAGAAGTGCTGTGAAGAGGGGTGGGAACTACCTATCTATCCCTCTCCTTGCTGTAGTGTGCGCTGGTCTTCCCCGGATGACTTGTCCCAGGGACATTTCTGCTTTCGTCTATACGACTCCTCCGTTTCACTTAGGTCCACTCCCCAAGCCTTTATTAGGATATCGCACTCATGTGAACTATGAGATGTCGATTTGTGAAGAGCGCACCATTTGCGCACTTTCTGGGTCAGAGGAGGTGCTGGTTTGGCTCCCTCACTGTTTGACCTTGAGAATGGCTTTGCACCGGGTGTGGCCTTAAAATTAGCACTATTACCTCGGAGCTGAAAACAATCTTCCATTACGTGGCCACGTTTATTACAATGTGCGCATCGTAAAGATGTTTTCTGTTTATATGTCAGGCGGGGAGGAGAAATCGGAGCTAGCTCTGTCGCATAAGGAGTCTGGGAGTGAGGCATCTGCGCCATCTGAGGCAGCTGGGGTTGCGCTATAGATGTCAAGGGTTGCGGTGACGTCACTGAGGGCTGCGCCAGTAAGGGGCCCGTAGCCTGGGGACAGAGCTTATTTGCGTATTCCACCATATCCAAGGGTGGTTCATACTGTACTTCCTGTGCCTAGCTATATAAGGGACGACGGACGGAAAGGAGAAAACTTATTAGTTCTATTAATGTCTCCACATTGTCCCGTGGCATATCACCATTCACATTGTATTAGTCTGAGGACCGGAAGGTCGCTTGCATATCCTGGCGAACCTTGCCTGCAATGTCAACAGCGTCAACAGGCGTTTCATTTTGTATACCTGGAGTACAGCAATCCAACCATCTGAATATCCATTGCCGTTGGCCCAGCTGTGACCTACCCCAAAAAATCCCAATTAACGTTCGCTTGAACTTTTCATAGTCAGGGCTTTGCAAACCAAACGCATTTAAACGACTGCCTGCATAGGAACCCTGCGTTATATGGGAACGTACATATGCTTTCTTTTCTTCGTCAGTCGTTATGTGACTATTGCGCATGTTATCTTCACATGCACGAATAAAATGTGCGACCCGATATTCGTCTTGTCCCGTGAAATTTCGAACATAGTCGCCGCGCTGCATGATATTAATAACATTATCAGCTTTAGGTGTGGTAGTAGTACTGGTGTGAGGGTTAGAGGACGCCATTGTAGTGTTAGTATTAAGCAAGTTAGTATTTTTACTCTTAACAGAAGGCTGGGTTAATAAGGTTGTTACTGATTTAGCAACAGACACACTATCACCTGTAACAGGGGTAACTGCTTTTGTTAACTTAGGTGAGGTACTATAGTGATTACCAGACTGTAGGGGACGACTGTTTAAGTCGTCAAATGATTCGACTATAACTTTCTCACTACTTCCTACCGACTCATTTAACTGTGTTCCATACTCAAAATTTATGTCAGTCTGGTCTTGATCATCGACGAGTTGGTTATCAGCAAACAGTTGCACTAGGCGTTCGATTTCATCTACATTAGACATGGGAACTTAGAAATTATCTATTAGCCCCCTTGGGTCAATGAATACTTAACAGTAAGCAGATCACTCAGGCAACAATAAATTTGAAGTATTAAGTAATGTTGCTTGCACACATGAAAAAGGCCTTAAGGGCTTTCAACAAAATAATATCCAGCACTGAGAAAATGGTATTCAAAAATAAGAAATTAATAACTCTACAATGAATAGGCCTTAAGGGCACTCAACAAAATTATATCACCCCAACAGATGCACACTTCCTAACCTAACTTAACCACTACTCTGGGGAACAAAGGTTATACCTGAGATCGGAATTATGAAGAAAAATTAAATGTATTAAAAGAATCAAATCACAGTATCACTCTGGTTCCACTTAGTGACACAAACATTCAAAAAACAATACTATCAAAATTATTTAAGAAATATTAAACTACACACGTCAAGATAATATCAGTAACTGAGAAATGGTATTAACTACACCCAAATATATTGTCACTATTATTCGTTTGTTACTGGGTCCACCAATACACGTGAACCATGCTTCCTAACCTAACACACACACAGATTCCACCTGCACTCCGTAGTCGTTTAAGGCACAACCAACAGGCACCCGTAGTTTAAGGCCCAAATCAGCCTTTCTCCACCTTGGAAAGTGTACCTCTAACTCCACTGACTCTTGGCCCCAGTGTGCGGCCCTGTATCACTCAGCTGGCCTCACTTTACCCCCAGTACATCCATGAAACGGAAGGGAGTGAGCCAATCAGACCTTGTACAGTTGAGAGAAGCTTTAGCTTCCCTTTAGCAAGAGGGTTTCACTAAGCTGCTCGAGGCATGTGGTGTTGTGAGCCGTAGTAGAGGAGCGCTGATGACCCCAACGATCGTCCCGTCGTCAGCTGGGCACCCAGACGGCTAGATTCCCTCAAGAGATCCTTTGATACCCCGCTAAACAGTGACAGGCCTACACTGATCGGTCCAATGGCGACAATCGCCACCCTCAATCATCAACGGCAGTCTCAAACGGCAGTCAATCTCTCGCAATTTCTCACAGTCATGTGTGTTCTGGCGGAAACCCTGAAATGAACTCACTGTTAGCTCTAGTTTACTTTACCACTGCCCTATCTAACCCTGTCTGAGATCGAATGAGACTTACTTGTTATACTGCAATAGTGCAACACAGGTGACTAGGCCACGTGACTATTTCTGTGACGGACGCGCAGGGACGTCTTGTTTGTCTGAATGCTTCCCAGTGACTGAGAGAGAGCCCGCCTCGTGTCCTCTCAAGGCGTTAGCTTAGGCCTACGTGACATATTTTCCGCCTAACTAATAACTCTTTGGGACACCCGTAACATTATTCAGACTGATAAACGATCTATAATAATTTCAAATTCAATAATATTCCCTTAACTTCATGAATCGCATCATTATTAATTCGGCAAATTACATTTAATATCATATAGGCCTAGTTCCACAACCTCCCACTATGTGCGGGGAGCGCTCTCTTCCCTCAGACGACCTTAAAAGCTCAGTATCGCCAATGGCTGGACATTTGAAATTACTCTGAAATTTCTGATTATTACAATCGACTCCCCTAAAAAAAGACAGCACTGTCCTCATGTGCTGAGAAAAACATACATACGACCCCCCTAAAAATTTGTTCTAAGGACTGCATCTCACCCCTTTAATGTGCTAAACGCAGCATTTGTTGTCTTCTCTTCTCTCCTTTTCTTTCCCGCTAACACTCGACCCCCCTAAAAGAAAACAGCACTGCCCTCATGTGCTGAGAGAACAACTTAGAACCCACCTTCAACTCTGTACTATTCCACTCGCAGCCAGCAACTCCATTTCTTCCTAGCCCAACTCAAAACCAACCAGAACATCACGCTCCCCTTTTGCCTGGCCCTTAACTAGAGAACCAATGTCAAAATTAATACCAGTCCAAAACAAACATGCTCTCCTTTGCCTGGCCCTTGAACTAAGAGGAACCAGTGTCAAAACAATACTCAGTCCAACTCAAACATGCTCTCCTTTGCCTGGCCCTTGAACTAAGAGGAACCAGTGTCAAAACAATACTGGGTCCACGTCTCCGAACCTCATGCCGGCAGACCAACCCTCTGACAATGTACCAGTCCATATTAGTGAGGCCCTGGACATATTACAACCGTACTCTCAATCCCGCTCATGACAGCAACTCAATCCCGCTCATGACAGCAACCACTACTCAACGCACATCTCTGACCTAACCATCTCTCCAATCCCCACTGCCCTACTCACGACTCCTCCAACTCACCCTCGACAACCTGCCTTTTCTTATTACCATGCACCTTAAACTGTAATCGGTCGGCTTCGTCTTGTCTCTCAGCTGGAGGGCTCGATCAACCTCTCTGAACTACTTACGTACCCCTGTATTTCCCACTTGGACCTCACACTTCCTTGACTGCTGGACGTGTGCCTGACATTCACCCCTTGTTTCCTCCCTGAACCGTTGAATGTGTGCCTGAAACTCCCACTTGAACCTGTTTACCTGTGCTTGATAATCCCTCTTTAGGTCTCCGAACTCCTGTCTCAGCTGTACCAAGGTCTCGTGGCTGTCTCTCTTCCTCGTCACTTTTATCTCTACTGTCAAGCCTAACCAACTCAATCCGGGCACAAGGATGAGCATCAGTGCGAGTTCAATCCCAACCATTACTAACCAACACATGATGGCGTTCATTATCCCAACCACAGTACTATCAGTCACGACATTAAAAACTACGCTCTGCTATCATTTGTAACCGGTCGGAATTTACTGGACTTTAATTTCTCACTTGACTTGGGGTTTATTAAAGATTGCTAGATGGTAATGGCAGTAGAAGCGCCCCTTTGAGAAAAATCCCGAACCAGCACAAGAACACTTAAATCTACTAAACAAAATTAATTGTCCGTGACCCGTGGAAGGATAGCGTCTGTGACTGGAATGAATGAGACACACTGTGAAATTTAGACACTTATATTCCCTCCAACACTACAAACACAATCAAATAATGGTACACCAATATGCCCACCTCTTAACTTGAACTTAAAACACTACTCTGGGGAATAAAAGTTATACATGATATAGAAATTATTAGAAACTCAGGCAACAATAAATTTGAAGTATTAAGAAATGTTGCTTGCACACATGAAACAGGCCTTAAGGGCTTTCAACAAAATAAAATCCAGCACTGAGAAAATGGTATTCAAAAATAAGAAATTAGTAACTCTACAATGAATAGGCCTTAAGGGCACTCAACAAAATTATATCACCCCAACAGATGCACACTTCCTAACCTAACTTAACAGCTACTCTGGGGAACAAAAGTTATACCTGAGATCGGAATTATGAAGAAAAATTAGATGCATTAAAAGAATCAAATCACAGTATCACTCTGGTTCCACTTAGTGACACAAACATTCAAAAAACAATACTATCAAAATTATTTAAGAAATATTAAACTACACACGTCAAGATAATATCAGTAACTGAGAAATGGTATTACCCAAATATATTGTCACTATTATTGGTTTGTTACTGGGTCCACCAATACAAGTGAACAATGCTTCCTAACCTAACACACACACAGATTCCACCTGCACTCCGTAGTCGTTTAAGGCACAACCAACAGGCACCCGTAGTTTAAGGCCCAAATCAGCCTTTCTCAACCTTGGAAAGTGTACCTCTAACTCCACTGACTCTTGGCCCCAGTGTGCGGCCCTGTATCACTCAGCTGGCCTCACTTTACCCCCAGTACATCCATGAAACGGAAGGGAGTGAGCCAATCAGACCTTGTACAGTTGAGAGAAGTTTTAGCTTCCCTTTAGCAAGAGGGTTTCACTAAGCTGCTCGAGGCATGTGGTGTTGTGAGCCGAGGTAGAGGAGCGCTGATGACCCCAACGATCGTCCCGTTGTCAGCTGGGCACCCAGACGGCTAGATTCCCTCAAGAGATCCTTTGATACCCCGCTAAACAGTGACAGGCCTACACTGATCGGTCCAATGGCGACAATCGCCACCCTCAATCATCAACGGCAGTCTCAAACTGCAGTCAATCTCTCGCGGTCATCACTCTCTCAGTCAATTTCTCACAGTCATGTGTGTTCTGGCGGAAACCCTGAAATGAACTCACTGTTAGCACTAGTTTACTTTACCACTGCCCTATCTAACCCTGTCTGAGATCGAATGAGACTTACTTGTTATACTGCAATAGTGCAACACAGGTGACTAGGCCACGTGACTATTTCTGTGACGGACGCGCAGGGACGTCTTGTTTGTCTGAATGCTTCCCAGTGACTGAGAGAGAGCCCCCCTCGTGTCCTCTCAAGGCGTTAGCTTAGGCCTACGTGACATATTTTCCGCCTAACTAATAACTCTTTGGGACACCCGTAACATTATTCAGACTGATAAACGATCTATAATAATTTCAAATTCAATAATATTCCCTTAACTTCATGAATCGCATCATTATTAATTCGGCAAATTACATTTAATATCATATAGGCCTAGTTCCACAACCTCCCACTATGTGCCGGGAGAGCACTCTTCCCTCAGACGACCTTGAAAGCTCAGTATCGCCAATAAGAACATAAGAACATAAGAGTGGAGGAAACTGCAGCGGGCCTATTGGCCCATACTGGGCAGTCCCGTTTACACCCAACCCCTATTGCTCATATGAGCATCCAACCTATGTTTGAAGCAATTCAGCGTGTTCGAGTTAATGATGATATTTGGTAACTTGTTCCATTCATCCACTACTCTGTTTCCAAACCAGTGTTTACCTATTTCACGCCTAAATCTAAATTTGTCTAATTTAAAACCATTGTTACGAGTTCGCTCCTGGTTGGATAAGTTGAGTACCTTTGTAATGTCCCCTTTGTTTAGCCCTGCCTTCCACTTATACACCTCTATCAGGTCGCCCCTCGCTCTGCGTCTCTCGAGGGAGTGCAAATTAAGATGCTTTAACCTGTCTCTATATTCAAGGTTCCTAATGCCCGGGATTAGTCTTGTCATTCTCCTCTGAATTCTTTCCAAGGATTCTATATCCATTCTGTAATACGGTGACCAGAACTGAACTGCGTAATCCAGGTGTGATCTCACAAGAGCAAGATACAGTTTTAGGATGACCTCGCTAGTCTTGTAACTAACACTCCTTTGTATGAACCCAAGTACTTTATTAGCCTTGTTACCAGCAAAAACACATTGTTTACTTGGCTTAAGGTTCCTACTTATCATTACTCCTAAATCTCTCTCGCAGTCGGATTTCTCTATGGCATCGTTGTTCATCTGGTATCTGGTTTCCCTGTTTACATCTCCTATACTGAGTACTTTACATTTGTCGACATTGAATTTCATCTGCCATTTTTCAGACCATTGGAAAAATTTGTTTAGATCTTCCTGTAGTTTTGCCGAGTCCTCGTCAGATTTGATAACACGTCCTATTTTAGTGTCATCAGCAAATTTACTTATGTTGCTGTCTATGCCGATATCTATGTCGTTTATGTATATAATAAACAATAATGGTCCAAGTACTGAGCCTTGGGGAACTCCGCTTGTGACGTTGCTCCAATGGGACTTAGTGCCGTTAATGCTCACTCGCTGTTTCCTGTCCTGTAACCACGCCCTAATCCATTTAAGGATGTCACCTTTGATGCCATGAGCTTCTACCTTTCTAATTAGTCTTTCGTGGGGGACTCTGTCGAAGGCTTTGCTAAAGTCGAGATATACCACATCATAATTGTGCCCCTCGCCCACTGATTCGAAAACTGATGAAAAGAATGTTAATAGATTAGTTAGGCAAGAACGTCCGCTTGTGAAGCCATGCTGGGAATCATTGATCAATCTGTGCTTCTCCAGGTGATTTCGAATAGAGTTTGAAATGATTGCTTCCAGTAATTTGCCTACTATTGATGTTAGACTGATTGGGCGGTAGTTAGAGGATTGTGATCTATCCCCCTTCTTGAAAATCGGTATTACATTCGCAATCCTCCCGGATTCTGGTACTACACCTTTGCTAAGGGCATACTAAGCTCTTCCTTACATTCCTTTAATACTCTGGCAAATATCTCATCGGGACCAGGTGACTTATTAGGCTTTAGTTTGTCTATTTGCTTACTAACATCGTTACTAGTCACTACTATCTCACTTAATTTGTTTTCTTCACTATCTCTGAATAGAGTCGGTGCCTCGGGTATCATGTTTAAATTTTCGGTGGTGAAAACTGTTGAAAAATATTTATTCAAATTATTGCTCATTTCTCCGTCGTTATCAGTGAGCTCGCCGGAGTCTGACTGTATTGGTCCAATCTTTTCTCGTGTTTTAGTTTGATACATTTGGTAGAATCCGTTGGGGTTTGTCTTCGCCTCCCTTGCTATCCTTACCTCATTATTCCTCTTTGCTTTCCTTATCTCGGTTTTAACCCTACTCGCCAATACCCTATAATAGTCCCGGAGGTGAATTTCGCCACGATTTATCCTTCTACCTATAGCCTTCCTTTGGCCAATGATTATTTATCCATTTAGGGTCATTGTTGTCTGATCTGTGTTTTTTGTATGGTATGTTCTGCCTTTGTGTATTAAGTAACTCACTATTGAAATTGTCGTGGAACTCGGCAATCTCAGATCTCGTTATCAGGTCGGTGTCATCTGTCAGGTTCACGGCCAAGCGCGACACCCCCTCTCTCAGCTGCCTCTTTAAACTGTCAAAGTTTGCCCTTCTGAAATCTGGTACTTTAGTGGAATTTTCCTTACGTCTGCCCTGAAAATCTAACTGGAATCGAATTTCTTTGTGATCGCTGTTTGCAAGTTCGTTCCCTACCTCGACATTGCTAATGAGGTTTTCTCTGTTGGACAGAACTAAATCCAGTATATTATTACCCAGTGTGGGTTCGGTTATATGTTGACTTAGGAAACAGTCCTGGATCGTCTCGAGAAAATCCTCTGATTCTGAGTTACCCGTAAGGACAGTCCAATCTATTTGGCCAAGGTTAAAGTCGCCTACTGTACAGACTTTGTTGTGTATGGAAGCCCTGCGCATTTCATCCCAGATAAGTCGCTCATTGACGCTATCAAGATTGGGGGGTCTATATATTACTCCTGTGATTAATTTTTCCCGACCGTCGCTTAATTCTATCCAAATTGTTTCTGTATTCCTCTCAGTTTTTATTTCCTTATTTATTTCACACTTCAGATTATCCCTAACATAGATTGCTACTCCGCCTCCTTTCCTGGTCTGCCTATCGGTATGGAACAGTTTGTAAACCGCAATTTGGTATTCGACTGGTAATTCACGTGTGTCTAGGTTGATCCATGTTTCAGTGAATGCAATTATATCGATTTCTTCGGTACATACCAAGGCCTTAATATCATCCAATTTGTTTCTCATACTTCTACTGTTCGCGTAGTATACATTTAAGTTAGTCGTGTTCTGAGTCCTTCCCTTACCGCGTTTAGTTTTAAACTCCCTGTCTAATTTAGTTTTGTCATCATTCCTAACACAATTTCCTTGTAATCTTTCGCCTTGTTTACCCGCTCCCACTCCAGTCTCCTCCACCCCCGTGCCCCTATGTTCTCTTAGCAGTTTATAGACTTCGATATCTTTTGAACTGCCCCCTCTAGAGCCCCAGCCAGGGTTGCTACTCCATCCCTAGACAGGTGCACCCCATCCCTAGCATAAAGGTCCCTTCTGCCATAGAAGTTGTCCCAGTTGTCAATGAATGGGACTGATATTGACTTGCAATATCTGTCAAGACGGTCGTTGACACCAACTGCCCTTGACAACCATTCACTGCCAACTCTCCTTCTAGGCAGGACACCGCATATGATCGGGATCCCTCCCTTAGTCCTAATACGATCTATGGCTGCCTTGAACTTATCAAGAAGTTCCTCGCTCCTACACCTGCCAATATCTTTGCCTCCTGCACTGAGGCAGATAATGGGTTTGTTCCCATTACCAGACAAGATATTGTCCATCCTGTCAACTATATCCCCCACCCCAGCTCCTGGCAAACACACCCTCATCCTATTTTTGTTTTTACCACAAAAGGCCCTGTCCATGTACCTTACCTGTGAGTCACCAACAATTAAAGTTTTTATACCTTCCTTGTCATCCCTGCCCCTGACTGTACTAGCGTCCAATTCGTCTATCAAGGGACTGAACGGGTTGGTACACTTAGCTGTTGTTGTCGTTGTTGTCATATCCTTCGTGTGCTTCTTCACCACCAGCTTGGTCCTACCACTACTCACGACTTTCCACTCGTTTGATTTTTCGTCAGACACTGGCTTTACTCGTCCAGCCTCTCCTTTTAACTTCGCCAGCTCTTTCCTTAATTTCAGGTTCTCCAACGTGGCCCTCTCAATTTCTAACTTGGCCCTCGCCAATTCTTCAGTGAACCACTCCAGTTTGGTCAACAAACTCTCATACCCAAGACCGCACATATCACTGGCCATATCTGATAATTATCCCTCTGGAGCTAACCCTGCCCTGACCTTTCCCCTAGTGAGGTCAGAACACCACTGGCTGGGCATTTGAAATTACTCTGAAATTTCTGAATATTATATATATATATATATATATATATATATATATATATATATATATATATATATATAGTATATATATATATATATATATATATATATATATATATATATATATATATATATATATATTTTTTTTTTTTTTTTTTTTTTTTTTTTTTCAGACATTTCAGTGTAATTTCAAATTCCGCGCCATTGGCGATGCTGAGTTCAAGGTCGTCTGAGGGAAGATCGCGCTCCCGCATGTAGCGAGAGGTCGTGGAACTAGGCCTATGCGATATTAAATGTAATTTACCGAGTTAATAGGGACACGAATCATGAAATTAAATATCAGTTATTAAATTGAAAATAATTATAGATCTTTTCCCAGTCTAAAAATGTTGCGTACGTCCTAATTAGGTTTAATCGTCTGGTAAATAAGTCACTCCTGGAAAGCCTGAACCAGTGAGCAAGGTGGCTGGGGAGCTGTGAGAGAGGTCAAGGACCACCTCTGTGCTGTACCCAGGAGAGACGGATCGCATGACTTGGTTCCTTCATTTATTTAACATCAGTATGAACAAGTAAGTCGTATTCAATCTCAGACAAAGCTTGATTGGGCGGAAAGAACAAACGGTGATGCGAGACAATAGCTAACAGCCCGGGTTTTTCAGGGCTTTGTAGACCCCACGCGGTATGATAACATCCACGGGCGGTATGAGACACGAGTGGTGAAGCGAGCTGTATGACCGTCCACTCATCTGGGTTTGAGCCACCTGTTGAGTATGGTGAGAGTTGGAGTGAACCCTGCTGTCTAGGTGCCCAGCTAACTACGTGACAATCGTTTGGGGTCATCAACTCTCCTCTACCTCGGCTCACAATACCACATATCTTCAAGCAGCTTAGTGAAAACCTTTTACTAATGGGAAGCTAAAGCTTCTCTCAACTGTACAAGGTCTGAGTGGCTCACTCCCTTCCGTTTCATGGATGTACTTGGGGCAAAGTGAAGCCAGCTGAGTGATCCAGGGTCACACACTGGGACCAAGAGTCCAGTGGAACTTAGAGGTACATTTCCAAGGTTGAGAAAGACTGGTTTGGGCCTTAAACTATGGGTGCCTGTTGGTTGTGCCTTAAAAAAACTACGAAGTGCAGGTGGAATCTATGTGTTAGGTTAGGAAGCATTGTTCACGGGCATTGGTGGACTCTGTAACTTCCTAATAATAGAGATAATATTTTTGTGTGTACTTAATAATATTTTATCAGTTACGAATGTATGCTGTGTGCATTTAATATTTCCTTATAATTCCAATCTCAGGTATAACCCTTGTTCCCCAGAGTAGTGTTTAATTTAGGTTAGGAGGTGTGTATCTGTTGGGGTAATATAATTTTGCTGAGTGCCCTGAAGGCCTACTCAGGGTGGAGTTAATAAGTTCTATTTTTATACCATTTTCTCAGTGCTGGATATCATTTTGTTGAGTGCCCTTAAGGCCTATTCATTGTAGAGTTTGATTTCCTATTTTTTTTATAAAATCTTCTCAGTGATTGATATTATTTTGTTGAAAGCCCTTAAGGCCTGGTTCATGTGTGCAAGCAACATTTCTTAATACTTTAAACTTATTATCCTCTAATGAGGCATTGCCTGAGGTTCTAATAATTTCAACATCATGTATAACTTTTATTCCCCAGAGTAGTATTTTAAGTTCAGGTTAAGAGGTGCCCATATTGGTGTACCATTATTTGATTGTGTCTGTAGTGTTGGAGGGAATATAAATGTAAATTTTACAGTGTGTCTCATTCATCCCAGTCACAGACGTTATCCTTCCACGGGTCACGGACAATTCATTTTGTTTAGAAATTTATGTGTTCTTGTGCTGGTTCGGGATTTCTCTCAAAGAGGCGCTTCCACTGCAATTACCATCTAATAATCTTTAATAAACCCCAAGTCAAGTGAGAAATTAAAGTCCACTAATTCCGACCGGTTACAAATGGTAGCAGAGAGTAAGTTATTTTTATTTCGTGACTGATAGTTCTGTGGTTGGGATAATGGGCGTAATCATGGAGTGGATGGAAACGGTAGAGTGTGTGACCCCAGCTCTACTCATGCCCGCTGTGGGAATGGGTTTGTTGTTGTTGACGGTGCGGGGTTACTCAGAGAAAAGGAAAGACAGCCCGGGGTTAGTACAGTTGAGAGAAGAGTTCGTGGAACGTATTGGGAAGCTAGAGGGGAAAATCCGGGGAGAGTACCAGGAACGATTGGAACAGTTAGAAGGGAAGGTCAATGGGGAATGTCCGGCATGGGCGAACCAAATCAGGGGGGAGTATGGTGTATATGTACAACAGTTAAGGGGGAGCACCACACACAATTGCAACAGTTAGAGAAGGAACATCAACAACACCTAGCTCTGTTGAGGGATGCACTAGATAGGGTAAAGACACAGTATCAAATACAGCATGATGAGACTATGTGGGAGATGAGACACAATAGTAGAGAGGGAACTAGTCTCGGGGCTGGGTTGACCATGTCTAAGTTCGACGGTAGGCCAGGAGTAGAGGTAGGGAAGTAGTTAAGAGAGGTTGACCGAACCCTCAAGCTACTAGACGGAGACGAAGTCGGTCGAATCCAATCATAATAAGGCATCTTGCTGGACCTGTGGCAGATCGCGTATACAATGCACGCAGATTCTGGGAAACCGTAGATGAATTAACTTGTTATTTGAAGCAGCAATACGGCGGGCAGACGGCCACGTACGACGCCATTCAGAAGGTGATGAAGCGGAAACAACGGAGCAACGAAACGCTTCTTGAATATTATGATGCTATGCTCGATTTAAACAATGAGTTGAACCACCATGGACATAAATATGATAAGGCCCTGTTAGGAGATGCCATCACTCGGGGGCTCAAGGAGGAAAAAAGCCGTATGTGGTTATTGGAGGAGATCCTGAAGTATCCTCACCGTAGTCTAGATGAGTGGATCACGGGGCTGAGAGAGGCGGAACAAAAACGAGAGGCTTTGAGGGAGTTACCGCTGACTAAGGTAAGAGAGAACGAACCGCAGGCTGGGTGCTTCATTCTCCCGATGTGCTATGCGTGTGGACAAGAGGGCCACCTCAGTTTCAATTGCACGAACAGGTACGAACCAGGAGAGAGTGTCCCAAGAGGGTACGTGGCCAATGGCCAGTATCGAGTTGGAAATAATAATCGGAACTGGCGGTCGGGAAATGGTCAAGGCCAGGCAGTCCCCACCAACCGTTCCTGGCCTCATCAATAGAGTCCACTGGCGATGTTATGAACCAAGAGAGAGCGGACCCGTGGTCAAGCGTGGTACGCATGACAAATTTAATCACGACAGAAGATACCTTAAGGCTGAAAGTAGAGTGTCCTAAGGTTTCGGTGCTGGTAGTGGGTCGTAAAATGTGGGGTTTAGCAGATACTGGGGCAGAAGTGTCGTTAATTGATGAACACTTCTACCGTCGGGAGCTGGAGCCTGCAGGCGTGGTGTTGCAGCCCCCTCGAATAAGGTATAAAGGGGCGTCAGGGTTTCCAGTGCCGTGTGTGGGGTGTATTCGGGTCACTATGGTCGTATGTGGGGTGGAAGTCACTGATGTGGGGCTGTTGGTTTGTCCGGGGATCGAGACCCAGGGTAAGGGGCAATCTCATGTTGGGTTGTTGGGAATGAATGTGCTGGGGAGGTTGCGGAGATCTGGCCGCACATGTACCACTTGTGCAGGGAAGCCAGGAGCACCGCTCAGTGGGAAAATTGCTTGCATGAGGTTAGGCAGTTCTGTGCAATAGAGGCCATCAGCCTGGGGTATTGTACAACGGATAGGAAGAAAATCCCAATCATTCCTCCCCGGAGTACTCGGTTGCTGTCAGTATATGTTCCCTCATTAAGCCAGGTAGCTAACAAAGAAGTAGTGATTGAACCTCTAACAATGGAGGATGAAGGTTAGATGCCTGAGGGTGTGATAGTGTTGTCGACAGCTGTAAGAGTGGTGAGAGGCATGACCCAGGTGTTGGTGGCAAATCTGTTTGATCGTCGTAAGAACTTGAGGGGCAATTGGCAGATTGGGAAAGTCGCTTCTGGGACGGAAGTCGAGGCAGACATCAGTGAGGAGATGTATGTGAGGACAGTTCATCCAGATGCCCGTACGGAGGTCAAAATGCACACGGAGGAAATGAATGAGGAACAAGAGCGTGCAGTTAGGGGTTTAATAGAAGAGTTTAGTGATATTTTTGAAGGGGAGGGCCAGCCCATAGGAAAAGCTATTGGGGTTCAGCATCCGATCCCAGTGACTACAGACAGGCCAATTAGGGGTGCCATACCGGAGGATCCCTCCAAACCAGGTACCATAGGTGAAGCAGCACCTTAGCCAGCTGTTAGATCAGGGAGTAATTCAGCATAGTGAGAGTCCGTACTCTGCAGCCAATGTAGTAGTGAGGAAAAAGGACGGGACGCTGAGGTTGTGCATTGACTACACTGGTAAACATAAAAAAAAATTCTCATGGTTCTGGATCACAACAGTCTGATTCTAGTGTAATTGTATGTGCTGAACTCAATTATGACATTCGTATAGCTGTATCAGGCTCAGTTTTCCAGAACCAGCATATCTATATATTTAGTGTACCATGCTATTCATACAGTAATTTATATGCTCATTGGCGCCACTTATGCAATTATTTTGTCATGATTTGTGCTTTTTTGTTTGTTTCAGTTTGCTGATTCATGATATTGCATATCTACACCTGCATGATTTGTAATTACTCTGAAATTAACAAAACATGGAACGTCGCAAGTGTGTGAACGGTGCTGACAGTTTTTGCTACATATGTGGTGCCTTCACTCCTGGTAGCCTCAAGAAACCAATCACAAAGGCTGTTCGACTGAACTACAAAAGTTACTTCAAGTGTCATTTGGGTGACCAAGAGAAGAAATGGGCACCTCATGTAGCCTGTAAGTCTTGTGTTAACCACCTGAGCGAGTGGATGTGTGGTAAACGAAGTTCAGGAATGCCGTTTGCTGTACCAATGATATGGCGTGAACCTAAAGACCACAGTAGTGACTGCTACTTCTGTCTCACAAATATTAAGGGAATAATAATCAAGACACACGGCAAGGTACATTACCCCAATATTGCTTCTGCAATCCGACCAGTACCGCATAGTGCTGAACTTCCAGTCCCAAATCCACGGACTGAACAAGAATTGAGTGATTCCGATTCTACCTCTACCTCAATGGAAAACGACTACCAGGTTGACTCTCAAAATACCAGGCCTAAACTATTTACTCAAGAAGCGCTTCATGATCTCATCAGGGACCTAAACTTGTCAAAAGAAAAGGCTGAAGTTTTGGGATCCAGACTAAAGCAGCGTAACCTGCTAGAAGATGGAGTGCATATCACTACAGCGCGATACCGACATAGACAGCTGTCTGCATTTTTCAAGATGGCAAACAACCTTTGTTATTGCGAGGACGCAGTATCTCTCATGCAACAACTCTGCAAGTCTGAAACATACAAGACAGAGGATTGGAGGCTGTTTATAGACTCAGGAAAAGACTCTCTGAAAGCTGTTCTTTTACACAATGGCAATCGGCTTCCATCTGTCCCAATAGCACACGCAACAAAAATGACTGAGAGCTATGAAACAATGAAAATTCTGTTGGCCGCTATAGAGTATGAGAAACACCAGTGGAAGATATGTGGCGATCTCAAAGTCATCAGTTTACTACTGGGCCTTCAGAGTGGCTACACAAAGCACATGTGCTTTTTGTGCTTGTGGAACAGCAGAGCTGATGCAGAGCATTATGTGAGAAAGGATTGGCCGAAAAGACCAAGAGGTGCGCCTGGAAGGTTTAACTGTGCTCACAATCCGCTTGTAGATCCAGAAAAGATATTTTTGCCTCCACTGCATCTAAAGCTCGGTTTGGCTGAAAATTTCATCAAAGCTATGGATCAATTCGGTGCTGGGACTCTATACTTATCTCAGAAACTAGGTGGTGTGGTTTCCGAAGCCAAGTTGAAAGCAGGTGTCTTGAATGGACCACAAATTCGTATACTAGTTATTGATAGCGAATTCACCAAAACATTGAACCCACTGGAGAAAAAAGCATGGGAATCATTTGTCAATGTGTCAAAGAATTTTCTTGGAAACTATCGTGCTGACAACTACAAAGAAATCGTAACAACCATACTTCAGAATTATCATGCAGTGGGAGCAAGGATGTCCTTGAAATTGCATATTTTCCACTCTCATATTGAATTTTTCCCAGGTAACCTTGGAGACGTTAGTGATGAACACGGCAAAAGATTTCATTAAGATATCGCCATAATGGAGAGCAGATATCAGGGACAATTCAGTCCTAACATGATGGGTGACTATTGCTGGACACTGCAACGAGAAGAGAGCAGGCTGTACAAGAGAAAGAGGAAAGTTCAGAAGCACTTTTAGAACTTCATATTTTGTCATTATAAAGGATTTGAACTTATGTTTTTTGGTACAATTTTTTATGAGCTTATCTGTGATAGGTTTAAAATTGTATCTTGCATGACGCGATAATGTTACTATATTTACTATTTTTTTTATTCTTTATGAGAGTAAGTCTGATGGTAGAATGAAACATCCAAATAATATTCATTAATATGAAATTAGTCATGAAAGCACAGTCACATGAGATAATCTCATCTTTTGCACGACAAGTGATGGAATATTAAATATTTGTACCTATTGATTTTTTTATAAAACCTGGTCTGATGGAACAAAACAAATATCAGATTCGAATTCAGCAATATGAAAGTAGTTGTGTGAGCATAATCTCATATGTGAACCATTTTGGCTGTCGACCAGTATTATTTATTCAGCCCAGCTAGCAGCGTGTGGCAATGTATTTACCATGTCCCACACGCTTAATTAATGTGCCTGGCGACATATGGAAGCTGCTAATGTATCACTTGCCACATGTCGCCTGAGAGGCTAGTTGACCCCCCCAGACAGATCAAGGAGAGCCACCTCACTTGTGTATCTCTGTTTGTCCAGTAAATAGAACTTACGAAAACTCTACAGGTGTTTGTGTTCGCTCTTGTAGATAGAACTTGGTACCCAGAACATATACATGGTGCAGTGTGTTAATTAACTGGATCATTATACAAGTGAAATGTAAAGTTTATGGCAAGACCGGCTTATGGACCCCTGTTCTGTCGTCAACCGCTATTGGCCGTCTCCAAGAATTTATAGCAACTTTGAGCAGTGTCAATGAGAGAAAGTTCCTGTGAAGTGTATAAGTGCATTGTGTGTGTAGTGCCATAAGTTTGTGACTGTCGCAATCCCACTACCCTTTATACCTGGAGAGTGAAACCTACCCCAAGTTATTAACAAATAAAGGAACAAATAGGGAACACGGCAATAATTATCCCCACAAAAACCTACTCAACTAAATGTACTTGAATAAGTATGAACAAGTAGAAATAAGTAAGTCACAAAAGGGAAGATAATTAATTAATTCAATTTATGTTCTAAAGGGAGTAATGACTAGCAAACATGAATTTAAGGGTTTAAGTAATTGTATATTAAAATAAGAGTGATGCCGGAAGGGTGAAAATATACCGTATGGAGTTAGAGCAAACGAACATTACTTAAAATAACTATATTACACAGACATACAAAATATATACATACAACAATCCCTACAAAATAGTTATTTCCTACCAAACAGGAGATTCCTTACCACCAGGATCCCTTCCTAGGCCTAACTAAACGTGTCACTAATACCTGATACCCCTAGGGCATTGCAGAAGCCTGGACAAGGCACTAGACAAGGGTCAAGGCTAGAGAACGAATGGACACGTCTACCATATGCCACGGTTTTTCGCTACTGGGGAAGCTTGGGACATGCCGTGGAGGAGAGCGTCTCATATCACGTGATCCAGGACATTTGCTAGATAGTTTATATAAATAATTAATACTACTCTTGATTTGACTTAACAGAGTAAGACAATGATGCATATTAATAACATACATAAATATACAATTAACCTAAGTTACTAAGAACAATAATAATATAATAAGTACAATTAACAAGTTAATAGCTTGTGTGAAATGTAGGCGTGAACATATGCCTCACGCTATGCGAGTTCCCGAGCGCTCAGGCATGTGATAGTGACCTTGTTCTAAAGGATTCCCAAGATGGAAGGCATGTTCAGGGCATTTGTGAGGACTAGAGTTCAGTGCAGCCTCCCCCGGCCGTGTCTAGAGGGTAATTGACGACTGACTGTGAGTCGCCGCCTCTCCCTCCCACCGAGACACTGCCCGACGGTGCACACATACACACACGCACGAACACACTGACTGCAGTCATTCCTTTATATATATTTTATATATATAATCTACTTATCTGTGCATTTAATTAATTTTTTTGTCTCAGATCTTGTTGATAAGACGGGCTGACCAGTTAACACTGATTTAAGACATAGTACACAGATTAAGTAATTATATCTCGTGCCTTACGCAGTCGTGGAGCCAACGCCTCGATGAGTCAGTCGGATGACAGCTCTGCAGAGATGGATGACCAGGTTGAACAGGACGCTCCAGCTCCCACCACATCGAGCAGCCCTTCACCTCGACCTTCAGCGTTGTCTTCAGAGATACTTGCTTTAATGAAGTGTATGAGGGATGAAAGGCGTCAGGACGAAGCTAAGAGACGTGTGGAAGATGAAAAAAGGAGGCAAGCTGAGACAGAGAGACCACCAACGGAGATTGGAAGACAGTGCACTGTTTGAAGCTTTGATATCTCGCCTCACTGTTAACCAAGCCCCTGGCTCTAACACTACCTCGGTATTGACTTGTTCAGATACCTCATCAATGCTTTCTTCACGCCCCCTAACCCCAACTTAAGCGGATGCTCAAACACCACCCATCTTGAAGCCTGATGTGATTTCCAGACTTTTCGTGAATGGCGGCGACGGTGGACTGATTATGCTACAATGGTGCCTGTCATTGGGAACACAGCGTGTCTTGGAACATACGTTGCAGGTACCTCCACCTCTTCGTTGTCTGTAGGGGAGGTACTGGATATTCTACAATGGCACATCAAAGGGCAGCGGAATGAAGCTCTCCACAGGAGAGTATTGTTTAGCTGTAGACAGATGGAGGGCGGGACTTTTGATACCTTTTATATACGACTCAAGAGAGCCTTGGAAGAGGTAGATATATGCCCAGGTAACCACAAGCAGTGCGAGCAGACCCAGTTGAAGCAGATGATCCTGATGGGTGTTAAGGACGAGGAGCGTGTCCAACGCCTCACCTCCCTCGACTCTTCCTCTTCTCTTAAGGATGTGTTGACAATATGTCTCTCCTACAAGGCTGCCAGGTGAGCTCCCCCTACAGTGGTACGTGCTGTGACCCGATACAAGAAGGACAAGAAGTCTACTCCAACGCCTTCGCCCACCACGCCCACGCCCGGCTCCTTTTGTAACAACTGTGGTAAGCAGCATGGAACACAGGTGTGTCCAGCTGCTGAGTCTACCTGCAACAGTTGTGACCGTAAGGGCCGCTGGTCACTCACAGTGCCGTGCCCAGCCAAACGCGTCCAGTGCAATGTGTGCGGTCGTCTGAGCCACTACGACAAGTGTTGCTCTACCAACAAACCCAAGGGACAGTGTCGGCAGGGGCAGCAACGCCCTTCCACCAGTGAGGGCCGCCCACAGTCGTCCACTCACAAGCATGAGGACCCTGGACAACGCTCGAGCCATATTAGGAAGGTGTACTCCCCTTTGCGTCCCAGGACCAAAGTTCCCCAGCACATCAGCGTCATCGTGACCGAGGGCAGTGTGTCATCCCGTCTTCAGATGTTGCCCGACACCGGCGCTGATGGTACAGTCATCGGTCCCCAGCATTTGCATTGTTTGGGGCTCTCTCCAAGTGATCTAGGACCGCCTCCTAAGGATGTCCGCTTCACGGCAGATGGTTCACAGATGGCCCCAGCCCTAGGTTCACTCCAAGCACAGGTCACCTTTGGCAACAGGTCGTGTCAAGCCTGGATTGATGTGCATAACGGTGTCCCGACTCCTTTGCTGTCCTACAGAGATTGTCAAGAGTTGGCCATCATCTCCCAGGACTTCTCAAAACCTATTCTTGAGGTAAAACACGCCAACAGGGTGCACGAAGGGAGCAGCAACGACCCTGCTGTCGCCCTACCCCTACCTATTGCCAGTGACACCTCTCCTTCGGATGCTCGGAAGTACTTCCTGAAGGAATTCAGCGACGTTCTGGTGACCAAGTCCGCTCTGGAATCCAAGCCTCTCAAGAAGATGGTTGGCCCCCCCATGAGGATCCACTTGAGGGACGACGCGAAGCCCTTCGCTATCTACACCCCTCGACTGGTCCCCCTGGCCTTCCGTGATGCGGTCAAAAACGAGCTGGACTCCATGGTCGCCCAAGAAATTATTGCACCAGCTGGTGATGACCCGTCTCCATGGTGTCACCCTATGGTAGTCGTCGCAAAACCCAAAGGTAGTGTTCGGATCACCACTGACCTCTCCACGCTCAACAGCCATGTGTCTCGTCCTGCGCACCCTTCTCCCACGCCTTTTGCAGCTATACGCAGTGTGAACCCGAAGGCGCGCTTCTTTACGACGATGGACGCCCTGTGTGGATACTGGCAGATAGAGCTTGCCGAAGAAGACCGACCACTTGCAACTTTCATCACCCCGCATGGACGTTACAGTTATTGCCGTGGCCCCATGGGATTCGCCGCTCCAGGAGATGCTTTCTGCCTTCGAGGTGATATGGCTCTACAAGGTCTGGCAAACTGCGTGAAAGTGGTCGACAACATTCTCGTTTACTATGAGGATTACATGGATCACCTCTGCCTTATCTACGAGGTACTCAACAGGTGCCGGAAGCACGGCATCACCCTAAATGCCGACAAGTTTGTTCTGGCCAGCTCTTCAGTGGACTTTTGTGGGTACGCCCTCTCAGGAAATGGTATTGCAGCTGACCCGGAGGAGGTCAGAGCCATCACGGATTTTCCCACCCCTGCCAACTTCACCGACTTGAGGTCCTTCATCGGTCTCGTCAACCAGTTAGCAGAGTTTTCGCCGGACATCTCCGCAGCTGCCAAACCACTTCGCTCCCTGATGAGCCCCAAGAGGACATTCCTATGGACCCCCTACCACGACAAGGCCTTCCAGCAAGTGAAACAGGCCCTGTCTAGTCCACCTGTCCTCGCCACGTTTGACCCAGCCTTGCCGACGGTTCTGCAGACAGATGCCTCACGCTTGTATGACGTGGGATACGTCCTATTGCAAGATCATGGTGGAGGGCAGTTCTGATTCGTCCAGTGTGGCTCGCGTTTCCTCTCTGACACCGAGACGCGCTATGCTACTATTGAGTTGGAGCTGTTGGCTGTGGTTTGGGCCATGTCTAAGTGCAGGTTTTACCTCATAGGCCTGCAACACTTTCACCTAGTGACCGACCATCGCCCGCTTGTCCCGATCCTCAACCACTACACGCTGGACGCCGTTGAGAACCCTCGCCTCCAGCGTCTGAAGGAGAAGCTCTCGGCGTACATCTACACAGCAGTGTGGCGTGCTGGTAAGGAGCTCTGCATCCCTGATGCCTTATCCCGCTCTCCTGTCAGCCGCCCTACTCCAGAAGACCATGTGCTCGACGCCGACCTCGCTCTTTCTGTCAGGACTGTGGTCACCCTACACGCCGTCCAATCCCTTCGTTCGGACCTGTCACCAGATGACGACAAGGCAATGGAGGACCTTCGAACAGCGGCCCGAGATGACCCTTCCTACGTTCGACTCATCGAGTGTGTGAGGAATGGATTCCCTAGCAACCGCTACGACCTTCACAACACCCTTATCCAGTATTGGCAACTCCGTGATGAACTCTACTGCGACGGGGACCTTGTTTCCTATACGGAACACGTTTAGTTGTACCTGCTGCCTCACGTCCCCGCGTCTTGGCTCGCCTTCACGACAGTCACCATGGAGCTGAGTCCACCAAACGATGTGCAAGACAGACTGTGTTATGGCCCGGCATCGACTCCGACATCTCCAATGCTGTCCGTGCGTGTGAGCCCTGCCAAGTATTACAACCCAGCCAGCAGCAGGAACCCTTCATGAGTGACGACAACCCCACCCGCCCCTTTGAGTCTGTGTGGGCCGACTTTCTCTGTGTGTCAGGAAAGTCCTTTCTTGTTATCGTCGACCGTCTCTCTGGTTGGCCGGTTGTCATCAAGTGCGGCAATGATATGACGTCTGCCACCACCATCAGCAAGTTCCACCACTACTTCCGTGACGTGAGCGTTCCTGTGTGCCTGTGAACCGACGGAGGGCCCCAGTTCACAAGCCGGGACTTTGCTGTGTTCCTCGACCGATGGGGAGTCCGGCATGTGTTGTCATCGCCCCATTACCCACAGTCCAACGGCCACGCTGAGGCTGCTGTCAAATTCCTGAAGCACTTCATCCTTAAGGTGGCCCCTCTTGGGAATATTGACTGCGAGGCCTTCGACCTGGGTCTTCTTGAACTCCGCAACACACCTAATTACACCGGACGCTCCCCTACCCAGGTCTTGTACGGACCCCCCTCCGTTCTTGTGTCCCTGCTCACCCTCAGTCCTTCTCCAAGGAGTGGCTGGCCAAGACAGAGGATTGTGATCGCCGAGCCGCCGAACGTGTTCAAGACGTCGTCGCCCGCGACAACGACCACGCCCGTTCTCTCCCCAGTGTCGGCACCCAAGTCCGTGTTCAGGACCCGACCTCCCTAAGTTGGGACAAAGTGGGCGTAGTCATGGGTCTCGGTAGGTCACGGGACTACCAGGTGCGGTTACCCAGCGGTCGTGTGTGGTGGAGGAACCGCCGTTTTCTCCGCCCCGTAACAACGCCTTCTGCTGACCCAGCCACCAGTGTTGAGTCCCATACCCTCCTCAGTGGTCAAGTCCTTCGACGCTCAGAACGGATCCAAAAGAAAAGGTCCGCTCAAGACTTTGCTATGAGCGTATAGGGGGGGAGGGAGGTGTATGTATATTATGTATGTGCTCCATTTATATACATTATTTATTTAGCCTAGCTAACAGCGTGTGGCAATGTATTTACCATGTCCCACACGCTTAATTAATGTGCCTGGCGACATATGGAAGCTGCTAATGTATCACTTGCCACATGTCGCCTGAGAGGCTAGTTGACCCCCAGACAGATCAGGGCGAGCCACCTCGCTTGTGTATCTCTGTTTGTCCAGTAAATAGAACTTACGAAAACTCTACAGGTGTTTGTGTTCGCTCCTGTAGATAGAACTTGGTACCCAGAACATATACAGATAGTAGGCCGTTTTGCAGGTTTGTGTGATGCTGTATTGTTGGCACACTGCTGCTAAGAGTTGATTCTTAAATTCTGCTACGTTATCTGAGCGATACAGTATATTGTGCCACCCCTCAAACTGTGAAAACCGTATAGGTAATTTAGGAAAATTCACCTCGTGTCCTGGTTCTAAGGAATAGAATAACTTAGACTACAATGAATCCTGTACTTGTCCCGTCTTTAACTGTGGCGGAAGCTGTGTGTCTGGATAGCAAATCGGCTACCACGTTCGCACGATCTGGCAAATACTTGAAGTCATATGCGAACTCCTGTATGGTCAGTTACTAGTGCACAAAACGCACTGATAGGTTCTTCCAGTTAAATAATTCTGCTACATGATCTGTGTAGCCTGTGATCGGATATCAAAAAAAGGATATTCCAAAAACGTTTCAGAGCCCAGATTATAGGTAATGCTTCCAAGTTAGTAGCTAAATAAAGTGTTTCCGCATCATTGAGGCTGCGAGAAGTGTATGCCGTCATCCTCCACTTTCCTCGATGGTCAGTTTTCATGAACACAGCCTCAAATCCAATTCATGAGACGTCGATGCACATGGTAAATAGTTTTGTGTAGTCTGGAAAACTAATACTGGATCCTTGGTTAAGGTGCTCTTAAGTGCATAAAAACTGTCCTCTTGTTCTTTGTTCCACTTACATTCTACATCATTTATGAAGAGTTTAGTAAGTGAATAGACTAACTTTGCACAGCATTCAATGAAAGAACGATAGCATCCCGATAATCCCAGGAAACTACGAATTTGGTCTGCGTTTTTAGTACAAAGAAATTGCTTCATCGCTTTTACTTTACAACCAACGGTGTGTATTCCATTACCATCCATGTATACTGCTGGGAGACACCCGCTGATGACAGACAGACGACTCCTGGAGGTAGTTAGACGTTCCCCTATTACAAATGCAGTTGTCTTGAGAGACCGATTGTAACTGGACATTTCACCTGGAACAATTCCAAACAGGTTGCAACAATCAGGGGTTCACCGAAGGACTCCGGCAAAAAAATATATGTATATCGTGATCGCCATCGACATGCAATACTTGAATTTGCACAGGACCATGAGACTGACGACCGTATTATTCAGCAACATCTTCCCTCTCTGACGAAGAGTTTCCTTGAAGGGATTGTTCTTTCAAGCAGTATTTTTACTTGCTTGAACCTCTTCCCCTTCATGTGGGACCAAGTAGGGTAGGTCTGGTAATACTGTCCACTTCGCTGATGCTTTATGGGTCGTCTTACTCGTGTGTGTTTTTTACCTTCGTTGGCGCTAAAATTAAGAGTACTATGCTCTCATCATGGACATTTTTTCCTCCCAATCATCAAGGGCAAGTCCTATATCGCAGAGAGAACGTGATTTATTAGTCCATTTGATTTGGGAGGAAAAGATTTTACAAAATAAAAATACTTGAGGAAAGCCTGTTAGTTACAAACACAGGGGAACTAAATATTTTTAAGATTTCCAATGTAATTTTCAAATATAACTATTGTGCAGTAATGCATAAAATAATAGGAAATGGCTTTTAAGTGCTGAGATGCCCTTATTATATCGTCATGGGATAAAAATTTTGGTTTTCAGAGAAAACGATTTTATAAACGTCGCAATTTCAATATGTTTTAATGTGAGACGGTCGTATTTATGGCAAATGTTTTAAACAGTTTTATTTATAAGTTTAAGTTAAGTTAGCCTTACCTAACCTTAACCTACCTAGCATAACCTATCTCATACCGTGGGCGAACTTACGATTACTGAGACGGGGGAAGCTTCTGCGAAGTCCTCTATATTAGCCCAAATACTGTATCATATATGATTAAGTCACATTATCATTGTATGTATATTCTGTATGCTGTATTTATATTATGCTATGTATATTATGTATGTGCTCCATTTATGTATTATTTATTCAGCCTAGCTAGCAGCATGTGGCAATGTAATTACCATGTCCCACATGCTTAATTAATGTGCCTGGCGACGTATGGAAGCTGCTAATGCATCACTTGCCATACGTCGTCTATAGAGCAGTTGACAAGCAGACAGGTCGGAGAGCACTACTCCCCTTGTGTACATATCTCTTATCCAGTAAATCGAACCTACAAAATCTATACAGGTGTTTGTGTTCGCTCCTGTATATTGAACTTATTACCCAGAACATGAACATGGCGCAGTGAACCGGTTTTACTGGATAATTACGAGTGACAGTGCAAAGTTTGTGGAAAGCCGGCTTATGGACCCCTTGCCCTGTGTCAACCGCCACCCCTCCTCGAAGAATTTAGCAACTTTGAGCAGTGTCAGTGACAGTGATTTTCTGTGAAGTGTTTAGTGCATTGTGTGTTTCGTGCCATTCATGTGTGACCTTGTTCTAAAGGATTCCCAAGGTACACGGCATGTTCTGGGCATTTGTAAGGAGTAGACTTCAGTACACCTCCCCTCGCGAAGCCTGGAGGGTAACTGCCGCTAGTCGTCTTCTCCACCCCCCCTCACAGCTCGAGAAGACTGCTCCCACCCAGACGCGCGCACACACACATACATGTACTAACACTCACTCACCGCGGCGGCTCCCTTATATATATTTTATATATATAATCTACTTATCTGTGTATTTAATTAAATTTTTGTCTGAGATCTTGTTGATACGACGGGCTGACCGGTCAACACTGATTTAGACACAGTACACAGATGAAGTAGTTATGTCTCGTGCCTTACATAGCCGTGGAACCAGCGTCCGGATGAGTCAGTCGGATGATAGCTCCGCAGAGATGGATGACCAGGCTGACCATGACGCTCCAGATCCCACAACATCGCGCAGCCCTTCACCTCGATATTCAGCGTTGTCTCCAGAGATAATTGCTTTAATGAAGTTTATGAGAGATGAAAGACGCGAGGATGAAGCTAACTGACGTGTGGCGGATGAACACAGAAGGCAAGCAGAGGCAGAGAAAGACCACCAACGGAGATTGGAAGACAGTGCACGGTTTGAAGCTTTGATATCTCGCCTCACTGTTAACCAAGCCCCTGGCTCTAACACTGCCTCGGTACTGAATGGTTCAGATACCTCATCAATGCTCTCCACGCCCACCAGCCCCACCTAAAGCAGCTGCTCAAACACCGCCCATCTTGAAGCCTGATGTGAATTTCCAGACTTTTCGTGAATGGCGGCGACGGTGGACTGATTATGCTACAATGGTGGATATCCAGAGTTTGTCACAGCCTAAACAACTCATCCAGCTGCGTATGTGCCTGTCCTTGGAAATTCAGCATGTCTTGGAACATACGTTGCAGGTACCCCCAACCTCTTCGTTGTCTGTAGAGGAGGTACTGGACATTCTACAACGGCACATCAAAGGACAGCAGAATGAAGCTCTGCGCAGGAGGAAATTGTTTAGCTGCAGACAGATGGAGAGTGAGACTTTTGACGCCTTTTATGTACGTCTTAAGAGAGCCTCGGAAGAGGTAGATATATGTCCAGGTAACCACCAGCAGTGCGAGGAGACCCAGTTGAAGCAGGTGATCCTGATGGGTGTTAAGGACGAGGAACTTGTCCAACGCCTCACCTCCCTCGACTCTTCCTCTTCTCTCAAGGATGTGTTGACGATATGTCGCTCCTATGAGGCTGCCAGGTATGCCACCTCTGCCATCCGAGCTCCCCCTACAGCTGTACGCGCTGGGTCCCAGTACAAGAAGGACAAGAAGTCTGCTCCTACGCCTTCGCCCACCGCGTCCACGCCCGGTTCATTTTGTAACAACTGTGGTAAGCAGCACGGAACACAGGTGTGTCCAGCTGCTGAGTCTACATGCAACAGTTGTGACCGTAAGGGCCACTGGTCACTCACAGTACGGTGCCCAGCCAAACGCGTCCAGTGCAATGTGTGCGGTCGTCTGGGCCACTATGACAAGTGTTGCCCTTCCAACAAACCCAAGGGACAGCGTCGGCGGAAGCTTCAGCTCCCTTCCACCAGAGAGGGCCGCCCACAGTCTTCCAATCAAAAGCATGACGGCCCTGGACAACGCTCGAGCCATATTAGGAATGTGTGCTCCCCCCCGCGTCCCAGGACCAAAGTTCCCCAGTACATCAGTGTTATTGTGACCTACCGCAGTGTGTCATCCCGTCTTCAGATGTTGCCCGACACCGGCGCTGATGCTACAGTCATCGGTCCCCAGCATTTGCAATGCTTGGGGCTCTCTCCAAGTGATCTAGGACCGCCCCCCAAGGATCTCCGCTTTATGGCAGATGGTTCACAGATGACCCCGGCCCTGGGTTCACTCCAAGCACAAGTCACCTTTGGCAACAGGTCGTGTCAAGCCTGGATTGATGTGCATAACGGTGTCCCGACTCCTTTGCTGTCCTACAGACATTGTCAAGAGTTGGCCATCATCTCCCAGGACTTCCCCAAACCTATTCTTGAGGTAAAACACGCCAACAGGGTGCAAAAAGGGAGCAGCAACGACCCTGCTGCCGCCCTACCCCTGCCTCTTGCCAGTGACACCTCTCCTTCGGATGCTCGGAAGTACTTCCTGAAGGAATTCAGCGACGTTCTGGTGACCAAGTCCGCTCTGGAATCCAAGCCTCTCAAGAAGATGGCAGGTCCCCCCATGAGGATCCACCTGAGGGACGACGCGAAGCCCTTCGCTATTTACACCCCTCGACTGGTTCCCCTGGCCTTCCGCGAGGCGGTCAAAAACGAGCTGGACTCCATGGTCGCCCAAGAAATTATTGCACCAACCGGCGATGACCCGTCTCCATGGTGTCACCCTATGGTTGTCGTCGCAAAACCTAAAGGTGGTGTTCGGATCACCACTGACCTCTCCAAGCTCAACAGCCAGGTGTCTCGTCCTGCTCACCCTTCTCCCACGCCCTTTGCAGCTATACGCAGTGTGAACCCGAAGGCGCGCTTCTTCACGACGATGGACGCCTTGTGTGGATACTGGCAGATAGAGCTTGCCGAAGAAGACCGACCACTCACAACTTTCATCACCCCGCATGGACGTTACAGTTATTGCCGTGGCCCCATGGGATTCGCCGCTACAGGAGACGCTTTCTGTCTTCGAGGTGATATGGCTCTACAAGGTCTGGCAAACTGCGTGAAAGTGGTCGACGACATACTCGTGTACGACGAGGATTATATGGATCACCTCTGCCGTATCTACGAGGTACTCAACAGGTGCCGGAAGCACGGCATTACCCTAAATGCCGACAAGTTTGTTCTGGCCAAGTCTTCAGTTGACTTTTGTGGGTACACCCTCTCAGGGAATGGTATCGCAGCTGACCCGGAAAAGGTCCGCGCCATCACGGATTTTCCCACCCCTGCTAACCTCACCGACTTGAGGTCCTTCATCGGTCTCGTCAACCAGTTAGCAGAGTTTTCGTCGGACATCTCCGCAGCTGCTCAACCACTTCGCCCCCTGATGAGCCCCAAGAGGACATTCCTGTGGACCCCCGACCACGACAAGGCCTTCCAGCAAGTGAAACAGGCCCTGTCTCGTCCACCTGTCCTCGCCACGTTTGACCCAGCCTTGCCGACAGTTCTGCAGACAGATGCCTCACGCTTGTATGGCGTGGGATACGCCCTACTGCAGGATCATGGTGGAGGGCAGTTCCGGCTCGTCCAGTGTGGCTCGCGTTTCCTCTCTGACACTGAGACGCGCTACGCCACTATTGAGTTGGAGCTGTTGGCTGTGGTTTGGGCGATGTCCAAGTGCAGGTTTTACCTCATAGGCCTGCAACACTTTCACCTAGTGACCGACCATCGCCCGCTTGTCCCGATCCTCAACCACTACACGCTGGACGCCGTTGAGAACCCTCGCCTCCAGCGTCTGAAAGAGAAGCTCTCGGCGTACATCTTCACAGCAGTGTGGCGTGCTGGTAAGGAGCTCTGCATCCCTGATGCCTTATCCCGCTCTCCTGTCAGCCGCCCTACTCCAGAAGACCATGTGCTCGACGCCGACCTCGCTCTTTCCGTCAGGACTGTGGTCACTCTCCATGCCGTCCAATCCCTTCGTTCGGACCTGTCACCAGATGACGACAAGGCAATGGAGGACCTTCGAACAGCGGCCCGAGATGACCCTTCCTACGTCCGACTTGTCGAGTGTGTGAGGAATGGATTTCCTAGCAACAGATACGATCTTCACAACACCCTGCTCCCGTATTGGAAACTCCGCAATGAACTCTACTGCGACGGAGACCTTGTTCTGTACGGAGCACGTGTAGTTGTCCCTGCTGCATCACGTCCCCACGTCTTGGCTCGCCTTCACGACAGTCACCGTGGAGCTGAAGCCACCAAACGACGTGCACGACAGACTGTGTTCTGGCCCGGCATCAACTCCGACATCTCCAATGTTGTCCGTGCGTGTGAGCCCTGCCAAGTATTACAACCCAGCCAGCAGCAGGAACCCTTCATGAGTGACGACAACCCCACCCGCCCCTTTGAGTCTGTGTCAGCCGACTTTTTCTCTGTGTCAGGAAAGTCCTTCCTTGTTATCATCGACCGTCTCTCTGGTTGGCCGGTTGTCATCAAGTGCGGTAATGACACGACGTCTGCCGCCACCATCAGCAAGTTCCGCCACTACTTCCGTGACGTGGGCGTTCCTGTGCGCCTGCGAACCGACGGAGGGCCTCAGTTCACAAGCCGGGACTTTGCTGTGTTCCTCGACCGATGGGGAGTCCGGCATGTGTTGTCATCGCCCCATTACCCACAGTCCAACGGCCACGCTGAGGCTGCTGTCAGATCCCTGAAGCACCTCATCCTTAAGGTGGCCCCTTCTGGGAACATTGACTGCGAGGCCTTCGACCGGGGTCTTCTTGAACTCCGCAACACACCTAACTACACCGGACGCTCTCCTGCCCAGGTTTTGTATGGACGCCCCCTTCGTTCTTGTGTCCCTGCTCACCCTCAATCCTTCTTCAAGGAGTGGCAGGCCAAGACAGAGGATTGTGATCGCCGAGCCGCCGAACGTGTTCAAGACGTCGTCGCCCGCTACAACGACCACGCCCGTTCTCTCCCCAGGTTGAGTGTCGGCACCCAAGTCCGTGTTCAGGACCCGACCTCCCTACGTTGGGACAAAGTAGGCGTAGTCATGGGTCTCGGTAGGTCACGGGACTACCAGGTGCGGTTACCCAGTGGTCGTGTGTGGTGGAGGAACCGCCGTTTTCTCCGCCCTGTAACAACGACTTCTGCTGACCCCGCCACCAGTGTTGAGTCCCATACCCTTCCCAGTGATCAAGTGCCTCGACGCTCAGAACGGATCCAAAAGAAAAGGTCCGCTCAAGACTTTGCTATGAGCGTATAGGGGGGAGGGAGGTGTATGTATATTCTCTATGCTGTATTTATATTATGCTATGTATATTATGTATGTGCTCCATATATGTATTATTTATTCAGCCTAGCTTGCAGCGTGTGGCAATGTAATTACCATGTCCCACATGCTTAATTAATGTGCCTGGCGACGTATGGAAGCTGCTTATGTATCATTTACCATACGTCGTCTATAGAGCAGTTGACAAGCAGACAGGTCGGAGAGCACTACTCCCCTTGTGTACATATCTCTTATCCAGTAAATCGAACCTACAAAATCTATACAGGTGTTTGTGTTCGCTCCTGTATATTGAACTTATTACCCAGAACATGAACAATCATTAAATAATTAAACCATCTTCCGGTAAACGTGTTTTATTATGCACCTAATTCAGCCAAATGGAAGTTTACCAAAACCAAATACTGTAATTGGTGATGAAAATTTAGAGCCTGCAGTATTTCACATATTACATCATGATCCACTGTATCAAAGGTCTTTTTGAATGTAATGTTACCATCCTTGTAACAATGTCCTCCCAGTGAAATTTGCCTTACCCATTTTAATGTTTTGAGGCCTAAACCTCCAATGTTTATATTTTCTAGACAGAAACTCACTTATATAACTGCTAAAAAGTTTAATAAATTACCTTAGATGTGCTTTCCTGATTAGTACCGGCGTTAGTTAGATGAGATAACTCCAGCAGCTTGCCTTTGGCAATGACAGGAAACACAGCTTTTTCAAATGTCATAATATGGGCCGTAAAACAAATAATGTAAGAAAAACTAGATTTGTAAAATTACCAAAATGTGTTTCTTTGTATATCAATCGTATTGACTATAAATATTCAATAAAACTAACAAAATAACTATGAAGAGAGTCACGAAAAGCAGTTACTAGCTACCTCTTCAAATTTCAGTAATATTAGTTTGGTTTTTTCCGCCACCACACTCCTTCGTGGGTTGCGTTGAAAGGTCCTTCGCATTTAAAAATACGGTTTTCAACACGAAAACCCTCTTCAAGGGAAGATGTTGTTTATTAATACGGGCGTAAGGGTCTTCATTACTGGGGCCTCGATTATCCTCACGGAGGAAAAAACATTTACATCGACCACCCAGGGTCGTCTTCGCATGAAGTGAATGCGAAACCACACTAATGTCTGTCCTGGTGCACCACTAGTGTGTGTGTGTGTGTGTGTGTGTTGTACCACCAGTGTCCGTGCTCTGCACTACTAGTGTCTGTGATGGTACTCAATTAATGGCTGTGCTAATGAACCTCCCCTGTACCACCCCTCGATGCACGGTTTACCCCTTGGTTCACCCTCTCTTTGACCTTATCAAAGAGTGGTTAAAACCTCTGAATGGTTCACTAACAAGTCCAAACCTTCTATAATGCCTATATACGGTCACTCATACACTACATCTGTGCTCACTATCAGCCACCGTCTTATTACTTTTGGAAAAATCACAGAATGTAACAATGCGACTCATCTTTAACTATCCAATGACAACCCGGATTGTGAAATAAGGAAAGAGCGGAGTCTAACCAATACCCAAGACGGAGTGAAAATATTAGCCACCACATTGAGAGTCAAATGCTTAAGAAATCCTCACGTCTCTCCCACCTCCACTGATCACCTCTCTATTGCCCTTCGAAACTCACCCCATTGGCCAGACGAGGCAAGAAGGAGATACAAAATACTATTCCAGACCTTTTCTGATGTGTTCCTCAGACAGATTACAACAGGCAAGTGTCAGCACCATAGGCCATCATCACTCCTCCGTCCCTTCACTACACTGACACAAAGACAGATGACCATTCAATAGTAAACGACAAGCATCACTACAGAAGGTCAGTGAAGTCACAACAGTCGTCCCAGAGGACTCGATCATCATCTACAGTCTACAATAACGGCTCACTACAGGAGACAGGTACAGCCGATTCCGGAATGATATGTATCGCAGAAGCAATGTGTCATATACCGGGTTGGGCAATCACAACAAGGTGTGAACTACAGGGCGTCCTAGGGGGCCATCGACTACTTGATGGACGAGGAGCTGTGTCGGTTGGCGATCAGTAATTCTCCTTCTGCACTAGTAGCAGTCGTTTTTATCAAATTCGTGACCATTTTGTTTCTACCTTTTTTGATATTGTTGATTTGTGTTCCAGGGACTATTCAAACAAGATTTAGCTACTATGTACCTCTCAAAAGTGTCCTCTAACTCCGCTGGAGCGCAAATTCCGAAATGGTGGCCGGAGTTCATTTTCGCGATATGACCGGTGGTAAATTTTGAACCTGCTACACTAGAATAATGAACAAGGGATAAATTTCCACGAATTTTGAGGTGAAACATCTGATGGGACGGTAAATTTTTAGTTTGGGCGTCATCTTGACTTCCAAATCCAAGATGGTGACCGGCGCCAAGGTTAAAAATGGGAAAACGATACAACTAAGGAAGCATAGGAAAAGGCGAACTGTGGTGCAGGCTGGGCTGTACTGAGATTTTTGTCACTGGGGCCTGTACAGTAGAAGATTTCGACAGCAGATGTGCCTGCAGTGCTCTGGAATCCAGCCAGGCGCCACATTAGGCCCATGTTAACGATGGACGTGTATGTATCGGGTTCTTGTATAGGCGTCATCGTGAGTTTCTCTTGCAACTTGGTTTTTTGCTCCTTCCGCATCGTGCCATTGGTGTTGAATATCAGCAGACTCTCTTCTGTGACACGATGCTGCAACACCTGTTCAAGTTTGATGGAATCACTCTCTCTTCAATTAGAGCAAAAACGGAAGCCATGGCTTCTTTTTTTTCCACTTCCTCTGACTTTCCCTTATAATATTGTTGTTGGGCTTTTTGACTTCGTTGGTAGTAAAGCTTTGGCGTCTGCTTTTCGGAACTCGGTCGTTCAGTGATTTCACCTTGCAATAAAATATCTCTTAGAAATTCCCCCATTTTTTCCATTCCGTTTACCTTTGCAAACTTCAAGTCACCAGCGAGCATTTCAGAAGCCGGAATTCCCGACTGCAGAGAACGAACTGTCTGATTGGTATGATCAAATGGATCGCATTTGAATTCAGTGGGACATGTACTCAAATCTGCAACGGCTTTTCATCTAGCATGCTTTTACTCGCCGCAGAATCGGCATGCTCAAAATCAGCCTTTCCACTACACCCAGCCCCCACTTCCCACATCAGTACCCCTACCCTTGAATCCAAATGATGAAAATATGAACACACAGTGAAAGTGACAATGGAGATGCTGCTGACAGTGAGTGATTCAAATAGCAGCAGTGGCTCAAGCAGTGACAACAACAATGATGCTTAAAATGTAGTAAAGCATACAGAAAGGAACTTTGTTTAATTTTATTCAGAATATACCCCAGATACTGAGATCACAAATTATTCTCACATGGTGGCGTTGCTTTTATGAAAACAGTGACCATTATGTTCCCACTCGTTTTTATAAGATTTCACAGTGAAATCATTTTGTATAATGGATCGAGGTGACCTCAGAAGTAAAATAACTATCTAATCCAATCTACCACGCTGAAATTAGTGGCAGAAGAAGCTTCGTTCATGCATATAGCTCGGTTGTTTCCTTAGTTATATCGTTTTCCCATTTTTAACCTTGGCGACTGTCGTCATCTTGGATTTGGAGGTCAAGATGGCATCGAAACTAAACACTTACCATCCCGTCAAATTTCTCACCTCAAAATTAGTGGAAAATTACTCCATATTCATGATTCTAGTGTATCAGTTTCGCCATATGGCCGGTGAACTATAGATTCGATTATCTCACCCCGTCCCGTCTTTCAGGATTTAGCGAGACAAATCAGGCATTGCCTCATACGGGCGATGACGGACGCCCTCCTTATCCAATTTATATGGATCCCATCCCATATTGGCCTCCACAAACACGACTATGTAGACAAACACCCTCGCAAAATTCGCCTGCACACTCCCTGTCCCTGATGACGCTTCAACCATACTTACTGGTTGAGTCAAGACGCTTCTCAAGTAAGCCGTTCTTCAAATCATAAACGAAGAACGAAGTTAACAACGAGGTGCCAATATTAGTGCTCGCCACTATGAAAAATACTGTGACACAAAATGTAAGTACGCCCAGAATAAATGTCTAACGCGACTCAGTGATGTAGTTGCCACCAGAATCAGACTTGGTTGTAGGCCATGTTGGAAACTCATTAGAAATCCTTCCCTTTCACTTACCCACTGTCGAATTTGTGGCGAAAATAGAAAACACAGCCTTCAGTGTTACATCTCACAGTACAGACCAATTCGCTCATTGTTGACTCAGAACAAAACCTTTGACGGACTCTGTAAATTCATCCAAACTTCCAATGTCTTGGACTGTATTTTACCGTTATATCCATATTTTTGTACCATATAAAATATCTGCTCTAGAAAACCACCACCTCCTCACCTGTCTTAGCACACTCTATGAGCTGTTAGATTCACTTTCGTTCCTTACACCGACTAACAGACAACTTTGACTAAAACTTGGGGTACAGCAGCCCTACGAGGTAAAAGGCTGTGGAATTCAGTTTGACGGCTGGTTGACTGGTTGGCTAATATCAGTGTTGGTGCACCACAAGCGTCTGTGCTGGTGCACCACCATTGTCTGTGCTAGTGCACAATTAGGATATTAAGTATATGCTGAATTTAACGGCTGGGGTTAAAATTTTACGTGCATATAATTTAAAGTCATATGTTTGTACAGGTCGTCCGGATGTTCATGGTGATAGTGGTCGTATTCATGCTGTGTTGGCTGCCACAACAAGGCTTCTTCCTCTACCAGTATCACAATAACCAGGTCCTCGACACCGAGAACATCCAACACATCTATCTGGGCTTTTATTGGCTAGCTATGGCCAACGCCATACTCAACCCAATCATATACTACTGGATGAACACCAGGTAGGTCACCTTAATGACTCGTCTTATTATGGCTGTTTACCACTTAGTGGCCTCTAATTCTTGTAGAGTATATACAAAATCGTGCATGAGTTGTGAAGGAATTGTTATACTGCACCGCCGAAGATAAGGAGTTAGGGGAACAATATGAAGATATAAAGGTTAACGTATATAAAAATAATATTTTATTTTGTTATTATTCCAGTTGGTTGACTAGAGGAAGTGACTTGTAACTCACCTTGTATATTTGTTTCTTCATTAGGTCACTTTATGAATAAAATTAATATACTCGGAAACGTCTATTTTACAATAATTGATGATCTTTACTATGTGAAGGTAATTGGGGAGGGTTTCCGTTGTGGCGATCTCTTTTTTTTCCAATAAATATTTTCCTAGGTCATGGATGAGAGATTCAGCTGTCACGGAGAAAGCGTACAGTATATTCCTCACGCTATTTACATACATGACAAAGTTATCAAGAAATTACTGATACTATACTATAATGACGTATTAATAAGTAAAACGTACGCTATGATTTTCATTCAGAAATTCTTAACTAAAATTCTGAATCAATTATTACAGAGGAATGATTCTTGAGATGATAGATAAATTACTAAGAATAATAAGATATTCTGCCCTTTCTTAAATTTTAAAATTTGACTTCCTTAGAGGAAAATCCCTTGAGATTAACACCAGGAGAAAACAACATCGAAGTTCGATGAAATGTTAGATAAAATGTTCGAGAAAAATAAGGTGTCCTCTTCAGGTTCTATGTTTCTAAACATGTTGAGACCACTTTTCATTTCTTTAAAGCTGTGTTGTGATTTAATGTTGCCATGCAAAAACATCCTGGTGTAAGTTCCATGGAGTGGCTTCTGCTTGTTAAAATACGTAGTAATTCTGTTTACGAGTCCTCTTCGCTGAGAAACATACAAAAGTACAGATTATTTAGATAGATATCTCACTCTATGCAATTCCTCTTCGCTGAGAAACATACACTAAAGTACTGATTATTTAGATAGATATCTCACTCTATGCAATTCTTGCATTTACTTCCATGATGTGTAGATGTTTATATGCTTAGTCTTAGTAAATACAGTAGAGCTACAGAAGTATCTGTAGCAGAGGCCGCACATTAACAATTACCCAACACACCGCTTGCATTTTGTAACTATGCTTTATAAGGTCTTCGGAAGATTTTTTTTTATTTTTTGCAGTAGGTGGAGTGGAACAACCTATTTGTCCACTTTAAACCACTTTAAGATAATAATTATAAATGGTTTTTGCTAGACAATGTACAGTTTTATGAAAAAGCTGCAAGCCGGCAATAATTATTTTATGCTTATTAGAAAACTGAATCATGATTTAATCTGTTTTCTAGTTTTCACTTTGCATATTGAAGACATAATATAGCTGCTAAGAGTAAGATTTACGGCAATAATCAAGAGTCCTAATAAATATGATAATATGGTATCAATCCCTCCGACTGGTTAATATAAAAGGCAAAGTAAATAATTTTACACGAACAAAACTCTCTCCTTATAATCTGATATAGCTTGGCAATTGTTGGGTTATTGTAGGTGACACTCGTACCACACCCACGCTTTCCTTTGTGAGAAGACAGAGTTCAAGCGGTGGCCGGATGTCTGGTGTCTTCTACAACTAGAACTTCACACTGGTACTTAAGAACCCTCGTAGTTGAACCTCCTAAAACCAAAATTTGACGTAAATTCTTAATAACTATTAGTTGAACCTCATAAATATAACACTTGACACCATTATCGACTCCATTAAGGATGACTAAATGACTCGGGTTACACCAACAGACGCTGCATTTTCGAGTTTGTTTTCACCTAGCATCGATAATTTTTTTCTTTAGCTGCGTGAACAGGTGGTTTATCTTTACAGTCTGTGTGGTCCTGGCTTGAGTTATCAGCAAAATGTAAAAACTTATCAATAGCATAAACCTGACTCAAGTCATAATTGTTCTGTTTATGCAGGGGTTTGGATCAATGAACCCTTATTGAATGTTTTTTGCAGAAAAAAAAGAACTCGTCAATATTGGCGTCCTTCCTCATGCGTGTGAACGTCCACCTTCTGCCATGATGTATGGAAAACTGCAGAAGCGTTTTTAATGTTTTGACTTGGTCGGGGAAGTTATGCCACAGCTGGTCCAGGATCCGTTTACCATTTTCCCAAATGGAAATTCTCGAAAAACTCTTTAGTGTTTTCAACAACAACAAAACAGTTAAAGCCCCGAATTTTGTACTTTTTCAAAAATATAGAGAACAATAAAGATAATTATCATAGCAACCAACTCACATTATAACAACTGACATTATAACAACCAATTCACACAATAAAGACCAACTGACATTATAACAACCAATTCACACTATAAAGACCAACTCACATTATAACAACCAATTCACACTATAACAACCAACTCACATTATAACAACTCACATTATAACAACCAATTCACAATGTAAAGACCAACTCACATTATAACAACTCACATTATAACAACCAATTCACACTATAACAACCAACTCACATTATAACAACTCACATTATAACAGCCAATTCACACTATAAAGACCAACTCACATTATAACAACTCACATTATAACAACCAATTCACAATATAAAGACCAACTCACATTATAACAACTCACATTATAACAACCAATTCACACTATAACAAACAACTCACATTATAACAACCAATTCACAATATAAAGACCAACTCACATTATAACAACCAATTCACACTACAAAGACCAACTCGCATTATAACAACTCACATTATAACAACCAATTCACACTATAACAACCAACTCACATTATAACAACTTACATTATAACAACCAATTCACACTATAACAACCAACTCACATTATAACAACTTACATTATAACAACCAATTCACACTATAACAACCAACATAAATTATAACATCCAACTAATACTATAAACAGCCAACTAACATTATAACATCCAATTCACACTATAACAACCAACTCACATTATAACAACTTACATTAAAACAACCAATTCACACTATAACAACCAACTCACATTATAACAACTTACATTATAACAACCAATTCACACTATAACAACCAACTTACATTACAACATCCAACTAATACTATAAACAGCCAACTCACATTATAACATCCAATTCACAATATAACAACTAACTTACATTATAACATCCAATTCACATTATAACATCCGACTCACACTATAACATCCAACTTACATTATAACAACTAACTAACATTATAACATCCGACTCACTCTATAACATCCAACTTACATTATAACAACTAACTCACATTATAATATCCAACTCACACTATAACAACCAACTCACACTAGAACAACCAACTTACATTATAACAACCAACTCGCACTATAACAACTAATTCACAGAATAACAACCAACACATTATAACAACTGTTACGAACCCCTCCACCGATTGTCTTCATCTACCTACCCAGCACCACGAGCAACGCCATCTAGGGACGAAACACGAGTATGGCTCGTCTTAGTTACCACTCCCGGGTTTCCCTTCTCCATATCCTGGTTGTTGCGTCACTTCCGCCTCAGTCGACTTTGTCAGCTCCAATTCGAGGAGAGGACACACTTCACTCTGGGAAGCGACCACAGGATCACCTATCCTGGAAACCTACGGCACAGTGACTATTTACCGTCTTCTACCATACTCAGCCTTGCCCGTCAGCCATCTCAGCTCCTCACTTAAGTATTTGTAATCTTGTATTGCCTCTCCCCCCTCCACATTGCTTCACTATTGTTCTATGTTTTATTACTATGTATATACTGTTCGTGTTTAGGTTAAGTTTGGTTAAGGGTAGTTTATAAGCTGAATATTTTGTTAAGGAATTTATGGTACTTTATTATATACAACGAAAACTCGCATCCTTTGTCTACCCTTTTTTTAGTCCGATTGTCTTTGTTTTTTTTTGTTGTTACCCGTTGGGATCTGGGTAGACGTATAACTATATTCTAAATCCCCAACTCGTAACAAATGGCGACCGTGACAGGACACGACCTTAAGTACCATATTCCTTCCTCCCTTGTTACTCAGTGTTAATTACCCCTCCCAGTCACTTCTGTTTACAATTGCTTTACGGTGGTTTAAAGTTTCCTTCATATGTGTGTGCATATATTGGTATTACCGTATAGTAAGACTGACAGACGTAGGATAATAGGTTCCAAGTGTCATAAGGCTTACCTGTTATTGCACGTGGCAGTCGTGTGGTAAGTCTTATCGAGTGTAGGGAAGAATCCGGATCTGTTTAATGCCGTACCCTCACTCCAGAGTAGGCTGTTCCATAGTTACTAGTTTAGAGTGAAGTGATATCTTGGGACGCCCCGCTCTACCAGGACCCCATAATTATAAAGCCTCCATTATTGTTCTTCTCATTATCTCATTCAGGGTTGTTAATCCGGATCTTTATATAAATGCCGTAATACGCCCTACCTCTTTCAAGTATATCAGGGTTGTTAATCCGGATCTTTATATTAATGCCGTAATACGCCCTACCTCTTTCAAGTATATCAGGGTTGTTAATCCGGATCTTTATATTAATGCCGTAATACGCCCTACCTCTTTCAAGTCTCTTATCCTTATCTAAGGATCTTCTCGGAAGAACAATAATCATAAGTGTAATTTCCCTAGGTATAACTTGGTTAGTTTCCGGGACTTTCTGGTTATCCACTGCCGTGATATTTTCTAGGGTTATCCACTTATCTTATCTTACATTTTGACCATTAGTTAATTTATCCTATTTTTATTAACAATGGCCACCTCAGGTTTTGATCTCCAGGATTTTATTGAAAATCCTTCCGTAGCTAAATTACGTGTTAATATCCTGAAGAAAGAATGGAAAGAAATAGCCAACTATTACAATATCCCATTTTCACAGCAACTGACTAAGGAAATGTTAAAAAATCATGTGATTGAAGAGTTGGTTCAACAAGAAGTTTTAAAAGAATCCGCTGTTGACAGATTAACGCCCATGTCCAAGAAACTTCAACCACTATCCACCACCCCTCCTCACCCAGAAGTTGCCTCAGGTCTGGCTAGCCCTCAAGAAGAAACACAACGAATAGACCCCTTAGAACTAGAACGAGCTAGGTTCGAGTTCCAAATCAAAATGAAAGAACTCGAGTTGGAACAGGCCAAGTTGGAGCAGGAGGCCAAGTTGGACCCTGAAGAAAGGAGGGAACAGGCCAAGTTGGAACAGGCCAAGTTGGAGGCCAAGTTGGACCATGAAGAAAGGATGGAACAGGCCAAGTTGGAACAGGCCAAGTTGGAGGCCAAGTTGGAGCATGAGGGAAGGTCGGAACAGGCCAAGTTGGAGCATGAGGAAAGGATGGAACAGGCCAAGTTGGTGCAGGCGGTTAAACTGAAAGAACTACAGGTGAGAGAGACAGAAGTCACTTTAACATCGGAGTTTAAATCAAAAGAAGTGGCATTAAGAGAGAAACTCGCTGCTTTTAACCCTGCTACTGCTTCTTCCCTTGTTCCCGGGTTTGATGAATCCGATATGGACGGGTCATTTAGGACTTTTGAGAAAATAGCCGCGAAGAATGAGTGGCCAAAGGACCAGTGGGTGTCAGTGTTAGTTCCTAAATTATATGGTAAGGCTCGTAGAGTTTATAACTGTTTAGACCAGACTGATGACTATGATAACGTAAAAAAGAATATCCTCACCTCTTATGCTATCACGCCAGATGGATACCGGCAGAAGTTTCGTAAACTAACCAAACCATTTTCACACACATTTGTTGAGTTTGCTCAAGAAAAGCTTAGGTTTTTTAAGAAGTGGTTAGAGGCTACAGAGACCTCCACATTTCAGGATTTGTTAAATTTGGTAGTCCTGGAGGAGTGGAAAAGCAAGATACCATTTCACATCTTGAAGCATGTGGAGGAGCGTGGAGAGGTTAATTTAGGGCGTGCTGCTGAGCTGGCTGATGCGTATGCTTTGTTGGTGGAGTCACTGGGCAGTAGAGAACGTGGTACTTCCCGACTTGTTAGGTCCTCCTCTGATGATAACCTTGGGAACGTGAGTGGTAGGTCGAAAGGTCCCACACCTACTCCCCCCGATGCAACCAAGCTTACTTGTTCTTACTGTAAAAACCCAGGCCATACGATCCAGAATTGTAAACACCCAAAGTGTCGAATTGCTAAAAGTAGTTCCCTGGATCCCAAATCCAAACCAATAGCAAATGCCAATGTGGAAAGGCCCCATCAGGATGTCTTCTCTTCATTCACCTATGAGGGAAAAATTTCAATCATAGAAGGGTCTCGTTCTTTCCCTATTCGTATACTACGTGATACGGGCGCAGCACAATCTATCCTCCTGTTTAACGTCATTCCTGATATATCTACCGCATTTACAAATGAGAGTGTTCTAATTTCAGATCTCTCGTCCCATTCTTCCTATCCTTTAGCTAAAGTGCACCTCCAATGTCCCTTGATTACTGGGGAAGTGCAAATAGCCATAAGGAAAGACCCAATGCCTGTGTGTGGCATTCATTTATTATTGGGTAATGACTTGGTAGGAGATCTAGTGGTTCCTAACATAAAGACAGTCGACTCTCCCTTACCTGTCAACTCCACCACTGACCTTAAAGAAACTATTCCTCATCTTTTCCCATCTTGTGCTGTCACCCGGTCGCAGAGTGTGCGAAATGGGCCCTCTTCACCTGAAACCACCTCCAATATCTTACTACCCACAGAAAATGTGTACAATAAGACCATTAGTAAGGAGGAGCTCGTTTCAGCCCAACAATCTGATCCTTCTGTGTTCAAACAGGTGATGAAAGACCTCAGTGTGGACCATTGTACATCTTCGGCTTACCACCCACCGTCCCAAGGTTGCTTGGAACGGTTCCATCAAAACTGTCAAGTCAATGCTAATAAACTATCTCCTCTCAACTATATAGTCCATACTCCTGATCGCAGAAAAGATTCACAACTTGTTCACATTAATCTCATGAAACTTTACCATTCCAGGCAGTCAGAGGAAGACATCCCCGAGGCTGTAAGCCTACCTGTATTGCATACGGTTTTGTCAGGCCCGGAGACAGATGACATGGACCTATTGGAGAATTTAGACTTCCCTCTACCTAAAGAGAACCCTGCTAACAGTCACATACTCAACAATTTGGATGAGTATTTTTCTGTTCTGAATCCATCTCAAGCAAAAGATCTCACTAAGTTATTATCAACATTTCCTAAAGTCACGTCAGACCTCCCAGGATTTTGCAATATACTTAAACATGATATTAAGCTAATCTCAGATGATGTACAACCCATTAGGCAATCAGCATATCGACTAAATCCACAAAAAAAAGAGATCATGAAAAAGGAGGTAGATTTTTTGTTAAAGCATAACTTAGCTGAGCCTAGTACCTCCCCCTGGGCTTCACCTTGCCTTCTCATTCCAAAACCCGATGGCACCTTTCGTTTCTGTACAGATTATCGTAAAGTGAACCAGGTCACTGTCTCTGACTCCTACCCTTTACCTTTGATTGAAGATATAATAGACAGCATAGGCTGTGCCCAATTTATCAGTACCATAGACCTGTTGAAAGGATATTATCAAGTAGGACTCACGGATAGGGCAAAAATAATCTCGGCATTTATAACTCCATTTGGTCTTTTTCAATATTTAGTTATGGCGTTTGGCTTTTCTAATGCTCCGGCCACATTCCAGAGGGCCATAAACTACCTTATTCAAGACCTAGGTGGGACGTTCGCCTACCTGGATGACCTGGTGGTGGTGTCGGACAGCTGGGACGAACATCTGGTGCGTTTGGAGATACTGTTTGCACGACTGCAAGAGACTGGATTCACCATAAACCTGGCTAAATCTGCTTTTGGCCGGGCCTCGGTGACTTACCTGGGACATATCGTTGGGCATGGTATGGTGAGACCCAAGGACGCAAACGTTGAAGCCATCTTGTCCTTCCCCACTCCAAGGACGAGGAAGGAACTCATGCGCTTCCTGGGGATGTGCGGCTACTACCGTCGGTTCTGCAGTAACTTCTCCAGCGTGGCCGGACCCCTCACAGACCTTACCAGTTCTGCGGTCCCTTACATCTGGAACCAGAATTGCGACCAGTCTTTCCACCGCCTCAAAGCCTTCCTTGCCTCTAAGCCTGTAGTCCACCCCCCTGACTACACCTTGCCCTTCCATCTGCAAATCGACGCTAGTGGTGTCGGAGTGGGGGCTGTGCTCCTACAACCCGACCCAACCACTGATGTCCTTCACCCTGTGGCATATTACTCTGCCAAGTTGAAAAAACATCAGACCAACTACTCGACCATAGAGAAGGAGGCCCTGGCTCTGGTGTTGGCAATAAAGAAGTTTGAATGTTACCTCCAGTCTTGCCCACAAACAACCCTGGTCTTCACCGACCATAACCCACTCACGTTCATCCAAACCAACAAGACCTCCAACCAGCGAATCCTCCGCTGGGCTCTCCTCACCCAGCCCTATAATCTACAAGTCCGGCACATAAAGGGGGTGGAAAACCTGATTGCAGACTCCTTATCCCGAGCTCCAGTGGAAATGTAGCAGCTACTCTCCAGACGCACCAGGTGATCACCTCCTTCGCGCCCGCGCTACGAAGGTCTTTGGAGGGGGGGTGTGTTACGAACCCCTCCACCGATTGTCTTCATCTACCTACCCAGCACCACGAGCAACGCCATCTAGGGACGAAACACGAGTATGGCTCGTCTTAGTTACCACTCCCGGGTTTCCCTTCTCCATATCCTGGTTGTTGCGTCACTTCCGCCTCAGTCGACTTTGTCAGCTCCAATTCGAGGAGAGGACACACTTCACTCTGGGAAGCGACCACAGGATCACCTATCCTGGAAACCTACGGCACAGTGACTATTTACCGTCTTCTACCATACTCAGCCTTGCCCGTCAGCCATCTCAGCTCCTCACTTAAGTATTTGTAATCTTGTATTGCCTCTCCCCCCTCCACATTGCTTCACTATTGTTCTATGTTTTATTACTATGTATATACTGTTCGTGTTTAGGTTAAGTTTGGTTAAGGGTAGTTTATAAGCTGAATATTTTGTTAAGGAATTTATGGTACTTTATTATATACAACGAAAACTCGCATCCTTTGTCTACCCTTTTTTTAGTCCGATTGTCTGTTTTTTTTTGTTGTTACCCGTTGGGATCTGGGTAGACGTATAACTATATTCTAAATCCCCAACTCGTAACACAACCAACTCACATTATAACATCCAGCTCACATTACAGCATCCAATTCACTTTATAGCATTCAACTCACATTATAACAACCAATTTACATTATGGGGAAACTTTCGTCGTGGCCCTCGACATCTCCAAACCATTTGCCAGAGTATGGCACAAATCTGTGCTTTCTGAACTTCCCTCTTATGGTTTCGCTCCTCCACTTTTTGTTTTCTACTCTCTAACTTCCTTGAGAACCGTTCCACAGCACTTGTTGTCGAAGGATCGATCTCTCACTCTTTCTCTACCAAAAGTTGTGTCCCGCAGGGGTCTGTTCGTTCACCTACTCTCTTCCTACTTTTTATCAATGAATTACTTCACACTACAACTAATTCTATCCATTCTTACGCTGATATTTATACTCTTCACTCTTCTTCACATTTTCCCCTTCCCCCTAACTCTCAAACTAGATCTGTTTCTAAAGCTGATATCATTACATCTATCAATGCGGATCTGTGCAGCATCTCCGAATAGGGAGGTAGAAACTTGATTGAATTCAATAGTATTTACTCAGTATTTACCAATTACACGTTCCAAATTAGATGATCTCCCACCAAACACATTTCACATTCTTCGAGTGTGGGTACTCGAGTAATTTTCCTGGTTGACCTTGTCAGCCCCTTTCATTGCTCCCTCCAACAAGCATAACTTAGTTACAGGTCGCAACATCGTGGACGGTGCCGTCTTAACCACTACTTGTTGTACAAGCCCACTCGTCAACCTTGACTTTTATAACTCCACCAAGGTGCCATTCGTTGCGTGGACTATTTGCTTCTGCTATAATGATTAGATCACCTGGGCGGAAGTTGCGCTGTGGTCTGAAATGCCCTTGTCGCGTTCTGAGTTAAGGAAGATACTCCTTCAGCCAACGTTTCCAAGATTGATCTGCAGGGTATTGGACACGCTTCCACCTTCTGTGATGTGATTCACCTATTGACAGTCTACCTAAAGGGGGACTACCCTTTTCCTAGGTGCAAAGATCAGCAGGTGTGAGACTTCGGTTCATTTGGGGTATTTGGCACCGGGGTGATTCGTCTTTTGTTAATTATAGCCTCCACTTCGCAAAACAGTGTTTGTAGACGTTCATATTCAAAAACTTGTGAGCCCACGATTGCCTGTAAGACCCTTTGTGCTGTGCAAATTCAGATAACATGTATTTCTACACTTCGGCCCAATCAATATTCAGGAGGCCAATTTTACATAGCTCACATCTTAAGGGATGAACCATGACGCCCTTGGTATAAAATTTACACTCATGTAGTACATGTGAAAATAATGTCGGACTTAATTATTGACTTCCATAAACTCACAGTGACTGGTTTGTAATGTTATGGACTGTAGATCTCTTAAAATAGAAGTCAAGAAATCCACAGAAACAATACCTGTTTATTTTTTCAATATTATATAGTATTTGAAAATGATAATAACAGCACGGAAAAGGGGAAACACTGAACCACCTTACTCTTGTCTTTATTCAGGACATTTAATATTATACTTGTGTTGTTTTATTCTAAGTTGTAATGCTTTCCCAGTCTGACCTACAATAATTTCCATTACAGTTGCTACATGGAATACAGAAACACTTCCATTTACATTCACGGTTGGGCTGTTCTTAATTAACATCTTACTAATAGTTGAGCCATACTTGAAAACAACATTAATGTTTATAATGTGTTTTTTGTTTTTCTTTATGGGATTGGACTAATGGGACAAATTTATTGCGATAAGGTAGAGTAAAAATATTGTTAAATGTAGGAACTTGTCTAGTATGAGTACAGCAAAGGGATTTTTTAGTCCTTTTAAGACAACGATCAACAAACAATGAAGGGTACCCAAGTTTTTGTGCAATAAACTGAAAGTGCTGCAGTTCTTCTCCAATAAATTCAGGGTTACAAATTCGCAAACATTTAAAAACATTTTGGTAGACTCATGGTGACTTGATAAAAAATGTATGAAACTGTTTCCCTGTGAAGGCTTTCTGTACACCTTAAATTTATAGTTGTGAGTGATGGTTACAAGTGTTCCCTGAAGAATGCAGTGATGGGTAGGGAAACACCGGGTAACACTGAAGTCCTTTTATTATGGATGAGAGAAATACAAGTGGTGACTAGCGTGTGCCATGCACGGCTCACACAGTCAGACTGAAACTGCCTTGCCATATGGCAGCCTCGGGGCAATGTTGCCACATAATACGTGCAGTGTTGCCACGTAATTATATATATAAATGCTACTCGGCACAGTAGCTTATTTACAAGGTTGCTACTCGGCACAGTAGCTTAGATGCATAACCTACATCTCCCTCCCCCCTCACGCTCATAGTCTTTGTCTTGAGCGGACTTCTTAGTCCTAAGTCGCTCCGAGCGTCGAGGTGCACTGTGGGGCGGATCCTCGTGAGGTGTAGGTGACTCGTCCTCGGTCAGGGGGCCAGCAGCAAGGGGTGGGGCTGGCCGGAGGAAGCGGCGGTTCCTCCACCAGACTCGGCCACTTGGCATCCTGACCTTGTAGTCCTGTGACCGGCCGACGCCCATCACTATGCCCACCTTGTCCCAACGTGTCGTCGTCGGGTCCTGGACGCGGACAAGGGCACCAATCTCCAGCGGCTGAAGAGGGCGGGCACGGTAGTCATACCGAGCCTTGGCGTCCTGGGCATGTGTAGCGGCGCGGCGGTCGCAGCTCTCGGCTCTGGTCTGCCAGTCCTTCGCAAAGGGCTTGGCGTGTGCAGGAACGCAAGAGCGGAGAGGGTGACCATACAGGATCTGGGCAGGGGAGCGTCCTGTGTGGGTGGGAGTGGACGCGGGTTCTGGGCAGCTCCGTGCGGCAGCGCCAGGCGCGTCGCTCGTTGATTCACGCACCCTGCTGGTGGTGTACCGAGCAGCTGGGATCTGCTCGGGAAAGTCTCTGGGCACCACGCCTAACTCCTTGCAGTGCTCCCACGACAACAAGGGTGTAGCGAGAGTAGGCTGCACGTCGATCCATCCATGACACGACCTGTCGCCGTAGGTGATCTCGGCTTGAAAGGAGCCCACAGCGTCCGGCATCTGGGAACCGACCGCATTGTAGTACTGCAGCTGCGGCGGTGGTCCCAGGCCGTGTTTGGTGAGGCCCAGTTTCTGGAGGTGCTTCAACCCAATCACTGTAGTATCAGCGCCGGTGTCCGGTATCACCTCAATGTGACCCGACACATCACCGTGTGTGACGGCGACGCCGATGGTAGGGGAAGGGGTAGCCCTGGGGCGTATGGTCGAGTCCACCCTCCTGATGTGACTCCGCTGCTGCTTGGGGCTGCGTGGGCCATCTGGAGGGGGCTGCGTGTGAACCACCCCGAGGGAAGTGCGCTGCATTCCTCCTCGTCTCGGGCTTTTGGGCTTGGGTTGGGTGGCAGCACTTGTCCTAGTGTCCATAGCGACCACAGGCCTGACACTTGCGGCCTCGTGCAGGGCACCTGTCTGTGTTAGACCAGTGGCCCTTACGGTCACATCCACGACACAGTGCGTCGGCGGCCGGGCAAGTCTTGGGGCCATGCTGCTTTCCACAGCTGCCACAGGAAGCACAAGGCGAAGGCGTGGAAGAACGTGTGGCAGCCTTCGCGTTGTTGGCCGCCTTCTTACCCTTCTTGTATTGTGAGATAGCTCTCACAGCAGGAGGGGCCCGTAAGGCAGAGGTGGCGGACTTGGTGGCCTCGTACGACCGACATTCAGTCACTACCACCTGGAGTGTGGAGGAAGCGTCCAGGGGGATGAGTCGTTGCACCAACTCTTCCTGCCTGACACCTGCCAAGATCCCGTGCTTGATCCAGGCTTCCTCACATTCCCGGCTGTGCGCCTTGCAGACGTCGATCTCCTCTGACAAACTCTTCAAGGGTACAAAAAAGTCGTCAAAGGATTCGTTCTCCGCCTGCTTGCAGCTGGTGAAGGTGCGGCGACGCAAAGCCTCGTTATTCCGACCCTTAACATGCTCCTGTAAAAGGTCGAGCACATCCGTCACTGAAGAGGTAGAATCGGGAGGCACTTGCAACGTGTGCTCCAAAACTCTCTGGGTCTCCAGCGACAAACACATCCGCAGTTGGATGAGCTGTTTGTTCGGAGGCATGCTGTCAAGGTCCACCATCGTGGAGTAATCTGTCCAACGCCGCCTCCACTCACGAAAAAGCTGAAACGTGACGTCTGGTGAGAGGGCGGGTGGGGGTTGAACAGATGCCTTGGGAGCTGTTTGTTTGGAGGCAAGAGTACCTGGAGGACGCTGGTGTGGTTGAGGAGGGAGTGTACTGGCGCCTTGAAGCGCGCTACCTGCGAGTGAGGGAGGGTGGGTTAGCGCCAGGGTCGCCAATAGTGCCTCAAAACGCAACTTTTTCTCCTCTCTTCGTGTCTCCTCCCTCTGAAGTTCCATCTCTCTGCGTCTCTCGTCCAGGTCGTCCATCCACCTCAGAATTGTGGCAATGTCCGTCACTGGAGGTGGAGGATGAGAGTCTGTGCCCGGTGGAGGAGAAGGTGGTAGGGAGTCGTGTCTCCCATCTTGACGTTGTCCCTTCTTACCGCCCATCTTTGTGTGTGCGTGGAGTGCACTGTTTAGTATATAAAGTGGCGCCTCAACAGCTCGAACCACATATATATGACATAAACAGCGCAGAAATAACGCATAGAGTCCACTGTTCTGTCCGTGAGTGAGTGCGTGCGTGCGTGTGTGTGTGTGTGTCTGAGACAGCAGATGCACTTCGTGGTGGCCTTAATGCCGGTGGCTAGCGACGCGGCGGGGGGGTGAGACTGTCAGTGTCTCCCGGGAAGTCACACGAGAAGGGTGTACGCCTGCGTGCTCCGTGGGTACCACAAAAACAGGCCAATGCTCAACTCTCAGATCTAGACACACACTAATACACTGACACTAGCACTGCCACCGTCACTAAAAAGCACTGTGACGGCCCAACACTGCACGTTGCGGCGAAACACAACACAACACACTAGTCTGCGCGCCCATCGCCGGCTGATGTAACCGTCGGCATAGTTCACACACTTTGTAAGTCCACAGATCCTTGTCACTGCGCCATGATGGTTACAAGTGTTTCCTGAAGAATGCAGTGATGGGTAGGGAAACACCGGGTAACACTGAAGTCCGTTTATTATGGATGAGAGAAATACAAGTGGTGACTTGCGTGTGCCATGCACGGCTCACACAGTCAGACTGAGACTGCCTTGCCATATAGCAGCCTCGGGGCAATGTTGCCACATAACACGTGCAGTGTTGCCACGTAGCCAGCAGCTTATTTACAAGGTTGCTACTCGGTACAGTAGCTTAGATGCATAACCTACAGCGACCATCTCTCATAATAAGCATATCAAGAAATGGAAGGGATCCATTTGTTTCTCTTTCACTTTTGAAGGGGACAATATCATTAAGCTTGTCCAAAAATTCCGGTGGCTCCCTGTTTCTAGGCCACAGACAAAGAACATCATCTACATATCTATACCACAGGAGGAATACAATCTCCAATGGTAAGATTTACTATAGATGCTTTTACAATTGTAGGTTGAGGTTTTACTTATGAACCAGCAACATCGTTTTCCGTAATTAAGTGTATGCTCTGAACTAGCATTAGTCCGTCATGGACGGCCACTGTAAGTCAACCATGAATTAAATCTGAGTACAAACACGAACCAGGTAAAGGTTGGGTAGAATATCCAGGCAAGTCCCGCAAAACCACATGACCGACCACCTGTGTAATTACTTTGAATGTCAGGAAATGCACATTTTATAATGACACTTAGTGCACCACGTGTGTCCCTTAAAATAACTAGACTTTTTGTAAAATGTTTCCCCCACCCAAAAAAAAAATCCTTTAAATTTGAAATCACTAAACAAATCTACACTCTTTGGTTCAATTACAACATTAACATTTTGTAGTCATAGTTTCTTTTCGTTGTTCACAGTCCTCGGCAAAGTTTCTGAAAAATTCTCAACAGTGTTACTCTTTATAAATGAGTCCGTTTGTATATTCATACTGGGCTTACTTTATGTAACAGGCTTGGTTTCTGTGCTAGAGTCAGGCTTGTATCACTTACATTGTTGACAGTTTTGGTTCCAGCAGTCAGTTATGTGATGTCCTACTTTTCTACACGAGGAACATGTAACACTATTTGAGTAATGGTTAGAGTAATTATAATTCCTAGGTATATTACGGTCTGCATTATCATGTTTCTAAGGTACGTAATTGTTCCATAATTGTTATTATAGGTTCGCGGGGCATTGTTATGATTGTTATAATTATAATGGTTCTGATGCATATCAAAGTAATTTAGTTTCCATTATTATAGGGAGGTACAGTGTGTGATTTTTTTTTTTTTGCCAATCACCAGAATCTCGAGAAGAGGAACCACGTGAGTCAGCCTTTACAAAGTGGTTAGGGTCATGGGCTCTTAATAAATCAGTACATATGTGTCAGCCAACCAAGATGTTAGGTATACGTCACGTACTTTTTTTTTTCGTCAAGGTACAAACGAATTTCAACGGGAGGTCTAAACTTTACTTAGTCTATGATCATAATTTCTTCAAGTTCATTAAGTGTGGAGGGATTACTAACTTTTACCCATTTCCGAAAGTACTGAGTTAATGTTTCAACAAACTGGTGATTCCTGAATCGTGTACGATAGGTCTCTGGTACCAGCGCATATGCTTGCAAAAACCCTACTTTTAACATTGTCATAATCCATAGTATCCTCATTGCTGAGGCTGTTATAAATTTGTCTTGCCTGTCCTACGAATTTTGTGTGTACCGGAAATGTAAAAAGTACCCGAATTTGTTACTTAAGTAAAAGGATTGTTATATTGGTAAAATGTTACTCAAGTAGAAATAAAAGTATCTAAAGAACAATGTACTCAAGTAGAAGTAAAGAAAAAATTCACTCATAAAGTACTCAAGTACTGAAAATATAAAGTAACCAAATAATTAATTCTTAAAAATTAAAATAAATCCACAATAAATTGTAAAAAAAAGTACTTCAATAAATATAAATTTAAAAGAAACAGCATTACATATGTTTATTTGCAAAACTTTCTATCGAGATTAATCAACAATCGATTCTCAAAGTTATGGCTATCCAATCTGGATCTTTTAGGCCTAAATATAAGCCCAGCATGACCTACCGAAAGAGAATACTTTCAGCCGTTCGTCTCCCTACGATTCATCGCAGGGATAGCGAACGGAGTGAAAATATGTCCATCCAACATTATAATCACTTTCTTTATCCACACAAGTATCGTCGACGTGGACTTTTGGTCCGCAGACATAATCGCACTAGGTTAAAACACAGACCTACAGTATCTGGCATGTAGGTGGAGGATGACCCCGCACTTCTCTTCGCATAAACTCTGTAACTGTCCCAACGCTAACGCCCTTCAACACTATTGTATTGCCCTGACTGTCCCACTGTCAGTGATCTCCTGCCACAGGAAGAGTCACCACCTACTTATTCGTAATAAATTAAATTTAATTCTTTACGCTACCCACGCTTTGGTGGGTGTTAACTCCCATTGTTCTGAAATCATATCAATATTGTTTTCATATCACATGTCATACCGTGTCCTGCGAGACACGAATATTAGTATCTAACCGCAAGTACGTGTGACTAGGCTTGTCGCCCCCTGTGGTGCAATTAATTATATAATAAATAATAAGCCAAACATGACTGAACAGACGCTCACAAGCAGCAGATGAGGATAGTGAGATGTTAAGCTTTAGAGATAAGTCGCATGTCAGGAAAGACCTCAGTAGCTCCATTCCATCCCCTGGACATGCCAAGTAGCTATCAAACTCCTTCAGTTGAGGAGTTTGTGGATGATTGTTGCCTTAAAAATGACTCTGTCTAAGACTTACAAGGAACTGGCCCTCTAAATAGGGTGTGGCTGTACTGACATCACTTTCGATTCTAATTGATGGGTGGCAGAATTTTTCGCACCATGTAACATCTGGCGGGTGCTGGGGGAGGGGAGCAGTGGTACTTAATTATTTAAGCAAGATTTTAAATACACTCAGTCTCACACATATGTATAGATACAGGTTTTATATCCAAGATGAAATTTTGCAAAGCATTTTAGAATTACAGGTTCTTTGAAATTCATTATAGGTTCAGGTATATGCAAAGAGCAACTGACGTCTAATGGGAAAGTTCGAGAAGAGAGGGGATTCGATGGTGGAGGGTGGATAAGAGAGTATAGTAGGCTAGGTGAGGTGGGTGGTCAAGGTGATAACGGACACAAGAATATCAAAGGGAAAGTCTGCTATCAGGGCCACTGCCACCTGACCTGACATCACCTCACCTCACGAGACCTCTTGGGATGTGACCGCGTGGTGTCTCCCCATACCACGATCTCTACCCACACAACTCTTACTATGATTATTCATTTTTTTAATTAATTAAAAATATATTATCAGTTTGCCACAGTCATAAAAACTCTTTGTTTGGAGCATGTACCCAGTAACGATTTTTGTTTTTCAATTGTATTGGAATAAAAGTATGAGAAAATTATACTTAAGTAAATTTATTAAAAGAATTTAGTACTTTTTAAGAAATACGCATAAATGTTACTTGAGCACAGTACTAAAGTATATTTATTTAGTTACTTTACAACTCTGGTGTGTACTAAAATAACCCAATATTGTTTTTCCCACTTAATATTTAAACCACGTTTCTTAAATGAACAAAGAATGTGTCTAGATCAGTTCCATCAAAGTTCCTACCATACTAGCAATTTTACCGTGATCAAAAGTTTCTGGTTTCCCTGTATTATTATGTGCATAAGTATCTGATGAAAAAGGCTGACGAGTTTCAGCTATTTGTTATTCCAGACTTAATTTTCGGATTTATACTTTTAACCTTTGCTTTTCCGCTTCCCTGTCTTGTTGTTTTAATCTAAACTCGTGTTATCTTTCCTGTTATCTTAATGCAAACTCTTATGTTTTAATTCTAATTCGCTCTCTTTCTTGTCTTAATTTAGATTCTTGATTTCTTTCTTCCCGCTTTACTTTAATTTGGCACTGCTCCTTTAACTCTCGCAATTAAATGGTTAGTGTTGTTGGGTATGTCGGAATTACTAAATTTTCATCTGTTCTGCGAATATTCATACGGAGGAAGTCAACCCTTGGTCATCATCCGAGACTGGACCTCTACGGGAATGAGTCTACCCCGTAAGTCCCCGGCACTATTTAATGAATTTATGCTGGATGTCAGAGACAAATCTGCTTATGAGCTGTGAAAGTATCTCTTCTGAGTAGCTCACTTAAAATTGCATTTCTTACTTGTTTGCTAGAACTACTTATATACTCAACATAATAATGACCGGCTAGTAAACACCACTGATCTCTATTAACATGTACGTTCTGGAGTTTGTCTGTTCCAGTCGCTGCTATAAAGTTTATAATAAAAAAAAATTCCATTGTAAATTATTTAAGATCAAGCTAGCAAATAAATAAATTAATTCTTCCTGTAACCATCACTAAAATTCATGCTATAATTACGATGTAACTTAGTAATACATTACGAAAATTATGTAGACCGAGTCCTGACACGGTGGTCTCATCACTAGGATATTATTGAACACGGAATACTCCCATAGTGTTCATAGCACGTAGAACAATTCACTTCTTATTCAAGTCTAAGTTATCACTTGTCTACTACACTGTTTTAATTACCGATTTACTTGTAGTATTTTATACTGAAGTTCAAAATTAAGTCAACTTAAGTAAAATGAACAGGCCCCAAATAAACATTAATTCTGAACGCGAAGTATTGTAAATTTTATGTCACAATGGCAGGCAAACCTATTGTAAATTCAATCTCTCCGACATAATAATGACTTGGGCATTCAGACGCCACGATGCCAACATACTAGGACTTAACTGCCTTTGTGTACTCTACTACTACACATTCCAAGACAAGACCTCAGCCATGGCGTCAGTCATGTGGCAGAAGGTGAAGACAGTGAGATTTTACCCTCCGTCTTCAACCCCTCCTGAAAAGCTGAATCTTCTCGTTTTGAAGAAGTTCTTTACTTCCTCCGGTATAGAGGGGGTTACGAAGGTCGTCCGCCGGCCGAGTGGTGGCCTTATGGTTACCTTCGGTGACTGGGGGCAGGCCAGACAACTGATGGGTGTTACGAGCATTAACGACGTGCCAGTCAAGCTGCCCATCAACTTCCACGACAACGCCATGTGAGGAAACATTTCTCACACTGAAATCAAGCATATGGAGAACGAAGAAATAAAAGAAATTCATCCAGGAAGAAGACGAAGAAACCCTTGTTCTGAGAAAACTATCAAAACCTGACAGGGAAGTCACCTCCGCCGTGGTCGGTTTCTGCGCACTTCCCAAAGAGGTTCTATTGGGATAGGACACCATTCCAGTAAAACCGTACACACCAAGGCCCACGAAGTGCTACAAGTGTCAGCGCTACGGCCACGCTGCGAAGAAGTGCTAGGCTTGGGAGATCTCCGCCACGTCCCGATCGGGCACCAGCGCACCTCGTTTGAAGCAACACGGAAGAAGTGTGCAGCTTACAGCGGCCCCCATTCCTCCTCCGACCGGGAGTGTCCCAGGTGGAGGGAGGAGAGTAGGGTAGCCAAGTTGCGATAAAAGGAGGCTATCCTTCGAGTTAAGAAACAAGAGAGCAAATAAATAAACGAAGAAAAGAAGAAACAAGAGGACGAAGCAAGCAAAGAAAAAGAACAAGAAAACAACGAACAAAATGTCCAGAAAAAAAAGGAAAATAACTTAAATTAACAAGACTCTGGTTGTAATGACCTCAGATGTTGACGGCCAGAAAAGCAAATCAACCAACTAACAACAACACTCCAAATTGGCACAAAACTATCCATCAGTAACTCACAATTTATGAAGTTGTCTGAATTATTTATAGGTAGTCAGTAATATCAAAATGGTCTATAATAATCAATAAACTACTTTGCATTCAACATTTAAAAAGTTAACGTTGTGTATTTCCTGAGAAAATTACCTATGTATTACATTAGCATACAAAGTTTTAACAAGATACAACTTCATTTCATTCGATTTTCTGAATTAACGCATTACCGGACTTGCTTCTTATATCAAAATTTTCTCCAATCATTAGACTTTCTTCGACATTATATGGATAATATAATCAGTGTTTATATAAACATTGGTTTACCAGCTGGTTACTCATTCTCTTTCCTTTCTGGGGGATAACTAAACTATTTCTGTTGCACCAATTTACATACCACATTAAGAATACATTTAGAACAATAAAAATTAGGTTTTTGGTATATATTTACATAACATCAATTCAACACCATTACACGTCTTCAATGTAGGGGGAAACACTAATTTCATTGCTCTAAAATAATTAATATATCATAAATAAAATAAAATACAAAATATATAATAGACAAGAGAACATCATAAATCCAAACAAACGGTTTAATTTCCCTACTTACAAAAGATTCATGTCATCATATCCTGGAAAAGAACTATTTTAGAAAGTTTACAGTACACATATGCGCTTAAATTCTGCTCTCTAGATACAACACGATAAGTTAACTTTACTGTAATGTGTCTACATTATCATTCTGGAGTTATGACAACCTTAGTTGTTAGATGTAAAATAACTCCTCCATGCACGTTTAGATATAATACAAAATTCAATAATCTGTTGGTTAGAGCCTTTACCAGAGCCCTCCCTAGGGGGGGTGCGGAGCCGGGGCAATTCCTCCACTGCGGGGCCCCTTTGCAGGTTAAAATTTATTTTTATTTTCATAATTACATGCATACATACTGTAATATACATATTGTTAAATCCCCAATCATACAGTTACTATGCCAAGTATTATGTAATTTACTATGTTATAACATCTTTCATATATTTCCCCATTTGGCAATCTTCGCGTGTAAAAGTCTTCTGAAAAGTGTCGATTTTCACCATTTTTTGGAAACGCATAATTTTCACTAGATACCTTAACAGGTCCCTTTTTTACCAAAATATCAATTGTTGTAGTGTTCAGTAAATGTGGCCAGTTGGTTGGATCACATACATCTTCATCAGCATGCCTGTTAGCGTAGGTAGAACTGTTCATTTTAAAAGCCTTAGCCTTTTTGTCAGTACAGTACTCTTCTCTTCCTCAGCTTGAATATGACCCACACTATCACCCTCACAGTCGCTCATGTTCTTTTTTGCACTAGTTTCTGGGGTTTTTGAAAACACATTTTTTCTTGGGAACCTTTCATTGACATTTCTATTTATTCGATCTCCCTTTTTTCTACACCCGAGATGTATTTTCTGCTTCTGTCTATCCCTGCTGGCCATGGTATAATAAAAAACGAGGGCTGTGTACGATAGTAAAATAATGTGTATCAACAACACTGACTGGTGACCGCTGTCAACGTCCTCACTCCTCTTGAACGGAGAGCACAGTAAAGAATGATATTGTTCTCAGTCTTACCTTTGACCTCATTTCAGCAGATGCATTGCCTAGCTGAACTGGTCACTAATCCTTCAGGTGGTCTCCTGAATCTGGGTGGTAAGGTGAGGTCAGCTTAACGTGGTCACTAATTCTGGTGTTGGGTGAGGTAAGGGCCGAGGGGTCCCCACTGGCGCGGGTCCCGGGGCGGATGCACCAATTGCCATACTCTTGGGACGGCTCTGGGCTTCAGGTAACTTTACAGCTTGCTAACTCAAATACACACATATTCATATACAAAAAAAAAAGATTCAAATGGCTACGCCAAAGAACAATTTATGCTTCTTATAAAAATAAGTTACGAAACATTGGTTGTACGGTTCTTCACAGATATATTCTAATGTATTCACAGGAATCTTGTACACAACATAACATCATCATACTTATCTAAATAAATTATCGTATCACCATACACAATTAGCCATTTTTGCTAACAATAATAAACAGAATTCTTCTCACTATATTAAAACGTTCTCATAACAATACACCACAAGGGGATATTAAATGTTTGAACTATTGTCGAGGTTCGGGTTATATTTGATTACTGGGTTCTCATAATTCCCTCACACAAATTCACACAAAAAATTATGATTACTTTCCTACATAAAATTCTACTGTACTCCTCATACTGAATTCTATCCGTAGGTTTTCTAATCCTATCACTAGGAAGTATTTAAACTTCTTCCTTAGTAACATTACCACACACACACACACACGTCTCCATCATCATCTCTAGTACGGCCAGCCTTACCGCTATCTACATCTCCACATCCAGCATCAGTTACACGTCTGAGTATCCATCTTCACAGGGAATTAAAAAATATGGTGTTTTCACCACTTAAGAATAAAAAAGTCACTTGTACTATTACTAGCTTGATTATCACATTAAGAAATGCAATCATGCCAATGATCAAATCAATCCCTCAATCGTTGTCACCACTCTGTATTACTGTTATGAGCTTATAATGCTTTAAATTGTCATTATCACACAACACTGACAACTGTATCGCTGTATAAGCGATTATTCAACAAACTGACATCAATATAGTGCCGTTGGGATAAATATTGTACAAACGATAACAGAATATTAATTACCAGTATATACCAGATCATACTAGCAGTTATCATTACAGTGAACTATAATAATAGATATTTTTACCACTTTATTTTCTTTCATTATCCAGGCAAGGTAATGTAATTAGTGTTGAGCGGCAAGCCAAATTGTTTATGTTGATAGCACCAGCTTAAAAAATTATAAATATAAAATAACCTTAACTGAATAAAAACTAAAAAAACATAAATATTCCTTGCTTGCAAAGATGGGATAAAATCAATACTCAGATTAATTATACATACATAATTATTAATAATTCAAACATACATATACTACCTACTAATTATTGCTCACTAGAAAAATCGCAGATTAATTGGACATAAAATTATTCATAATTCAATTACACAAATAATATCTCGTGATAATTTTTACTAGAAAACCAGATTATTAAAAAAAAGTCAAAGAACATTTTATTACTTTTCAATTCACTTTCTGTGGGCTCTATCACATAAATTTCACTCTTAGCTGCACCAAGTCCTTGTTCCAAGGGTAATTATTTACTTCACAGGTGTTGATTTTTCATATAAAACGAATTTAAAAAACGCCGCAATTTCACTGTTTTGTAGTGGACACGGTCGTAGTTATGGGAAATGTACAAAAAGGTGTTTATTTAAAAGATCAAATTATCCTAACCTTACCTAACCTAGCCTTAACTGTTACCGCCAATGAAGCGGTAAGTATGTGCCGTCTGGATAAAAAGACCCTTGCACGTGGCTTCAATGGTGTTTAATGGTCACAAAACCTGTCAATAAAATGTTAACATTAACACATTACTTACGATTTGTAGATTATAATTAAGGTAATAGATACTGTTCCGTATCGTATACAATAGATACAGCTCCGTATCGTATACAATAGATACAGCTTCGTATCGTATACAGTAGATACAGCTCCGTAACGTATACAAGGGTAACAGCATTTACTACACACTTTTCTGAGAATTACAAAGGCGTATATATAGTATCTCCCAATACATAAGTTTAGAACAATATAGCCTCATATGAGAATAGACTTACGTGTAACGGGTCTTATAACTAGTCTGTTAAGTGATACTCGTAGTGCTCACAGCTTGACAGTGTGTTCTGAACTGCCCCACCCAGGACAGATGGATTAGAAAGCCTCTGGTGTAGTTAGGACGATCAGTTGAGAGATAATGCTGTATATTATCGTCCAAGGGCCCGGGTGAACATCAAGCCAATTCAGCATATACAGGCCTTGTTCATTATGACGCGGGCTGATTCACTGTCGCCTCGTCGCTTAGTACACAACAACACTTTTCTCATTACTCCAATCACTCTCCCATAATTGCCCTCACACTCCTAAATCCCACCATTACAGTTCGCACATTGTTGAATGCGCATGCTCGAGTCGCACGAATCGCTTATAAAGAATAGAACAGCCAAAGCAGCCTAAAATGCACAAGAGTGCCTCTCACCGAGGCTGAGTAGTCCAGCACTTCCTGTCTATGTACCCAGAGGTAGTATGTTTTCCACTGCTGAAATGCCTTCTAGGAGACAGAGTTTCATCACAGGGCGTATCAACACATTACATGCGTCTCATAATTCCGTCATTATCAGGTTCTATTACTCTGCCGAGTGGCTATTAGTTCCTAGAGCTGGCCTCCCCGGCTAAGATGACCGTGATATTTGGTCGAAAGTTGCACCGTTGTTTGAAATGGGTTTGGTGGCTTCTCAACAAAGGCAAGTAATCCTTCGTCCAACTTTTCCAAAATTGTTCGGCTATGAACTAAGCGCGTTTCCATCTCCTGTGATACGACTGCTCCACCAGTAGGCTACCTAGGGGAAGATTACAGGTTGTACCAAGGCGTAAGATGTGCCTAGGTGTGAGTAACCCCAGTTCATTGTCATCGTCCAAAATAGGGGTAATTTGGCCATTCATTCACTACAGCTTCTACCTCACAAAAAGGGGTCTGAAGACGTTCGTCGTCTAGCACTTGTGATCTAATGATTGCTTGTAGAACCTTCCTTACTCTCCGTATATGTCGTTCCCACACACACACACACTCCCATGTGTGATGCTGTGGGGGGATTGAAAACCCAGTATATTTGTGTCTTCAGGGAGGCATCCCGAATGGTGTCCTCTTGTGCCCAACTGTGTGCCGCCGTCCTCAATTCTATGTTAACACTAACCATGTTTGTGCCGTTGTCTGATCGAATTTATTCAGGGGTACCTCTACGGGCTGAGAATGAAATCAGCATCTAGCGAGGCAAGAACTTCAAGGTGTATAGCACAAGTGATCAGGCACGTGAACAGAATTCCCACCTCTTGAGATGTTTACGCCCATGTTTAATGCTGAAAGGTCCGAAGCAGTCCATCCCTGTGTAAGGAAACGACGGCAGAGCCAAGTGATCTTGTTCAGCAGCCGGCGACATCGGGTAATCCAAAGCTTCTGTCGTAAAAATGTCAACATGTGTGCTCTTCTGAAGTGTTCAACCTGATTTTCATGTACTCGTGTGTCCCTCACGAAGATTTCAGCGATGTGATGTTGATAAGGAAATAGGATGGGATGCTGGTTGCCCCTGTCGATAGAGGGTATTTCTTCATTCGACCATCCACCCTGATTAGTTCATCCTCGCCCAAAATTGGTTCCAGTCTGCAAAGCTCACTTTGCCCCCTCAGCACACCCCTAGCAATAGCTTTCATCTTATACCAAGCGGAGGATAGCCACCTCAACCTCTTGCACCTTAACCACACTTATTCCGCTGTGATTGTCTCGCTGATGATTTTTTCCCCCAAGCCATTTTATGAATCTTCTGAGCCAAGCTACTCCTTTAAGTAAACGGGGCTAGGATGAATATTTAACCCACAATATATAAGAAGCGTTTTTTGTTTCCGTGTCTCCTGTGGCTACGATACCAGTCGCCATAGTAGCCACTGTCCGCCTCATTTCCATGTCACCACTTAGATTTAGTAATAGTCTCGGTTTCTCCTGACATCGTTCATCGACTTTACACAGAAAAGCCGGCCTGCTAACGCTCATAGGTGCGTTATTGGTTTGTTGCTGGGGAAATAAACCCTCAACGTTGACTCGTATCATATAATTCGGTCAAAACCTGTTTAAGAACAATTCACATATAACAAATGCTGTTATCGCAGGACACATAATATGAATAATACAATCAATATACAGTACATAGCCTGTTAACATCTTAAATATAACTCGCATGTTACAACTGTTGATACATCATGAGACAATTTGTATAATATGATCAAATTACAGTACATAAATATACTTATTAAAATTATTTAGAGTTTTTATTTTGAGGCTTTACTAGTTCACGATCACACTCACGTTTTAGGGTCTAGGGTTAGACCAGCGTGTTGTTTCTCCTGCAAGACTCGGTAGACTACTGTGAGAGCAATCGCAGACCGAGGCGAGGACATCTGTTTCATATTAAACACGTCAATCAACACGTTGTCAACACTATGCCCCTCTCTCTCTCTCTCTCTCCTAGTTTATCTTACTGTGGCGGTAACACGCCCCTTGGATCCGTCAGCAACCATCAATCATGCCCCCCACAGTAAGTCCTCGGGTTGCATCGTCCGCTGGATCCATTGAGGTTCCCACATGCCTCCACTCTTTCATTTCTGAAAGTTCCTGTATCATAGCCACCCGATTTGCAGCGAAGGTATGGAATCGTCGACTGGCGTTTGCAAGTTACTGGAGAACTAACATGCTATCATTCCAGAAGAAGGGTTCTTCGATCTCCATGATCAGTTTTTCTCTCATCATTCGGTCAGCATTGACAGTCAAGACAGCTGTTCGAGGGGAGCCAATTTTGCCCTGCCATATAAAAAGTAAGAGTGCATCCTTCCTCGGTCGTCTGTCGCTCTGAGATAGGAAACCATACCGTACGCTGCCTGTGATGCATCACAAAATGAATGCAACTGGACTGAGACGGCTCGTCCAACCTCTTTAGTCTTGTAACAGTGGGGAACGCAGAGGCTCGCCAGGTTCGGTAGGTCTCTTAACCATTCCTTCCATGCTGTGCTATTGTGCTCCCATAACGGCTCGTCCCATCCTCCTTTTCGCCTGTACTCATCTTGAAACGGTGCAATGAACCCAAGAGGGTCGTTGACTGAGCTAACAAAGCTGAAAAGTCCCCTTTTTGTAGTAGGTCTATGCGGTACTGGAACCTTGGCAACAAGTTGGTCATTCTCTAGGTCCCATACCATGCATTTTAGTGGTAAAATTTCTTGAATTATGTTAAGTTTCCTTATCCCCACATGTCTCTCGACCAGAGGAATACAACTGAGGATGCTCTTGTGATTACTTACCTATTTTGTAAGCTGAAACCTTCCCTCTAATAGCAGCTGTCGCAATTGCTAAGACATCCTTGTAGCATCCCCTGGGATTCCAGTGATATAAGGAAGTCATCCACATAAAAATTACATTCCGCTTGTATCATAGCTGCAGGGAACTCAGCATTATTATCGTGGAACGTACGTCAAAGGGCATACGCTGCACACGACGGGCTCCACTTTACCCCAAGGAGATAAACCTTCATTCGATACGAACCCAGGTTTTTTGTTAGTCATTACAGTCCCACCAGAAGAATCTACAGGCGGTGCTCAAGTGCAACTCTAATTTGATGGACCATGGTTTCAACGTCAGTCACGAGAGCAATCTGTCCTTGTCGGAATCGTAAAAAACACCTGTTACGAGTTGGGGATTTAGAATATAGTTAAGTCTACCCAGATCCCAACAGGCAACAACAATAAAAAACAAAGACAATCGGACTATAAAAGGGTAGACAAAGGATGGGAGTTTTTGTTGTGTATAATAAAGTACCATAAATTCCTTAACAAAATATTCAGCTTTCTACAATTTACCCTTAACCATACTTGACCTAAACATACGCAACATTGGCTTAACAGTATATACATATTTATACAACATACAACAAACTAAAGCATGTGGAGGTGGGAGGCAATATAGGGTTTACAATACTTAAGTGCGGAGCTGAGATGGCTGACGAGTAAGGCTGAGTATTGAAGAAGATGGTAAGTAGTCACTGTGCCGTAGGTTTCCAGGATAGGTGATCCTAGTGTGGTCACTTCCCAGAGTGAACTGAACTCTCCTCGAACTGGAGCTGATGAGGAAGACTTGGAAGAGGTGACGCAACAACCAGGATATGGAGAAGGGAAACCCCGGAGTGGTAACTAAGACTAGTCATACTCGGGTTTCGTCCCTAGATGGCGTTGCTCGTGGTGCTGGGTAGGTAGATCAGGACAATAGATGGCGTGGTTCGTAGTGCTGGGTAGGTAGATCATGACAATTGATGGCGTGGTTCGTAACACACCTAATAGGTTGTTAGTTAGGTGTGGTCCTTGTACCACTTGACTGTTGAACGACGTAAAGCAAACAGGGGCACAAAAACGAATCGTACCTTCTCTGGGTTGTTAGGGTTTAATACCGAGTGATGCGGGAGGTACCAGGTCAGCTCCAGAATGGAGTGGAATTGGGAAGTGGGCACCCGCTCTGCATAACCCTGGGTGTAACAGTTGTTTTATTTCTTCAGTGTACCGCTGGTGCAGCCATGGAATCTTTGTAAGTCGTTTCCTTAGACTCTCCAGTCTGTGTTCAGCCATGCGTTTGTTATTAGGAGACTTGAGTCCCTCTTCTTGAATGGTATTGGGAACTGATAGTGGTTTTTCCCTTCGTCCCGGTGACTGACCACAATTCTAGAACCCTTTTGTCCTCTACCGAGTAGGTGGCACTTCCACTGCCTTTGGTATGGACATTTTCTATTTCCCTGTTTCTCCAAACGTGATTCAGGGGTCTATGCAGGGTTTTGTTTTCAAACAGTTCATAGTTATAGATGATGTTTGGTAACCCACGGGTCCATTCACCCTCCATCCAATGCGTGTCCATACTGTGAAGGAGGCTTCATCTCCTTCTCCTCTGATCTCTAGCGGGATTAATGCACCTGGGGCGTCTTGTCCAACTAGGAGCTCCACAGAGCGGTCTTGGTCACGTGTTCTGACTCCCTGGAAATGTCTCCCTCTTGAGACGTCATGTGTTGTAACTACTGCTTCCTGTAATGCAGACGGGAAACTTTCTATGACTAAGACTCCATGCAGAGAAACCATCCTCGCTTTCCTCAGATTGGCACTTTCTACTTCTAAATCAACTTACGAAGTTCACTGTGGTTAAAAAAACCACAACATCCCTTTGAAGAGTTCTGTTCTTGGCAATAGGTAAACAATGAACTGAGGAGAATAATGTATTATGGGAAACGTTGAGGGGGATCCGAGGTCAGGTTTTACGTAGTTTTTTATGGTTCGGTTAAGGTTAGATTAGGTCCTTCCCTCATCCCTGTCATGGGGTAGGGGGTCTAACTCGAAAACGGGCGGTTAGTGCCAGAAAAGGTCAGATTGGTGCGAATCACAACAAGAACCATCGGAAAAACATATATTTATAGAGAAATCGAAACCTAGCTACTATCATAAATTGACCAAATAATGTCTACTGAATGGGAAGTAATACTTTGTTTTTCCTAACGGTTCATTTAAAAATGAAAAAAATATCTTTCATACATTTTGTAAATTTATCATGACTTATTATTTACTGTATTAAATGAGTATTACCTTTAAGAATCATCACACAAAGTATCGCTACAATAGTTAAAGTATTATTTTCTTTACAAACTGGGTTTCATAACTGTTAATACATCACTAAATATTTCACGTATGCAAAATATATTAGTAATTTTACATCAATTCCTGATCAATGAATTAAAAAATAACACCTTTCTTACCATTTCCTGGAGTATAAACACTTATTAACCAAATATTAACAGAGAAGATCTACACACGTCCGTCCAGCGTCCACAAAAAAAAAAAATAATAATAATACGAAATGGCGACTTGCGCAGTCTCAATCTCACTCACCGAGAGGCAACAATTCCAGTTCACTAATAATTATAATTTTCACTGTTTCAGTTGATTTATATTAAATATTTTATCACAATACTTCCATTATAATTTTAAACAACTTATTTCAATGTCTATAACTCTAAATATACTCTTCTTGGATATGTTACCATAATAATGGCTCAGGCATTTACACGCTACTATGTCAACATGCTGGGTTCGAGTGCCTTTGCGTACTGCACTACAACATTACTAATTTCCACAAAACTTTCCTGCAGTAACTCACAATTTATGAAGTAGTCTGAATTATATATAGGTAGTCAGTTATATCAAAATGGTCTATAATCAATAAGCTACATTGCACTCAACATTTAAAAAGTTAACGTTGTGTATTTCCTGAGAAAATAACACATGTATTACATAAACATACAAACTTCTAACGAGATACAACTTCATTTCACTCAATTTACTAAGTTAACACATTCCCGCACTTGCTATTTATATCAAAAATTTATCCAATCATCAGACTTTCTTCTACATTACATTACATTACATTACATTGTATTAGTGATAACTAAACTATTTCTGTTACATCATAATACGTTCCATAATAAGATTATATTTTAGAACAATAGAAATTCAGTTTTTGTTGCATATTTGCATAAAATGAGTTCAACATCATTACACTACTGTATGTGACAGCTGCCAAGGGGGGAGTGGCAAGCATTGCACCCACCGGCCAGGCGACGCAAAATGAATGTGATCCATTTAGAATGAACTTGTGTTGCCTCAGAGAAGGTAAATGCAGCCCTCTGTAACGTCATAAACTTTTGCTCAGCCCCGTTCAATGACGTCGCGCGAGCGACGCACGTCATCTGGTGAAAGAGCAATCACAGATGATGGCGGCCTTGCTTTGGTTGACGTTTGTTTAATTTTTTTGAGAATACTCGTAAGGCTACAGCTTTTCTGTGGCCAGGCATAACAAAATGAATGCCTTTTATTCTCATATTACTCCAAAATATAAGTGATATAGCAAAAAATAAATAAAAATGAGCAAAATATTGCAAGGAGACACTCGGGGAGGGTGACATGGACGAAGTAAATTTTTTTTTTTAACTTATTAGCAATGCAAAGATTTTCCTTTTGCCAATAATGGCAAGGGGAACGACCTTTTTTGTTTTTACGGGAATTAGCCCACCCGGGCACAGGTCAAACGACCCACAACGGGGCCTGGGGGTCGAAAAATAAGAACAGAAATAAATTGAAAATAGAGAAGGAAAAGGTTATACTGTGTTAATCCTCACCACGAAGATGCCGGAAAACCAGCTTTTTAAAGTGAGACAGATTGTATAAGTATGGAAACACAGAATAAGGAAGAGCATTCCATAGTTTGGCTGTGTGAGGAAAGAAGGAGGTACTATAACGGGTTGTTCTCGTGTGACCGACATCCACAGAGAAACGGTGGGCACCGCGGGCAAGACGTGTGTTACGAGCCCACGGCCTTACCGGCGGTACACAGGATGCCAAATTCACCGAACATTTCCCGTTAAAGTACCTGTAAAAGAGAGAGAGTGAAGCAACATTGCAGCGAAGAGAAAGGGAAGAGAGATTGTCGACTAAAGGAGGCGAGTCAATAAGACGAAATGCCTTTGATTCCACCCTATCTAACAGCTGGACAGAAGAAGAGCCACCCCAGATATGAGAGCAGTACTCCAAGTTAAGAGGAATGAATCCCTTATATTCTTGGAGCAACTGCTCAGGAGTGAAGTAGCTACGCATCTGTACAGCAATCCCAACTTTCGGGAGGCAGCTTTAGCTATAATAAGGATGTGTGATTTCCAGGACATTGAAGGAAATGGTGAGGCCTAGCATATTTATTTCAGAATTTGTCAGAATGATTGCGTCCTGAAATGTAATTTGTGGGAGATCATCTAATTTAAAGGGTTAGAGGTAAAATAAAGATCAAGAATGTTAGCAAGTTGATCGTGTCGCTGAGGAACGCGTGTAGGGTGTTTGATTATTTGTTTCAAATCATTAAGTAGGGAAAAAAAGAGTGCCTCAGCTTCACCTGGGTCATCCTTTGCAGTGCCAAGCCACTCTCTGTGATGTACATTGAAATCCTCTAGGTAGAGAATCTCGGTGTTGGGGTGTGTGGATAGCAACGACTCGTGGCAAGAAGTGAGATAGTCAAGAGTTCGAAACAGTTGGTAGAGTTGGGAGAACAGTATAGGAAACAAAGAAAAATAGTCACAGTTGGTAGAGAGTTTTTTGAGCCAGATCACATCATAAAGGGAAGATTCAAGATCCGTGAGTATAGCTATGGGTGTACGTTAGGGCGTGACCGTTGCCCTCCAAAAATAAAAAAATGGTCCTACAATGCTGTTCAAAGTTTTAGTGTTGAGTATTTATCTAGGAAACACCCTTGTAAATTTTCTTGGAGATCGGCGCATGTTTGAGCTAGCACCGTCGGCTTTACAAAATAACAAGGAATATTATTATCTAATGAACAAATTTAGTGGAATTTCTTTTATTAGACTTATAAGATATACTAACACCAAGCAAATGATCGATCATATCAATCTTAATGCCCCTAAAATAATATTATAGATTAGTACGAAATACAATAATCCCAATAATTGCATTTCTAGGTTCAAGACCCATTTCTCTCAACTGGCGTACAATGAAAAAATGAAATACTACTACCCCACAATGCCTAGTGTGTTTGAGGAGCGCCAGCAGGCGTCACGGAAGCGTTGTGTGTGGGGACCTCTTAGGAGGGTGGATAAGGGTGCTGCTGTCTAGTCTTCTGCAAAATGCACAAGAGCGTTGCTCAGGGGATGCGGGGATACCAATCTCCCATACAAAGTCAAACGCAATGACGATACGGGCAGCAATCACGACCCCTTTCCGCGACCCTTTCCCATAGACGTACAAGAGGTCGTACCAGGTGAGCGGAGAGTCCAGGGGGATGGCTGCTTCCCGAGCTTCTCTCTGTTTGCGGCGAATTTTGGTCCTAAGCTGTAAAAGTGTTCGAGGAACAACGTAGTCAGGTGTGGCCTTGTTGCAGCCAGTCTTGGCAAGGCCATCTGCTGCCTCATTCCCCAAGATACCGACATGACTGGGTATCCATAGGAATGTCACAGGACGGCCTGCATCCTGAAGTGTGGATGTTAACCCTCGTATTCGGAGGATGAGGTCCTTATTTTCCCCTGATCCAAGTGCGATCCCGTCGAGAGTAGACCTGGAATCGCAGCAGACAAGCAAGGAGCAGAAGCCATCTGCTTCTTCCTCAGCGAGAAGGGCAGCAAGGAGGGCTATTAATTCAGCCTGAGTGGAGGATGCCCCGTCAGAAACTCTGAGAGACAGTTTGATAGGCTCAGGGGCATCAGGACGGGAGATGTAGACACCAGCCCCAGCCCTACCTGTAGCGGGGTCAACAAAACCATCAGTGTAGAGGACAATCCTACCTGGGGACCAGTGGACGATCCTGCAGAGGTGGTATTTGCAGAGAATAACAGGGTTCACCTGGGATTTCGGAAGCGGTCCACCCAGGGCAATCACTTCAGGTTGAAAATCCAGCCAGGGAGAAGGAAACGAACCAACAGCAGGGGTGACAACAATATCAGGCAGATGGTCGTGTTCCTAAAGGGCTCGGATGAGTGACCCTCGCCACTGTGTTCTAGATGGAGGTCGGCCTCGGACAGCAGGAGTCAAGTTGGCTTGGACATAGTTGCCCCGAGGATCCCGTAGAATGGAAACGGCAGATTTTAGGTAAAACTCCTCGACACGATCCTGTAAGGGTGAAAGACCAAGTTCGGTATATAGAGAAGTAGAGCGTGTCCACTGAGGAGCCCCAAGAATGATACGAGCAGCTTTCCTCTGGATAACTTCGAGACGGTTGACAGCAGTCCGACTAATGTTGACGAGGGCAGGGGCGGCGTAGTCGACATAGGAACGGACAAAGGACTTGTACATGGTGAGAAGTACAGGGATGGTGGCACCAAGGGAACCCCTGCACATGGAAGAGAGGGGAGCGAGACGCCGAAAGCATATGTCACGAAGATAGCGGACTTCAGGGATCTGACAACGTATGCGAGTTACATACACAACCAGGTATTTTGTCTCATTAACGCAGTCCAAGGCGTTCCTGATAATAGAAGGGGTGGAGGTACAACACGACCGTGCCACATGGCTTTTGTTTTCGCAGTTGAAAGAAGGAAACCAAGTGAATCACCCCCTCTGGAGACCAGATCAAGGGCTTCCTGCATGCTGAGGTAGTCAGGGGCTTGGAGGAGGACATCATCGGCATATCCTGAGTGGACAACTTCTGTCGGCCACGGGAGAGATGCAAAGGAGTGCATGAGAGTGTTAAACAAGGTGGGTCTCAGGACTCCACCTTGAGGGGTGCCGAGGTTCATTTCTTGAACAGGAGACATAGAGCCTTCAACGCGAACACGGGCCTGACGTCCAGTGAGGTAAGAGGCGATCCATTGTAGAAGTCTCCCTTTAACCCCTAACCGCGCAAGTTCAGCTAAAATGAGGGCAGGATGAGCCGTATCAAAGGTTCCCTTGATATCAAGGAAGACGGAGACGCGGGCAGTTTCATTGCAATAAAAGGAAGCAATGGAGTGTGCTGTGCTACGATGTTGAATGAAACCATTGAGGGGGTTGTGGAATCCGCCTATGGTGTGAAGAAGGCGACGATGGAGTATCCTCTCCATCATCTTGCAAACACAGGAGGCAAGACTAATGGGTGGATATTTCCCAGGATCTCCCGGCTTAGGGATGGGGATAATAGTGGCATTTTTCCAGTTGGACGGGAGAACCCCATGTTCATAAGACATTTTGGAGAGAGCAAGCAAGGGGCCGTTAGGAATATTAGTACAGGCGTTGAGGACGGAGTAGGTTATCTGATCATCCCCAGGAGAAGTGTCTTTTCTAGAGCGACGAGCACTGTCAAGCTCGAATTGTGTGTGATGGGATGATCAGTGGGGGCAGGGGAGGTAAGAGCAGCACGAACAACAGGCTCAGACGCATCGATGCGAGCCTACACTGGCTCCTGCATTGGATCTGGAAGTGCCTCAGGGGAGGAAGCTCGTGCCCAGTCCTCGTTAAAGAGCAGGCAAGGGAGGCGGGGTCAGGGTGGGGTGGCCTCCGTCGAGTACCCCGTACAGCATTCATCCCATTCAATACATAAGACGGTGACGACTGGAACGCTAGAGCCTCCGTGATGGATAGCCAGTCCGCCTCACGAATCCGATGGCGCTCCTGAGTTGCAAAGGAGCACAAATTTTTTAAGTCTTCCCAGTCCTCTGGAGAGCGAGACCTCCGTATGGCAGAGTGGAGATCACGGGTTACCTGCCGGAGATGTCTCATGGCAGGGATACGATACCAGTACTTGGTGGCACTTCTAGGGTGACGGGGCGTGGAGGGGTAGTGCGATTGACAGAGTCATACACGGCATCAACAAAATCAGGAGCTGATGTCGGAGCAGAGAAGGAGAGCCTGAGATGGATAGTAACGGCAAGATGGTCACTATACAGAGCAGGCTCGGTGCAGACGGTAGGATGAAAGGAGGTATGACCGTTCAATAGCAAGCCAACATCAGGGAAACTATGGGGGAGGCGAGTAGGATCGTCAGGACAAAGAAAGCGAACATCATCATCCCCATTAAGAAAATGTGAGAGATGTGATCCGTTAAGGGTACATGGCGTGGGATGATCCGGAGTAAGAGTGGGATGGCGAGCCTTGAAGTCGCCAAGAACAATAGTGGGAACCCCATCATGGAGGTCGTGAAGAACCTGGGGGTCCAGAGGATCACTCTTGAAATGAACATTGACTACACGAAGGGTCCGGTCACCAAGAGTAAGGGAGACAGAAAGTAATTCAGACGGGGGTCCATATGAGTCAGGTGAAGGGAGACAAACAGATGGAATGGTGTTACGCACAAGGGTGAGGAGGCCACGAGCCTGCCCACGGTACCGAGGCAGGGTGCAAACAGTATAGCCAGAGTGGAGGAGTGGAGTAACATCGTCTGTGATGGTTTCCTGAAGTAGAGCAACATCAACTTGATGGGAGAGCACAAACTGGGCGAGGTCTGCCCGGCGAGGTCTAAGTCCCTGGATGTTCCATTGTAAGAAGAGGATGGAACGGCCTCCGGTGTGAGATGAGTCGGTGGGGCTAGACAGGGCTCCAGAGGAGGTACCAAATTCTGTTGAGAAAAGTGGAGAGGGAGGAGTGGGAGAGCGAGGGATGGATCCTCCATCTCGGGAGATTTAAGGAGGCGGGTCATCAGGGCTTGCAAAGTGCGCCCCTGTTGGGTCAGGGTTTCCAGAATGAGTTGTTGTTGCCTCTGCAATGTCGCAATTGTTTTCACAAACAATTCTAGTTGGGCAGAGAGAAGGTTGATTTGCTTGGAGTGGCGATCCAGACGGAGAGCGATTGTTTCCATAGAACCAACTTGGTGTACCTGTACAGGAGCTGGAGGTGGCAGCGAGGATTGCCGAGGGCCCGACTGGGCAGGTGGTGGTGGTAGCGACGGAGAGGGACGGTGAGGGTTCTGGTGAGTAAGAGGTGGTGGTGAGAGACAGCGGGGGTCCGGGTGGGCAGGAGGTGGTGGTGACTGTGTGGCAGGGCCGGCAACGACCTTGTTCCAAGAACGGTAGGGATTGGGAGGGATGGGAGAAAGGATGGGTGGTAGGGGTGATAGGGGGGGATGGTAGAGGAGAGGAGATCAATGGGAAATCCTTGGTGGATGGAAGAGGCAGTGGTGGATAGGAGTGAGGTTTGGTTGACAGGTGCTTCGTCAGAGACGAGGGCGGTGGTACAAGGTAAGTTTTCCCCGGGCAAGTGCCAGGACGTTGTGGACAATTGGCATTCCAGGCGTGGTGACTGCCATGGCAATTGACACACCGTGGAATAACTGGGATTTTGTTCGGAATTTTCGATTTGCATTTAATGTGTCGTGAGGACCTGCACAGAAACCGCAAGCGACCATCCTCTTGCACTCCCAGGTGCGGTGTTTCCACGATTGGCAACGGCCACAGATTTTCGGGGATCCGATAAATCGGTCGAGAGGACAGTTGTGAATTGGTCCTACATTCACCTTCGGAGGGAGGGGGCCCACCCACCAGCCGATGAGTTCGTTGGATGGACGTTTGGAGACCGGGTTGATGCGGCGTTCCATGTCCAGTAGTTGTGGGAGAAGAGGGCGAAGATCGTCGATAGGGATCTCCCAGGTACGTGGAGAACCATTACCTTGGTACGACGAGTTTCTGGGGTCATGGTGGTGAACTTCAGCATCACCTCCCCCTGGGGAGCAGGAAAGCCCACCTGAGTGAGCAGGAGTACCGTCTCGTCCATTTGTGTGGTGACTATCACGGCTGTGGGACCTCGGCGGAGGCGAAGTGTTGAGTCCTGAAGTGGAGAGCAGTGACGGAAGAACCAGGTCGTCCGTGTGCTCAGAGGCAAGTCCCGAGGAAAGGCGAGACGACGAAGGCGCGACGGGGCAGGGAGACAAAGGGAATCCCCTATGTCCATTGTCGGCGGAGGGTCGGTCATTGAGCCACATGTAAGCTCACTTGGGGACCCCGATGACAGGAGGAGTCCACCTTCTACAGCCCCAAAAGGGGTGCAAGGGGGTGACGTGGCCCCTGCTGGAGACCCTGACTTCTGAGGTTTCTGCTTCTCCTTTGACTTGTCTTCAAGAAGAAAGTCGTCAGCATCCCTGTCACCTACTGCCGCCGTTTCCAACGAACGGGAGCATTTAACGGTGGGCATAGGGCACGTTGGCATCACTGCAGTCAGGTGGAGTGGTAATGACGTCACTGCTACGTCACACTATCACATTGCGCATGCGCAAACTTGAAAAACTTTGCTCCGAGGGATCAGGTGGTAGGACCAGATGTTTCATCCCTAAAATTGACAAAGTCCAAAAGTAAAAAAAAATAGATGCCACTGTACTGATAACTGGGTCTTACTATAGTTGTCTGTACAGGCTGGGATTAGTAGACTCGCTGAATTCGTCAGAAATACGACTTTTAAGGAGCAGTCTCTTACAGCCTTTGTTGACACTACGCACGCATGCGCGTTCCTCCTCAGCACATCTTAGTCCAAGGTTCAATCACAGCCCTCTCTTTATCCCAACAGTTCATGAGTGAAGGTTTGGAATTATACACATTACAAAAGATTAAAATATAACTTAATAATAAAAATACCATAATAAGTGTGTAGGTTCCATAAGATAAATTAAATCGAAAGAATAAAGAATGAGCATAATCCTTAGTAAACCACTCATATAAGCACAGTAAATAAACCATGAACTACTTTGCAATATCACCATTGATTGCACGTTACACACCATGAATAATAATAGAGCAGCACTGAATAGATAATACTCAACTAATCCCTATTTGAAAAAGGTATCCACCACTGACAAACTGAGACGTCCACCTTCTCCCAAGGCCAGCCAGTGACTGACATGGCTCCTTACTCCAGGGGACTGCAATCCTAATGCTAATATTAATTAACTCCCACATTAAGCAACAAAAATACCTACACACACACACAGAAAATATTTTAAGTACCAGCCCTGCTCACACACAATTACAAAAAAAAATATCTTATTTACACTAATTAAGGGTAACATGCCTAAAACATATTTCACTATGCACAGCGCAACGCACCACTGTACATTACGCCATGCATAACAATATGTGAAGGTTGACAAATCATGATAATATCACACGGCATTTTCAAATATCGAAGGATCGGCAAATGCTTTTAACACTGTAAAATGCATGAGTCCACACGTGAGCCACGATAACCTGGAGCATGACTACTCTGTTAATAACACATTCTAAATTGTACATTAGGAAAAAGACCTAAGCGTTGAAATAGATGAATCACTGAAAGTAGTGCAGTAATTGTGGGCAGCAGTGAAGAAGACCAACTAAACTCTACGTATCACAAATCAAACCTTCGAATACGATATTGCTCCTTCAACTTATAAATCGCCTCTAATTTGCCATCTGGATTTCTGTATATAACCATGGAGACCACACTTTCAAACTGATATAAAACTATAAAGATGCAATGCAGAGCGACTAGGGTTATTCTTGTACTAAATCGGTTCGGTATCTAAGTACACCGAGGGCCTTGGGTTTGACAATTCAGACAAGACGCCATACGGCGGGCCTCATAGAGATATTCAAATTCCAGGAAAGTGATGGAAGATGTAAATCTAGATAAAGTTTCGGGTATGTCAAGTGTCACAAACACATTACCATGCAAAACGAATCAGTTAAATCGAAGGCAGTAGATCTATGGAACAGTCAACCAATCTGAAGCCATGTTATGGTCACCTCTAAAGTTCATTTTTTATTGATATCCAAAATAAGTATCGCCTTTCATTCTAGTTTTGGCTTGTGATTGGCTGGACCCAGACGCCTAGGATAGCATGAGTTCTGAGTCAAAATAATTACTCACTTGTCCGTTTGTCTGAGGACAAACGATGCAGCTTCTGGGAGATTAATGTTTTGTTTTGGTTTATTACAGGCAATAGCCCACCCGGGCACATGTCATAGACTCATAACGGGGACTGGGGGCGAAAAAAATAAGTGGAAACAAAGAAAAAAATGAAAAGCTAGAAGAGAAAAAGCCTGTTAACCTACACCACGAAGATGCCTGAAAACCAGCTATTGGAAGTGAGATAGATTGTAAGAGGATGGAAACACAGAAGAAGGAAAAGCATTCCACAGTCTTGCTGTGTGAGAAAGAAGGATATACTAAAACGGGTTATTCTAATGTGACCGACACCCACACAGAAACGGTGGGCAACGTAGGCAAGACGAGTGTTATGAGCCCACTGTCTTGCCGGCAGTACACATTGCCCGATAAAGTACCTGTAAAAGAGAGAGAGTGAAGCAACATTGCGGCAAAGAGAAAGGGAAAATATTATCAACTAAGGAGGACAGTCAATAAGACGAAGTGCCATTGATTCCTCCTTATCTAACAGTTGGACACAAGTTAGGGCGTATAAATACCTTATAAACCTGAAGCAACGGCATCTGTACAGCATTCCCAACTTTCGGGAGGCAACTTTAACAATGTTGAGGATGTGTGGCTTCCAGAGACATATTAGAGGAAATGGTGAGGCCAATCAATTTTAGAATTTGGCAAAATGATTGCTTCCTGAAATGTGAATGTTGGGAGATCATCTGTTACTTTTGAATTTAACAAAATTTCTACCTCCCCATTCGGAGATGCTGCACAGACCTGCATTGATATATGAAACGATATCAGTTCTACAAACAGATCTAGTTTGAAAGTTATGGGAAAAAGAAAAAATGAGAAGAGTAAAGAGTAGTATCATCAGCGTAAGCAAGGATACAATTAGTTATAGTGTGAAGTAAATCATTCATAAAAAGAAGGAAGAGAGTAGATGAAAGAACAGAACCCTGTGGAACACCACTATTGGTAGAGAAAAAGCGAGAGATCGATCCCTGGACAACAACTGCCATGGTTCGGTTCTCAAGGAAGCTAGAAATTAGCGAACAAATTGGAGGAGAAAAAACATAAGAGGGAAGTTTAGAAAGCAAACACTTGTGCCATACCCTGTCAAATGCTTTGGGGAAGTCGAGGGCCACGACGAAACTTTCCTCATAATCCCGAAGAGAGGATGACCAAAGATGGATGCCGTAGGAGAGCATATCACCAGTAAATCTCGTCTGGCGAAAGCAATACTGGTGATCCGACAAAAGAGAAAGGTATTCAATTTGATGGAGAAAATGAGAGTTTATGTTAGTTTTGAAAATCTTAGAGAAGGATGAAGTTAGGACAATGGGGCGATAGTTAGAGGGATTAGAATGTTCACCCTTCTTCGGATTGGGCTGAGCCGAAGCATGCTTCCAAGAAGAAGGAAAGGCTTAGATGTTGAGGTAAAGGCGAACGAGGCAAGCAGGCAGAGGAGCCAGAACTTCAGTACACACTCCCTAAGAACATGAGGTGGTATTCCGACTGGTCGATGCGCCTTACTCATATCCAAATTGCATAATACACCAGCAACCCTACGATTGGAGATTACAGGAAAGTGCATAGGTTCGGTAGGAGGAGCAGGACTAAGATGGAGATAGGGGAAAATAAGATGCCAAAGAGATTGGGTTTATCAGAAGGAGAATTGGCTATACAGTTATGAGGTCAGAAGAAAGAAGGAAAAGAGGGAGTGCAGAAGTTATTACAGTTGTTTTTGGTTGAGGACCGGAAAGATTTACTATAAGAAGAGTTAATAAGTTGAATCGCCTTTTTTTTTAATTCGGCTAGGCCCTACGAAGAATAGCCTTACAACGATTCCTAGAAGTAAATAAAGAGTATTGATTAACAGGAGAAGTAGAAAGTTTCATGACTTGATATGCCCTAGATCTCTCCCTACATGCAAAAGAACAGGAGCGATCAAATCAAGATTGCAAAGTGACTGCTTTGGTAGAAGATGGGATAAATGCACTCATAACACCCTCCATAACCCCAGCAATGCTGTCAGCACATACCGAGGCATCCCGAGTGGAAAAGCAACATTCATCCCAAGGGGAGTCGGAGAAGAAGTCTCACAAGGATTGCCAGTTTGCCCTCCGATAGTGCCAAATTTGTCGTATAGAGGGGGGTGGGGGAGATGGTCGTACCCAGTATGATTAATAGAAATAAGGTGTAATCAGAAGACACAAAGAGGGAGGAAATTGAGTATAAATAGCGTGAGGGGTTAGAGGCAAAATAAAGATCAAGAATATTAGCAAGTTGGTCGTGACGATCTCGAACACTTGTAGGGTGTTTAATATTTGTTCCAGGCCCTTAAGTAAGGAAAAAGAGAGTGTCTCAACTCCCTACCTGGATCATCCCTTGTAGAGCCAAGCCAATGTTTGTGATGTACATTGAAATCCACAAGGTAGAAGATCTCAGTGTTGAGGTGTGTGGTTGGCAACGACTTATGGCAAGAAGTGAGATAGTCAAAGAGTTCCAAATAGTTGGGAGAGTTAGGAGAACAGTATAGGAAACAAAGCAAAATAGTTACAGTTGGTAGAGAGTTTTTTTGAGACAGATGACATCATAAAGAAAAGATTCAAGATCCTTGAGTCGAGCTATACGTGTATGTGTGTTGCAGTAGGCGCATACACCTCCCTTAGAGCGGAAAGAGGTATAAAGGTTGTAAACAGAGACATAAAAAGGTTTGGGTGAAGATGCTTTAGTCAGTTAAAGTTCAGATAGTAGTAAGGGATCAAGGGAAGATCTCAGGCCGCGAATGTTAGTAAAATGAAGTGTATATATATATATATATATATATACTTCATTTTTAGTCCAATTAACACGCGGACTTTGAACATATAATCAACGACCTCACCAGCAAGGAATCGAACCCTCGACCTACTGGGTGTGACTAGGGAACGCTTACCGGCTAGGCCACAAGGACACTAAAAGCAGTGTTAATTGGACTAAAAATGAAGTATATATATGTACCTCGCGTTTCATACCAGCTGGATTCGGTAAAATGCTACTGACACCACATAAGAGGCACGGGCAGTTTCCCAATGAGGTTCACGGCGCCATCAGCTCGATGAACAGGCTTTGTGTGAAATATAACAGAGTCTAGAACTGCTTTTAGTGTGACTAGGGAACGCTTACCGGCTAGGCCACAAGGACACTAAAAGCAGTTCTAGACTCTGTTATATGGACTAAAAATGAAGTATATATATATATATATATATATATATATACTTCATTTTTAGTCCATTTAACACGCGGACTTTGAACATACAATCAACGACCTCACCAGCAAGGAATCGAACCCTCGACCTACTGGGTGTGACTAGGGAGCGCTTACCGGCTAGGCCACAAGGACACTAAAAGCAGTTCTAGACTCTGTTATATTTCACACAAAGCCTGTTCATCGAGCTGATGGCGCCGTGAACCTCATTGGGAAACTGCCCGTGCCACGTATGTGGTGTCAGTAGCATTTTACCGAATCCAGCTGGTATGAAACGCGAGGTACATATATATACTTCATTTTTAGTCCATTTAACACGCGGACTTTGAACATACAATCAACGACCTCACCAGCAAGGAATCGAACCCTCGACCTACTGGGTGTGACTAGGGAGCGCTTACCGGCTAGGCCACAAGGACACTAAAAGCAGTTCTAGACTCTGTTATATTTCACACAAAGCCTGTTCATCGAGCTGATGGCGCCGTGAACCTCATTGGGAAACTGCCGGTAAGCGCTCCCTAGTCACCCATAGTCGAGGTTCGATCCTTGCGGTGAGGTCGTTGATTATATATATATATATATATATATATATATATATATGTGTGTGTATGTTTGTGTGTGTGTGTATGTAACCGGGCGGAATTGATGGAATTTATTTCTCACTTGACTTGGGGTTTATTGAATATTATTAGATGCAAATTGCAGTGGAAGCGCCCCTTGGAGAAAAAACCCGAACCAGCACAAAACACTTAAATTTACTAATAAAAATGAATTCTCAGTGACCCGTGGAAGGATAACATCTGTGATTGGGGTAAATGAGATGCACTGTAAAATTTATACATTTCTATTCCCTCAAACACTGTCGGACACTTCTCACAGATGGAAGTACGTGGATGACTGAACTGTGGGGATTTCAGTGGACAACACCGCACCAGACTACTCATCGCTCCAAGGCACCCTGGACAGGCTACAGGCATGGACTACGGAGAACAAGGTCACCATCAACCACACCAAAAGCGTAGTCATGCACATCAATACCGCCACCACTCCAGTGCAAGCCCGAGCAGTCACAATGGGTGCCCATCCTCTCCAGCTGGTGCAGTCTGCCAAACTCCTGGGTGTAACTATAGACAACAAACTTGACTGGAAGGTCCATGTAAATAACACAGTCAAGGCAGCCTCGTACCGTCTCTACATTCTACGAAGACTTCGGTCACTTGGGACACACACGCCAGAGCTGAGGACCATCTACAACGCCTTTATTCTCCCCAAACTAACGTATGCGTCACCAGCCTGGTCGTCTTCTCTCAACTCCACCCAACAATGTCAGCTAGAGAAGACACAGAAGAGGGCCTGCAGAATCATGCTCGGTGCAGAATACTCCGGCTACATCGGCGCTCTCTCCACCCTGGAGATGCCATCCCTCAGTGACCTCCACCACCAAGCACTGGAAAGGTTTGGCCGTGGACTACTGCACCACCCTCGCCATCGCCACCTCCTGCCACCTGCAGTACCCCGCCCACCTCGAGCAGTCTGCCACTACAACAAAATTCAGCCCATAAGAGCCCGCACCGATAGATATAAGAACAGCACCATTCCATCTATTGTTAAAATAATAAACAACTCCTGATTTATGTACTGTATAGCCTTGTAAATGTATTCAATGCATATTATATCATTAGGTCTAAATCTAATGTAAGTCTGTATATTTTCAGCTACCGGCTGCAACTCTATTAATAAACCGTTTATTATTATTATTATTATTATTATTATTATTATTTTACACAATCAAATATTGGTACACCAACATATGAGCACCTCTTAACCTGAACTTAAAACACTACTCCTTGGAAGAAAAGTTTTACATGATATTGAAATTATTAGAAACTCAGAAAATGCCCCAAGAAAACAATAAATTCAAAGTATTAAGAATATATTGTATGCACACATGAACAGGCCTTAAGGGCTTTCGAACAAAATGATATCAATCACTGAGAAATAGTATAAAAAGTAAGAAATTATTAACTCCACCATGAATAGGCCTTAAGGGCACTCAATAAAATTATGGTACCAACAGATGCCGGCCTTAAGGGTTTTCAACAAAATAATATCACTCACTGAGGAAATGGTATAAAAAATAGAAATTATATAGAAATATTAACTACATTAAAGGAACTAAATCACAGTATCACTTACAACAGAAAGTAGGAACCTCATCTGAAAAACAGTTCCCTCATTCTCTGGCATCAATTAGTGACACAACATTTAAAAAACAATACTAACAAAATTATTTAAGAAATATTAACTACACACAGCAAGACAATATCATAACTGAAAAAATAGTATTAAATACACACTATATTAAGAAGTTACTGATTCTACGAATACCCGTAAACCATGCTTCTTAACCTAACACATAGATTCCACATGCACCCGTAGTTTAAGGCCCAAACAAGCCTTGCTCAACCTTGGAAAATGTTCCTCTAAGTTCCACTAGACTCCTGGTCTCAGTGTGTGACCATTCATTCACTCAGCTGGCCTCATTTTACACTCGGTACATCCATGAAACGGAAGGGAGTGAGCCCTTCAGACCTTGTTCAGTTGAGAGAAGCTTTAGCTTCTCGTAGTAAAAGGTTTTCACTAAACTGCTTGAAGATATGTGATATTGTGAGCCGAGGTAGAAGACATCTGTCGACCCCACACGATCATCAACCAAGAGCAGACGATGGTCCCACGTCTTTAGTTGTGCACCCAGACAGCTCGTTTCACTCCAGAGATCCCTTGCTAACCCTGCTAATCAGTGACAAGCCTGCACTGATCGTTCCAACTGCGACAATCGCTAATCATCAATCATCAACGGCAGTCTCAAACGGCAGTCAACAATCGCAGTCATCAGTCGCAGTCAAATGGGTTCTGATGAAAACCTTGTTATACTGCAATGTTGCAACACAGGTGACTAGACCACGTGACCATTTTGTCCTGTCTGACGCACAGACCGTTCTCTCTGTTCGAATGCTGTTGTCTGACTGAGGACCAGCCAGCTTTTTGTCTCCACAAAGCGTTAGCTTGGGCCTAGTGACATATTTTCCCGCATAACTAATAGCTTCGTTGGGACACACGTAACATATTTCGACTGAGAAACGATCTATAATAATATCGTATAGGCCTAGTTCCAGAAGCTCTCGCTACGTGTGGGAGCGCTGTCCTCCCTCAGTCGGCCTTGAAAACTCAGTATCGCCAATATGGCGCGCGTATCTCAATCACACTGAAATTTCTGAATATTACAATCGACCCTGTAAAAAAGACAGCACTGTCCTCATGTGCTGAGAAAACATGCATACGACCCCCCTAAAAGACTTGTTCTAATAACTGCATCTCACACATGCAACCTGCTAAACGCAGCATTTCTGTCTTCTCTTCTCCCCTTGTCTCTCCCGCTAACACACGACCCCCCTAAAAGACAACAGCACTGTCCTCATGTGTTGAGAAAACATGCATACGACCCCCCTAAAGACTTGTTCTAATAACTGTACCTCACACCTGCAACATGCCAAAAGCGGCATTTCCGTCTTCTCTTCTCCCCTTCTCTCTCCCGCTAACACACGACCCCCCTAAAAGACAACAGCACTGTCCTCATGTGCTGAAAGAACAACTTAGACACCACCTTCAAATTTGCATTATTCAAACTTGAAGCCAGCAACTCCATTTCTTGCCTAGTCCAAATTAAAACCAACCAGAACAAACACGCTCCCCTATTGCCTGGCCCTTAAGCTAGAGAACCAATGTCAAAAATAATACCAAATCCAAATCATGCATACTCTCATTTGGCCTGGCCCTTGAAGTAAGAGGAACCAGTGTCAAAACTAATACTCAGTCCAAAACAAACATGCTCTCCTTTGGCCTCGCCCTTGAACTAGAGAAACCAGTGTCAAAACTAATACTCAGTCCAAAACAAACATATTTTCCTTTTGCCTGGTCCTTTAACTAGAGAACCAATGTCAAAACAAAGCACAGTCCAAAACAAACATGCTCTCCTTTAGCCTGGCCCTTGAACTAAGAGGAACCAGTGTCAAAATAATACTCAGTCCAAACGAACGCTCTCACGTCTTCAACGATCGACTCAATCTACGTCTCCAAACCTCATGCCGGCAGACCAGCCCTCTGACACTGTACCAGTCCATATTAGTGAGGCCCTGGCAATTACAACCGTACACTCAATCCCGCTCATGACAGCAACTCAATCCCGCTCATGACAGCAACTCAATCCAACTCATGACAACAACCACTATTCAACGCACATTTCTGACCTATCCATCTCTCCAATCCCCTCTGCCCTACTTACAACTCATTCAACTCACCCTCGACAATCTGCGTTTTCTCATTAACATGCACACCTAAACTGTAATTTGTCGGCTTCGTCTTCGTCTTTCAGTTGGAGGCTCGATCGACCTCTCTCAACTGCTTCTCTTCATCTTGCTCAACTGGGGTGGGGGGCCCCTCGTCTTCATCTTCAGATTCATCCATCGCTGGGTCTCCCGGATGCCTTAGGGGTGGAGCAGCCTTAAAATTGCTCCGGTTTTCCACTCTCGTTTCCAGGTCTTCTTCCCCACTGGGCTCAATGCGGTATATACCCGGCCTTGGATTTAGGACCTCAACAATGTGCCATCTCGTGTCAAACCAATGGTTTTGGAGCTTACACCGACCTATTTTTGCATTGTTCCTCAACAAAACCTCTCTTAACCACTTCCCCACCTCTACTCATGGCCTACCGTCGAACTTAGACATGGTCAACCCGGCCCCGAGACTAGTTCCCTCTCTACTCTTGTGTCTCCTCATCTCCCACATGTCTCATCGTGCTGTATTTGATACTGTGTCTTTACCCTGTCTAGTGCATCCCTCAACTGAGCTAGGTGTTGTTGATATTCCTTCTCTAACTGTTGCAATTGTGCGTGATACTCCTCCCTTAACTGTTGTACATATACTCCATACTCCCTCCCCCCCCCCCCTGATTTGGTTCGCCCATGCCTGGCATTCCCCATTGTTCTTCTCCTCTAACTGTTCCAATTGTTCCTGATATTCTCCCCGGACTTTCCCCTCTAGCTCTTCAATACGTTCCACAAACTCTTCTCTCATCTGTACCAAACCAGGGCTGTCTCTCCTTTTCTCCGAGTAAACCCGCACCGTCAACAACAACAAACCCATTCCCACGGCGAGCATGAGTAGAACTGAGGTCACACACTCTACCGTTTCCTTCCACTCCATGATTACGTCCATTATCCTAACCACAAAACTATCAGTCACGAAATAAAAATAACCACGCTCTGTTACCATTTGTAACCGGACGGAATTGATGGAATTTATTTCTCACTTGACTAGGGGTTAGTTAAATATTAATTAGATGGAAATTGCAGTGGAAGCGCCCCTTGGAGAAAAAACCCGAACAAGCACAATACACTTAAATTTACTAGTTGTTGTTGTTGTTGAGATTGTCGGACCATTGTCCGACACGGGCCTTTTCCTATACGCCGCCCGTTCGGTGATTCCGGCTGGAGCTCCTGGAGCAGCCAGACCGGATTGGGATTGGAGGTTGTTCTACGTGCAGATATGGAAGGATACTGCAGGTTGCAAGTGTGAGCGGACCCCCGATCAGTGGACGCTTACCACCAACCCCCATTCTGGGACGTGGTCAGTTTCCGAGTGGCGCGCCCCCCGAACTGGGGTCCGCACTTGCTGGGAGAGGATACTTTCTAAGCTATCTGGTTGGTGGGTATCGTGTGATGACCCGGAGAAGGTGGTGAATGTGGTTTGTTTGGGCCTTTCGGGTTAGAGTGGCCGCTGGTGTTGTGTGTGCTTCTTGGGAGATTTGAGTTCTGTTTCGGAGGCTTTGTGTGACTTCGCAGTCGAGGAGATAGTGTTCAAGCGGGTTGGCTGCTGGCTCCTGACAGTAGGTGCATTCCATGACGTCATTTCCGATCATCTGCCAGGAGCACTTGTACCCTAGTAGTAGTCGATGAAGGCTGACTTGGGATTGTCTTGGTGTTTTCTTGTCCGCGAAAGGTGGTTCCCCTTTTGTAGCCGCCAGGTACCATTTGGCTGATTGGGAACCAGCGTTGAATGCGTAAAGGAAGCTCTTTTGGATGTGGAGCTTGCTAGTCTTTCTGAGGTGATTCTTGATCTGTTGCACGCTTGCTGAAACTTGAATGTTTACGCAACTAGAACGTGTGGCTGCCTTGGCTGCTTCGTCTGCCACGTCGTTTTCCCCGATCCCTACATGACTGGGAATCCAGTGTAAGACGACTGGGCGGTATTGTCTTTGGAATTCCTGTAGATGTGCGAGGATCGAGGTTATGATGTGGACGTTGTCTCTTGGTTGGCTGTGTTGCAGCGCCTGCATGGCCGATTTTGAGTCCGTGTGAATTATGATGGACTTGTTGTGTTGTGTTGCAGCGTGTTGTAGGGCCTTTGAGATTGCTACCAACTCTGTTTGTAGGGTGGAGCAATCATTAGAAAGTCTCCATCGGAGGGTCTGACCTTGGGTGTAGAAGGCCGCTCCGGATGTATGATGTTTTGGAGCCACCGAGCCGTCTGTGAAGTATGATGCTGCATCAGCCGGTGTCTCGGTGGCTATGGCTTCCAGAGTTATTTTTTGGAGGTCCTCCTTCTTGAGGTTGGCTTTGCTATCACCTAGGTCGGTAATTTTGAATGTGGCAGTGGAGGGCTCCATGGTGGAGGAACTACGTAACCATTGTCCCGTGTGTCTTGGTTGTTCTTGACGAGTGTTTCTGCTTGCATGTGTCGGATGACCTCACTTGCCTCGTGCGACCAGGTGGCCCCTCGCTCTCTGTGGTCTGTGGTCGAGGTGGAGGGAGGCACTGATTCGCGTTTTGGCAGCTGTGGGCTTATCTGATCTACAGATTTTGGCGAGGAGACCGGCTGTCACCTGCTTGACTCGTACTGCTAGGAGCAGTAGTTTAGTTTCCATTTGCAAATTGCAAATTCTGGTCCACATGGGTGCTCCGAGCATGGTCCTGAGATCATTATTTTGGATAACTTCTAGCTTAGCTATCTGGTCTTCTCTCAGTCCAATGAGTGCTCGAGCACTGTAATCTACCAGCGATCTGATGGCGGCCGTGTAGTAGGCTTTGAGCACATGAAAGTTTGCTCCTGCGGTTGTGCTGGTGAGAGACCTCATTATATTGTGTCTGCTCTTCGTCCTGTGCCTGAGATACTCGAGTTGCGACTTGAAAGTGAGTTTCTGGTCAAACCAGATTCCAAGACACTGGTGGGCGTTGGTCCAGACTACCGGCGTGTTTTGTATGGAGAGCATCTTGTCTGGTGTGTCTGTGCAGATGGCCATCGCTTTCGACTTGGCTGGATTTATCTTGAGTCCAAGTCTGTTGCACTCCTCTTCTATAAGTTGGAGTGCATGTTGCGTGTTAGCTAGTCTGGTTGCTCCTTTTACTTCAAGCTGTAAGTCGTCTGCATAGCATAGGAGCTTGGCTGTTTGTCTGAAAGGAAGTTTGACAAGATTTTCCATCAGGACATTGAACAGCATTGGACTGAGGATGCCTCCTTGTAGGCTTCCGTTATCATGGAACCTGTAGCTTGAGGTTGCTCCCTGAAAGCGTACTCTTGCTTCTCTCTGTGTGAGGTAGTTCTAGATCCACCCCAGCAACCTTCCTTTGACGCCTTTTTCAACGAGCGTCATTATAATGGCCAGTGGATTTGCTAGTTCGAAGGCCTTCCCCAGGTCGACGAAGACCACCAGAGCTGGTTTGTAGTCCACTGCGCTGAGTATCTCGGCGATGTTGTTGCCTGTGCCGGTGTTCTCGGTGTAAGCAAAAATGTGAGGGTGTGGGCTGCCTACTTTCCATTTGAGTCGGTTAAGAGCCATTCTTTCTCCCGTCTTCGCTATGCAGCTGAGAAGGGAGATGGGTCTCGGTGTGTCTGATTCTCTGGGCTTCGGAATGGGCTGTATATCTGCCTTCTTCCATTCCGGTGGAAGTTTTTGTGCTGTCCACGAAGCATTGATGACTTGTAGCAAAGCCTCGTGTCCGGATTTTCCGGCGTGGGAGAGCATGGAGTAGGTTATCCTGTAGGCCCCTGGTGCTGTGTCCTTGCTTCGTTTTAGCGACTTCAGGAGTTCTTGCTTGTTGAAAGGTCTGTCGGTGTCATCTTCACTGTTGCAGGCCTCTTCGATCATCTGGAGTCTGACCTGTCACAGACGCCGTTGTGTCTCCTCCGCCTGTCTCGGGAGGTTTTTCGTTGCTGCTCGGTCGGAGAACAGTTTTGCAAGTCTCTCGGCTTCCTCTTCTGGGTTGGGATGGGTTGGTGGTGGTGGTGTTGCCTTCCCAGATGCCCTTCGGTTCTGGGCCCACATTTTGCCAAGGGAGGTGTGCTCGTTCAGTTCGGAGCACCACTTGAGCCAGCTTACGTTTGTTATTTCTTCCTTCTCTTCCCTGGTATCCTTAACTATGACTTGCAGGAGATGTCTGTTTGTTTCCGTGGGATGTCTCCTGTAGTTCCTTCGGGCCATGTTCACTCTGTGGTTGAGTTCTTTCACCCTGGGACAGTAGTACCAGCAATCATTGTACTGTCTTGATGTGGGTTTTTTTTTGGGATAGCCTCTTCTGCCGCTTGGTGAAACGCCTCGACCAATTGTTGGTGGAGGGTTGTCTCGTCCACGGGTGCTGCGCCGGCCGGCTGTGATTTTTAGCGCCACTTAGCCAGGTGTTTCTTAAAGAGCCCCCAGTCTGCCTTTTGGATATTGTATCTCCATCTCGGCGGGGGTGAAGTGGGGAGTTTGTTCACCTTCAGCGTTGTTAGGGTGGCGAAGTGGTCGCTGGTCAGCGTGGGGTGTAGCTGCCAGGAGGCCGAAGGCTGTAGTGCACTGGAGACGAAGGATAGATCTAGCCTTCCTCCCCTAATGTGGGTGGGCTCTCCGGTGTTCAGGAGGCAGATATCGGGTGTGTCTTGAAAGGTGGTGCATAGGTGTAGACCGTCTTCATTTGTGGGGCTTACCGAGCTTAGGAAGGGATGATGTGCGTTGAAATCCCCTCCTATGAGTGTGGCGTGGTCAGCGGCTGAAGCGAATAAATGAGTCACCTCCAGTGAGCCCCTTGGGTTCTTGTAGATGTTGTGAACAGTTAATTCCCGTTCTTGGAGGGTTACTTTGACGGCCTGTGTCTCAATGTTTTCCCCACATGGAAATTGCTGCATGACCTCAGAGGAGGGTATGCTTGACTTGACCAAGATTATACTTCCTCTTGTTGACGCCTGCGTGAAATGCCGCCTGTATATCTTGTAACCGCTGAATTTGAAACAGTGGTGTTCTTGTAGAAGTGTTTCTTGTAGCAGTATAATGTCAAGCTTGTCCTTGGCTGCTGCTTTTTGCAGGAGGTGTTTCTTGTTTTTGATGCCCTGAGCATTCCATGTAAGGATGTTCAGGGAGCTGATGTTTTCCACCACTGTTTCATCGGGGACGTCTGGTGGTCCTCGATGGAAATGTTCAGGTCCGATTCCGACTGGATCAGGTTCATATCTTCTTGTTCTGTGGTTTTTGCCTTTTGGGCAGTGGTTCGGTTCAGGGGAGTTCAAACATCCAATTTCTTTCTGGGAGCTGTCGGTATCTTTGGTTCTCTGGTGGCCCTTTTCGGTGTAGAGTGTACCTCGGCTGTCACTCGTGTGGGGACCGGCGTGGCGTCCTCCACTGAGGTGACTGGAGCTGTGGCGACTTGCCCGAGGACGCTCCCCATGAGTGTTTGGAGCTGTGTGGGTTGGATCTTGTGGCCCAGTAGTCCGGCTAGGCCCTCCACGAAGGTTGTCAGTACCTTGGCTAGGTCTGATACGTGTATCATTCCTCCTGGTGCCTTGGTGTGTGCTTCTTTTGTTTTTCGTGGTTGTCGTTGTCTGCTGCTTGGGTGGCTGAGGTGTGGCCGTAGTGAGGCCAGGAAACTGGGCTGCACTTTGGGTGTTGACCGGCTGAGGAGGTTGGCTTTGTTGTTTTGGCCTTTGGGTTCCCCACACGAAGGTACTTGGTGGGGCTGGTGTGCAGGCGGTGGGGGCCGGTCTTGCTGCTGGTCGGTTTGCCTGGACCCTCTTTGTCCTCTCGGAGCATCCTGGGTTCCAGGCGTGGTGTTTGCCCCCGCAGTTGGCACACTTGAGGGAAATTTTTTCTCCATTTTTCAACTTGGTGAGGCAGGAGTGTATGTCGGTCTTCTGCGCGCAGACTGCGCAGATTTCCATATACGTGCACCTCGTCTGATGGTGCCCGTATTTCTGGCATCTGAAGCACCGCAGGGGCTCCGGGACGAAGGGCCTTACTTCGTAGATCCCCCATGTTTTGATGTCTATGGTGCTGGGGGGTGGACCGTAGTGCGTTATGAGCACTTGTTTTGTGGTGACCGTCTTGTCGGACGGGGGAGAGCATCTCTCGGCTTTTAGGATCTTCGGGTGGTTCTCCAGGGGTTCGAGGGGTAGTTCCTTTGGGTACCGGAGGACTACCGACTTCGTCAGTTTCTGGGCGGGGTCTAGCTTGGTTGATGCAACAGTGGTGGTGTTTTGCAGGTAAGTGTCGAGGGTGGTGGCGGAGTCCTTGTCTTTGGGGTGAAAAATCATCTCCCCCTTTAGGTTGGGCCGCACTGAGAACTTGGCCAGTGGATTTAGTTTTTCCATCTCTGTGATGGTGGCATATGTCGTTTTCGTGTCCGTTTTCGAGATCCGGAAGTTTGGCAGTGTCGTTGGGGGTGAGCTGGTGGTGGTGATGGGTGCCTTTTGGGCTGCTTCACGGCATTCGTTTCCCGAAAAAGCACGACGGCGTTTTTTGTTTTCAACCTTCGTCCAGTTGTCGTTCTCAGTGGCGGTAACAGTGGTGGTGGAGTTGTTGGAGGTGGTGGCAGTGTTCCTGCTTTTCAGGGCTTCATTGAAGGCGCGTAACTGGTCCGCTTTCTCTGTGCGGAGCCTGTCGTAGTTCGGGTCGTCAGGTTGGCGGTTCAGGCGGGAGTCGCGGTTAGGAGGGCGTACGCTCTCCATAACCGGCTTTTTTTTTTTTTTTTTTTTTTTTAATCCTACCTATTCCGGTTGAGTAAGTAGCAGAGGAATTTCAGCACTCCCCACTGGCAATGATGGCCGCGTGGTCGTAGAGTGGTTCCTGAGCTTCTCTCCCGGAGCCCCATTGGGGAAACCTACTTCATAGTGCATGTGACTGCTCACTTATAGACGTGAGCTAAGTGTGCCTATTGGGGAAGGATAAGGATTGCTACCCTCTTTCCAGGTGGACCCGCACGATCACGGTTTTCCTGGAAAGACTCGGCTGGGATGGGTTCTTGCTCCAATCCCCTTTCGTGTTCACAATCTCCTGAGAGGGAGATGAACAGTTACGAAGGGGAACGCAGGACGAATACACTTTTGAGGGTGCAGGTCCCTAGGCCAGAGCGAAAAAAGGAAAAATAGCAGTAGAAGGAAAAGAGCTCAAACCACGTCAGGAATATCGCGCTATAGCTGCTCTCCAGCTGGAGTGTGGGTCACTCACACCACCAGTGGGGAGGGCAAGCTAATGCTCGATAAAACGAAAACGCTCGTGAGATGTTGTCGACGATGTCAGTGGTGGATGGTCCGGTCCGAAAAGACGGCCAACAATGGCAGCAGAGAGAGGGCGGTCCTTGCAGTTCCGGGTCCAGCAGAAGGTCTTGTGACCCGTGGAAGGATAGCATCTGTGATTGGGGTAAATGAGACGCACTGTAAAATTTATACACTTCTATTCCCTCCAACATTACAGACACAATCAAATAATGGTACACCAACATATGCGCACCTCTTAACCTGAATTTAAAACACTACTCTGGGGAATAAAAGTTATACATGATATTGAAATTATTAGAAACTCAGTAAACGCCTCAAGACAACAATAAATTCAAAATATTGAGAATATGTTGTATGCACACATGAACAGGCCTTAAGGGCTTTCAACAAAATGATATCAATCACTGAGAAAATTGTATACAAAATAAGAAATTATTAACTCCACCATGAATAGGCCTTTAAGGGCACTCAATAAAATTATGGTACCAACAGATGCAGGCCTTAAGGGTTTTCAACAAAATAATATCACTCACTGAGGAAATGGTATAAAACATAGAAATTATAAAGAAATATTAACTGCATTAAAGGAACTAAATCACAGTATCACTTACAACAGAAAGGAGGAACCTCATCTGAAAAACAGTTCCCTCATTCTCTGACATCAGTTAGTGACACAACATATAAAAAACAATACTATCAAAATTATTTAAGAAATACACCTTTTCACATATCCGTTGAGACATTGTTACGTAACTATTTGACAAATTTAATAACAGAATGACAACACATATCGAATGACAATCTAAAATAACTGTTTGTTCATGCTAACGGAAGTGATTGACATAAGTTATGTAGTTGACAGACGTGAACAATAAACCGACAGTCTACATATAGTTTGAGAATGTAACAATTGGAGAATGACATACCACCGACAGTTATTTTAGGTTGTCATTCGATATGTGTTCTGTCATTCGGTTATGAAATTTGTCAAATAGTTATGTAACAATGTCTCAACGTATATGTGAAAAAGTGTATTAACCACACACAGCAGGACAATATCAGTAACTGAAAAAAACAGTATTAACTACACACAGCAAGACAATATCAGTCACTGAAAAAATATGATCACTATATTAAGAAGTTACTGATTCCACCAATACCCGTAAACATGCTTCTTAACCTAACACATAGATTTCACATGCACCCGTAGTTTTTTTGGCACAACCAACAGGCACCCATAGTTTAAGGCCCAAACAAGCCTTTCTCAACCTTAGAAAATGTACCTCTAAGTTCCACTAGACTCCTGGTATCAGTGTGTGACCATCCATTCACCCAGCTGGCCTTATTTTACACTAGGTACATCCATGAAATGGAAGGGAGTGGGCCAATCAGACCTTGTTCAGTTGAGAGAAGCTTTAGTGAACCGGCTGGTTAATTCAAAGTTAACCAGGTTGGTACACATATATTATATTGAGCTTTAGTAAGGAAACGCAATTGAAGTTTTTTCTTTTATTAAAAAGATTTATTTGTATAATTCCTGAGCGTAGATCAACCGTAAGTTCCACTATATATGAGTGTGATAAGAAGGGATGGCATCTGTGTAAATAGACGTGAATCAACATCCGTTCCATGTAATTCTGGGAGTGAGACTTTGATTTGTGACCCATGGAGGGAAAACGGAATAGACGCGCCGCCCTTCCTCGAGGAAAGACTGAGCCATCCACTGCTGCTCTCAAATAACCTCTTCCTCTAGTCAAGGATATCAAGCTACTGCCCGCTTTAGGTAGCCAGGAGCCGGCTATTTTATGCCTTTACTCAGCACATTATAACGCAGCTTCCCGTGGGCAAACCTTATCATGAGCATTGAACATGTCGCCTCATAGCCAGTGGAAAGTTACAGGGGATGAATCAGTATATAAATCAAATGTAAATAACCCATTAACATAATTCTTATGTTTATGAAACATGGGCCATTACATTACTTTCTCGTAGTAAAAGGTTTTCACTCACTGCTTGAAGATATGTGATATTGTGAGCCGAGGTAGAAGAGATCTGGCGACCCCAGACGATGGTCCAGTTCGTTAGTTGTGCACCCAGACAGCTGGTTTCACTCCAGAGATCCCTTGCTTACCCGGCTAACCAGTGACAAGCCTGCACTGATCGTTCTAACTGCAACAATCGCTAATCATCAATCATCAAAGGCTGTCTCAAACGGCAGTCAACAATCCCAGTCATCAATTGCAGTCAAGTAGGTTCTGACGAAAACCTTGTTATACTGCAATGTCGCAACATAGGTGACTAGACCACATGATCGTTTTGTTCTGTCTGACGCACAGACCGTAACCTCTGTTCGAATGCTGTCGTCTGACTGAGGACCAGCCAGCCAGCTTTGTGTCTCCCCAAGGCGTCAGCTTGGGCCTGGTGACATATTTTCCCGCATAACAAATAGCTTCGTTGGGACACACGTAACATATTTCGACTGAGAAACGATCTATAATAATTTTAAACTTAATAAATGTCACTTAATTTCATGATTCGCGTCAATATTAATTCGGTAAATTACATTTAATATCGTATAGCCCTAGTACCATAAGCTCTCACTACGTGCCAGAGCCCTGTACTCCCTCAGTCGACCTTGAAACTCAGTATCGCCAATATGGCGCGCGTATCTAAATCACACTGAAATTTCTGAATATTATATATATATATATATATATATATATATATATATATATATATATATATATATATGTTCAGGGGTGAGTACAGTCAGTACAGTCAGTCTATACTCACCCCTGAAGATGTGAATTACACGAAAGCGCTTGGGAACTTCGTGTTTTCTTCTTTCCTTGTGGTTATCAGCAAATGCCTAGATCAAGCGCACCTACAGTGATTTACTTGCATATATATATTATATATATATATATATATATATATATATATATATATATATATGCTGATAACCACCAGGAAAGAAGAAAACACGAAGTTCCCAAGCGCTTTCGTGTAATTCACGAACGCCACCCTCCAGGAGGCTCCACATTGTCTCACTGTAATGCATTAAGGTTGACCACATTTTTGGTTTTGCCATTACATAAGAACCTTAGAATGGAGGAAATTGCCCATACTGGGCAGTCCCATTTACACCCAACCCCTATAGCTCATATGTTTGAAGCTATCCAGCGTGTTCGAGTTAATGATGATATTTGGTAACTTATTCCATTCATCGACTACTCTGTTTCCAAAGCAGTGTTTACCTATTTCCCCCCAAAATTTATTTAATTTAAAACCATTGTTACGAGTTCGCTCCTGGTTGGATAGTTTGAGTAGCCTTTATAATGTCCCCTTTGCTTAGCCCTGACTTCCATTTATACACCTCTATCATGTCGCCCCTTGCTCTACGTCTCTCGAGGGAGTGAAAATTAAGAAGCTTTATCCTGTCTCTGTACTCAAGGTTCCTCATGCCCGGTATTAGTCTTGTCATTCTCCTCTGGATTCTTTCCAAGGATTCTATATCCATTCTGTAATACGGTGACCAGAACTGAACTGCGTAAATCCGGTGAGGTCTCACAAGCGCAAGATATAGTCTTAAGATGACCTCGCTAGTCTTGTAACTAACACTCCTTTGTATGAACCCATGTACTTTATTAGCCTTTTTGCAAGTAAAACACATTGTTTACTTGGCTTAAGGTTCCTACTTATCATTACTCCTAAATCTCTCAAGCAGTCGGATTTCTCAATGGCATCGTTGTTCACCTGGTAACTGGTTTCCCTGTTTACATCTTCTATACTAAGTACTTTACATTTGTCCACATTGAATTTCATTTGCCATTTTTCAAACCATCCAAAAATTTTTTTTAGATCTTCCTATAGTTTTGTGGAGTCCTCATCAGCATTAATTACATGTCCAATTTTAGAGTCATCAGCAAAGTTACTTATGTTGCCGTCTATGCAGATATCTATGTCGTTTATGTATATAATAAATAATAATGGTCCAAGTACTGAGACTTGGGGAACTCCACTAGTGACGTTGCTCCAATGGGATTTAGTGCCGGTAATGCTCACTCCCTGTTTCCTGTCCTGTAACCAAGCCCTAATCCATTTTAGAATATTACCTTTAATGCCATGTGCTTCTACCTTTCTTATGAGTCTTTCGTGGGGGACTCTGTCGAAGGCTTTGCTAAAGTCGTGATATACCACATCATAATTGTGCCCCTCGTCCACCTATTCGAAAACTGATGAAAAGAATGTTAATAGATTAGTTAGACATGAACGCCCATTTGTGAAGCCATGTTGGGAATCATTGATCAATTTGTACTTCTCCAAGTGGTTTCGAAAAGAGTTTGAAATGATTGATTCTAGTAATTTGCCTACAATTGATGTTATACTGATTGGACGGTAGTTAGAGGATAGTGATATATCACCCTTCTTGGTCCTGAGTATTACAATCGCTATCCTCCAGGATTCTGGTACTACAACTGTTTTTAATAACATGCTAAACAACTTTGCTAAGGGCATATTAAGCTCTTCCTTACATTCCTGTAATACTTAGGCAAATATCTCATTGGGACCAGGTGACTTATTTGGCTTTAGTTTGTCTATTTGCTTGCTAACATCGTTACTAGTCACTACTATGTCGCTTAATTTGTTTTCTTCACTATCTCTGAATAGAGTCGATGCCTTGGGTATCATGTTTAAATTTTCGGTGGTGAAAACTGTTGAAAAATATTTATTCAGATTATTGCTCATTTCTCAGTCGTTATCAGTTAGCTCGCCGGAATCTGACTGTATTGGTCCAATTTTTTCTCATGTTTTAATTTGATACATTGATAGAATCCCTTGGGGTTTGTCTTCGCCTCCCTTGCTATCCTCAGCTCACTATTCCTCTTTGCTTTCCTTATCTGGTCTAAACCCTACCGGCCAATACCTTATAATAATCCCGGAAGTAAATTTCGCCACGATTTATTCTCCTACCTGTAGCCTTCCTTTGACCAATAATGTTCTTTAAATAATTATTTATCCATTTAGGGTGATTGTTGTTTGATCTGAGTTTTTTGTATGGTATGTTCTGCCTTAGTGCATCAAGTAACTCGTTATTTAAATTGTCGTGGAACTCGGCGACCTCAGATCTGGTTATCAGGTCGGTTTCAACTGTCAGGTCCAAGTACTTCACCCCCAAGCCTGATACCCCTTCTCTCAACTAGCTCTTCAAACTATCAGAGTTTCCCATTCTGTAATCTGGGACTTTTGTGGGATTTTCATTACGGCTGCCCTGAAAATCTAAATGGAGTCTAATTTCTTTGTGATCGCTATTTGCAAGATCGTTCTCTACCTCGACATTACTAATGGGGTTTTCTCTGTTCGACAGAACTGAATCGAGTATATCATTACCCCGGGTGGGTTCGGTTATATGTTGATTTAGGAAACAGTCCTCTGATCGTTTAAAGAAAATCATCTGATTCTGAGTTACCGGTAAGGTCAATCCAATCTATTTGGCCAAGGTTAAAGTCGCCTTCTATAGAGACTTTGTTGTGTATAGAAGCCCTATGCATTTCATCCCAGCTATGTCGCTCATTAACTCTATCAAGATTGGGAGGTTTACATATTACTCCTGCGATAATTTTTCCCTACCGTCGTTTAATTATATCCAAATTGTTTCTGTATTCCGCTCAGTTTTTATTTCCTTATTTACTTCAAACTTTAGATTATCCCTGACATAGATTGCTACTCCCCCTCCTTTCCTAATCTGCTTATTGGTATGGAATAATTTGTAACCTGCAATTTGGTATTCAACAGGTAACTCACGTGAGTCTAGGTTGATCCATGTTTCAGTGAATGCTATTATATCGATTTTTTCGGTACATACCAAGGCCCTAATATCATCCATTTTGTTTCTCATACTTCTACTTCGCGTAGTAGACATTTAAGTTAGTCGTGTTCTGAGTCCTCCCTTTGCCGCGTTTAGGTTTTAACTCGCTCTCTAATTTAGTTTTGTCATCATTCCTAACACTATATCCCTGTAACCTTTCACTTTGTTTACCCGCTCCCACTGCAGTCTCCTCCACCCCCGTGCTCACATGTTCCCCTAGCAGTATAAAGACCTCGACATCTTTTGTACTGCCCTTTCGAGAGTCTCAGCCAGGGTAGCCACTCCATCCCTAGACAGATGCACCCCATCCCTAGCATTAAGGTCCGTTCTGCCGTAGAAGTTGTCCCAGTTGTCAATGAATGGGACTGATATTGACTTGCAATATCTGTCAAGACGGCCGTTGACACCAACTGCCCTTGACAACCATTCATTGCCAACTCTCCTTCTAGGCAGGACACCACACATGATAGGGATCCCTCCCTTAGACCTAACACGTTCTATAGCTGTCTTGAACTTATCAAGAAGCTCCTTACTCCTACACCGGCCAATATCATTGCCTCCTGCACTGAGGCAGATGATGGGTTTGTTCCCATTACCAGACATGATATTGTCCATCCTGTCAACTATATCCCCCACCCCAACTCCTGGCAAACACACCCTCATCCTATTTTTATCTTTCCCGCAAAAGGCTCTGTCCATGTACCGTACCTGGGAGTCGCCAACAATTAAGATTTTCTTCCCTTTCTTGTCAGCCTTGTCCCTGACTGTACTAACGTCCACTTATTCATCTATCAAGGGACTGAAAGAGTTCGTACACAGCAGCAGGTTTGTACAGATTTTTGCCAGTTCCCACTCTGGAGCATCCAACATAGAACTGTCCATGAGAGAAGCAAGGAAACACCAAGTTTAGGCCAACCATCTTTAGGGACTGTTCCTGGCTTTTATAGATGGTCATGGCAAGGCTCACTTTAACCGAGAACTGAAGACGCTTGATCTCAAATGGCAGGTCAGTGGTGATGAGAGGTATCCTTGATATATAACCGTCCTCTCCTTTAACTTTTCCTGTCAGTATTGTAGCTTCCAGTACATGTGGCATCATGTTCTTCACCACCAGTCTTGTGCCATTGCAGAGGATTGGTGGTTCAAGATTTCTTAAGAGCATTATAGGAGTTACAATCTTGAGAGTGAGATGGTGAGGAGGCATTCCAGCTGGCTCCAAGGAATTAAGGAATTCTTCAGGGTACTGGACTGCTTGGTCCTGGTCGATTACTGTATCAACAGATTTGAATGAGGTCTCACTGCCTGGAAGCTGTCTGAGTATAGTCATGTTGATTTCAGCCACTGTTTCATTCTTTGGTGCCACAATTGCACGTTCACGCAGCCACTTGTGATCCTTGTAGTGGTGGATAATGTTTGGGTAGACCATGTTAGTGAGCTCAGTTGAGGACTTTACAACATTTCTATATCCTTGAGGAATGATTTATTTGTCCTTCTGAATAAACAGGGAAAGTTCCATTCCCAATCTGTAGTAGAAGGTTTGGAAACCGTCCAGCATCCTGATCTCCTTGTAGATGTACTCTCATGTTTGTGGATACGGTGAGTGTCTGAATACTTCTCCAAAGGTATGATGCCTTGAGGCACGCATTCAGTTCATCAGCTGGAGTGCTTCGAGGAATGACAGGTAGGGTCTGGCGAAAGTCTCCAGCAATGACCATTGTAATGCCACCCATGTGGTAGTCATTTTCTCGTATGTCTTGCAAGGTTCTGTCCAATGCTTCAAACGCTAACTTGTGAGACATAGTGCATTCATCCCAGACTATGAGGCTGCATTTTTCTAAGAGTTTTGCCTTTGTCGATCATTTTTTGATGTTGCACACTGGATTCTCATTGTGAGCGAGGTTTAGAGGCAGTTTAAAAGTTGAGTGTGCAGTACGTCCTCCTTCTAATAGTGTTGCAGCAATGAGGTACTTTGGCCAACAGAAGGTTGATCAGGAATGTTTTTCGTGTCCCTCCAGGTGCATCGAGAAAGATCATACCTCCCTGCTCCGCTTCTATCACTTGCAGAAACGCCGCCCTCCGGGCGGTTCATTCCCGAGGCCACGGTAGGACGCCACCCTCCAGGAGGCACCACATTGTCTCACTGTTCAGTCCACCATGTTTTTCTCTACAACGGTACAACAAAGTATATTTGTTAGCATTAAACTGTTATTATATTATTGTCTAATCATCACTACATATAACACTACCCATCATCACTACAGATAACACCACCCATCATCACTACATATAACACCATCCATCATCACTACATATAACACCACCCATCATCACTACATATAACACCATCCATCATCACTACATATAACACCACCCATCATCACTACATATAACAACATCCATCATCACTACATATAACATCATCCATCATCACTACATATAACACCATCCATCATCACTACATATAACACCATCCATCATCACTACATATAACACTACCCATCATCACTACAAATACCATCATCCATCATCACTACATATAACACAATCCATCATCACTACATAATATAACACCATCCATCATCACTACATATAACACCATCCATCATCACTACATATAACACCATCCATCATCACTACATATAACACCACCCATCATCACTACATATAGCAACATCCATCATCACTACATATAACATCATCCATCATCACTACATATAACACCATCCATCATCACTACATATAACACCATCCATCATCACTACATGTAACACCATCCATCATCACTACATATAACACCATCCATCATCACTACATATAACACTACCCATCATCACTACATATAACACCATCCATCATCACTACATATAACACCACCCATCATCACTACATATAGCAACATCCATCATCACTACATATAACATCATCCATCATCACTACATATAACACCACCCATCATCACTACATATAGCAACATCCATCATCACTACATATAACATCATCCATCATCACTACATATAACACCATCCATTATCACTACATATAATACCATCCATCATCTCTACAGATCGGTAAAGTAGTTTCCGAGAATCTCGTGCGGACACACACACAAACAAACAAACACACAGACATACTTCTTTGTTTTATATATATAGATTAGTTTGCTTGCATGAAAACAACCATTCCCCCAAAAGTTCAGGGGAATACATTAGAATGGAATTAAGTTAAACAAAACAGGAGTATACGAATATTTATTTTTATTATAAGAAGCGTCAGACAAACATAAGCACAACAATTTATTAACACATGAAGTAAGCATTCAAATATTTCAGTGAAAGAAAGTAATACAGAAAGACAGAGAGAGGAAAGGTAGACCTCGCTCAGTTGTGTTCTGACCTCGTTAGGGGAAAGGTCACGGCAGACTTAGATCCCGGGGATAAATTGTCGGTAATGGCTAGTGCTACTTGTGAACAGGGCTATGCCCTTCTGAGGACCAGGCTACTGGCCGAGTTAGTGAAAGTCAAAGAAGGAACTTGAAATTAAAGGAACTGATAGAGAAGATGAAGAAAGAAGACACGAGACAAGGAAAACCCGAGTCTGACGAAAACTCAGGGGAATGGAAAGTTGTGAGGGGAGGAACAACCAAAATGGTAGTGAGAAAAGACGCCAAGGAAACGACAACAGCTATGTGTAAACACTATTTTAGCCCTTTGATAGACGAATTGGACATAGTCAGGGACAGGGCTGGGATGGAAGGTACGATAACCTTAATTGTTGGCGATTCCCAGGTACGGTACCTGGATAGAGCTTTTTGTGGTAAAAATAAAAATATGATGAGGGTTTGTTTGCCAGGAGCTGGGGTGGGGAATATTGTTCACAGGATGGACACTATCGTGTCTGGTAATGGAAACAAACCCATTATCTGCCTCAGTGCAGAAGTGAGGAGCTCCTTGGTAAATCCTGACTAGAAGGAGAGTTGGCAATGAATGATTGTCAAGGGCAGTTGGTGTCAACGGCAGTCTAGACAGATATTGTAAGACAATATCATTCCCATTCAATGACAACTGGGACAACTTTTACCGCAGAAGAGACCTTTATGCTAAGGATGGGGTGGCAACCCTGTCTAGCTCTCTTGAGAGGGCAGTTCAAAAGATGTCGAAGTCTTTAAACTGCTAGGGGAACATATGGGCACGGAGGTGGTGGAGACTGTAGTCGGAGCGGGAAAACAAAGTGAAAGGTTGTAGGGAAACAGCGCTAGGAATGATGACAAAACTAAATTAGACAGGGAGTTAAACCCTAAACAGTATGAGTATGAGAAACAAAATGGATGAAATCAGGGCGTTGGTATATACCGAAAAAAATCGATATAATAGCATTCACCGAAACATGGATAAACTTTGTTTCACAAGAGTCACCTGCTGAATACCAAATTACAGGCTACAAATTATTCCATACCGATAGGCAGATTAGGAAAGAAGGGCAGAGTAGCAATCTATGTCAGGGATAATCTGAAGTGTGAAATAAATAAAGAAATAAAAACTGAACTGAACACAGAAACAATTTGGATAGAAGTAAACGATGGTAGGGAAAAATTATGGCAGGAGTAAGATATAGATCTCCTTTTCATGTTAGAGTTAATGAGCGACTTATTTTGGATGACATGCGCAGGGCTTTCAGGTATAGCAATGTCTATATAGTAGGCAGCATTAACCTTAGCCAAATAGATTGGATCGACCTCACAGGTAAATCAGAATCAGATGATTTTTTTTAAACAGTTTAGGACTGTTTCCTAAGTCAACGTATAACCAAACCCACCCGGGGTAATAATATACCCGATTTAGTTCTGTCAAACAGAGAAAACCTCATTAGTAATGTCGAGGTAGGGAACGAACTTGCCAACAGGGATCACAAAGAAATAAGATTTCAATTAAAATTTAATGGCAGGCGCAAGGAAAGTACCATTAAAATCCCAGATTTCTGAAGGGCAAACGTTGATGGGTTGAAAAGGAAGCTGAAAGAAGGAGTATCACAATGGAGGATGGATTGCATGGCTTCGCTTGAGCTTTTCTCACACATTGTATCCACATAGGGCGACCTAACTTTAACTGGAGACCTGACTACGATAACTTCACAAAATATGACGGTTGAGGATGACCTGATCACAAGATCTGAGGTTGACGAGTCCCACAACAATTTAATAATGCACAAAGGCAGAGCATACCATACAGAAAACTCAGATCAGACAACAATGACCTTAAATAGATAAATAATGATTTAAAAAATAATATTGGACAAAGGAAGACTATAGGTAGAAGAATAAATCGTAGTGAAGTTTACCCTTCGAGATTATTAAAAGGTATTGGGCAGTAAGGTTAAGACCGAGATAAGAAAAGAAAAGAGAAATAATGAAATGAAGGTAGCAATGGAGGCGAAGTCAAATCCCATGGGATTCTTTCATATGTATCAAATTAAAACACGAGAAACGATTGGACCAATACAGTCAGATACCGGCGAGCTAACTGAACAAATATTTTTCAATAGTTTTCACCACCGAAACTTTAAACATGACACCCGAGGCACCGACTATATACAGAGATAGCGAAGAAATAGATTAAGCGAGATAATAGTGACTAGTAAAGACGTTAGTAAGCAAAGAGACAAGCCTAATATGTCGCCAGGCCCCGATGAGATATTTGCCAGAGATTTAAAGGAATCAAAGGAAGAGCTTAGTATGCCCTTAGCAAGTTTGTTTAACCCTTAAAAACGGGTGTAATACCAGAATTCTAGAAGATAGCGAATGTAATACCGATTTACAAGATGGGAGATAAAACACGATCCTCTAACTACCATCCAATCACCTTAACATCAATTGTAGGGAAATTACTGGAAGCAATAATTTCAAACTCTATTCGAAACCACCTGGAGAAGCACAAGTTGATCAATGATTACCAACATGGCTTCACAAGCGGGCGTTCATGTCTAACTAGTGTATTAACATTCTTTTCAGCTGTTTACGAATCAGTGGACGAGGGGCAAGACTATGATGTGGTATATCTTGACCTTAGTAAAGTCTTCGACAGAGTCCCACACGAAAGACTAATAAGAAAAGTGGAGGCTCATGGCATTGGAGGAGATATTCTAAAAAGGATTTGTGCGTGGTTACAGGACAGGAAACAGCGAGTGAACATTAACGGCACTAAACCCGATTGGAGTAACGTCACTAGTGGAGTACCCCAAGGCTCAGTAATTGGACCATTATTATTTATTAAAAACATAAACGACATAGATATCGGCGTAGACAGACGTAACTTTGCTGATGACACTAAAATAGGGCATATTATTAAATCTGACAAGGACTCCGCAAAACTACAGGAAGATCTAAACAAATTTTTTCAAATAGTCTGAAAAATGACAGATGCAATTTAATGTGAACAAATGTAAAATACTTAGTCAAGGAGAGGTAAACAGAGACACCAGATATCAGTTGAACAACGATGTTATACGGAAATCCGAATGTAAGAAAGTCTTAGGAGTAATGATAAGTAGGAATCTTAAGCCAAGTAAACAATGAGTATTTGCTCGAAACAAGGCTAATAAAGTGCTTAGGTTCATGCAAAGTAGTGTTAGTTACAAGACTAGAGAGGTCATCCTAAAACTATATCGTGAGCTTGTGAGACCTCACTTGGATTACACAGTTCAATTCTGGTCACCTTATTACAGAATGGATATAGAATCCCTAGAAAGAAATCATTGGAGAATGACAAGACTAATCCCGGGCATTAGGAACCTTGAGTACAGAGACAGGTTAAAGTATAAAAATTTGCACTCCCTCGAGAGTTCCCTTTAACTTGGCTTATATATATATATATATATAAGTTGAGTTGTTAAGTTACAAATCCAAAATTGTCTTTTCTCCATTTATTGGTAAAACTATATTGGTCCCAGTCTATTAGTAGATGCTCCGTAATTAACACTGTAAGTTGTGAGTGTTAGTTAAGGAAGGGAGCTCAGCTTGACTGAGTCAGGTCACCCGTCCGATTCTCGTGAGCTTCAAGTGAGGACTGGTGCCTGTGAAGGGAGGTGACTCTGAAGGAGAGGCCAGGCTAACCCTACATTTTCAAGGTCGGCCTACTGATAGAGGAATTTCCCCTCACGTGAGCAGCACATGGCAACTCACAGCATATGGAAAATTACAGTGGGGTGATTGGATTATATAAACTAAATATATTAACCCAAATTTATATAATTGTTATTGCCGTGAGACAGGGGTGACTACAGACTAAAGAGAAGTACAAAACAAGGTGTATATATACAGAGGAGGATGCGACCAGGTCCACAATGGTCAGGTATTAGGTAATGACCCTACTAATCTTTAAATAGCACGGCAACGGTCGGTAGTCAGGTCAGAGGGTAAGGTGACCCAACCTTCTCACCTGGTTACAAATCTTCTTAATTACAAAATTGTCCAGTTTGTACAATTTGTACAGTTTGTGGTTATCAGCATATATATATATATATATATATATATATATATATATATATATATATATATATATATATATATATATATATGCAAGTAAATCACTGTAGGTGCGCGTGATCTAGGTATATGCTGATAACCACAAGGAAAGAAGAAAACACGAAGTTCCCAAGCGCTTTCGTGTAATTCACATCTTCAGGGGTGAGTACAGACTAGTCTGTACTCACCCCTGAAGATGTGAATTACACGAAAGCGCTTGGGAACTTCGTGTTTTCTTCTTTCCTGGTGGTTATCAGCATATATATATATATATATATATATATATTATATATATATATATATATATATATATATATATATATATTATATATATATATATATATATATATATATATATATATATATATATATATATATATATATATATATATATATATATATATGTATATGTTTTCTTCTTTCCTTGTGGTTATCAGCATATACCTGGATCACGCGCAACTACAGTGATTTACTTTTTTTTTTTTTATGGGGATTAGCCCACCCAGGCACAGGTCACTGACCCACATCGGGGCCTAGGGGGCGAAAATGTAATAATAATAATAATAATAAAGAACCTTAAAGAAATAGAAATTGAAAAAAAAATTATTAGAAACAATATACAGTATATATGTTGTGTTATCAATAGTAAGAGAAACAACTGAGACCCTGCAATTGTGTGTAAATGAGGCAAAAGGTCAGATCAGCATCCTGGGACTTGGTCACAATTTTCGTGATGCCATATGACAGCAGGGTCTACCATAGACAACATTGTGTAGATGCGCATGAAACACAGTTTTCCTGGCAAATCGGTTTATATTTACATTGTTTCAGCGTTGTGCGAACGTTAGTTTGTATGATCGCCAATTCGTATATTCCGTCTGCATCAGAATATACGCGCGCACATAGGCTGGGCATATGTGTAAATGTATACATGACTACTTACACCGTGATAATACCCTAAAATCATCCACTTCTAACAAAGAGTAGTCTTCATCTATTAGTAAAAGATCGGTTGGTATATCCAGAGTAAACAGTATGTCATCAGAGTATAATGGGAAAGGTTCTACCTACCATGCATTAATTTGCTTTGCATTAGCATAGTTACGTGGATGAGGAAAGCATAGTGCGTGAGAGTTGACTCTAACAGAAGGATATACTATTCTTCCTCTTCGTCTGCGAAAATTGGAGTGAACAGATAACTCGTCTTGGCTATTTGTAAGGCTTCAAGAAGATTTTTTACATTCACATGCTGTGCATCCACACGTCCTAACCCTGCATCAACCGTACTTGCAATTAGTTTGTTTTTGTTAATAGATACAGCTTGAGTTGAAGTTTTTGTAGCATGCAAAATGCTTGGAAAAATAAATAATTCATTCTAGTGTAGGCACTGAATTCATGAAATTATAAAAAAGTAGATAAATGATTAGACTCAGAAATCTTTTAGTATTAATATCATTGTAGAAATGTTAGGAACATTATTATATACGTTTCGCAGAACGTAGTTTTAAACAATAATCATCAGATGCTCTGGGTGTATTTGACGTGCTTTCTGTTTAACAGTTGTGTCTGGGACAACGATGTCTGGGATATCATTATCATTCCTGGGGAATGAATCTGAATGAACCTTTTTTAAGTATGTTTGCATGTACAACATCTACAGTTTGTGAGTTTGGCTTCAAAATTTTAAATTTGTTGCACGCTTCCTTAGCAATAATGTGGAATAGTCCGTCAAACTTGGGTGAAAGCTTGGACTTTCGTTCAGGTTCTCGCACCATAACAGCATCGCCTATTTCTAGCCTGACAGACTTATCTTGTGTATGTTGCTTGTATTTCATTTCAGTGCGTAACGCTGCTAAATGATTACGCATTTGGCCATGAATATCCGTGAATACGTTGATTTGCCTAGTAGCGAAATCGTCCACATTGTAGACTGGGCATGACTTGTCTGTAAGTACGTCATCCAGTAGACGTTTGTTTATGCCGTAAACACTATAATAGGGTGATTTGTCTGTAGAGCTTTCAACAAGGTCATTAGCCTGTGGATGATAGGCTGCGATAAAACTTTGTTGGATGTCGTATTGCTGACATATTTGCGCTAAAAGTTGGTTTTTGAACTCTAATCCGTTGTCGGAGAGAATAACCTTGGGCGTAGTAAAAGGACATATGAGGTGAATAACTAAAGCATAAGCCAGATTCGGCTGTTTTATCCTTTAGTGGGACTAAAATCACAAATCTAGAAAAATGATCCACACACACTAGGACGTACGAGGATCCTTGATGACTCCTCGGAAGCTGTAACAAGTCGATCGCGACTGTGTCAAACGGACGTTATGGTGTAGGATATTGTAGAATTGGACCCTGTGCCCTTGTTGTAACCTTAGTCTGAGCACATGACAAACACTTAGCAATATGCAATTCTATGTCTTTCTTCATCGTATTCCAAAAATACTTCTTTCTGACCTCCGCCAGACATTTGTCACGTCCAGGGTGACCTGCTTGGGGAGCTTCGTGATACAACGTCAGTATCGTTTCACGAAGTGTATCAGGTACGACAATTTGTGTAACAATACCCTCAGTTGTCTGCGTGGAGCGAAGGAGTATGTCTCGTCGTAGTTCAAATTGATTGAACTGAAGAGGAAATTTTGGAAGATTAGCCTCCTCTCCCGACTCTAAGAGCTAAAATGACTGTAGATCACAATGGATCGAGTCGTTGTTCATCCCCTAATTGCGAGTGGACAAAGCGTCTGCGACCACAAGTTCAAGTTCAAGTTGTTTGGGATTTCTGGCCTCTTCGCCGTTAGGCTATTTCGGCCGAAGCTGATTGGTTGGTCTTCTTTTTTCTCTTTGTTCTTCTTTTAGTTTTTACTTTCCATTCTTCTTCTTGTTCTTCGTCTTCGGGTTTTTTTGGTTTATTCTTGTCTTGGTTGTTCATTTCTTCTTCTTGTTCTTCGTCTTCTTCTTCTTTCTGGTCTTCTACGTTATCAGTTCTTTTCTTGTTCGTTTTTGTCTTGTTTGTTCTTTTCTTGTTTGTTTTGGTCTTGCTTGTTTTTTTTCTAGATTCTTGACTGCAAGGAGAGCCTCCTTGTAAGTCAATTTTTCCTTAGCCCGCAGCCTGGCCACCCTGCACTCCTCCCTCCACTTGGGACAATGCCGATCGGAGGAGGAGGAGGGCCACCACAAGCCGCGCACTTCTTAACGGCCGCCTGGCAGTCAGCGTCGGCAGACTCTCTCTAACCCTCTCACCATGAACGGTTACGAGTTCGATAGCGTGGCGCGGATTCGTCCAGACACGCATACCTGCCCCAAGAAGCTAAATCTCCTAGTTCTCCAGAAGTTCTTTAGAGCTAAGGGGATCGTAGGGGTCACCAAGGTGGAGCGTCTAAAGCTCCATGGAGACATCAGGATCACCTTCGCCGAAAAGGGCATGCCCGCCCAGCTCGCGGAGATTCCTGACATTAACGGCATCCCATTCAAAATGATTGCTTACATGTGGGACAACTTGAAGCTGGGAGTAATCTCCCACGCCGAAATTGCCCACATGGACCAAGACGAACTAAGCGAGCTCCTCCAGGGGCAACTCCAAGTTGTAAAGATGCTGTCCGACACCACTGCCCTTGTCGGACACCACACCACCTTACCCGAAGAGGCTCAACTGGCGTGGGTAACTGTGCCAGTGAAGCCCTACTGCAGACCGAATCGGTGTTACAAGTGCCAGCACTATGGACACACTGTAAATAAGTGTGAGGCGCAGGAGGACACCTGCTCCAAGTGTGGCAGCCCTGGACACCGCTACACGGTCTGCCCCAACGAAGAAAAGAAATGCGCTGCTTGTGGTGGCCCACACTCCTCCGCCGACCGGAACTGCCCCAGATGGAAGGAGGAGTGCAGGGTAGCCAAAGTCCGCCTCGAGAAAAAAATGAGCTACAAAGAGGCCCTCCTTGCTGTACGCTCTCAAGAAAAGAAAAAACCAGCACAAAAGAAAAACCAAAAAAAGAAAAACCAAGAAAAGAAAACTGTCGAGAAGACGCCCACCGCACAAAACCAAGATCACCACGTGGCCCGTGAAGCTGAAGCCCACGTGGTCAACCTCACCGCCTCTGACTTCTTCCACACCTATGAGAGCCCATCTCTCGTGGAAGATGAACAACAAGACCCAAACACAAACGAATGGACATTCCAAGAAAGCAAGAAGAGGAGAAGAGTGAGAAGAAAATCGACCCCAAGCTAAGAAGACCAAGACATCTCCTCCACACAAGAAACCAAAACACATTCAAGCCGCCCAAGCACTGAACATCCATTGCCCAACCCAACCGCGCTGCACCTGACGCTTGACCAATCGCCGGCCTGGCCTTGTCTTGTCGCCTCCCAGCTGCCCCCACCCCTGAACCCCTCACGCAAGCGGTGTCTAGCCACTGCATCTGTTCTCTCCTTCTAAAATTCACTTCCATCCTCTCTTTATTCTTCCTCTGAACCTCCTTCCCCCCTGTCACTAGCATTTTTCTGTTCTTCTGTTCTGTTCAGCGTCGGTGTGGCCGGGTGCCCCGCAGCTTGAGCACACCTCGCGAGCACGACACTTCTTCGCCAGATGGCCATACTTCTGGCACTTGTAACAACGAGTGGGTCTTTGCTCGTATGGTTTTACTGGGATTTTCTCCCAACCCAGTAAAACGGAACTAGGAAGTTCCCTAGGAAGACCAACAAGGGCAGTTGTGCTGGTCAGCTTCCTAAGGATTGTGAGCTGATCTCCGATCAGCTCAGCAAGCTCTTCTTTGTTGAGATGTTCAATTTCTTTGTGGGAAATGACTCCCAACACGAGGTTATCCTGAGGGCAGGCTTGAGGTAAGATGCTGATTCTATTGAGGGTTCTAACGTTTTCTAATTGCCGAGCCTGTCCCCACTCGGCGAAGGTGACGATAAGGGTACCGCCGCTACTCCGGACGACACCTGTCACCCCCGTGATACCGAAGAGGTCAAAAAATTTTCTCATAACAAGGAGATTGAGTTCCTTGCGCGAAGGGTTTCTGACCGGAATCAGTCTAACGACCTTCGCCTGGTCAAAAGTGAACATGGTCACGCGGTACCTCGGGGGGAAGGAGCGGGGAGCCGGGAGAACCTACCTCGCCGAGGTTCAGGTCTCAAGTGCGACCACAAGTTCAAGTTGTTTGGAATTACTGGCCTCTTCGCCGTTAGGCTATTTCGGCCGAAGCTGATTGGTTGCACTTCCTTTTTTTGTTGGTTCTTCTTTTAGTTTTTACTTTCCATTCTTCTTGTTCTTCGTCTTCGGGTTTTTTTGGTTTATTCTTGTCTTGATTGTTCATTTCTTCTTCTTGTTCTTCGTCTTCTTCTTCTTTCTGGTCTTCTACGTTATCAGGTTCTTGATTGTTCTTTTCTTGTTCGTTTTTGTCTTGTTTGTTCTTTTCTTGTTTGTTTTGGTCTTGCTTGTTTTTTTCTAGATTCTTGACTGCAAGGAGAGCCTCCTTGTAAGTCAATTTTTCCTTAGCCCGCAGCCTGGCCACCCTGCACTCCTCCCTCCACTTGGGACAATGCCGATCGGAGGAGGAGTGAGGGCCACCACAAGCCGCGCACTTCTTCGCGGCCGCCTGGCAGTCAGCGTCAATGTGGCCGGGTGTCCCGCAGCTGGAACACACCTCCCGAGCATGACACTTCCGCGCCAGATGGCCATACTTCTGGCACTTGTAACAGCGAGTGGGTCTTTGCTCGTATGGTTTTACTGGGATTTTCTCCAACCCAGTAAAACGGAGCTAGGAAGTTCCTTAGGGAAGCCAACCAGGACAGCTGTGCTGGTCAGCTTCCTAAGGATTGTGAGCTGATCTCCAATCAGCTCGGCAAGTTCATGTTTCTCGAGATATTCGACCTCTGAGTGGGAAATGACTCCCAAAACCAAGTTGTCCTCAAGGCGGGCTTCAACTAGGACGGGGATTCGATTGATCGCCGTGAGAATTTCCAATTGCTCTCCCTGTCCCCACTCCGCGAAGGTGACGATAAGGCTACCGTTCGTATGACGGACGACCCCTGTCACCCCCGTGATTCCGAGGTAGTCAAAAGATTTTCTCAGGACAAGGAGATTGAGTCTCTTGCGCGAATGGTTGCCGACCGGAATAAGTCTAACGACCTTCGCCTGGTCAAAGGTGAACATGGTCACGTGGTACCTCAGGAGGAAGGAGCGGGGAGCCGGGAGAACCTACCTCGCCGAGGTTCAGTTCTCAAGTGAGCGACCACATTCGTTCATCCCGGTAAATACTTAAACTCGGGTTCAAACTCTTGATTGGTCAGTTACCAGTGTGCTAGAATACCTGAAAGGTTTTTACCGCGAAACAGCTCTGTCACTGCCACATGATCTGCATAGACGGTTATTTTATAACCAAAAATTATGTCTTTAAACTTCTTTAGTGCCCAAACAACAGCTCACGTCCCGTCAAGCAATCACAACTCGCTTGGTGATCGCCGGTGAACACACGGACTATTTGAGATTAATGCCGTAAGGTATGAGAAGAACCTTCGGTGACAATGCTTAGGGAGACATCTGATATTCACCTACACACTGTGAAATTCCCGCTCCCACACTCCGAATATGTCAAGTTCAAGTTGTTTGGGATTACTGGCCTCTTCGCCGTTAGGCTATTTCGGCCGAAGCTGATTGGTTGCACTTCCTTTTTTTGTTGGTTCTTCTTTTAGTTTTTACTTTCCATTCTTCTTCTTGTTCTTCGTCTTCGGGTTTTTTTGGTTTATTCTTGTCTTGGTTGTTCATTTCTTCTTCTTGTTCTTCGTCTTCTTCTTCTTTCTGGTCTTCTACGTTATCAGGTTCTTGATTGTTCTTTTCTTGTTCGTTTTTGTCTTGTTTGTTCTTTTCTTGTTTGTTTTGGTCTTGGTTGTTTTTTTCTAGATTCTTGACTGCAAGGAGAGCCTCCTTGTAAGTCAATTTTTCCTTAGCCCACAGCCTGGCCACCCTGCACTCCTCCCTCCACTTGGGACAATGCCGATCGGAGGAGGAGTGAGGGCCACCACAAGCCGAGCACTTCTTAACGGCCGCCTGGCAGTCAGCGTCGGTGTGGCCGGGTGCCCCGCAGCTTGAGCACACCTCGCGAGCACGACACTTCTTCGCCAGATGGCCATACTTCTGGCACTTGTAACAACGAGTGGGTCTTTGCTCGTATGGTTTTACTGGGATTTTCTCCCAACCCAGTAAAACGGAACTAGGAAGTTCCTTAGGAAGACCAACAAGGGCAGTTGTGCTGGTCAGCTTCCTAAGGATTGTGAGCTGATCTCCGATCAGCTCAGCAAGCTCTTCTTTGTCGAGATGTTCAATTTCTTTGTGGGAAATGACTCCTAACACGAGGTTATCCTGAGGGCAGGCTTGAGGTAAGATGCTGATTCTATTGAGGGTTCTAACGTTTTCTAATTGCCGGGCCTGTCCCCACTCGGCGAAGGTGACGATAAGGGTACCGCTGCTACTCCGGACGACACCTGTCACCCCCGTGATACCGAAGAGGTCAAAAAATTTTCTCATAACAAGGAGATTGAGTTCCTTGCGCGAAGGGCTTCTGACCGGAATCAGTCTAACGACCTTCGCCTGGTCAAAGGTGAACATGGTCACGCGGTACCTCGGGGGGAAGGATCGGGGAGCCGGGAGATCCAACCTCGCCGAGGTTCAGTTCTCAAGTGCCGAATATGTCCCCTCCGATAATACTTTAGATCAGGAAGGACACTCAACCACACCCATTCACGCCGCGCTGTCCACCTACTACTACTGCTACTAGTACTATTAAACCTTTTTTTTTTTTTTATTTTAGACGTGGCCTCCAGCCTCCCCCAATAGCCACACCTTCGCCACCATTTATTTACCTAAATATTAGATATCCTAATACATAAGAAGCTATCCTATCTGTGTTAAATTAGTTGAGCCGCAGATCCATGCGGCATTCAGTGACTGTAGCCTCATAGTCAATATCTGCAGCAGTTGTCGGAGTAGGAGCAGAAGCTCTCGTTCCCCTGAGGCAGAGCAAAGCCGACCGAAGGAGAGAGAAGGACAGTCGACATCTCATCCAGGCTGTGACGTAACTTCTGGGCTGCTGCTTCTGTTCGGAGATCAGCTCCGCGAGTCTGGCGTAGAAACATCTTGCACTTGGGCCCATCCCACCAGAGGTTGTGAACACTAGAGGAGTGAAGCTGCCTTGATCAACATTTTGAATTCTCTCCCCATATGCTCTTCTCTTGTCGTTCTCGTTCCTCCTATGCGCAGCATCGAGAGCTAGGTTACGGTGACAAACGGCCATGGGATCAAAAATCCTGATGTCGAAGAAAGCTCGCTGTCCCCGCGTCCAGAATCCTCGAGCACTTACGTCCACACGGGCTTCGTTAGATGTGTTTGAAGTCCTGTGTTGGAGGATCTCGCCATCCAGTGGAAGGAGGGTCGGTTCTACCATGACGTCCCGGCAGATTTCCTTCAACATATTTGCTGTGAGATCCCTTACCTCGTCATGCCTCATGCATATGAAGCCCCCCTTCTTGCAAACCATGGCGTGATCGCCATCATAGGAATAGCCACACACGCATTGGGAGGGCAAACCATCTACTGGCCAACCGTACCTTAGAGCAATGGCATCTGTAAATTCTTGTTTGTTAAGGCTGAAACCATTTGCCCTTATCGGAAACGTAGTTAACCAGTTCGAGGCGCCCACCTCCTGCGCTATAGCTACTTTTTTTGTCAAATTTTCTGGAAACTGCAGCAATAGTTGCTGCAACATATCATTTTGGCAGTGCTGCCGATCTGTTGTAATGGACCTACGGATCTTATTAACTTCGCTGGTGTCCACTTCCCCTGTTGCATTCTGGGCTATTATGTGGTCAGTGAGGGCTGCCGTGAGCTTAAGTGAATTTTGATGTTCAGAGTCAGCAATCTCCTCTGGATTAGTTAGTCCCATCCCTCCCAGTCTTGGTGGAAGTGCAAGAAGTGTTCTTTCTACTGGGTTTAAGTCGTGGTGTTTCACTAGTGTGGGAATGAACTTGACACTGATTGCTTCTTCCAAAGGGTGGAGGAGGGGTCGGATCTCAGGGATGGTACGCATCAGGTAGTTCCATCGATGCTTGACTCCATGGGTGAATGCTGCAAAGGCCGCATGTGGCTCTGTGTTAGCAATCTCCGATAGAGCATGGATTTCGCTAACCCACTCATTCACCTTTCCCCCTACGTACTGGGTCTTGAAGTCCGTAGTGCCAATTACTGCGCCTAGATGTCTTTGGCCGTCCTTAGTTATTTTGACCTCACTTTCGCCGAAAACCTCCACAGCCCGATCATTATGATCTGGCTTCACGATGAGGAAGGATTTGCTGGCGTTTGGGTGGTACCCTATTTGTGGACCTCGCGATGTTACCAGGTCCCACCACTTTTTGATGTCCTCCACTTTTCCTGCTCCTGTGAGGTCATCAGCATATGCCACTTGTTTGACCCTAGTTGTTTCATACTTTATTTCTTGTTGGAGCACTGATAGGCCAATTGCATACATCGCCATTGCAACGGGGTCCCCCTGTGTTGTTCCCTCGGTCGACTGTAGGATGGTATCACCTCGTAGAGCCTTGTTGTTTACTATGTAGAGGTCTGAAGGATTCCTATACGAATTTTCAACATACATCGCAAAGCTAGGACACTTGATCTTGATGTTGTGCAGTGCCGCCTTGCGGTTAAGTATGTTGAATGCGTTTGAAGCATCCACCAGGAGAACGGCCTCACAATCACGCTGCTCAAATATCAATCTCATGGCGTGAATGGCCGCCTCCCCACCAGCCTGGTGGCCAGCACACACTTGTAGGTTCCCTGCTGCTGCCCTACTACTACTAATACCCCAAAGCTTAGTACTTGAACCATTATTATTTATTATATACATAAACGACATGTATATCGGCGTAGACGTAGACAGCAACATAAGTAAATTTGCTGATGACATTAAAATAGGACGTGTAATTAAATCTGACGGGGAGTCCGCAAAACTATAGGAAGACCTAAACAATTTTTTCGAATGGTCTGAAATTCAATGTGGAAAAATGTAAAGTACTTAGTCGAGGAGATGTAAACATAGAAACCAGATACCAGAAGAACATCGATATTATAGAGAAATCAGACAGCGAGAAATATTTAGGAGTAATGATAAGTAGGAATCTTAAGCCAAGTAAACAATGGGTATATGCTCGAAACAAGGCTAATAAAGTACATGGGTTCATACAAAGGAGGGCTAGTTACAAGACTAGCAAGGTCATCCAAAACTATATCTTGCGCTTGTGAGACCTCACTTGGATTACACAGTTCAATTCTGGTCACAGTATTACAGAGTGGATATAGAATCATTAGAAGGAATTCAGAGGAGAATGACAAAACTAATCTCGGGCATTAGGAATCTTGAGTACAGAGACAGGTTAAAGCATCTTAATTTGCATTCCCTCGAGACACGTAGAGTGAGGGGCGTTATGTGAGATGTTTAAATGGAAGTCAGGGCTAAACAAAGTGGACATTACAAAGGTACTCAAACTATCCAACCAGGAGCGAACCCGTAACAATGGTTTTAAATTAGACAAATTTAGATTTAGGCGCGAAATAGGTTAGGTTAGGTTTGGAAATTGAGTAGTGGACGAGTGGAACAAGTTACCAAATATCATCATTAACTCGAATAAGCTGGATAGCCTCAAACATAGCTTGGACCGATATATGAGCAATAAGGGTTGGGTGTAAATGGGAATGCCCAGTATGGGCCAATAGGCTCGCTGCAGTTTCCTCCATTCTTATATTCTTTTGTTCTTATGTACCACTACTACTACTAGTACTACTATTTTTTTTTGGTTGATTTATGTTTTTCAATTAGCCTCAAGCCTCCCCAAATAGCCACACCTTCGCCACCATTTTATTACCTAAACATTAAAAATTCTAATACATAAGTAGCTATCCTAGCTGTGTTGAGTTAGTTGAGCCGCTGATCTATGCGGCATTTAGTGACTGTAGCCTCATAGTCAATATCACCTCACCTCTCCATCACCTCACCTCTCCATCACCTCACCTCTTCTGTACATCACCTCACCTCTCCATCGCCTCACCTCTCCATCACCTCACTTCCCCATCACATAACTTCACCATTAGCTAACGTCTGCAACAAATCACTTCTCTATTGTAACTATATTATAGTTAAAAGTTAATAGTAATAATACGAAAAGGAAAATAAGCAAAAAAAATGAAAACAATCAACCTTAAAATGAGAATACAACATATGAATGGAGGAAACTGTAGCCGGCTTATTGACCCAATGGCCAATGTCAGGCAGCCCCGTTTACGATTATATATCCGTCCAACTTATATTTTAAGCTACCCAGAGTGTTTGTGTAAATGATCATGTTTGGTAACTTGTTCCACTCATCCACTACTCTATTTCCGATGCAGTGTTACTTATCTCGCACCTAAATCTTAATTCATGTAATTTAAAACCATTGTTCCTGGTTGGATATTTTAAGTATCTTTGTTAATTCAGTGCAGGATGCAAATACACTACATGAGGATTTAAATAAACTGCAGGAGTGGTCAGAAAATTGGCAAATGAAATTCAACACCAGCAAGTGCAGCGTACTTAATATTGAAAGAACAAATACTAGCAATGTATAGTACAGCCTTAACAACATCAGCCTAGAAAAGTCTACTTGTGAATGGGACTTAGTGGTACTTGTAAGCCCGGAAATAAGTATTAGGTTTTATATCTCGAAGTGTAAGTAATAAGAGTGCGGAGGTCATATTGCAACTATATCATGCGCTGGTCAGGCCGCACTTCGATTATAAGGTTCAGTTCTGGTGCCCTTATTATAGAGTGGATATCAATTCAATGGAGTCGATGCAGCGAAGAATGACGAAAATTATTCTGGGACTTAGAAACCTTCCATATCAAGATAGAAACTAAACTTGCATTCCCTAGAAAGACGGAGTGTGAGGGGAGATATGATAGAAGTATTTAAGAGGGTTAAAGAAATCAATAAAGGTGATATAGATAAAGTTCTTATAATATCCGAGCAGGATAGGACTCTTAGCAACGGATTTAAGTTGGATAAGTTTAGGTTTAGGAGGGAGATTGGAAGGAACTGGTTCACAAATAGGGTGGTGGACGAGTGGAACAATCTTAGCAGCTTTATAGTAAGTACTGGAACACTAAAAAGTTTTAAAATGAAGCTAGATTGATTCATGGATGATAGAGAGTGGTAGTAACTCTCGACAGGCCAACCGGCCTATTGCAGACTCCATATTTTCTTATGTTCTTATGTTATATCACTTTTTTTAACCCTGGTTTCCATTTATACACTTCGATACTCAAGGTTCCTAATGCCTGGCATTAGTCCTGTCATTCTCCTCCGAATACTTTCTAGGAATTCAAGATCCATTCTGTAGTACAGCGACCAAAACTGAACGGTATAATCCAAGTGAGGTCTCACAAGCTCTAGATATAGTTTCAGGATAACTTCGCTAGTCTTGTACCTAACACTCATTTGTATGAACCCAAGCACTTTGTTAGCCTTGTTTCAAGCAAATGAATATTGTTTTCTAATTATGATTCCTAATTATCATTAGCCGAAAAATTTTCTCAGTTGGATTTCTCTATATCAGCGTTGTTCATTGGATATCTGGGTTCTCTGTTTACATATCCTATACTGAGTACTTTACATTTTTCCCCATTAAATTTTTTTTGCCATTTTTCAGATCATGCGAAAAATTTGTTCAGATCTTCCTGTAGTTTCGCGTGGTTCTCATCAGATTTAATTACACGTCCTACTTTAATGACGCCACCAAATTTAATTATGTTGCTGTCTACGCCTATATCTATGTTGTTTTTGTATATAATAAATATTAATGGTCCAAGTATTGCAGTTAATGCATACTCGCTGTTTCCTGTTCTGTAACCCAGCCCTAATCTATTTTAGAATATCTCCTCTAATTCCATGAGTCTCCACTTTACGTATTAGTCTTTCATGAAGGACCTTGTCGAGGGCTTTACTTAAGTCGAGGTAAGCCACATCATAATCGCGTCCATAATCCACTAATTTTAAATAAAAAAAATCATATTAGATTTGTCAGACATGAACACACACAATTGATGTTTAACTAATTGGACGGCTGTTAGTGGATAGTGATATATCTCTTGAAAATCGATATAATATTCGCTATCGTCGAGGTTCCTGGTACTACGTGTTAAACAAGTTAGCCAAGGGCATATTAAGTTCTTCCTTACACTCTTCTTAATACTCTGGCATATTTATCGTCGAGACCTGATGAATAATTAGGTTTAAGGATTTTCATTTATTTAATGACGTTGTTCCTAGCCACTGTTATCTCGTGTAATCTGCTTTCTTCACTATCTCCGTAGACAGTTGGTGCATCGGGCATCATGTTTAAATTTTCGATTGTGAAAACTGATGAAACTTTTTAAATTATTGCTAATTTCTCTGTCGTAATAGGTTAATTCGCCGGTATCGGATTGTATTGGTCCAAACTTTCCTCGAGGTTTAGTTTAATACATTTGGAAGAATTGCTTAGGGTTTGACTTCGCCTCCCTTGTTACCTTCATTTCATTATGCCTCTTTGCTTTTCTTATCTCAGCCTTAAGCTTTCTGGCCAATACTTTATAATGACCTCGGAGGAAAACTTCACCTCGATTGATTCTCCTACCTATAGCCTTCATTTGTCCAATAATATTCTTTAAATAAAATTATTTATCCATTTAGGGTCATTAATATTTGATCTGAGTTTTTTTGTATGGTGTATTCGGTCCTTGTGCATTAAGGAGTTTATTATATAAATTGTTATGGAACTCTTCAACCGCATATCTCGTGTTCAGGCCATCATCAGCGATCATGTTTTGTGAGGTTACTGTTGTCAGGTCATCTGGTAAAGTGGGGTCACCCTCTATAAGTACATTATGTAAGGTCACGTTATTTACTTCCACATGTGAGGTCTTGTAGTTCACCCCCTAAACGTAATACTCCTCCTCTGTCTTTTCAACCTATGAAGGTTTGCTCTTCTGAAATATGGTACCTAAACGGAATTTTCCTTGGAACCGACATTAAGTTCCGCTTTAAATCATACTTCTTTGTGATCACTGTTAGCTAGTTCGCTCCCAACTTCGATATTACTATCGAGGTTTTCTCTGTTTGACAGAACTAAATCTTGTAGCTCATTCCCCCCGGTGGGTTCGGCTATATAGTGACTTGGGAAATAGTCCTGAACTGCTTCAAGAAAACATATGATTCTGAATTGCCCGTAAGGTCGATCCAATCTATTTGACAAAAGTTAAATTCACCTACTATAGTATGCGGTCTGCCGAACTGGAGTTACATCTACCCGGATATGTACATAGTAGCATCCATTAGCCTAACCTAACATATCCTAGGTTAGGTTAAGATAAGTTAGGTGTAAAGACCTGGGACTTAGGGATAGAAATCCCTTACCAAGCTAATGAGCATCTTAATAAAGGAAAGTCAAGGACCATGGTTTTCCGAGGAATAACAAACAACCGTTTGAGATTGGCAGCTCTTTACTATAAAAATATAACAAAACTCTGACACCACGCAACAAACATCAGATAAATAAGGGAGTCAAACAATTAAGGCAGTCAACAGATAATGGGGTCAAACAATTAATGGAAGCAATCAATTAAAGGAATCAAACAATTAAGATGAGTCAGCAATTAATGGATTCAAACAATTAAATGGAGTCAACAATTGATAGAATCGAACAATAAAGGGGAGTCAGCAATTAATGGAATCAAACAATCATAGAATCAAACGATGAACAAATTTCCTACGGCAGTGGCCCTGGGAGGACGGTTCTGGAACACGGTGATGCACACTCAGGGTAGGGAAGCGTCCCACACTCCAGGGACATCTTGAAATGGCAGGAAAACACCGGGGCACAGACGGAATGAGATGAACTGACGGTAGTGATATATGACCAGAGAGTTGACAGTTGAAGGTCTGGAAACACAGCCCACGAGTCCAGAACCTATGATGAGATCACAGCCAGAATTTAACAGGCAGCAGGGTAACTCGATACTGGCGGTTTGGCGGCTGGGTTGAATCTGCCGGTGGCGCAGATAGTCCCTGCCGTTCTCACCTCCGTCCAACCACCCCAAGTGTCGTCTGCACCAGCAAACGAGCGAGTTAGCAGCGGTAACCAGCCGGAGGATCGTTTCCACCCTTACATTAGGGTAGGTTAAGTTATTTTAGGTTAAGATATATTAGATTAGGTTAGGTTAGGGTAAGCTAGATTAAATTGTTTGGTTAGGTTAAGCTAGATTAAGTTACGTTAGGTTAGGTTCAGATAGAGTATGTTAGGATAGGTTGGGTTATTACACCCTACAGTGTACTGTAAATATCCCCGTTGACCGCATTCACCTCGGTAGACGGCGTACTACATTATAGCAGCACACCAAATTGTTTTTGTATTCAGTTCAGTTTTATTTCCTTATAGATTAACAATAACAAAATAACGTACAGTAAATGCCAAAATTATGAAAAAGGGAAAATTATTTAAAATATTATTATTAAGGTAATAAAATAATAAAAAAGTTATAATATAAAAAAGTATGGTCATAATAAGACATCTAATAACAATAATAACAAATATTATAATATTAAAATAAATTTAAATACTAAAAATGTATATGCAAATTATAATGATAATTCTTACAAAGTGTTCAGACGGATCAACTGTACGATATTTAATAAAGTTAAATGATAAATAAAAGGGGGGAGGAAACAGAGGGAGATGGGGGGTTGTGAGAAGCAATGGAGAGTCTGTGTTTTTATTTTATCATCTACGATATGCGACCTTGATTTGTCCTTTAGACTGTCTCCCACCTCCGCCCTGACAACAGTGCTTTTTTTCCCAGCTGAGAAAAGATGCCCTGCCCCCTCCTCAAGAGTTACAGTTCATTGGCTGTTGCAAATCTGTCCGATTTCGTCCTGAAGTAATGATGTATTTCTAAATGAGTTTATTCATAATCGTTGGGATGACCATTTCTGACGAAAAAGATATTTAGCTAAATTATATAAAGATACATACATTCATTATTTCAAACAAGAGCACGTAGGAAATTTATCTGAAATCTTCTACATGAATTGACTGTTAAACTCTGGTAACAAATTTACGCTTTCGGAGGACGTATTTAATATATACTTATTTTTAACCACAATACGTTATACTTAGATAAATTACGTATCAGTAAAACTACATTATGCAAAAACTAACATTTTAAAAGTTCAGAATCACACAAAAATATAAATATGTTCACAGTTATATTTCCCGCCCCTGCTGACGGCTGTTCGCTCGATCGGCCAAGTTTTTTTTTTATTGGGTACCCCCGTACATCCTTGTGTAAGGTGAAGCGCAGAAGCGTTTACAGCGCCCAACAGGGAAGCATGCTGAGTTCGTGCTTGCCTTTATGTCTCACGAGTTAAGGGCGTAGAAGCCTGAAGAGTCAGTGGTTTATGTCATCAAGTTATTGGAAGCTCTAACAACTTTCCCTGAACACAAATTCGCAACTTTCGACTTACTGCTAGGTGAACAGGGACTAATGGGGGCTAGGAAGTAAGTCCAAACAACTTACACCGGCCCGGGAATCGAACCTGTGACATCTCGCTTGCGAAGCAAGAACGGTACCCCACGATCGGCCAAGTCTGTCATATTCATACACCATTTACAGGGGCAGTGTGATATTTCAGTGTGATTCTGATATTTTTTCAAAATTTTGTAATAAACAGACATAACTGAATCAGTTTCTTTGGTTTTCACTTTTATTTGAAAAGGGTCCTTGTGCAACATAGATTTGAAATTTTTCCAAAAGGATTTCATTCACATCGATTTTCTGATGCGAGTGTGCAATAAAAAACAAATTTCCCAAAATCTGAAATCACCTGAGTTGCAGTCAGAGGAAGAAATGACTGTTAAAAGTTGCATTTTTCTGAGAAACGCCTATAAGAACATAAGAATGGAGGAAACTGCAGCGGGCCTATTGGCCCATACTGGGCAGTCCAGTTTACACCCAACCCCTATTGCTCATATAAGCATCCAACCTATGTTTGAAGCTATTCAGCGTATTCGAGTTAATGATGATATTTGGTAACTTGTTCCATTCATCCACTACTGTTTCCAAACCAGTGTTTACCTATTTCACGCCTAAATCTAAATTTGTCTAATTTAAAACCATTGTTACGAGCTCGCTCCTGGTTGGATAGTTTGAGCACCTTTGTAATGTCCCCTTTGTTTAGCCCTGACTTCCACTTATACACCTCTATCAGGTCGCTCCTCGCTCGACATCTCTCGAGGGAGTGCAAATTAAGATGCTTTAACCTGTCTCTATACTCAAGGTTCCTAATGCCCGGGATTAGTCTTGTCATTCTCCTCTGAATTCTTTCCAATGATTCTATATCCATCCTGTAATACGGTGACCACAACTGAACTGAGTAATCCAGGTGTGGTCTCACAAGTGAAAGATACAGTTTTAGGATGATCTCGCTAGTCCTGTAACTAACACTCCTTTGTATGAACCCAAGTACTTTATTAGCCTTGTTAGGAGCAAAAATACATTGTTTACTTGGCTTGAGGTTCCTACTTATCATTACTCCTAAATCTCTCTCACAGTCGGATTTCTCTATGGCATCGTTGTTCATCTGGTATCTGGTTTCCCTGTTTACATCTCCTATACTTAGTACTTTACATTTGTCCACGTTGAATTTTATCTGCCATTTTTCAGACCATTCGAAAAATTTATTTAGATCTTCCTGAAGTTTTGCTGAGTCCTCGTCAGATTTAATAACATGTCCTATTTTAGTGTCATCAGCAAATTTACTTATGTTGCTGTCTATGCCGATATCTATGTCGTTTATGCATATAATAAATAATAATGGTCCAAGTACTGAGCCTTGGGGAACTCCACTTGTGACGTTGCTCCAATGGGACTTAGTGCCGTGAATGCTCTCTCGTTGTTTCCTGTCCTGTAACCACGCCCTAATCCATTTAAGGATGTTACCTTTGATGCCATGTGCTTCTACCTTTCTAATTAGTCTTTCGTGGGGACTCTGTCCAAGGCTTTGCTAAAGTTGAGATATACCACATCATAATTGTGCCCCTCGTCCACCGATTCGAAAACTGATGAAAAAATGTTAATAGATTAGTTAGACAAGAACGTCCGCTTGTGAAGCCATGCTGGGAATCATTGATCAATCCGTGCTTCTCCAGGTGATTTCGTATAGAGTTTGAAATGATTGCTTCCAGTAATTTGCCTACTATTGATGTTAGACTGATTGGGCGGTAGTTAGAGGATAGTGATCTATCCCCCTTCTTGAAAATTGGTATTACATTCGCTATCCTCCAGGATACTGGTACTACACCTTCTTTTTAAGGACATGTTAATCAACTTTGCTAGGGGCACACTAAGCTCTTCCTTACATTCCTTTAATACTCTGGCAAATATCTCATCGGGACCAGGTGACTTATTAGGCTTTAGTTTGTCTATTTGCTTACTAACATCGTTACTAGTCACTACTATGTCGCTTAATTTGTTTTCTTCACTATCTCTGAATAGAGTCGGTGCCTCAGGTATCATGTTTAAATTTTCAGTGGTGAAAAGTATTGAAAAATATTTACTCAAATTATTGCTCATTTCTCAGTCGCTATCAGTGAGCTCGCCGGTATCTGACCGTATTGGTCCAATCTTTTCTTGTGTTTTAGTTTGATACATTTGGTAGAATCCTTTGGCGTTTGTCTTCGCCTCCCTTGCTATCCTTACCTCATTATTCCTCTTGGCTTTCCTTATCTCGGTTTTAACCCTACTCGCCAATATCTTATAATAATCCTGGAGGTAAAATTCGCCAAGCTTTATCCTTCTACCTATAGCCTTCCTTTGGCCAATGACGTTCTTTAAATAATTATTTTTCCAATTAGGGTCATTGTTGTCTGATCTGAGTTTTTTGGTATGGTATGTTCTGCCTTTGTGGAACTCGGCAATCTCAGATTTCGTTGTCAGGTCGGAGTCAGGTTCACGGCAAAGCGCGACACCCCCTCTCTCAGCTGCCTCTTTAAATTGTCAAAGTTTGCCCTTCTGAAATCTGGTACTTCAGTGGAATTTTCCTTACGTCTGCCCTGAAAATCTAACTGGAATCTAATTTCTTTGTGACTGCTGTTTGCAAGTTCGTTCCCTACCTCGACATTGCTAATGAGGTTTTCTCTGTTCGACAGAACTAAATCGAGTATATTATTACCCCGTGTGGGTTCGGTTATTTGTTGACTCAGGAAACAGTCCTGGATCGTCTCGAGAAAATCCTCTGATTCTGAGTTACCCGTAAGGTCAGTCCAATCTATTTGTCCAAGATTAAATTCGCCTACTATACAGACTTTGTTGTGTATGGAAGCCCTGCGCATTTCATCCCAGATAAGTCGCTCATTGACTCTATCAAGATTGTGAGGTCTATATATTACTCCTGTGATTAATTTTTCCCTACCCTCGCTTAATTCTATCCAAATTGTTTCTGTATTGCGCTCAGTTTTTATTTCCTTATTTATTTCACACTTCAGATTATCCCTAACATAGATTGCTACTCCACCTCCTTTCCTGTTCTGCCTATCGGTATGGAACAATTTGTAACCCGCAATTTGGTAATCGACCGGCAACTCACTTGAGTCTAGGTTTATCCATGTTTCAGTGAATGCTTTTATTTCGATTTTTTCGGTACATACCAAGGCCCTAATATCATCCATTTTGTTTCTCATACTTCTACTGTTCGCGTAGTAGACATCTAAGTTAATCGTGTTCTGAGTCCTCCCTTTACCTCGTTTTGTTTTAAGCTCCCTGCTTAATTTAGTTTTGTCATCATTCCTAACACTATTTCCCTGTAATCTTTTACTTTGTTTACCCGCTCCCATTGCAGTTTCCCCCACTCCCGTGCCCATATGTTCCCATAGCAGTTTAAAGACTTTGAACTGCCCTCTCTAAAGAACCACGCTCCGTAATAAATTTTTCTATTAAGGAAAACTTAATTATGTTGGCTTTCATTGCAAGAGGGAAAAATTGGCTACCATTAATCTCAACGTTACTTTTCACATTGTTTAAAACTGAATTCGTTGACATCTTCCCTCACTTTTAGCCACAATTACTAAATTGTGTTAACGGTGTGAATATTAAATGACTCAGCAAAAGTTTTGGCCGTATCGAACATATAACTTGTCATGATCAGTCATTCATTCCTGGTCGACTCAAAGAGAAATCATGATTCAGAAATTGCAGTCTGAGGTGTTAGGTAAACAAATTGTAAGACTCTGCACTTATCACAACCAGGAGGTTGAAAGGACTTATGAAGCGGCGAGAGGTATTACCCATGGAATTTTTTGTTGATGATGATTTGCTTGAGTGCATTAGTTACATAAGATTGTCAAAACATATGAGTAAATTTATAGCCCAGAGTTATAATTTAGCAGACAGATATTTACATGCTAAAGTGGAAATTACGTTGTTGATTAGTACTTTTCATTATTACAATTGGTACACCTGGCGTTCAAATAGTAAGGTGAGCTAATCATATTGCCTACTAAGCTCGACTACAAACTACTTTGATCGGAAAGTGTAGGTCGAACAATATACCTGCATAGTCAGGGCCACATCGTGAGCGTGCTAAAGATAGCAATGACCTCTATTGATCAATTACTAAACCCTATAGTCAATTATAACTGCTCATCGAAAAATCATGATTTGCCTTTACGGTTCTTAATCAGTTTGAAGAGATAATAAAAGACCAGCAACATGAATGGGTTTGCTATGGAAACTTGATCCAAGCAGCCAACCTGTTAATTATGGTTTGGCATTTGGTCGTTTACGAGATTTGCAGATGAAAAAAAAAGAAAGAAAGATAAGTTATTGTTCGATAACTGCAATGAAATTATAGCTGCCCAAAATAAAGGGGGTCAATGGATGGATCCCTGCTGAGAAGGTGTATCGTATTTCTTGTCATTATTTGGTGCACCACGGAGTATGAAAGGATGGCGTTACTACTCTTATTAGAACTGCATTTTATTGTTTTGCCATGTAGAGTTCAAATGTATTGAGACTTAACGTTTTATTATATACAGGGCCCAAGTCTTATTAAGGCTTAGACTTCATCAGTGTGTTACTATACAGTACACGGCATTAAGAAGACACTTTTAATGATTCAGTTACAACCTGATTCCTGTGGATGAAAGATCCTCTTGATCCTGATAGTGAGTTAATTGTTATGCTCTTTAAGTGGTCATATTTAGTACGACGTATTCACAAGTATTGTTGAATGCCACCATTCTTAAACATTTGACTGATTATCAGAACTCTCATTTCATAAGACGTGGTTCATATTTGATAACCTCCAGATTACAGCGAATGAGGAAAAATACGTCTTGCAAATGACTGGAAGCCTCACTTAGTTTTTCCTCTGCACATCTATATTTGCGGGAACGGGTCACAAATAACCCTTTTCCTCCTGAATAACTTCAGTTAACAGCTTTAGTTAGAAGGACTAGTGGCTAAAGCTCAGACAGTAACCAAAATTCTGGGTTTTGAAATAAAAGCCTGGATGACATAGGTTTCATTCCAGCCTAGATTTACCCGTAGTTGACGGAAGACCATTGAAACGTCCAATGTTGAGTGTAGTCTCAAAAGTGCTTGATCCTCTTGGATCCTCCCCGTTACTATCAGGTCAAGAGTGTTTATACAAAAACTGTGGTGAAGACATTTGAACTGGGAGGATCTAATACTGAGTGGTTCTACTCTCCCTCTGGGAGGTGTTGTTAAACGATTTAATTGGAAGTTTGAATTTAACTGTGGCTAGACAAATTTTACCGAATCAAGTTAATGGATGTACAGTTGCCTTAAAAGAGTTCCTTTACCTCAAGTGATGACGTTTTCTGTTATGTGGCAGGGTCGCAATACTAGAGTAAACTTATGAATGAATCCATAGTAGTCTTGTAACGATGGAGCTGATTGGTGGAAAGATTCCTCGACGTAATTTCGCTTGGTAATAATGATAAATAGATGTTGGAATATACATCCAATATAAACAATACACACATTGATGCTTCTAACGAGGAATAATACCAATATGAGGGATAAGGCAATACAAGGAAATTTGTGTAATTCGTGATAAATATACACGAGGAAGCGTCTTCACACAGGGACACTGGCGCCTTGGTAAATCACTCAATGGATCATACAATGATTGAAAGTAGACCCCAGAATTCTTAATATGTGGAGATTGAGTCATGTATGATACTTATTATAATAATACAAAGCACTGTAACAATGAGAGGAACAATATATCAAAGAAATATTAATGTAAGGATATATACCTCAGAGAAGGTTAAGCATACAGTAGGTAAGAGTTGGGTCAGTCACCCCACACCGGTAGACCCCCATCCCCTTCACTCCAACCTAATTAAATGACTTACCTGTTGGCTATCTCATAGATGATAGGTTTCGTGGGAATACTGTCACCTGCTCCTAAAAAATTGAAGTTTTCATAATTAATGCTGTGAATGTTTACGATTCCACTATCCGTTTAAATCTGGTAATTGGTTTTAATAACTAACACAACTTTACATAAAACGTGTCCTAATTTTTATAACTCCCTTTTACATCAGTACGCAGATATTTCCCTATTATCGTTGATATATAATAATCCTATACAAGTATCTCGTGTGCCCATATTTTTATTATACAATCTATGATAACTGAGATATAGATAAACAATAATTAAGGAGTTAACCATTTAGGGGGCAGAGACCCTTCCTAAGCTGAATAAAAGCATTTGCTGTTAACCAGGATAAACTCTCAAAGGTCCACTTGCCCGAGCATGTGACGCTGTGTGTTACCCCAGAGTTGTTTTGACGTTTACCTCGTGTATTGTTTGGTCACCAACAGTGGAGACGACCATGGGTGGTAAACACGCACAATGAGTACACAGAACAATATTTGACCAAACATTGCTCATCAGGATTGTTTTAACCGCTCCAACCTCTCTTCTTATGGTAACCTGATTGATGAGCACCACTTTAAGTACTTGGTTAAAACCAATATGAAATATAAATTCGAGTAAGCCTCACATGCGAGTACAGTATATATGACGTGCGACACAAGTCACGATTCGCTGTTCGCCGAAATCTTTAGTCATTTTTTTTTTTACAAGCTGAGCGTTTTTGGTATCAAGGAAGGCTAGACAGTACTAAATCCCTCTCTTACATCCCTCTCGATATTATCGTATTTATTTGTTTCCTCTACCCATGAATTCATTTACTCCTCTCCCTCTCTTAATTCTCTCTCTTTCTTCCCCCTTTGCTCCCTCCTCTATTTTCACCACTACCTCAATATACCGATCTATCAGTGAGTCTACATTTACCTATCAATTTTCTGATATATCATTGTCTCTCATATCTATTGAATAACCTCTCCATATCTGGTGCATCGTGTCTCATTGCACTCATAAGGTATATTCCTTGAAATATTGCATTCTCTGAACGCTGGCCGTACTGGTCGGACGTGTCAGCCTTGTACTCTGCGACAACACTGTTGATTTTCACTGGCTGCCTAAGTTTTGCACCATGCCTGGGGCAAGTGGTGGGCAGAAACATGTGAAGGCCTTGGCTGAAGAAGAAAGGATTGCACCACTGAACAGCATAGAAGACGACCTGCGGCTTTCAAGTAGCGAATCGGAAGCAGATGATCCGTGGCCAATAACAATGGAGGTGACATACAGTTTTCAGGAGGAGATTAGTAAGAAGGAAAAGAAGAGGAGTCGAGAGTTGGCGAAGAAAAGTGATAGGAAGAGAAGGACGACACACAGAAGAAAGCAGAAATAATTCAACTGGGAATAAAATGCAGCAGGTTAGTCGATTGGATCATCGTGAAAGTACCGATGTGCTGAGCAACCCGGTTGGTGGAAACCACTCAGGTAGGGGGAGGTTGAACTCTCCAAGTGATTCACACATGTCATTCTATGAGCGGTTGTTGTGGGCTGCTACACTGGTAAGAGAGCATAAAAAGTTAAAACCCTGCTTAAGGAAGGTCGTAATAATTCCTGATTGTATCTGGAGATGAGGCGGTAAAGTTATTGACGACGACGGGATTTAAGGAGGTGATAATGACGATGCCTCAGGACACAGAGCAACACCCCAAGGTGATCGTCTTCATGTGCCCGGTTATACTGGACCCTGATTTTCTACTTGACGATACATGATTCTTATGGGCAAAGCGACACGATATGCTGGGTGAGAAGAAGAACCAAGTGGTAGCCTTGATGAAGGGAGACGTTCCGGAGAAGATATTCATTTCTGGAATAGGATATAGGAGAATTGCAAAGTTTATTGAACAACCTGTTCTGTTTTACAAGTGCAGCAGCTGGGGCCATATGGCCTGGAAATGTCAAAGTGAATGTCGGTGTCGTAACTGTGGAAAAAATCATAATTCAATAGAATGTGGAAATAAAATAAACTCTGGACAACATGTTGTGCCGTGCTGTTGCAATTGTGGCGTCTTGCATAGTGCAGGTTCCTCAAATTGAAATAAGAAGCCACAGATGCGTGGTGTGCGGTGGCAGAGCATGGGGGAGGTGCAACAGCGAGAGAAGGAGGAAGGACGAGGAGTTGCAGCTGAGAACGTGTGGAAGAAGAGGATGGAACAGAGTGAGACATTGAAAGGTAACAGGAAATGGTACAGGAGATGCACCAAAAGTTCTTCCAGAAGAGAAGGTAATTGACAAGCTTGGTGATGTGTATGGTGTAGTAGTTCAACTCAGCCAAGAAATTCAGATGCTCAGAAAAATAGTACAGGACAACCAGAAGGAAATTGCCCATTTTTGTGAACATAGAAATGTGGATGTTGAACTAAGAGGAAAGAAGGTTGAAAATAATTCAGTAATAAAATCTGACAAACCATCTTTGCTCTGGAGGACAGGAAATGTGGACATAAGGGAAGAGATAACCCGCAAGTAGAGTGAGATCCCCGAAGAATTACATGATAAGGTATTAACTCTAGTGAAAGAAGTAATGGAACAGTTTGTGAATGAGAGAATAAGGTTAGTTTCTGTTGTTAATAGGGGACGCGGAGGACACTCGTTTAAGTATACTTTCAAGAAATGTGCTGTAAATAGCTTGCGCCCTAGGACCACAGATGTGCATGCATATGCACTGTTGTATCAGGTGGATGTTATAGCCTTACAAGAGACGGGCACGGAGGATGGAAATTTGATGAATTTACGTGATTATCAATGTTTCTGTTTACCAGCTAATAATAGAAATAATACAAGGGGTCTGTTAACTTATGTTCGGAAAAATATACCGGTTGAATTGGCTGACAAGCAGAATGGGGTTGGAAGTTTGTGTGTTAAATTATACGTCCAAGGGAGGTCTATATGTATTGTTAACATCTATGTACATCCTCAAAGTTTGGATATTGATGACATGCCTGAGCGCCTATTTAATGATGCAAGTGTTTTGGCTGGTGATATTAATGCTAGACACGAAATCCTGGGTACTATGGAACCCAGCAACGTTAATGGAAGGAGATGGTTACACTTCTTGGAGGAGTTTGATGATATTGAAATATTGGGAAATCATGAGCCTTCCCACATACATGGAGGAAGGTTAGATTATGCAGTATGTTTTAATACCCTGGCACCGATCACAACTCCTACAAAAGCCTCTAATATCCGCTCCCATACCTGGCCAGTAAATTTGATCAGCAACCTTCCTATAAGTTTTCCTACGAGAACAGAGTCATGCTAGAGGGCTTTCGTGAGCTACAGAGAGAATGTTGCTATGACAAACAGCAGGGACAACCAGTAAAAACTGACCTACTTTGGCTGGTTGCTTGGATGACACACAAGACCTATGTAACAGACCATAGATACAAACAAACTTGTAAACAGACTCATCTCTAGCCTGATCCTTTTCCCCGAAAGTCACCTTCTCCCTCACCTGCGTCAGAGTGGTACACGAGGCTTAAAGCTTGGCGAACTCCTTGGGCGTCACAGTCAGTGGCTGCAATTTCGGCAGAACCAGGGGATGCAGTCGTTTCACCTTCGCCGACCGTGTCTCCACAGCTTGGACCTTTGCTGGAGGTGAGGTGGCGTGTGAGGGTGGCGAGGAGAGTTTTAAGGGTTCCGGGTCGTTAGGGTCACGAACTCCGGGAGCATTACCCATGAGAACACTAGCGAATTTAATGGGCGCTCTTACCACATCAGACCAACCAATGGAATAGGGGCAACGCAGGTAGCACCTAACAAAAGGGAACTGGTCAACACGACCTAAATAATCGGCGACACTAACCTTCGAGCAGCTGGAGACGTCAGCGTCAGGCAGGATTTCCTCAGAGACAATAATACACAAGCAAACGGTGTCCCTAATGATTGTAGAGGTCCAAGACCCCATTTATCGGTCCGCTGAGACAATAACGGGGACAGCTCTGGTCCTCGAAACAGAATCCGACTTTGTAGCTGGGATGATGCATGTCGGTAGATTTAGATTTGAAGGCGCGGGGATTCCTGGGACAGCGAGAACGAATGTGCCCTTCTTCTCCTCAGTTGTGGCACAGCACGGCCGGTGAGCTTCTCTTCTCTACTCCTGGGAATGGTTCCTTGGAGGACAGAGGCTTCGTGTTCTTCACTGGGAGAGTGAGAGACTTGGGGTAGGCGTTGCGAGCGGACGCCCAGTTGTCTGCAAGTTCTACGGCTTCTCCTAGCGTTGCTGGCCTACATTCCTTGATGAATATTCTCAGGTCTGGCTGTAGAGAAGACATTAACTGATACAATATCATAAAGTCAGTGAGAGACACAAAGGTTTGCTCAACCTCTGACGTCTCTAGCCATTGTTGAAACAAACGACCCAGGTGGATTGAAAATTGCTGGTATGTTTCCCCTGCCCTAATCTTTGCTCTGCGGAAATCAACACGATAACCATCAGAAGCCTTGTTAAATCCTCGCAAGAGAGCTTGCTTCAACAAAAAGTAATCTCTAGTGGTGTCGGCAGACAGGGACGTATAAATCTGTACCGATTTACCACTCAGTAGGCTACCCAACTTTACTGCATAGCTCTCTTTGTCCACACCAAGCAGCTCAGCTACCCGTTCAAACCTAACAAGGTAGGAGGCAATGTCTTCTACACGATAAACAGGCAAACTAGGTTTACAACATTATCTTGTGTAGGGCCAGAGGATTAATCCTAGCTAGTTTTATGTCCTTTTCTGCGTGCAACTTAGCTAATTCAAACTCTCTTTCTCTGTTGCGTTCCTCTCTCTCTCTCTCTTGCGCGCTCCTCTCTCTCGGCAGCCTGTTGGGTGATCACATACCGACCCACCTCCGCAACTGTCAGACCTAGGGCCACTGCTTGATCTTTCAACTCCTCAAAACTAGACATAATGATACAAAAGGCCAAGAGCCAAAGTGGCAAATTAAACAACTTACCCCGTAACTAGCCAAAAGTTATTACTTAGTGACTAAATCAAACCATTAAATGATTCGATCCGGTTGGAGAAAACCTTATTTTGCACCCAGTCCACTTAAATCACCTCAGGAAAAAGAACCGCACCAGGTGAATCAACATCAAAATGCTATGGCAGCATCCACAGTGCACCCAAACCAACACTAATTAACTTCCCTAGCACAAGGGAGAGCAACAAAATTAGCACAACAGAAGGAAGTGATGAGCACCAAACAACGCTTACTTCCGGGCCTCAGACAGCAAGAGGTGTGCACACGGCGACCTACAACAAACACTGGTAACAAATATTAACCCTCAGAAACCAAGGTTAGAGACAATCCTGGCAAGGTCGCCAATTGTAAAAGGCCTGGTCTTTTGGATATAAATCCCTTGCCAGCCTAATCAGAATCTCATAAAAGGAAAGTCAAGAACCATGGGTTTCCAATGGGTAACAAACAACCGTTAGAGATTGACATCTCTTTATTACGAAAATATTCACAATAATTGACACCGCTCATACAAATATTAAATAAACAAATACAGGAGTCAAACAATTACGGAAGTCAAACAATTACGGGAGTCAAACAAAGTACAGATATTTCCTACGGCTGCAGCCCGGTGGAATGTTCCGTTAACGCCGTGGTCAGCTCTCAGGGGGAAGGTCCAGGGCAGCTTCCTCACTTGGCGCCGGCGTTGGTGGGCGATGTCTTGCCACACAGGAGAGACGCCAGGCACGGACGGTGAATAGGGCGTGGAGGAAGTGGCGATGACGTGGCAGCCGTGGTAGTAGCTGGAGTAGGTGTCCGGAGATTGACAGCCGAATAGTGAAGGACTGGGGAATCAGCTCACGAGCCCCAGGAGCCTCAGATGAGTACACAACCAGAGTTGGATCGAACAGCGGGGGAAATGCAACTGTGGTGCTGGCGGAGTAGTTACTGGCCTGTCCTAACACTATATTTATGTTGCTTAAGTCTAGTTACAAGATCTTTACCTGTCTGGCCTAAGTAAAACATATTATATTCTTTACAAGGAACTTTATAAATGCAGCCACTTATATTGTTGGGGCAGTTTTTGATTAACATTTGTTTAACAGTGCATGAGTTTTTAAATGCCACATTGACGTTCCAGGTTTGTAGTTGTAAAGGAATTTGAGAGAAATTTTTGTGAAATGGTAATACTAAGAGATTCTTATGGTCATGGGTGGGCTTGGGATCAGTTCTATAAAAAGATTTCTTAGTAATGTTCAGGCATTATAGATGGAGATGTTCGGGGTACTTGGTTCTAACTACAGGAACGAATATAAACACCTGTAGAGTTCTGTAGGTTCTTATTAACGGAAATATACTGGAGTGCGCTTACAAGCGCAGGTAGTCCTTACACTCCTATAGGGTCAACTGACCTCACTCTGACCTCTCGTGCGACATGTGGTAAGTGGTATACTAGCAGCTTCCAGATGGTGCCAGGCACATTTATCTAAGCGTGTGGTGACATGAAACAGGGGCATTGCCACACACTACTGACTAGAGAAATAATGTGTATATATAGAGTACATACATGGTATACATACAACATACATAATATATGTACACCTCCCCACCCCCCTATACGCTCATAGCAAAGTCTTGAGCAGACCTTTTCCTGTGGATCCGTTCTGAGCGTCGAGGGGCTTAATCACTGGGGGGGGGGGGGGGGTTATGGTACTCAACACTGGTGACGGGGTCAGCGGGATGGGATGCGTTACGGGGCGGAGGAAACGGCGGTTCCTCCACCACACCCGACCGCTGGGTAACCGCACCTGGTAGTCCCGTGACCTGCCGAGACCCATGACTAAGCCCACTTTGTCCCAACGTAGGGAGGTCGGGGCATGGACACGGACTTGGGTGCCAACACTCAACCTGGGGAGAGGACGGGCGTGGTCGTTGTGGCGGGCGACGATGTCTTGAATACGTTCGGCGGCTCGGCGATCACAATCCTGTCTTGGCCTGCCACTCCTTGGAGAAGGATTGAGGGTTAGGAGGGACACAAGAACGGAGGGTGCGTCCATACAAGACCTGGGCAGGGGAGCGTCCGGTGTAATTGGGTGTGTTGCCGAGCTCAAGGAGACCCTGGTCGAAGGCCTCGCAGTCAATATTCCCAGAAGGGGCCACTTTGAGGAAGAGGTGCTTCAGGGATTTGACGGCAGCCTCAGCGTGGCCGTTGGACTGCGGGTAATGAGGCGGTGACAACACATGCCGGACTCCCCATCGGTCGAGGAACGCGGCAAAGTCCCGGCTTGTGAACTGGGGCCCTCCAATGGTTCGCAGGCGCACAGGAACGCCCACTTAACGGAAGTAGTGGCGGAACTTACTGATGGTGGCGGCAGATGTCGTGTCATTACCGCACTTGATGACAACCGGCCAACCAGAGAGACGGTCGACGATAACCAAGAAGGACTCTCCTGACACACAGAAAAAGTCGGCCGATACAGACTCAAAGGGGCGGGTGGGGTTGTCGTCACTCATGAAGGGTTCCTGCTGCTGGCTGGGTTGTAGTACTTGGCGGGGCTTCCACGCTTGGACAGCATTGGAGATGTCGGGGTCGATGCCAGGCCCGAACACAGTCTGTCTTGCACGCCGTTTGGTGGCCTCGGCTCCACAGTGACTGTCGTGGAGGCGAGCCAAGGCGCGGAGACGTGAAGCAGCAGGGACAACTACCGAAGGAGAGATGTCACTGCCCAGAGGTAGGGGTAGGGCGGCAGCAGGGTAGTTGCTGCTCCCTTCGTGCACCCTGTTGGCGTATTTTACCTCGAGAATCGGTGTTGGGAAGTCCTGGGAGATGATGGCCAACTCTTGGCAATGTCTGTAGGACAGCAAACAAGTCGGGACACCATTATGCACGTCAACCCAGGCTTGACACGACCTGTTGCCAAAGGTGACATGTGCATAGAGTGACCCTAGGGCTGGGGCCATCTGTGAACCATCTGCCGTGACGCAGAGGTCCTTGGGAGGCGGTCCGAGATCGCTTGGAGAGAGCCCCAAGCATTGCAAATGCTGGGGACCGATGACCTTAGCCTCAGCGCCGGTGTCGGGCAGCATCTCGAGACAGGATGACACATTGCCGTAGGTCATGATGACGTTGACGTGCTGGGAGACTTTGGTCCTGGGACGCTAGGAGTAAACCTTCCGAATATGGGTCGGGCGTTTTCCAGGGTCGTCGTGCCTCTGATTTGGCGACTGTGGGCGGCCCTCACTAGCGGAAGGGCGCTGCTGCTTCCGCCGACGCTGTCCCTTAGGTTTGTTGGTCGGACAACACTTGTCGTAGTGGCCCAGACGACCATACACATTGCACTGGACGCGTTTGGCTGGGCACCGTACTGTAAGTGACCAGTGGCCCTTGCGGTCACAACTGTCACAGGTAGACTCGGCAGCTGGACACACCTGTGTTCCGTGCTGCCTACCACAGCTGTTGCAAAGGGAGCCGGGCGTGGGCGTGGGCGTGGTGGGCGTAGGCGTTGGGGCAGACTTCTTGTCTTTCTTGTATTGGGACATAGCCCGTACGGCTGTAAGGGGAGCGCGGATGGCAGAGGTAGCACACCTGGCAGCCTCATAGGAGCGGCATACTGTCAATACATCCTTAAGAGAGGAGGAAGAGTTGAGGTAGGTGAGGCGTTGGTCATGCTCCTCGTCATTAACACCCATCAGGATCACCTGCTTCAACTGGGTCTCCTCGCACTGCTGGTGATTACCGGGACATATGACTATCTCTTCCGAGGCTCTCTTGAGTCGTACATGGTTATCGTCAAAAGTCTAGCCCTCCATCTGTCTACAGCTAAATACTTCCCTCCTGCGGAGAGCTTCATTCCGCTGACCTTTGATGTGCCGTTCTAGAACATCCAGTACCTCCTCTACAGACAACAAAGACGTCGGGGGCACTTGCAAAGTATGTTCCAACACATGCTGCGTTCCCAAAGATAGGCACATACGTAGCTGAATGAGTTGTTTAGGCTGTGGCAAGCTCTGGAGATCCACCATTGTAGCATAATCAGTCCACCGTCGCCGCCACTCACGAAAAGTCTGGAAAGTCTCATCAGGCTTCAAGGTGGGTGGGGGTTGGACAACCACTTTGGTAGAGGGCATTGACGAGGTATCTGAGCCAGTCGGTACCGGAGTAGTGGAAGGGCCAAGGGCTTGATTAGCAGTGAGGCTAGATATCAAAGCTGCAAAAAGTTCGTTAACTTCCAATCTCCGTTGGTGGTCCTCAGCTTATCTTTTCGCTTCGTCCTGACGCATTTCCTCCCTCATAAGCTTCGTCAGAGCAATTATCTCTGAGGACGAGGCTGAGGGTCGGGGGGTGTGGCTGGGAGAGGGTGGGGCGTCGCGCACTGACTGGTCATCCATCTCTGTAGAGCTGTCATCCGTCTGACTCATCCAGGCGCTACGGACACCGCTGCGTGAGGCCCGGGGCATAATTACTTTATCTGTATATTGTATGTCAAATCAGTGTTGACCAGTCAGCCCGTCGTATCAACCAGATCTGAGACAACAAAATTAATTGAATACACAGATAAGTAACTTATATATATATATATATATATATATATATATATATATATATATATATATATTATATATATATATATATATATATATATATATATATATATATATATATATATATATATATAATATATATATATATGAAGAAATGACCGCGGTCAGTTTGTTAGTGTGTGGGTTGGTGTGTGTAGGCGCAGTGGAGCGCGGAGGGAGGCGAGGCGGTGGGGGTTGAGTTACCCTTGATGCAGCCTGGGACAGTACACTCCTCACAAATGCCCTATATCAGCCTTCCACCTTAGGGAATCCTTTAAAACAAGGACACACACTTTAACACTACACACACACGAGGGGCACTTAAAGACACTTCACAGGAAATTGCAGTCACTGCACACTGCTCAAAACTCGCTGGTTATTCAAACGAATTTTTGTGGGAGACATTGGCGAAAGATGACGGAGTTGACGGAGGAGGTCTACCGGCCTTGATTTTACACGAACGCACTTATCTCCACTTAATCGATCACTTGATACTCACTGCGCCATGGAGATGTTCGGGGTACTTGGTTCTAACTACAGGAGCGAACATAAACATCTGTAGAGTTCTGTAGGTTCTTATTAACCGAAATATACAGTAGGGTGTGTCAATTTAGGGGGTGAACTGGCTAAATTGAAAATCGAGTAATTTGGTAGCAATTTATTGTAGTCTTTAAGCATGCAAAACAATATTCTGGCATAAATTTTTTTTTATAATAAGTCCTACCTACATCAAATGGATTTTTATATGTACATATTTGTGAATTTATAACATAACCAGCGTTTGCACACATGTTACTGTTTCAAGTTTCAAATTATTATATTTTATTATCCGTAGTCTATTTGAAAGTAACCAATGCCTTCATACTCTCTTTGCTTTGGTTTCTTGTCATCAGTAGTCTGCTTGCTATTTGTGCTTTGATGTAACCTTCTCGCCTCTCGTGGCTGTAAACATGGCCCGCTGCTTCTGTGACCATTTTCACACATCTCTCCACACTTTGAGTGTGGGAAGGCCACTTCGGCACCTGCATTGGAGTCTCTTTAAGGTTTCTCAATTCTTGGCTAGTTAGACTTGTTGTCAATGGTGGCTCTAAGACTTCCAAACTCAAGTCAACCAATTCTGACAATTTGGTGGCATTGACGTTTATTGGGGGAACTTTTCTTGAATGAAACGAACAGTCTCCCAACTGGTCGTCATCTATTAGCGTTCCTCTAATCTTTAGAATGACTTCTACAGCCTCGGTTCGGAGATTGGTACATTGACTGCAAAGCATTGCTTGCAAAACTGCTTCTGATCGAGCATACCAAGCGGACCTTCTTGCCACAGGTAACACGATGTCCCTCACTACCTTCCTCTGTGTTCTTACTAGCTGCAATTGAAACAAAAGGTGATTGGGCCCATCCACCCACATAGGATTAAGTTTCACACTAAACCACTGGGGAAGATAAACTCCAATAAAAAATTCAACAATTAACCTCAAATTCTTCAGCACTTTGCCCTTCAATTCGTGTTTGGAAATCCAAATCCTGCAGAAACGAAGAGCTGTAGTTAACCAACGGCTGTGACTGACAGGTCCAATCTCCAAGAGAGCCAATGACTGAGGCACTTCTCCTGATCTTATTGCTTGGGCAATACGATAAGCATAGGATTGATCTGTGCTGAGATCTTTGATGACTCCTTCAGACAACGCCGGAAGGGGAGGGCCAACTTCGACCTTTGGAAAGGTTGTATTTATTTCTAGTTGTGTTGCTTCATCCAGCATGATGCCAAGGGGACCTGACCACTTGTTGTTGCTCTTTGTAGGACCATCAAGTTCCTGGATGAGATGACGAAGAGGTAGCTCGCCTGTATGTAAATCACATACAATCCAAACAAGTCTTCTTCCTAGTTTTTTCTCTAAATGCGTCATTACACCCCCCTGCCATCCGGTGTTCACTGCAGTTGAATCTCCACCAACATCCTGCAGTGAACTGCCAAGTCCTCTCTCCTGAACCCAACATAAAATATGATCAGCAATGACCTCTGCATGTTTCTTCCCTTCTACTTCAGTTTCGGGAGCAAAGTGAAACAAAAACCGACCACCAGGCTCAGAACAGACAGAGTAGTGTTCTTCTTTGATGAGACCTGGAAACTTTCTGTTCACTCCCTCTACTTCTAGCAAAACTTTTGTGTCATCTATTCTTCCATCAAACAAAAGACAGGAGAGCCCTCCCTCGCTTAAATCTTTTTCATGCTGATCAGGTATTTCCTTCATTATTTTTTCTTGTGCTCTTCTAATTTTATTGTGATCTATCACCAAAGATACATCCTCTCGGCTGATGAGGCCTGCATCTATCCAAGCGGCAGTTGCAATTTCTGCAGCCTCACGAAGTCCAGCATGGTGGCGAATACTAGCTAAAGCAATGTTTGAAATATTTCTTGTGTTGTATTTCATTTTCTTTGGTAAAGGTTCAGATGGCTCTTTGGAACTATCATCTGATGTTGCTTCCTGTTCATCAGAAGAACTATCAAAGAAGTGATAAACATCTTGACACAGCTCTTCCTCTCTTTGGATGGCTTCTTCACTCTTCATTTTCTTCTTTTCTTCCCTCTCTCGGATTTGTTCTCTCTTCTTGGCATTAGCAATCTGCTTCTTTGTTTCTGAATAATCTATTGAACCCATTTGCATACTTCCTTGGCCTTCTGCCTTTGTCCTCTGTGCCTTTATAAATTCAAGCTCTAAAACAGGGATCTTCTTTTCACGAGGACAACTACAATCAATGTGGGAATTATTTTCTCTCTTACCTGAGTGAGAACAGTTGGATTCAGAACATAATTGTATGGAGCACTTGCAGGTCAAAATGTCAAACAGAGTATCAAGTGTGTGCAGAAATTCATTTTTCCTGGCCAAGTTTCCTTTACCAAGTGATGTTTCAACTGCTTTGTGCCATAATTTCGTTAGTTTTAGCTCAATAGTTCGACACTGATTAATCACAGGTGGTTTGAATAGTGCATTAGCTTTTGTCCATTGATGCAGAAGAGGGACTATCATGTCATTTATGAGGTCTTTATCTGTATAGTTCCTTCTGTCCTTTGCATTTTTTTCTCGAAGGAGTAACCCTAATCTTAGCATGTCTCTCACTGTTGGAAGTTCTGATACAGGAAGCTCCTTCCCTTTACCAACTAGCAGGCTCAAGTGGGTTGACAACTGACTTCTTGTCTTCAATTTTGACATCTTCACACTATCTGACAAATAGAAAAATATTTCAATGTTTCATAATTCAATTGTTGTTTCAAAAAATATCAATTTGTTTATCAAAAATGCTGTAACAGAAATAACATAATAATTTCTTAGAACATAATGTTTTATACAATGATATAAGTAACTGCGACAATCAATATGCCCTACTTACAATAATTAAAATGTAGAATTCGTCTGGTAGAGTAGGTGCAAGTGCAATGAGAGCAAACCACCGTCTATGATATCTAGAAGGAGAGTGAGCCGGGCGCCTTATCCTCACGCTTGGTACAAGTCAAAACAAGAATTAAACTGTCCCACACGGAGAGCATGTTCATGTTCTGACATGCATATTGTACACAAGCTATAGAACCATAAAATACTCCATAATCCATATGCTTACATGAGATTAGTTAATATCAAGTGAATAATTCTAATCAAGTCTCATTAATTTGTTGAAATACTGATATTTGAAACTTTAAGGTATAATTGATGTAGGTGAGGGTTATTTCAATTCATTTTTGTTTGCTAATCTCAAGTTTAGACATAAAGAGGCACAATATTTTGACTACCAAATTTGATTTTTAACATGTTGACAAAATTGACACACCCTAATATACAGGGGTGCGCTTACAAGCGCAGGTAGTCCTTACACTCCTATAGGGTCAACTGACCTCACTCTGACCTCTCGGGCGACATATGGTAAGTTGTATACTAGCAGCTTCCAGATGTCACCAGGCACATTTATCAAAGAGTGTGGTGACATTGAACAGGGGCATTGCCACACGCTACTGACTAGAGAAATAATGTGTATATATAGAGTACATACATGGTATACATACAACATACATAATATACATACAATAGATATATTTATATTCCTCATCAATGAATTCCGGGCTGCAAATTCTCAAAGCACGTAAAAATATTGTTGAAAATACTGACTGTTTGACTCTATTATGGTGGGCAGAATAAATGCGAGCTGTAGTGCGGGCGGGTCGTGTTGCGTCTCTGTAACAAAGCGTGTTCGGCATTCGGGCCTTCGATGTAGAGCGGCAGAAATTGGACACAATGGACAGTGATTACATAAGTTCGTCAAGATCGTCTTAGTTAGGTGAAAGTGTAAATCGATGTCGGACTTTTCATGCTAGACACGATTGTATTTTTGAAAACTCAATTTCCACCGAGTTGGAGGTACAGCCAGGGTCACAGGCCTATAACCACACAATCACTGCCACATGACAAAGCTTTTATTTTATTTTATTTTTTAGGGTGTTGTGGTCACGGCTGTGATAAAGGCTAACCAGGGAGTGGAGTACTGTGCCTTCAGTTAAATCAGTTCATAGTTGTCATCAGGGAATGCAGAAGAGACTATAATAACTTAAAGTGAATACATATTGGCAATCGAGCTAGTAAGGACAACTGCCAGCCTATTCGTGTCATAGGTGCCACAGAGACTTTAAATTTTATTTTGTTTGTGTGCTTTCTCAAGGACTGAATCTGTGTTTATAATACACCACTCACAGGGAGATACAGTGTACACAGTGATAGTTCATAGTGTCATCAGTGACCGCTGAAGTTGTAAATAACTTAAAGTGAGCGCTCACTAGCAAGCAAGCTGGAAAGGCACCGTGCCAGCTGAAACCAAGTCGTGTCATAGGTGCCACAGAGACTTTAAATTTTATGTTGATTGTGTGTTTTCTCAAGGACTGAAACTGTGCCTACATTACACCATTCACAGGGAGATACAGTGTACGCAGTCGCAGACGACAACTCCATAGGCAACAGAGAGTAGCTAATTACTTTTTCTCTCTTTATTTTCTTTGAAATAGGTGTAGATTTATACACAGTCTGCACCCCCCCCCCCCCCCCCACAACAACAACAACCATGAGCTTGATATGTGATTACTGCAGGGAGACGTCGGATATGGAGGATACAGGCCTAACTAATGCAAAGTTTAGGAAGTTACTAACTGCCGTAAAGCTTGATGGCTGTTGCTGGTATTGCTCTGGCTGCATAGTCAAGGTGAATGAAGCGATTGCAATCCATAAGGGAACGAGTTCTCTAGGGACGAAAATAGATGAAGCAGGAGCCCTGCTGGTTGACAAACTGGAGGAAGTTGGGAAAGAGATCCTTGCTAAGACTGAGGAAGTAGCTAATAGAATGGAGGTGGTTGCTAAGCGGAGTTATGCTGACGTATTAGGAGGGCCACGGGGGGGGGGGGGGGGGCGGAGAGTAATGCAGAATCAGTACAGGTTCTACAGCAGATTGGGACTCTGAAAAAGTGTGTCGAAGAAATGAAAATTAACGCACCTACTGTTAGGGGAGAGGAGGAACACCAGGAACGGCTCCAGCGCAGGAACAATGTAATAGTTTTTGGAGTCCCAGAGAGCCTGGCAGAGGGAACTGTGAGTAAGGAAACACACGACAAGGTGCTGTTTCAAAATATTTGCACAGAGGTTCTGAAGATTCCAGCAACCCCTCAGGATGTGAGGAGACTGGGACAAAAGCAGGGGGCTAAGCCTCGCCCCCTCAGGATCACACTAGGGAGTGAGGAGGAAAAATGGCAAGTTATTCGGCAGACAAAAAACTTAGCAAGGAGCGAGAAATTTCGGGATGTATTTATTCACCCAGACCGCACGGTAATGCAGAGGGAACAGCACAAGAAGCTCCTGCTGGACCTGAAGCAGAAGAGGGAGGAGTCAAGGAAGAACGGGGACAGGTGCGCGTGGGTTATACTCAGGGGGAGGGTAGTGGAAACAAGTGTGTCGACACAGGGCCAGGGGGCAGCAGTGCACCCTCCACCCATTCAACCCCCCACCCGGGAGGCGGCACCAGCTCAGCCTACCGGACAGGAGGGAACGAGTACCATGTAAACAATGACATTTTTAACCACACCCTGCAAAATACAGTGTACTTAGCAAATGCTGCAGCTCCTGAGAATGTGGGTGGAGCGGGTTTATTACTAAGAGCAGAGACGTTACCGAGAACAAATTCTGGCTTGAATGTCATGTACACTAATACTGACACGTTCCTTGATAAGAGAGGGGAGTTTGAAACACTACTAAGAGTACACCAACCAGATATTGTAGGAGTTGTAGAACTGTTGTACAAGAACAGGAGAATCGACCCAGAGGAATGTGAGTTCAGTATTGCTGGATATGACTCATTTACGAATCTTACTCAAGAAACTTGCAAGAGGGGTGTGGTTATCTATGCAAGGCAAGACCTTAGAGCCAGCCAGGCGAGGGTACAGGGAGAGGATGTTTTTGAAGAGTCCAAGTGGTGTAAAATTAAATTAAGGGGAGGGGACTTACTTATCGTCGGGTGTATCTACAGATCCCCGAACTGTGGCCCACTAAATCAAAGGAACTTAAGAACCTTAATAAACAATGCGGCGATGCTCAACCCCAGCCACCTCCTTATCATGGGGGACTTTAACTATGGCGACATCGACTGGAGAAACGAGTCCACCCCGAATGACTTGAATAATCCTGCTACTCTTTTTGTAGAAACTCTGAGAGATAATTTTCTGTTCCAACATGTTAGAGACCCGACACATTACAGAGGGGAGCAAACACCCAAGCCACTTGACCTCGTCATAACAAACGAGGAGGGTATGGTGGCCAAACTGGAACACCTTGCCCCAGTTGGCACCAGTCACCATACAGTGTTGTCATTCAGATTTAACTGTTACCTAGTTCAAGATAAGGCCAGGCCAAGGTGCAAATATTACAAGGGAAATTACAATGGGATGAGGGAAGAGATGAGGGGTATCAACTGGCCTGACTTGTTTAGGTACAAGAACGCAGACACTACGCTGAATATCATAACTAGTAAAATGACCCATTTGATCGATAAATATATACCCAAGACCAAACCCAGTGCTTCTAGGAATACGAGGGGATCCCTACACATGAACCATGCGGCGGTCGACAAAATTAAGAAGAAAACCCAGAAATTCAAGACGTGGGTTGGGTCAAACGATGAGCAAGACAGGAGGATGTATGCAAGAGCCAGAAACCAAGCAAAGATAGAGTGTAGGAGGGCTGAAAAGGAGTTCCAAAGGCTGGTTGCACGCGAGGTCAAGTCAAACCCAAAGGCGTTTTACCGCTATGCAAAGTCGAAATTGAAAACGCGAGTAGGAGTATCAGACCTGAGGCTTGAAGATGGTAGTTACGCAGATTCTGACCAGGATAAAGCTGAGGCATTGAACAGCTTCTTTTCCTCAGTGTTCACAAGAGAGGATGCAACTAACCTTCCTGCGTTTGAGGACAGACGGTTCGACACAGCACTGACCCACATTGTGTTCACAGAAGAGGGTATTAGAAATAAACTGTCCAGGCTAAAGGTCCATAAGAGTCCTGGACCTGACATGGTGCATCCTAGAGTGCTAAGGGAGCTGTGCAACGAGCTTGCAGAGCCCCTGAAGATTCTGTTTTGTAAATGCCTGGATGAACAAATGGTCCCCAGTGAATGGAAAGTGGCTTATGTGAGTCCTATCTTCAAGAAGGGCGATAGGCACTCCACGAACAACTATAGACCGGTGAGCCTGACCAGCATAATATGTAAAGTACTTGAGAGTATTATCAGAGATGCAGCGATGGAACATCTACTACGAAACAACCTTGTAAAAGATTGCCAACACGGTTTTATGCCGGGGCGCTCTTGCTTGACACAATTGCTCAAGGTATTGGATATTTGGACCCATATTCTAGAACGGGGTGGTAATATCGACAATATTTACCTAGATTTTGCCAAGGCTTTCGACAGTGTACCCCACGAAAGGCTGAAAATCAAACTGGAAGGGTACGGAATTCGGGGTAATGTCCTAGCGTGGATAGAAGACTTTCTACATGACCGCAAGCAATGTGTGGTGATTAATGGCACGAAATCGTCATCTGTACCTGTAACAAGTGGGGTACCGCAGGGTAGTGTATTGGGCCCGCTGTTGTTTGTTTGTTTCATAAATGATATGCCTGACGTTGTACACTCCTCCATACAAATGTTTGCCGATGACGCCAAGTTATTTCGGGAAATTAAGAACCAAGCGGACTGTGAAGAGCTGCAGAAGGACCTCTGTGGGCTCCAGGAATGGTCGAAGGAATGGCTGCTGAGATTCAATGTCACGAAGTGTAAGAGGATGCACCTGGGGCGTACCAACGGTAAGGAGGCGTACCATATGTCCCAACGGGATGAAGAAAATGTACTAGTTGAGACTGTGTGTGAGAAGGACCTAGGTGTGTATGTTGACAATGAGCTGAAGTTCTCGGGCCATTGTGAGAAGAAGGTAAATCAGGCAAATAAATTATTGGGTCTTATAAGAAGGTCGTTCAGATATCTAGACGGTCCGTCCCTCGTGACGATCTTCAGGAGTGAAGTGCTTCCCCATCTGGAGTACTGTCACCCCATCTGGTCCCCGAGATATGCTAGGGACTGTCAGTTGGTTGAAAATGTTCAAAGGAGGGCCACCAAACTGGTGCCTGCACTTCGGCACCTCAGCTACCCTGAGAGATTGGAGCGCCTGAACTTGCCTAGCTTATACTACAGACGGGCAAGGGGGGACCTAGTTGAGGTTTATAAGCATCTCAGGGGGCACTACTCAGTTGAGTGTCCTTACTTGGAGCTGGCGGACGCTCGCCCCACAAGGGGTCACAGCTCAAGATTGAAGAAGCCGCAAGTCCAGAAAACCGTGAGGGCAAACTTTTTCGGAGTGAGGGTTGTAAACTCTTGGAACAATCTACCAGAGAGTGTTGTGACGGCACCGAGTGTGAGCTCTTTCAAGAGAAGACTTGACCAACACTGGAGCGGGTTCAGGTACATTCAGGAGCCGGTGCATGCCCAATATTTGCCAACAGTGCGTGACAGAGACGTGACCGATCGCCCGGGCGGCTAGCGAGCCGACCTTTTGGTGAAGAATATAAAGGAAAAGAGACGTGACCGATCGCCCAAGCGGCTAACAAGCCGATCAGTGGCGAAGAGGATAAAAGTAAAAAAAAAAAGTAAAAGTAAATAATGAATGTATGAACACACAATTGTAGGATTTCTATAAATACTGAACTTAAAGGTGTTACCTATTCTGTGGATCAGACAGTCTAGGAAAGGCAATTTACAGTCATGCTCTAATTCCACAGTGAATTTGATCGAGGGGGCTAATTTATTAAGTTGTGGCAGGAAAGCTTTTAGGTCCTCATTACTTGGCCAGACACATAATACATCATCTACATATCTAAACCAGACTGCTGAAGGTGGTAAAATATTACTTAATAGTTTATTTTCAAAGAATTCCATATACAGATTCAGATTTGCCCCCGAGGGGGCTAGTTTATTGGGCACCCCCTACATCCTGTGCAAGGTGAAGCGCAGAAGCGTTTACAGCACCCAACAGGGAAGTATGAAAAGTTCATACTTGCCTTTATGACTCGTACATTACGGGCGCAAAAGCCAGAAGGGTCATAGGTTCTGTCAAGTTACATAAAGTGAGAGAATGATGAGTGTGTGGGGGGAGAGTTCCAGTACATTTTATCTGTTTATGGCAAAGAGTGGCAGGCCCCTAATAATGTCAAATGCCAGGCCTGTGACAAGGAGGAGGGATATCTGGTCTGGGAGGGAAGAGGTGTTGGTAACGGCTGGGGACCTATAGGAGGAGGTCATAGGGCAAGTGAGGATGTAGTGAGAGAGGGTGTGAGAGTCGGGTTGGCCACAAAGTTTACAAACAGTGCGGTGAGGCTCAGGGTTGCCAATGTACTCCCATAGGTACCTGTACCCTTGGCGCAGTCTCATGTATATAAGCTGTTGAGATCGAGTCAGGGATTGATATTCTTTGTAGTGGCGGTTGTCGTCACCGGTTACAGCGTCATAGTGGCATAGTGTGACGCTACCCCGTTGTTTCAGGTGTGTCCAATTTTCGTTGAATGCCTCTCGTTGTGTGGCGTGTATGCGCGATTTGAGATGATTCAGGGAGAGGGCGAGAGTGGCTTCAGTATCTTCTTCTTGTGTAGCTTCTTTGGCAAGCCGATCAACAGTGTCACAGGCAGATATTCCTATATGTGACGGGATCCAAAGAAACTTGACACGGATGTCATCAGTTTGTTCTAGCCCGGCAACGGCGGCTAGGGTGTGTTGGGCGGCAGGGGAGGAGGGGGAGGGTAATTTGAGCCTCGCTAGCGCAGAAGTGCTGTCACTGATTATAAGGAGGTTCCGGCGTTCAGTGCGAGCATAGGTCGCCCCCTCATGAATGCTCGCGAGGATGGCTATGCTTTCAGCATCAGTGGAGGAGGCCCAGTCGTGGACCCTGATTTTCCTGCAGGCCTGGCACTCAGGAATCCACACAGCTGCCACAGCGCTGCCCAGCGTGGTAACAGACCCATCACAGTAGACGAGGATAGGAGGGTGGGAGGTCTTTAGAGAGGAAGCGACATCATTAATCTGCTCAAGGCAGTTAAGTTTGAGCTTATACCTCAGTTGGGTGGATTTACGACCAGGGAAGGTTTGGACGACAACATCAACACACGAGGAGGTCCACGGGTGTAGAGGTGATAACGCAGGATGTCAGCAGCAGTGTGGACGGGCCAGAGTTGAGAGGGAGGGGGAAAAGTAATGGGGACAGGCAGGCGCAGGAGGGTGTTAAGATGTGAGTTCAGTGAGCGCGACAGGGGAGTCGGTTGCTCACTGCGAAGTAGTTTAACACCAAGGATGGCATTGAGAGCAGTAATTCGATCGCAGACGGGAAGCAGGATTAGTTCGCGCTGCATGACTTCTATTCCGGTGGTCATAGGGCAGCCGAGGATGAGTCTCATCGCTCTGTTTTGGATTTTCTCTATGCTTTGTTTCTCGCGCTGGGAGGCAACTACAAGGACAGGAGAGGCATAATCTATGACAGCTCTAACGATGGCAATGTACATGAGACGTAGGACCCTGACAGAGGCTCCTTTGAGGCCGTGAGTGAGGGACTGGAGGGGCCTCGTTCGTTGGCGGCACTGGGAGATGACGTGGGCGGCGACAGCGGAGGTCGTGGCTCTGGTAGTGGCTCGCACAGGTAGACCAAGGTACCTGTAGGTGCGTACTTGATCGATGTCTTGTCCTTGCAGAATCAGTGGTGTCTGACGCCGGAAGCGTGAGCTGAACTTGGTTTTAGTATGTGAGATGACTAGCCCGAGTGTTTGACAGGTCCGGTCGAACGTGGAGAGTATAGGTTGTTCATGTTGCACTGTAGTAATTTGGAGGAGGATATCATCAGCGTAGCTTATGATGTGACAATTCCATATATAGGTTGCTTAATACAGGTGAGAGTGGATTACCCATTGCCATACCAAATTTTTGAGCATAATATTCTCAATTGAATTCAAATTTACATTCCTTTATACATAGTTTGATGAGTTCGACGAAGTCATCTTTCGAGACGGGCAATGAAATATTTTCAAGGGAATCTATGAGGAACTCCAGTAAATCATCAACTGGGACCTTTGTAAGAGTGATGTTACATCAAAACTGACCAGTTTAAAATCATAATTAATGTGTAAGTTATTGAGTTTATCAACCAGATCCATATTATTCTTAATATTAGAGTTAGAAATGTTGCCAACTAGGGGATTTAGTAAAGAAACTAACCATTTAGATAATTTATGAGAGATTGACCAGACTGAGCTAATGATGGGTCTTGCTGGGTTATTAGGCTTGTGGGTCTTGATTAAACCGTACATGTATGGCAGTGGAGGGGACGTTGAGGTGAGATGTTTAATGAGAGTAGCTTTGCCTCTCAATAGAGACTTAAGTTTTTTGTTGAACTGGGTGTTAACAGTGTTGAGAGGATATTTATGAGCTTAGAATATGTTGCAGCATCACATAAAAGGTCATTCATTTTAGAAATATAATCATCTTTGTTTAAAATCACTACTGTGTTGGCTTTATCTGCTTTAGTGATATGTAGATCCTTATTTTTCTTAAGGGCTTGGGTTGCTTTGCTGAATCTTTCTGGACAGTTTGGAACACAAGGCTTAGACATACATGCATACACAACACCTTTACACATGTTCACTTCTTCACTTGTCAAATTGCTGAATTTCTCCAAATTGTAAAATGCTCTGGCTATGTCAACACTGTCGACTCCCTTGCTAGAGCCATCAAAACTTAAACCATAACCGACGGCACACAAGGTATCATTGTCTAGTTGTTTAGAGGAGAGATTCACTACACAGTTGCGATTGACATCTTTAGTCCAATCACTATTCCAAATAAGGAGTGCCAATTTGTGGTCTATCTTAGCTTGAAGATCAGAACAGTAATCCAACATGAACATTTTCCAATCACTCGGTATGGTCATATTAAAAACACGCTTTTTTTGTCTTACAATACGAAAAGCTTCATCCACTGTATATATATATATACCCTGTTTTGTACTTCTTCTTAGTCTGTGCTCACCCCTGAAGATGTGAATTACACGAAAGCGCTTGGGAACTTCGTGTTTTCTTTTTCCTTGTGGTTATCAGCATATATATATATATATATATATATATATATATATATATATATATATATATATATATATATATATATATATATATATATATATATATAATTCAAGACATCTTCAGAGGCAACTGGATTACATGGACAGAGAGAGGCTTAAATATACAGGGTGGCCTGAAGATATCTTGAATTAAGACGCAAGCTAAGGTACTCTGTTGTTTCCATTTTCCCGTGTGATTTTATCAAGATTTATCTTATCCACGTTTTCATTGTGGATTTACATGAAATATATATATATAGTCTGTACTCACCCTTGAAGATGTGAATTACACGAAAGCGCTTGGGAACTTCGTGTTTTCTTCTTTCCTTCTGGTTATCAGCATATACCTAGATCACGCGCACCTACAGTGATTTACTTGCATATATATATATATATATATATATATATATATATATATATATATATATATATATATATATATATATATATATATAGCCTCGTGTTTCCTAGCCGGATTCGGTAAAATGCTACTCCGACCACATATTTGGCATGGGCAATCCCCAATGGAGGTTCACGACCCTTAGTAAGCACGATGAACAGGTTTTGTGGAATATAACAAAGCGTGGGATTGCTTTTTTTTGTCCATGTGATGCGGGGGTAACGATCCCTGTTCACACGCATTTGTACAAAGTTTCGATTCCCGACTTGTGATATATATATATATATATATATATATATATATATATATATATATATATATATATATATATATATATATATATATATATATATATATATATATATATATATATTGTTACGACCCTTGGGCCTCTTAAGGGTGAAACAATATCACAAATTCACAAATTACACTTTGTACTATAGGTCCAGGAATAGATCCCACCAAATTATCACCTCATTACTACGGGGTATATTGAAATACATGTAGTAGTTTAATAACAGAATATATTAACAAATCAACAAACAATAAGTATAACCATATGTACAAAAATAAATAAATACAAATTAAATCTGATCAAATAAATGACTCAACCGAGCGACAAAATAATGAACACAAAAGTAAAGACTTATTTAGTCTAGAAACTACGATGAACAACGTGGTCTATCCACCACACGAAACCTCATAAATAAGTAAGTTACTTTCCGTGGAACTCCAAAATATGATTAACAATAATCTTTCACAAATAATACTTTACTTGGTGTTATAAAAGTCGAGCAAGGTTTACACGTTATACCACTAGAAACATATTGTACAATAAGAAAGGAGATACTCTGTACTTAACTAAACACTGCCGGACCCATACTAAAGTAAACAAAGTGAGCGGACGCGGCAGAAATGACGTCACAGACAAAAGACGTTCACGTTGCAAATCCACAACCAACGATGGAACGCTCATTCGTTACATCTCCCCCCTTAATTTAAAAGTTTAAGAAGCTCTGAATAAACTTTTACTCAACACTAGATAGAGTGTCGGCAATAATATTATCACAGCCCTTTATGTGTTTGATTTCTATATTATAGGGTTGAAGAGCTAATGACCACCGTAACAGTCTTTGATTCTTATTTCTCATATTATGAACAAACTGAAGTGGACTATGATCTGTATAAACTATCACTGGGTAAGGTGATCCACTTACATACACCTCAAACTTTTCCAGAGCTAACAAAAGGGCCAATGCTTCTTTTTCTATTGTGGCATATCCACGTTGATGCTTTTTCAGTTTGGCCGAGAAATAACAGTTCGGGTGCAATAATCCATCTTTTCCTTTTTGCATTAACACAGCACCAACTCCTGTGTCACACGCATCCGATTGTATCATAAATTGTTTCTTAATATCTGGGAGTTGTAGTACAGGTGCCGTTGCCAACAACCCACGAACCTTTTCGAATGCTGTCTGGCATTCATCAGTCCACACAAACTTTCTTTTTGGACTGACCAAATCTGTCATGGGAGTGACCACAATGGCAAAATTTTGACAAAACCTCCAGTAGAATCCAACCTTCCAGAGAAATCTTCTAAGAGCCTTTCGATTGTGAGGTGCGGGGAGACTGAGAATATCGACAACCTTAGTATCAATTGGAGCAATTTTCCTTTGTCCAATGACATGACCAAGGAAGATTAAGGTGGCATGTCCGAATTCACTCTTGGGTAGGTTTACGGTGAAGTTGAACTCTGCTAGACGATTGAAGAGTTCACGGAGTCGGCCAATGTGTTGTACCCATGTGTCACCGATGACGACCAGATCATCTACATAGGCATACACTCCAGGCAGGCCTGACGTCACTATATGCATCGCTCGCTGAAATGTTGCTGGTGCTCCTTTGAGGCCGAAGGGCATAGCTTTGTATTGCCACTGCCCCTCCGCAGTGACCAAAACTGAAATCTGCTTTGCTTCTTCCGAGAGTTTGATTTGGTAGTAGCCTTTGAGAAGATCCAGCTTGGTGACAAATGATGCTTGACCCACACTATCGATGATATCGTCGATGCGCGGCAATGGATATGCATCAGCACGTGTCACCAGGTTGACCTTCCTGTAGTCAGTACACATGTGGACACTTCCGTCGGGTTTAGGCACCAGCACACAGGGTGACGCCCATGCACTAGATCATGTTCCAGGAGATACTCCACCTCCTGCTTCAACTTCTCCCGCTTATCAGGGCTCATTCGTTCGGGTGCTTGCTTGATGGGAGATGTGCCAGGCAGCAGTACCAGGTCGTGCTCCAGCAGAGAACACTGGCGTGGCACATCGTCGAAGAGTGGTTTGAACTCCTGCAGCAGTTGCACCACATCCTGAGATTGCTGTTGTGAAGGATGGGATACTTTAGAGGTAGGGTCACACAATATACTGGAATTACAGATTTTTATGGGGACATCCACTTGGAAATCAGTGTCTGGGATCACCTCCTCTCCTGTTACCGAACAAACCACTTCCCTCCTACCAAAATACGGTTTCAACCTGTTGATATGAATCAACCTCTCCAACTTTCTCTTGTCTGGAGTCGCTATGACATAGTTGAGGTCATTTAATTTCTTAACTATAGTGAATGGACCCTCATATTTAACTTGAAGGGGATTTCTATACAGGGGTATAAGTGCTAAAACCCTTTCCCCAGGCTTAAATTCTCTAGCTTGACCATGCTCATCATATTGCTTTTTCATTTTCTCCTGTACTTCTGACAGATTTTCACGAGCAATCTCACCTACTCACTTCAGTTTCTCTTTAAATTTCTCTACATACACTGACAAAGGGACTTTTATTTGATTACTTATCCAACTTTCCTTCAACACAGTCATAGGACCTCTTACAGCATAACCAAAAATCATTTCAAAGGGAAAGAATCCTAGGGAGTCTTGGGGACTCTCTCTTGTGGCAAACAACATAAGTGGTACTCCTTCATCCCAATCCTTATCAGACTCCATACAGTATTTCATAAGCATTGATTTAAAAGTCTGGTGGAACCTCTCTAGGGCACCTTGGGTTTGAGGGTGGTACGCAGAAGCTAAGTATTGTTTCATACCCAATTCATTCATCACCTGCTGGAAAAGGAAAGAAGTGAAGTTAGTACCCTGATCCGACTGTACAATTCTAGGAATGCCATATTTAGTGAAGAAGTTAGTCAGAGCCTTTACCACACTCTTTGCTTTGATGTTTTGCAATGGTATAGCCTCTGGGTACCTGGTGGTAGTACACATGATTGTTAACAAATATTGGTGGCCACATCGAGTTTTTGGGAGAGGACCTACACAATCAATTATAACCCTGCTAAATGGCTCATCTACCACAGGAATGGGATTTAGGGGAGCAGGTTTTATGACCTGATTCGGTTTACCAGCCATCTGACATTCAGGGCAAGTTCTACAGTATCTGGCAACATCACCTTTCATTCCATGCCAGTAAAAATGCGACAAAATCTTTTTGTATGTTTTCCTCACTCCTAAATGTCCTCCCAAAAAGTCGTGTGCTAATTTCAAGATTTCTCCCCTGTGACAACTGGGAATCACAACCTGATGCACAACATCTCGAGAAACGAAAAACGTCTGTAGCTGTCGCCTTCATTGATTTCACTAAAGCGTTCGACCTAGTCGACCACAATATAATCATCAACAAAGCTATTGACCTCGGGCTTCGAAGAAGCCTCATACCATGGCTTACAGACTTCCTCAGTGACCGACGCCAAGCTGTACGCTTCCGAGGGGCTGTCTCCACCTTTCAGTCACTCACCTGTGGCGTCCCCCAAGGCACCAAGATGGGACCACTCTGCTTCCTTATGCTCATCAATGATGCCCTAAGAGAAACCCCTGCTCGCTGGAAATATGTCGACGACTCCACCATTGGAATCAGCGTCAACAATTCTGCTCCCAACTATACCGCCCTTCAGGATTTATTGAACAGTCTCCAAAACTGGGCTACCAACAACCATGTCACCATCAACCATACCAAGACCATGGTTATGCACATCAACCTCTCCTCCGACATTGTCCCACCTCCTTCCATTACTCTAGGTCCGAACACACTCCAGGTCGTAGATTCCACGAAGCTCCTCGGCGTCACCATAGACAACAAACTAAATTGGAAACCACACGTCAATGAAGTTGTCAAATCCTCCAGTTTCCGTCTCCACCTCCTCCGCCGACTCAAGTCCCTCGGAGTTCCTGCACACGAGCTCCTCAGTGTTTACACAACATTCATACTTCCCAAGCTCACCTATGCCTCCCCCACCTGGTCTTCCTCCCTAAATGCCACACAACGTAAACACCTAGAAAAAGTGCAAAAGAGGGCATGCAAGATTATTCTCTCCTCCTCCTACTCCACATATCAAGAAGCGCTCAACACACTGACCCTTTCGACTCTCACTGACCATCACCACGACCTCACCTGCAAATTTGGTAAGAAGCTTCTACACCATCCCCGACACCGGCTCCTACTACCACCCGAGGTCCCTTGTCCGAGAATTGCTGTTCGACACCACAACCGCATCCAGCCCATACGTGCACGAACTGATCGCTATAAGAACAGCCCAGTCCCAACCATTGTAAAAATTATCAATAACTTGTAATAAATCAGTGTATTCACTCCCAGTAAACACTACTCCTTGCACTGTCACTATGTTGAATTGAACTGTAGTTTGAGCTTTTCCCCATCTAGTTATTATATGTCTTATTTGTTCACTTATGTTACTTGTATATTATTTGTAATTCGTAACCCATTCCCCAAATATGTAACTGTATATTTTCAGCCTTCTGGCTGCCAAGCTCTTTCAATAAACCGTTAATTATTATTATTATTATTATTAACATTCCACTCATCAGCAGGATCAGATACAGATCTGAACTTCCTCATAAGTAACCCTGAATCCATGTTGTAGCAAACAGGCAAGCAAGCCGCTTCTTCCATATCCACAGCCTTCCTACATAGTTCAGCTAATTCGGAGTCACTCTGCTGATCATCTACCAGTTTTTCCCTAGTGACAGGTACTTTCTGAATGGTAATGTTGTCACCAGAAGAGAGATCAGCTTCAGATTTTGGGGAATGAATGTTAACTGAATCTTTAGCTTCACTCACATCTCTCCCACCAATGTCACTATCAAATGTATCATCCTGACTGTCAAACAGATTCTCAATACCTAAATAATTTTCATCATTGCCAGGTGCACTGCGATCAGCAATACAGAGCTTAGGGTCAACTGAAGGAACGGACTGTACTTTATTCCGAAGAGTCTGGCTCCTTGTAACTGCACATAAAGGAAATAAATCAGGGTATTCTTCTTCAATTAAACCAGTATTATTCTCCTCTGTAGGAGTCGAAGATACCACAGGATCTGGCACCACGCTGGCTCCTGCAATATCATTACCCAGCAAAAAAGTAACCCTGGCACAGGAAGAGAATCTTGAACACCAATAGTCACCCAACCAGTCAAAAGTGGAGTTCTTAAAAACACCCTACACAAAGGAACAGTGATCACTCCACCGACACCCTTAAGTACCACATGCTCTCCAGTACAGGAATCTTCCACGCAGGGAACAGATCCTTTCAACATAATACTGTGAGAAGCACCAGTGTCACGCAAAATCTTCGCAGGGTACTGATCACCTGATTCCTCAACTGCAATGAACCATCAAGCATGAAAGGTTCAAAGGAATCCTCCTTTGGGCGACTTCTCACGAAAGTTTTGTCAAACTTCTCCAGAGGTTCGAATGAGAGCACTGGCTCTTCCTTCTTTGCTTCCAATTTAGGGCAATTCGCAATCACATGACCTGGTTTCTTTCAGTAAAAACAAACAAATGCTTTAGTCTTGGCATAGGTCTTGGAAAGCTCACCTGAGTTTCCACGAAAATTTACTTTACTAGAAGAAGCAGTACTATTATCCTGCCTACCACTCTTTTCCTTGGCTACAAAACCCTTTCCACCTGCATGATTTTGAGATTTAACAGGATGCATTTTGTGAGTAAGGGCATAGCTATCAGCTAATGCAGCAGCTTTATGAACATTACTAATATCTCTCTCTCCTAAGTACAATTGTATATCTCTTGGAGTGGCTCTTTTGAACTATTCTAAAATCATCAACTCAACAAGTTCCTCAAAAGTTTCTACCTTGCTAGACTTTATCCACCTTCCACACATTTTACTCAATGAATAAACAAATTCTATATACGACTGTGCATCAGTCTTTCTCATAGTCCTAAATTTCACTCTATATGTTTCAGGAATGAGTTCATATGCCATGAGAATTTCTTCTTTCACTAACTTATAACTACGACAAACTTCACTTGACAAAGACAGAAATGCTGAACGAGCTGACCCAGTGAACACCCTCTGAATCATAGCAATCCACGACTCTTCAGACCACTGAAAAGACTTTGCAATCTTCTCAAACTGCATGAAAAACTCTTCTGGATCCTCCTCGTCAAAAGCAGGCATAAGTCTCAAATGTTTTGTCACATCAAACAATTTTGTCTCAGATTCTAAAGACAATGCCTGTAAGTCTTGTCTTCTACTACTAATCTGTGCTAACGCTAATTCATGCTGCCTTTCACGCTCTCTTTCCCTTTCTTCTCTTTCCTTCAAAGTCAACTCATGTTCCATTTCTAACTTTCTGATCTCTACAGCTTCCCTGGGGTCAAATGAACGCAAAGTCAGTGCCCCCTTCGGTAGCACCTCTTCATTTACAAGTTCAGTTAATACTGCACTTTGAATTTCAGACTTTCTTTGACTACGTCGATACTCAATTTCATATGTATCAGCTAGTTTCATCCAATCATCCTTTCTTAACACACTGTCTTTCAACATTTCTACGGATGGATTTTCAACAAACTCCTCCACATCAAACGTAGCCATAATTAAACAATAAAGATTCCCTATATTTAAATATTCCCAATAGATAATGTTACGACCCTTGGACCTCTTAAGGGTGTAACAATATCACAATTTCACAAATTACACTTTGTACTATAGGTCCAGAAATAGATCCCACCAAATTATCACCTCATTACTATGGGTTATATTACATAAGAACATAAGAAAATAAGGAGTCTGCAATAGGCCGGTTGGCCTGTGCATGGCAGCTCCTGTCGAGAGTTACTACCACTCTCTATCATCCACGAATCTATCTAGCCTCCTTTTGAAACTTTCCAGAGTTCCCGCACTTACTACAAAGTTGCTAAGCTTGTTCCACTCGTCCACCACCCTATTTGTGAACCAGTTTCTTCCTATCTCCCTCCTAAACCTAAACTTATCCAACTTGAATCCGTTGCTCCGAGTCCTATCCTGCTCGGATATTATAAGAACTTTATCTATATCCCCTTTATTGATTCCTTTCACCCACTTAAATACTTCTATCATATCTCCCCGCACTCTTCAACTTTCTAGAGAATGCAAGTTAAGTTTCTTTAACCTATCCTGATATGGAAGGTTTCTAAGTCCCTGAATCATTTTTGTCATTCTTCGCTGCACCGACTCTAGTGAATTTATATCCATTCTATAATAGGGGCACCAGAACTGAACCGCATAATCGAGGTGCGGCCTAACTAGCGCAAGATATAGTTGCAATAAGACCTCTGCACTCTTGTTACTTACACTTCTAGATATAAAACCCAATACTCTGTTTGCCTTATTTCGAACATTAACGCACTGTTTTCTAGGCCGTAGGTCCGGGCTTACAAGTACACCTAGGTCTCTTTCACAAGTCGACTTCTCTAGGTTGATGTTGTTCAGGCTGTATACATTATAAGTATTTGCTCTTCCAATATTAAGTACGCTGCACTTGCTGGTGTTGAATTTCATTTGCCATTTTTCAGACCACCCCTGTAGTTTATTTAGATCCTCCTGTAATGCATTTGCATCCTGCCCTGAATTAATTTGCCGCCCTATTTTGGTGTCATCCGCAAACTTGCTTATGTCACTGCTGATCCCATTATCTAAATCGTTTATGTAGATTATGAACAAGAGTGGGCCTAGTATTGACCCCTGGGGAACCCCACTGGTTACACGGCCCCACTCAGATTTAACACCATCTACGCTGACCCCCTGCGTTCTATCGGTGAGCCATGATTTTATCCAATTTAAAACTTTCCCCTCGATACCATGAGCTTTAATTTTTCTCAGAAGCCTCTAATGCGGTACTCTGTCAAATGCTTTGCTAAAGTCTAAGTAAATAACATCGTAATTTTCGTCATTATCTACTACCTCGAAGACTTTCCTAAAAAACGTTAGCAGATTTGTTAGACAAGATTTTCCCTTTGTAAACCCATGTTGAGAGTCGTAGATTAATTTGCTTTTCTCTAGATGCGATCAGATGCTATCTGCTATAATTGATTCAAGAAATTTCCCCACTACTGACGTCAAACTGATCGGCCGGTAATTTGACGCTGATGCTCTGTCTCCCTTTTTAAATATGGGTACTACATTCGCCTGTTTCCACAACTCTGGCACAACTCCAGTGTCTAATGATTTTGTAAATAAGTTTACGAGGGGTCCGCTAATCTGTTCCCTACACTCTTTTAAGACTCGAGGAAAAATTTCATCCGACCCTGGGGATTTTGTGTTCTTTAGTTTATTTATCTTCTTAAGAACATCCTCTTTTCTGATAGTGATATTCTTTAATTTCTCTTCTTCCTTTCCCTTAAATATTAGTTCCACCTCCGGAATTTCATCGCAAATTTCTTCTGTGAAAACTGATAAGAAGTAGCTGTTCAATGCTTTGCTCATGTCTTCACTGCCATTTATCAATTCTCCCCTCCCTGACTTTAAAGGCCCAACTTTGTCCTTGACCTTTGTCCTATATACCTGGAAAAATCCCTTGGGATTCGCCTTGGATTCTCTTGCTATTTTGATTTCATAGTCTCTCTTTGCTTTCCTTACATTTTTCTTAACATTCCTAGATAGTTCATTATACCTGCTTCTGAGCTGCTCCTCCCCTCCCTTTAATTTCTTATATATTCCTTTCTTTATTCCTATGTCATGTTTAAGTTTTCTGGTCATCCACCTTGGCTCATTCTTATTTGACCTAATTTTTCTGTGTGGTATATTTTGTTCTTGTGCTTTATGTAGTACAGTATACTGGTGATTATATTATAGTCATGATCAATTGTTGTGTCATCTATGACCTCACCTGTTCCTACTGGGAACTGACGTGACTGTTCCCAGGTGACCTCACCTAGGTACCTTCTTAACCCCTGATAATCCGCCAACCGAAAGTTTGGGACTCTGACCATATTGTCATTGTTTTTCGTTTCCCAATTTAGGGTGAACCTGATTTCTCTGTGATCACTGTTACCTAGTTCTTCCCCTACTGTGATATCTCTGATAATATTTTCTTTATTCTTTAATACTAGGTCTAATATATTGTCACCTCTAGTAGGTTCTGTAGTTAGTTGTTTCAAAAAATTGTCCTGTACTGCGTCTAGGAAATCTTCAGATTCATAGTCGCCTACAATGTTGTCCCAGTCAATATTTCTGAAGTTGAAATCCCCCATAATGCATAGGTTGTTATATTTTGCTGCCCTACTCATTTCCTGCCATATGGGCTGAGCTGCTTCTTTGCTAAGACTTGGGGGCCTGTAAATCACTCCCATAATTAGTTTTTCTCTTCCTTCCGTGATTTCTACCCACACAGACTCGGTTCCTATTTCACCCTTTATTGAATTATTAGTACAACATTTTAATGTATCCCTGACGAAGAGTGCGACCCCTCCCCCCTTCCTACCTTCCCTGTCCTTGTGAAAAAGGTTTTACCCTTCTACAGTATGTGGTACTCTGATAAAAAATTTTTGCTCGCCAGATTCATCCAAGTTTCGGTGATTGCTATGACGTCTACATTCTCGGTAGTTTTATTAACAAAATATTAACAAATAATCAATAAAATAAATATATCAGTATGTACAAAAATAAACAAATACAAGTTAAATCTGATCAAATAAATGACTCACCCGAGTGACAAAATAATGAACACAAAAGTAAAGACTTATTTAGTCTAGAAACTACGATGAACAACGTGGTCTATCCACCACACGAAACCTCATAAATATTAAGTTATTTTCCGTGGAACTCCAAAATATGATTAACAATAATCTTTCACAAATAATACTTTACTTGGTGTTATAAAAGTCGAGCAAGGTTTACACGTTATACCACTAGAAACATATTGTACAATAAGAAAGGAGATACTCTGTACTTAACCAAACACTGCCGGGCCCATACTAAAGTAAACAAAGCGAACGGACGAAGCAGAAATGACGTCACAGACAAAAGACGTTCACGTTGCGAATCCACAACCAACGATGGAACGTTCACTCGTAGCACAACCAAAATTAAAGATCTTCACGAAAAATACAATATTTTACCACTGAACATAAGAACATACAGCCAAGTGCAGGCAGTATGGCACAAACTAGAACAGTGGTTCTCAACCTTGTTTGCCCCATGCACCCCTTGCACCATTAGGGTGTGTCAATTTTGTCAACATGTTAAAAATCAAATTTGGTAGTCAAAATATTGTGCCTCTTTATGTCTAAACTTGAGATTAGCAAACAAAAATGAATTGAAATAACCCTCACCTACATCAATTATACCTTAAAGTTTCAAATATCAGTATTTCAACAAATTAATGAGACTTGATTAGAATTATTCACTTGATATTAACTAATCTCATGTAAGCATATGGATTATGGAGTATTTTATGGTTCTATAGCTTGTGTACAATATGCATGTCAGAACATGAACATGCTCTCCGTGTGGGACAGTTTAATTCTTGTTTTGACTTGTACCAAGCGTGAGGATAAGGCGCCCGGCTCACTCTCCTTCTAGATATCATAGACAGTGGTTTGCTCTCATTGCACTTGCACCTACTCTACCAGACGAATTCTACATTTTAATTATTGTAAGTAGGGCATATTGATTGTCGCAGTTACTTATATCATTGTATAAAACATTATGTTCTAAGAAATTATTATGTTATTTCTGTTAGAGCATTTTTGATAAACAAATTGATATTTTTTGAAACAACAATTGAATTATGAAACATTGAAATATTTTTCTATTTGTCAGATAGTGTGAAGATGTCAAAATTGAAGACAAGAAGTCAGTTGTCAACCCACTTGAGCCTGCTAGTTGGTAAAGGGAAGGAGCTTCCTGTATCAGAACTTCCAACAGTGAGAGACATGCTAAGATTAGGGTTACTCCTTCGAGAAAAAAATGCAAAGGACAGAAGGAACTATACAGATAAAGAACTCATAAATGACATGATAGTCCCTCTTCTGCATCAATGGACAAAAGCTAATGCACTATTCAAACCACCTGTGATTAATCAGTGTCGAACTATTGAGCTAAAACTAACGAAATTATGGCACAAAGCAGTTGAAACATCACTTGGTAAAGGAAACTTGGCCAGGAAAAATGAATTTCTGCACACACTTGATACTCTGTTTGACATTTTGACCTGCAAGTGCTCCATACAATTATGTTCTGAATCCAACTGTTCTCACTCAGGTAAGAGAGAAAATAATTCCCACATTGATTGTGGTTGTCCTCGTGAAAAGAAGATCCCTGTTTTAGAGCTTGAATTTATAAAGGCACAGAGGACAAAGGCAGAAGGCCAAGGAAGTATGCAAATGGGTTCAATAGATTATTCAGAAACAAAGAAGCAGATTGCTAATGCCAAGAAGAGAGAACAAATCCGAGAGAGGGAACAAAAGAAGAAAATGAAGAGTGAAGAAGCCATCCAAAGAGAGGAAGAGCTGTGTCAAGATGTTTATCACTTCTTTGATAGTTCTTCTGATGAACAGGAAGCAACATCAGATGATAGTTCCAAAGAGCCATCTGAACCTTTCCCAAAGAAAATGAAATACAACACAAGAAATATTTCAAACATTGCTTTAGCTAGTATTCGCCACCATGCTGGACTTCGTGAGGCTGCAGAAATTGCAACTGCCGCTTGGATAGATGCAGGCCTCATCAGCCGAGAGGATGTATCTTTGGTGATAGATCACAATAAAATTAGAAGAGCACAAGAAAAAATAATGAAGGAAATACCTGATCAGCATGAAAAAGATTTAAGCGAGGGAGGGCTCTCCTGTCTTTTGTTTGATGGAAGAATAGATGACACAAAAGTTTTGCTAGAAGTAGAGGGAGTGAACAGAAAGTTTCCAGGTCTCATCAAAGAAGAACACTACTCTGTCTGTTCTGAGCCTGGTGGTCGGTTTTTGTTTCACTTTGCTCCCGAAACTGAAGTAGAAGGGAAGAAACATGCAGAGGTCATTGCTGATCATATTTTATGTTGGGTTCAGGAGAGAGGACTTGGCAGTTCACTGCAGGCTGTTGGTGGAGATTCAACTGCAGTGAACACCGGATGGCAGGGGGGTGTAATGACGCATTTAGAGAAAAAACTAGGAAGAAGACTTGTTTGGATTGTATGTGATTTACATACAGGCGAGCTACCTCTTCGTCATCTCATCCAGGAACTTGATGGTCCTACAAAGAGCAACAACAAGTGGTCAGGTCCCCTTGGCATCATGCTGGATGAAGCAACACAACTAGAAATAAATACAACCTTTCCAAAGGTCGAAGTTGGCCCTCCCCTTCCGGCGTTGTCTGAAGGAGTCATCAAAGATCTCAGCACAGATCAATCCTATGCTTATCGTATTGCCCAAGCAATAAGATCAGGAGAAGTGCCTCAGTCATTGGCTCTCTTGGAGATTGGACCTGTCAGTCACAGCCGTTGGTTAACTACAGCTCTTCGTTTCTGCAGGATTTGGATTTCCAAACACGAATTGAAGGGCAAAGTGCTGAAGAATTTGAGGTTAATTGTTGAATTTTTTATTGGAGTTTATCTTCCCCAGTGGTTTAGTGTGAAACTTAATCCTATGTGGGTGGATGGGCCCAATCACCTTTTGTTTCAATTGCAACTAATAAGAACACAGAGGAAGGTAGTGAGGGACATCGTGTTACCTGTGGCAAGAAGGTCCGCTTGGTATGCTCGATCAGAAGCAGTTTTGCAAGCAATGCTTTGCAGTCAATGTACCAATCTCCGAACCGAGGCTGTAGAAGTCATTCTAAAGATTAGAGGAACGCTAATAGATGACGACCAGTTGGGAGACTGTTCGTTTCATTCAAGAAAAGTTCCCCCAATAAACGTCAATGCCACCAAATTGTCAGAATTGGTTGACTTGAGTTTGGAAGTCTTAGAGCCACCATTGACAACAAGTCTAACTAGCCAAGAATTGAGAAACCTTAAAGAGACTCCAATGCAGGTGCCGAAGTGGCCTTCCCACACTCAAAGTGTGGAGAGATGTGTGAAAATGGTCACAGAAGCAGCGGGCCATGTTTACAGCCACGAGAGGCGAGAAGGTTACATCAAAGCACAAATAGCAAGCAGACTACTGATGACAAGAAACCAAAGCAAAGAGAGTATGAAGGCATTGGTTACTTTCAAATAGACTACGGATAATAAAATATAATAATTTGAAACTTGAAACAGTAACATGTGTGCAAACGCTGGTTATGTTATAAATTCACAAATATGTACATTTAAAAATCCATTTGATGTAGGTAGGACTTATTATAAAAAAAAATTTATGCCAGAATATTGTTTTGCATGCTTAAAGACTACAATAAATTGCTACCAAATTACTCGATTTTCAATTTAGCCAGTTCACCCCCTAAATTGACACACCCTATTGCACCATGTCAGAATGTCATTCCCCCCTCCTTTCCAAGATTGTCTGCCTCAAAAAGTGCATTCCAAATAATATGCATATATTACTGAAAATCCTTTATTTTTTCCATATTAGTACATATACATTTACAATTTTACATGGATTATTTTTATAGTGGAGTTTTACAAATTAAATGCCAATTGAAAATGTTGATGGATTTATAAAACTTGAATAAAAGAAAATAGTTTTTTATATTTATAATGAATTACTTAACAGACCAAACTGAAGCATAATGCAAAAAACAAAAAGTTCAATAGAATACCAGGATATTTAAATTTGTAATTAGTTTTATTCAGATGAAGATTACAGTCAATGAGAAACCTGTGATTGTTTTTTCTTCGCCAATTCTGGAATTCGCGGAGGAGTGTTTAAAAGGGCACAACGCAGGTCATTTTCTACCTCTAATCTACTACGTTGCTTTGTTTTAATTTACAACTGAGTTGAAAAGCCTGACTCACAAAGATATGTCGACACAAACGGAAGCAAGACACGGATAGCTCTTTCTGCCACTTTTGGGTAGGAATCGCACATCAAGGGCCAAAATTCTGTGATTGATTTCTCATCGAACATATCTCTTGCTCCCGAATCAGTTTTCCCCCCCATGAAAACCTGAATTTCCCCCCCTGGGGGGAATTCCCCCCTGGTTGAGAACCCCTGAACTAGAAGTAATGGAAGACGAAATATGCCATCGACTAAAAACAGAGAACACCAGAAGATCACACAGCTGGTGGTCAAAAAGCCTTCTCCTTAACCCTCAAGTGCCAGAACTATTGTACACTAAATAGTACACATAAGATGAGAGTATTCTACTAGTTACACAAGGACCTAGCAGACCTCTCCAACTTACACAATTATATACCACAGCATAAATAACTTCTTGACGCCAATAAGATAAAAGATGAGAGTTTTCTGCTAGTTACACAAGGACCTAGTAGACTTCTCCAACTAACACAAAAACAAACAACCCCTTGCTAGCCAGCTTAGCCTCCTCCCCCCCCCCCCCCTGTTCCCTTGAGCTCGGGCGACCTCTTAGTGCGGCCTTCACCACAGCCAATCAAATCGTCTCTGCAAGGTGGATAGCCCACCTGCTCTTATTCTCTACTACTTTACTTCCCGTTTCATAACTTTCCTTCTACCTTACCTCTTCTCTCCCTTCCCATGGCAAGCCATTGCCATTTTTTCTCCATTATCATCATCATCATCATGTCACTCAACACCTCACACCAACCGGACGTATTTAGAAGAGCTATTTAATATAGCCTCCGTCCTCATTTTAACACTCATAGCTACAGTGATTAAGTCATGTGATATACACTTGGAACTGTATATGAGATAGCTTCTCAATAAATACAGAAAGGACAGTTGGGTTTCGCTACTAAAACCCTATATACTTTTACATGTTCCAGCCCCATTAACCCAGAAAGAATCAACGGTTAAAGGGCCAGTTCACAGTGCCCCGGAGTAGCGTAAGCTGAGATTTCTGGAAACATTACATCGACTTAGGTGTTCAGGATCTCCTGGAGGTCTCATTCAGTGCAAGAGTAAAGGATGAGATCGTCTGTATACTGAAGTTCAGTAATGGAAGCTGCCAACACATTTGTTCCTGCCTGGAGATGTTTTATGTTGAAAAGACCATTCATTCGGTACTCGATCCCCCCCCCCCTCCCCGCCAGCTAAATTGGCACTAGCACGAGCAAGGAAGGCAGCCAAGAAAATGGAAAAGAGAATTGGTGCTAGTACATATTACTCTTTTAGCCCCTGTTTGAATGGGGAAAAACTCAGACTGGGCGCCATCGTGCATGGCTCTGCCGTTAATGCCATCGGGAGTTGCTTCATAATGGCGATGAATTTTGGTGGCCACCCAAAATGACTGAGGGTCCGCCAGAGGGCTTCCCTGTTGACCGAGTCGAAGGCCTTGGTTAGGTCGATGAAGGCCATATACAGGTCATATACAGGTCATATACAGGTCATCACGGTGTATCTAGCGGGCAGCAAAAATGATGTCAGTGGTGTCACGAGAGGGGTCTAAAGCTACAATGAGGTTCTCGGAAGAAATTTTCGTCTCAGGAAAGAGTCTGTTTAGGAGGAATCGGGCTATAATCTTACCAGCTATGGACAGCAGCGAGATCCCATGGTAGTTGCCACAGTCTGACCGGTCTTCCTTGTTCTTATACATATTGACGATGGAAGCATCTTTAAGAGCTTGGGGGATTTCCTCCGTTTCCCATATATTCTCCAGGAGAGAGTGGAGGTGGCTGGAAAGCAGAGGTCCACCTGCTTTATATACCACGGGTGGGATTTCATCATGACATGAGGCTTTGTTATTTTTCATCTGTTTAATGGCAGTAGCTTCCTCGTCCAAGGATGAAAAATAGCTGAGGTAGGTCAGCTCTGGATGCAGGGGGACGTGCTGGGTAGTCAGGACATCCATATGGGTTTTTTCGTTGAGCAGTGAATGGTAGTGCTCTTTACAGCACTGAAGGATGCCTTCTTCGTCTTTAATTATGGAGTTACCATCGGATAAGTGAATGATTGGCCCATAAAATATTTTAGTGAAATTGAAAAATTCGTGCATCTTGTGCTGATTTGCAAGTTTTTGTGTTTCACATGCTTTATTTTTAAACCTGTCGTTCTTTAGAATGCGAAGTTCGCGCTGGGCTGCCACTTTCTTCTTGTGGAAGGTATAAGCTTTGGTCCAAAACTGAGGGTTGTTCTGCCAGTCAATTAGAACAGCACGTTTAACATCGACGACCACATTGATTTCCGGGTAATTTTTATCAAACCATTCCTGAGGTTATTTTTTCGATCAGGAAGAGGGCCTCTCTGCTGGTTTTTGTCATAACAGTATCGAAAATATCCCATTCGGCACTGGGATTTGGGTTGTTTGTTGTCGGTTTGTTTATCAGCCCATGTTCGAGCTTTCTGAAAGCATGTGCTACCGCTGGATCCTCCAGACGCTTAGTGTTAAAATCTCATCAGAAGGCTTGCTGCCTTTGCCGTTTTGGGGCGACGTTAGGGGAGAACTTGGCTCGGACAAGCCGATGATCAGTGTCGCAGTGGTCTGAGCCACGCATGGCACGGGTGAAGACGACATCTCGGCGATCTCTTTCTCTGACAATGATATATTTAATGAGATGCCAGTGTTTGGATCGTGGCTGTTGCCACGAACCCTTGAACTTGTCGGCCTGCCCAAACAAGGTAATGGTGATAGTGAGGTTGTGTGCAGCACACTTGCTGAGGAAGAGTAGGCCGTTAGGATTACACTTGCCTTGTCTATTTCTCCTATGGTTCCCTGCCAAATGTCAGCATCTCTGCCAACTTTGGCATTGAAGTTACCAAGGAGCATAACCTTATCTTCTCTGGGGATAGAGGTTAGCACTCTGTCAAAGTCGTCATAAAAGGCCTCCTTGATGTCATCCTCTGCATCCAGTGGTGGGGCGTATGCACTGGTGGAAAAGGCATGACGTGAGTGATTCAGTGGGACTTGGAGTCTCTTGAGGCACTCGTTGATCCCAACTGGCATTTCAGTTAGCCTGTGTAGGATGCTTTGGTGGATGGCAAAGCCAAATCCATAAATACGGTTTTCTTCGCAGCAGGCTTACCCTTCTAGAAGAAGGTATAGCCAGACCCCCGTTCTGTTAGATGACCCTCGTCTGGGAGCCAGGACTCACTAATGGCTGCTATGTCGACAGCTCTTTTGTCACAAGGGTGGTTTATCTTTCAGGAAGCTTATTTGTGCTAGTATCCAGAAGGGTCCTGACATTCCAAGCAGCAACCATAAGAGATGTAAAGTTTGTATTTGCTTTGATCTGTGATTATGATTATGTTTTCGCCCGCATTATGATAACCTTACTGGTTACAGTTGCCTAGTCAGGCTATTTTTTATGCAGGCTATGTTTAAGGCACCTTTTCTAGCCCCCTCCTCGTGTGGGCTGAACAGAGTGGCTCCTGGGAATGGCTGCTCAGTCGCACAGACAGAACTGGATGGCACTGCTGCCTAGATCCTACTGCATAAGCGACCATCTAACTATGCCACCTATATGCAGAGTTGTGACAAGAGACTTCTGGCAGTCATCTCTGCCTGTCGCCATAGGACTTTTGATGATTATGAGAAGTATGATAAGATGGATGAGACTTGTGTGTGAGTTGATTTATGTGGTGAGGCAGGAGTGCAGGCTGCAACCACACAGCTTGGCTCTCCACTTTCCTGATCCAGTGATGAAAGTAGTTGCAGCCATTGCGGAGATGGAGAGCTACAATGGACTGCCAATAGCCCAGTTATTTTTGTTTCGCTTTGGTAACCAGTCCATTATGCATTGCCTTCATCCGCCGGTGTAGTCGTTGGATTCCCATGTTGATCACCTCTTCTGCCTATACCGTTGTTGGGGTTTTACTGGAGCTCTGTATGTATGTCTGCCTGATGGGGGGGCTCCACCACAGATTTTTCTTTCGGGGTTTACTTCTGTAGCCTTATACTTACCAATATTAATCCGCAAGACAGCGGGCCAGTGGTTGGTAGGCGCCAGGACGTGTCCACGTGCCAATGGGTCTATGCGCCGTCTCTCTGGGGTCCACTGCTGTTCCGTGACCTCCTGCTGATCTCGCCTGGGCCCATAAAGCACCCAGTTACCGTATGTGGCTACTAGAAGGCACTGCAAGATTCTTAATGGTGAAGAGGCTGTGTACTGACAGGAGAATACTTATGCAAGGTTGCTTCCCTTTTCACCATGAGGGCCTGCTAGCGGCGGTAGCTGAAAACGAGAGGAAGCAAGCAGTGCCTGCACCTTAGCACTAACATAATGCTGCCACACTAGGCACATTACACCACCATATGCACACACACACACACACACATACACACACACACACACACACACACACACACACACACACACACTGAGTCTGGAGGTTGCTAAAATTTTCGCTCAACTTTTTAATTATTTCGTCAGGTTTCCACAGAGATAATTTAATTTGCTACTGTGTAATTATCGGATTCACTGTATTGCTGACTTATTTCTTTGTAATTTAACGGTAGTCATTATACATGCCTCACTCTACTAGTGGGAAGTTATCCACACTGTTTACTTTGATTAGCGTGATTAACGATGGTTTTGACGACATGTTGATGATGAAACTACGTTGGTGATGTGATGATAATGAGATGCGTTGACACTGAATTACGTTGCCGAAGATGACACCGATGACGTGCTTTTGAAGAAACACTGTAAATGTTAACTATCGCAGTGTTGAATACCAACAGGTTGGTTGTTTTTTTAATAACTTAGGTACAATGGTGTTGACGCTGGAACACCCATGTTGGTTGTAGCAACACTTGGGAACAGATATTGCGAAGACCACTGCCGCTATGGTTCAAGTGACATTACTGATGGGTCAAATTAGAGGAGTAAAAACAGCTTCACTGCAAGGTGATTACAGTGGTTCTGATGCAAACCAAATCAATACTATGTTGCTATGGACTGAGGCTCACAGAGTTCAGTAATTTCACTGCAAGCTGAAATAAACTTAAGCTGGAATGATCAGGAGTCAGGTCTCTGGTTGATTGGCTAAGGACTCTGTAAAGCTCAAAATTTCCCAATATTTATAGGCGTCGATCTATCCTCCGCCCAGCCTAATCAAGTGATGCACCTTGAGCTAGCATGTGAGGTGTCGTCGAGCCATCTTTGCTGTGATCAATAGAATTTTATGTAATGCTGATAATTTCTTCATAACCACATTACATTTCGACACACTTCTTAGATCGCTAACTAAAGTAGTATGCTTTCATAAGCAACTAGCATACTCAGCGTACAAGTGATCACAAGTCTTGAAATTAATACACAATACCCTGAAAAATCAAGGGTTGTTTTCAGCAAATACACTAATGTTCCAGAAAAAAAATCCATGAAGCCTGTGTGTTTTTCAAGGGTTAACTTAAACGCAATCCTAAGTTTGGTATATTAATTAGCTAATAAAAACAACAAATTTCAATACACAATTTGAAACGATGGATGGAAGCAAGGTTGAATGCAGGTAGCAAATCAAAGTCACTTTATCTTATTTAATGTCATGTGCAGGTACTTAGGATTTGACAACATTACATTCAGGTTCGTGGAAATGCTGAATATTGTATGAATTGGCAGGATTTAGAGCTCTGAATTTATGTTTTCAATTAACAGTAAGAGGTGTGGAATACCTTGCTATTCTCAACCCCGATAGTCGTAATCTCGCTTATCAGCAATTAATATTTTAACGCAACTATTCGATATTTGCAAAGCATACCCAGCTTATTCGTAGGTGAAAAATTACGATACCTTACATTAACTTTTCAAACTGGGAAGGCTAGCCGCAACTCTCTTATTCGACGTAAAGCTCCTTCACACACGAGCGGGTTTTTTTTTTTTTGCTGGTCACAACGCACCAGCCACCTCAGTTTAGAAAATAATGCTAGGAAAATTCACTCACGGGAGATGCTCACCCATACCTGTATATGTACTTCCCAACCATGGCATGAATAAATACACCGAGCGTTCTAGAATTCTTCAAATGACGGGGGCAGGAAGTGCCTGTGATTATTTTTGTCAGATGCAGGCGAACTGAAGCATAAAAAACACACCCACACCCGTGTGAACACAGACCTTCTCCCGTCTCCTCCCGTTCTTCGTTTTCTTCCTTTTCTGTTTCTGTCCATTTCCCTTCATCATCATCGTCTCCCTCCGCATCCTCCACAGGTCGTGGACTCTCATTTTCACCCTGATTTCAGAGATAGTGGGGACAGTGGCCTTCCTATACACATCCAGTACCTTCTCAGTCACCTTGTTGGTGGCATCCATATAATCAAAAGCATTTGTTCTTCTCCTTAACCTCTCGTTTTCTGCTTCATAAGCCAGGGCACTTCCAACTTCCTTGTTCAGAGGCAACTTGTTAGATGGCAGAGGCATCCGAACACCTTATCGTTACCCTGGCGCAGCTGAGTGTTGCTAATCTTAGGACGACCCATCTTGGTGGCGGCCCTTTGAACTAACTGCAAAACAACACAGAAAAAACAACTTTCAGCACTTCAATATCACCACCTATTGAACAATATTTTATTCAAAAGTACGGACTGAGATTTTGTCCTTAACTGTCCAAGTCAAGCTACTTGGGCTGAATTCGTTGATCAGTCCTGGGACGAATATTACCAACGGCGTGAATAGATTCCGTGGAATAAATTCAGGGCATTCCCGTCCAGGGAGCCTCAACAAACTCTGTAAATATTGCCATTGGCCTGCCATTGGCAAATATACGGAGTTAGGTAATGTTCCATGAGCGGGAATGTCCTGAATTCATTCCACGGAATCTATCCACGCCGTTGGTAATATTGGGCCCTGGTTTTCGAAATATACGTATGTGGTGACTTGCAGCAAAAATATCGGCATAATTTGTAGCGCATTGAGTTGTAAAACAATAGCATATTATGAACCAGTGTACACAGTAGTCGAATAATCCAATTCAATAACTTGATTTTAACAGGTTGTGCCACATTGCCAGTCCCTTTATTATTTACAGTTTTTTCGCGTTTTTCATGCCAAACCCAAAAGTATCCACAAACCTTCTAATGCAATGATGTAAAAAACTCAAACATATTCGGAATTAGCGTGGCCGATAGACAAGTAATCCAACCCAAGCAATTAGATTTTGAAAACTTTTGCAAAACTGTCACTCCCTAGTGTTCAGTGTTCACCCTCAGTTTGGATGCGTTGCCGTGATGGGTTATGTGGGTGGTGATGGGGATGTGTTGGTGGTGTTGGGGTGTGTGGATAGCGTCCATTAAAATATAAAAAAATTAAGGGTCATCGGAGGAGGGGGGGGGGGGCGCCTAATAAGTGACTACTTAGTGCACAGTGTGCCCCCAGAACCCCTCTCCCCCACAAATGACAAGTCCGGACAATCAGTGACTCCGGACCCCCTTTTCCCCCCAAATTGTCCGGACTTTCGAGGGTTTACTGGACGCAATTTTCACGTGATGCTGTAGCAACTCCTTCACTAAGTGGGCGTCGTAGTCGTGGTCACAGGAGTATGGTGGTGGCTGTGGAGGTGTTGGTGGAGAGTTTTGGTGGTGAGTGTTGGTGGTGGTGAGTGGTGGTGTGTGGAGGTTGTGGGAGGAGTGTTGGTGGTGGTGGTGAGTGTTGGTGAGTGATGGTGAGTGTTGGTAGTGATGAGTTGTGACGGTGGTGGGTGGTGGTGAATGGTGATGATTTGTGGTGCTGGTGAAGTGACCCACGTATAGTTCTGTTCAAAAGTAACATGGGCTGATATTCATATTAATTCCTTTTCCACTTTTATATCCTTAGATAGGTAATGGTATAAATGTGTTTACACCTAAGGTAATGGTGGACCCACAGACTTCAGAGGGAAAAAATAAAATCACCAAAAATCAGAAAGCGACATTTAATGAAATTTAAAGGCTTATACAAACTGAAAATGAAAATAAAATGGCTGAGTATATGAAAATATAGCTTGATTTTTTTTTTACCTTTTTACACTTATGTTCATATAAAACCAAATATAAAAAATATATATGAGGTACAACGAATTTTCCTTGTGTGACCCTGATGGGAGGGAGGATGGGACTGTCAGTAGCAGCCACCAGGCACCGCCAGAACACAGCAGGAAATGGAAATTAAAATTAGCTGTGTCCTTAATCTGTCGACAACATCCTCATCTTCGTCCCATCTACCGTAACTACAAGAAGAGTTTGCTGAAGGCTCATAGTCTCAAAAACAAGTTGAAGTTTTTGAAAGATTGCAGAGATGATAAAATTGTTCCCAAGTCCTGTCTTCCAAGTAGACTAAGAAATTCTCTGAGTTGGATAAGGTGTTGCTAGATTCCCTTATCAAGAGTTCAAGTGATAGTGTGAAATTTGCCTTCAAGCACAGTGCTCAGTGCAAAATACTTATGGAAAACAGTGTTTGTGTTGATAAGTGGCACACCATTCGTGATTTTGTATATCAACTTCTTAGTGAAACTGACAAAGCCCAAAAAAGAAGGTTAAATGCCAAATTAAATGCTCTGTTTGACGAGAGTTACTGGACCATATTGAGTGATCCAAATTTGTTCATAAACTTATCATCTTATGATCTACAGACAAATGAGAAACTTGTTCTTGGTTTTGGTAGGAAGTTTTCTATCACTCAACGGTGCGTTAATCCGCTTACTATTGCTAAAGGTTTAGTCAACCTAGAAAAGAATAAGTCGTCAGATGTTACAAATGAAGATATTTCCATAGCTAAAGGTTGTATACATAGTGTTTTAAATAAGAAATTTGCTTCAAACATTCCAAAAAGATTTGAAACAGCCTTGATAAACTTGAAAAGAAATAAGAATATCCATATTACCAAGGCTGATAAGTCTAATGCTATTGTTATTTTGGATAAAAGTGACTACAATGATAAGATGAATTCATTACTTAGTGATGAAAGCACGTATTGTGAGCTTACGAAAGATCCCCTGGAAAATATTAATAAGTTATCTAATTCCAAAATGAAGATGTTATTGAAAAAGAACCCCGACCTCACTAAACAGCTCTCTCAAATTAATCCCACTTTACCTTATATGTATGGATTGATCAAAACACACAAGCTTAATAATCCATTACGTCCTATCGTGAGTTCTGTGGGTTCTGTTACTTACAAATTATCCAAGTGGCTGGTAAAGATGATATCCCCTCTTACAGGCCAAATATCTAATTCACATATACACAATAGCAGTGATTTAATTGATAAACTCAAGAAACACAATGAACCTTGTGAATTAATAAGTTTTGATGTAAATTCACTGTTCACTAGAGTACCTGTGAAAGACTTACTTTCATTTCTTAAAGATAAATTACAACTGCTAGATTTAACTATTGAACATGATACTTTCCTGAAATTGATAGAGTTATGCGTAACTGACAATGTGTTTAGGGCAAATGGGAAGTTCTACAAGCAAATATTTGGGATGAGCATGGGTAATTGTCTTTCTGCTCCTCTAGCCTGTATTTATATGGAGTTTTTTGAGTCAAGATTACTACCCAACATAGTGGACTTTATTCCTCCATGGTACAGATATGTTGATGATGTTCTTTGTCTTTGGCCTAGAAACAGTGACCCTTTGGAATTTTTAGACAAGCTTAATGATATTGTCCCTAGTATCACGTTCAAAATTGAAAGAGAAATAAATGAATCCCTTCCATTTCTTGATATGCTTATCATGAGAAATGGCCAAAACTATAAATTTAAGGTATATAGAAAGCCCACACAGGTTGATAGTTTCATTCACTTTTTATCGAATCACTTTGAGTCTACGAAAATGTCAGTTTTTTCTGCTATGTTCTTAAGATGTCTGCGTATTTGTGACTCTGAATTTATTGACGATGAATTGAAACACATTCGTTCTATTGCACAGAAACTCGGGTACCCTTCTGTGTTTGTTGATCGTTGTTTTAAAAGGGCTAAAAAATCCTTTCATTCCTCTCAAACTAGACAAGTTCCTACACTTATGAATATTTTGACTCTGCCCTATCGTAATGAATTTGTCCCGTTAGTTCGGTCCCTCAAGCTTCTAAATATTAATGTTGTTTTCAAGTATGACTCAACCATTACCAATATGTTAATAAGGAATAGCCCAAGTTTGAATGTAAATGGAAGTGTTTATTGTATTCCATGTAGCAAATGTAATTGTAATTATGTAGGTCAGACAGGAAAAACTCTGCAGCTCAGAATCAAACAACATAAGTATAATATCAAAACTGCATCTGAAAGCAGTGCCTTGTTCGTTCATGTTAGGAATAATAATCACCCCATTGCTTGGGAAAAAAGCTTAGAAGTATTCAAATCATCTTGTGTCACAGAAAGACTTCTGGTTGAAGCTAGTTTGATTAAGGAATTAAAATCTATAAACCTTAGTGATGGTCAGTTCAAAACTGATAATATGTTACAAAAATTTATTTGTCAGTGGCCCAAGGTTAAAAATGCTTTGAAAACCTTTGATCTAGATGTATGATAGTTATTTTGTGGGTACTTATTTGTGACCTGACCTGACTAGTCACGTCACCCCCTTTTCTTAAGCTCCTCTACGTGTGTGATGGTGTTGGTGTGTGGATTAGTGGATGTCATCATTATGACCTGACCTCATGTTTTTAAGGTCACCCTGTATATTTAAGCCTCTCTCTGTCTATGTAATCCAGTTGCCTCTGAAGATGTCTTGAATAAAGACGAAAGCTAAGGTACTCCGTTGTTTCCATTCTCCTGTGTGATTTTATCAAGATTTACCTTATCCACGTTTTCATTGTGGATTTACATGAAATATATATATATATATATATATATATATATATATATATATATATATATATATATATATATATATATATATATATATATATATATGCAAGTAAATCACTGTAGGTGCGCGTGATCTAGGTATATGCTGATAACCACAAGGAAAGAAGAAAACACGAAGTTCCCAAGCGATTTCGTGTAATTCACATCTTCAGGGGTGAGTACAGACTAAAGAGAAGTACAAAACAAGGTGTATATATACAGAGGAGGGTGAGACCAGGTCCACAAAGGTCAGGTATGAGGCAATGAACCCTACTAATCTTTAAATAGCACCGCAACGGTCGGTTGTCAGGTCAGAGGGTAAGGTGACCCAACATTCTCACCTGGTTACAAATCTTCTTAATTACAAAATTGTCCAGTTTGTACATGCCATTACTCAAATTCATGTTGAATGCCTCGGTATGTTTAATGAGACTAGATTCTATGATGTTCCTACTATCAATTGAATTACAAGGTAATATTGAGGAGGCATTATCCCAGTAGGGTGTGTCATACGGAGGCGAATTTTTTTTTTTTGAGTTTGAAAAATCGGCCCATGGTATTAATGATGTAGTTCTATGTGCAGAATCATGTGATATCTTCAGATTTGAAAAGTTTTTATTTTTTGCTAGGTAAATTTTAACTTGAAATCTTATGAAAATTCAGTATTCCCACCCTTTTACCAACACCACTAAATAGCTTATTTAAAGTAAAGTAAATGTATCAGGTTAATTTATTAGGATGAAAATGATCCAGAATAGTGAAACGCATGATCTTGACACATTTATTAAATTGAATATTCCTCTAGAAAACAAAATCATCAAATACAAAAACCGGTTTTACTACTACGACCCGATGTTGCTGCACACCATAGAGAACATGTCTTTCTTGCTTCTGTTTCTACTCATCACCTCCCTGCTGACCACCTGAGCTCGGATGTAGCCTTCCCTCCTCTCCTGGCTGTACACTTGACTGCTGGCCTCGCTCACTTGCTGTACACAACGCTCTATGCTCTGGGTGTGCGAGGGCCAGGCAGGGACATGCATGGGGTTGTCCAGGAAAGCTCTGACTTGAACATTGGTGAGGCTGCAGGTAAGAGGGGGCTCACTGCCAGCCTGGATGTTACCCAGATCTATGAGATCAGTTAGGGTCTTGGCACCTAGATTGACTTCAGGAGTCTTCCTGACCCTGAAGGAATCGTCACCAACTGATTCGTCATGCCCAGATCCTCTCATAAGTCTCATATCCAAGATCTTTTTGACTGCCACTCTTCTCTCCTCCTCTTCCTTACTGCAGAGCATTGTCTGCAAAACTGCCTCGGGATGAGCATACCAGGAAGATCTCCTCACAGTCTGCTCCACAATCTGAACAACCTTCCTTGGCTGACTCCTCAGGAGCTCAAGCTGGAAGAGAACATGCCTCGGACCTTCGGAGAACGACCTTGGTGTTGAACCAATTTGGCAAGTAGACACTCACGATGAATTGGACAATAAGTCTCAGGTTGTGAAGCTGGTTCCCTTTCAGTTTATGATGAGCGACCCAAATTCTGCAGAACCTGAGAGCCGTTGTAAGCCACCTAGAATGTGAGACTGGACCTATCTGCAGGTAAGCAAGTCTATCAGGCATGACCCCAGTTTTGATGGCACTGCAAATCATGTAACCATAGTACTGGTCAGTACTCAGGTCGTCAATGACAGTATGTGCAAGCTCAACGAGTGGAGGGTCAACTGTGATTTTTTCAAAGCTCGGATTTATTTCTAACTCAGTGGCAGAGTCCAGCATCTTGCCAAGAGGACCAGACCATCTGTTGTTTGAAAGAGTCTTGCCATCCAGCTCCTGGATCAGATGTCTGAGTGGCAACTCGTTGGTGTGGTCACAAACAATCCAGACCAGCTTCCTCCCAATCTTCCGCTCTATCCACTGTATGACCCCCCCTTGCCACCCTGTGTTCGTGTTGGTGCTGTCCCCTCCAATGGCCTGCAGGGTCTGGTCTACGTTCCTCTCTCTGAGCCAGTTCACAATGTTATCTGCCACTATCTCAGCTGGTTTCCTGATGTCATCTTTCTCTGGAGTGAAATGCCACAAGTACTTCCCTCCTGGTTCACTGCAGCAGGAGTAGTGTTCCTCCTTCACCATGGCAGGGAACAACTTGTCAGAATCTCCAACTTTCATGAACACTTTAGTGTCATCCCTTCTCCCATCAAAGAACAAACAATTGATTCCATTTTCTCTTATCCCCTTATCAAACTCCTCTTCTAGGTTACTGACAAGTTTCTCCTGAGCTCTCCTTACTTTGTTATGATCTATCACCAGGTGAACATCATCAGGTGTTATCAAACCACCGTCAATCCAGGCAGCTGTTGCTATCTCTGCAGTTTCTCTGAGACCAGTGTGGTGTCGCATGCTGGCCAGAGTTATGCTCGGGATATCTTTCCTATTTCGAATGTTATGCCTGGAAGGTTTGGGATCATTATTTTCTGGGTTAGGGACAAAGTCACCATTCTCCTGGTCAGCACTCGGATCAGCCATGGGGAAGTCATTAAACTCTGAATCAGCTTGACTCCTATCATCGGCCTTTTTTACCTCACCCTGGGCCTTCTCAAGTCTCTTTTCCTCGGCAACTCTTCTCCTCTTCTGTCTCTCTGTGGCAGCCTCCTGTCTCTTGGACTCAAGAATATCTTGGCTAGAAATCATGAGAGCCCCTATACTGCCAGTCTTCTCTCTCTGTGCTTTGACAAATGCCAGTTCGATCACAGGAATCTTCAGTTCACGCTTGCAAATACAGGAGATGTGGGCCTCGGATTTACAGTCACGATCGCATCCAAACTCAGGACAGAGAACAATTGGGCACTTGCAAGTAATTATGTCAAATAAGTGGTCCAGTTGCTTGGCAAAGCTGTCCTTAACTGCAAGTTTTCCTCTCCCAAGAGAGATATCTCTTGCCTTTTCCCAACTGGCTAGCAGTCTCTCACTAATCTTCTTCTGACTTGTTATGACTGGAGGCTTGAACTGGGCGTTAGCCAGAGTGTACTGTGCCAAGACAGCTTTGGTCATATCACTGGCAATGTCTTTGTTTGTGTAAGTTCTTTGGTTCTTTTCACTGATTTGCCTGATTAAAACACCGTATCTCAAAGCATCTCTCAATGTAGGCAACTCCGACTTCAGGAGCTCTCTCCCAGACCCAAGATAGTGACTGAGATGGCTGGATTTTTGGTTCCTCGTCCTGACACAAGCAGCCATCGCAAATATTATCAACTTATAAATGCATCAGAATCTGAAACAGAAAAAAATATTGTTAGTTGGGTTGTTAAAGAATGAAGTCAAAAAGCAATGTTCACTATTTAATTGTAATGCACTAATGCAGCTGTACGTTAGATTTTCGATAAATTTCACGCTAAAATTTACCTAGCAAAACGTTGCAAAATATTGAAACTGAAATTATTTTCTGTTTATATACACTAAAATCTACCAAAAAAGTGATGGGCCATTAGTTTTAGCTGATCTTCCCTCCTATGACACACCCTATTATCCCAGTCAATGCAATGCTTGTTATCCCCCAAATGAACAAACAGAGCATTGGATTCCTGGCCTGTGAATTACACGAAAGCGCTTGGGAACTTCGTGTTTTCTTCTTTCCTTGTGGTTATCAGCATATACCTAGATCACGCGCACCTACAGTGATTTACTTGCATAAATGGATTCCACGCGCCGCTTCTTCTACCTCTCTACAAGATGTCCTGGACTGTCTCCTTTCGTTACTGAATACTCCTCTTCGATGATCAAGGCCCACAAATTGAAAATACGTTTGAAATTTCTCCAGACATGCCTTAGTGAAATAGTTATGCCTAGACCAATCCTCCCACAACGTGCCCTGAAGATGTCTGACCGCCCCATTGATGAGTTCCAAGAAATCATTCTTAAGAAACATTTTGAAATAAAGAAAATTGAAGTGGATGAAGCTTTCCGTATTGTAAGACAAAAAAAGCGTGTTTTTGATATGACCATACCGAGTTATTGGAAAAAGTTCATGTTGGATTACTGTTTTGATAACCTGAGACGTGAGCGTTCTAATCTTCAAGCTAAGATAGACCACAAATTGGCACTCCGTTTTAGAAATAGTGATTGGACTAAGGATGCCAATCACAACTGTGTAGTGAATCTCTCCTCTAAACAACTAGACAATGATACCTTGTGTGCCCTCGGCTATGGTTTAAGCTTTGATGGTTCTAACAAGGGAGTAGACAGTGTTGACATAGGAACTGATAAATATGATGGGAGGTATAATAAAACCAGGTAGGATTTTACCGGAAGATAAATATAAAGGCAGAGAATCCTGTAAGTCAGGAAACTGTGTCTCATTAATATAAGATAGGAGGTTAAGCTTATCAGAAACAAAACGAAGATTACTGAAACTTATATTTAAGGGAAATGGTATGGGAACTAGCTCAGAAGTAATATTTGTGACAAATGCAAGGACCTGGGCGGGCTCATTAACTCCATCGAAAAAAAAAAAAAAAAAAATAATAATAATAATAATAATAATAATAATGTTATTACCCTCCCAGCTACATCGGCCAGGAAGAAGTAATTGAACCGCCTCCTGTCCCAATATACACATTTACACATAAAACATTAATAGAGGAATAAAGATGAGAGTGACCTACCAGCTCCACTAGGAACCTGGCAGGCCTCTCCATACAGTGCACCTTTAGACTAACACAACTAACACTTAACTAATACCGCCAAAAAAAAAAAAAAAAATGTGACTACCCTCCCAGTTACACAAGGACCTGGGCGGGCTCACTAACTCCAACAATAATAAAAATAATAATAATAAGCAGCATTATATAAATAAACCAATATTAATACAAAGGTCTGACGACCCAAGGGAGCAGAACAAAGATAGAACACCAATAAGAAAGATGAAACGATCTGGTTGAGCCCAGATTCTCTCTACTCCTACTGTATTTCAGTTTCACCACTTTTCCTTCAACCCCTAATAATCTTCTTTCACCTCTTAACTAAAGACTTCGTATCGTATCGTATCGTGTGTTCGTGCGTGTATGTATGTGTGCACGCTCGGCAGTGTCTCGGTGGGAGGGAGAGGCGGCGACTCACAGTCAGTCGTCAATTACCCTCTAGACGCGGCCGGGGGAGGCTGCACTGAACTCTACTCCTCACAAATGCCCTGAACATGCCTTCCACCTTGGGAATCCTTTAGAACTAGGTCACACACTTATGGCACTACACACACACAATGCACTTATACACTTCACAGAAATTTGCTGTCACTGACACTGCTCAAAGTTGTTATAAATTCAAACAAGACTGCCGTTAGCGGTTGACGACAGAGCAGGGGTCCATAAGCCGGTCTTGCCACAAACTTTACACACCTCACTTGTATAATGATCCAGTTAATTAACACACTGCGCCATGTATATGTTCTGGGTAACAAGTTCTATCTACAAGGAGCGAACACAAACACCTGTAGAGTTTTCGTAGGTTCTATTTACTGGACAAACAGAGATACAAGCGAGGTGGCTCTCCTTACTCTGTCTGGGGGTCAACTAGCCTTTCGGGCGACATGTGGCAAGTGATACATTTGCAGCTTCCATATATCGCCAGGCACATTAATTAAGCGTGTGGGACATGGTAAATACATTGCCACACGCTGCTAACTAGACTGAATAAATAATGTATATAAATGGAGCGCATACATGATATACATACAGCATACATAATATACATACAGAATCTAATTTCTTTGTGATCGCTGTTTGCAAGTTCGTTCCCTACCTCGACATTGCTAATGAGGTTTTCTCTGTTCGACAGAACTAAATAGAGTATATTATTACCCCGGGTGGGTTCGGTTATATGTTGACTTAGGAAACAGTCCTGGATCGTTTCAAGAAAATCCTCTGATTCTGAGTTACCCGTAAGGTCAATCCAATCTATTTGGCCAACGTTAAAGTCGCCTACTATACAGACTTTGTTGTGTATGGAAGCCCTGCGCATTTCATCCCAGATATGTTGCTCATTAACTCTATCAAGATTGGGAGGTCTATATATTACTCCTGTGATTAATTTTTCCCTATCGTCGACTAATTCTATCCAAATTGTTTCTGTATTCCGCTCAGATTTTATTTCCTTATTTATTTCACACTTCAGATTATCCCTGACATAGATTGCTACTCCGCCTCCTTTCCTAATCTGCCTATCGGTATGGAATAATTTGTAAGCTGCAATTTGGTATACGACAGGTAACTCACGTGAGTCTAGGTTGATCCATGTTTCAGTGAATGATATTATATCCATTTTTTCGGTACATACCATGGCCCTAATATCATCCATTTTGTTTCTCATACTTCTACTGTTCGCGTAGTAGACATTTAAGTTAGTCGTGTTCTGAGTCCTCCCTTTGCCGCGTTTAGGTTTTAACTCGCTGTCTAATTTAGTTTTATCATCATTCCTAACACTATTTCCCTGTAACCTTTCACTTTGTTTACCCGCTCCCACTGCAGTCTCCTCCACCCCCTTGCTCACACGTTCCCCTAGCAGTTTAAAGACTTCGACATCTTTTGGACTGTCCTTTCGAGAGTCCCAGCAAGGGTTGCTACTCCATCCCTAGACAGATGCACCCCATTCCTAGCATAAAGGTCCTTCTGCCATAGAAGTTGTCCCAGTTGTCAATGAATGGGACTGATATTGACTTGCAATATCTGTCAAGAAGGCCGTTGACACCAACTGCCCTTGACAACAATTCATTTCCAACTCTCCTTCTAAGAAGGACACCACATATGAAAGGGATCCCTACCTTAGACGTAACACGTTCTATAGCTGTCTTGAACTTATCAAGAAACTCCTCACTCCTACATCGGCCAATATCATTGCCTCCTGCACTAAGGCAGATAATGGGTTTATGACAAGCCTTTCACTCAGACACAAAACATCATTTTCTTCACTCACATTTGGCAAACGTACTGTGACTCAAGTTAGTTCCTGGCTATGTAACCGTTGTACACCAGTTAATACGGCAGGCGTTAGAGTCCAGTTCTGGCCTCTTTCATCCGAAATGTCAGCTACTAGTTGGAGTTTCAGAGAGAGACTCCATAACCAATTGCTGCTGTGCCAAAGACTTTTCCGCGCCTGTCGAGGCAGTTATTACACGAGCACCTGAAGTAAGCAATGGATGTGAAATTTGCATTGCATGATATGTTTTATAATAATGTTGTTCTGCCTCAGAGTAGTCAGACCAAGTATGCAAAGTAAATGCTTTAACTATGTAGAAATCCGCCAAAAACGCTTTACTGGACCTAGAAAAACGGATTGGAAGTGTTATCATCCCCGCTATGCCTAATTGGATTCCCGGCACACCGGACAAAGGAATGTCTTTAGGTCTTATTGGCCACTTATTTGGAGGATATCGCCGCTGGAGTTCATTGACCGACTTTAATGAGATAACATTGGCACAGGCCCCCGTATCTATATCTAGGGATAACTGATTGTTATCTATCCTCGCTGATACAGTCAACACCTCCATTTTGTTTAACGTGGAGATTAATGAGCCGGTGATGGCAGCGTTGTATTCTTGAACCATTGACTCTATCCTAGATCGTGTTGCTGGACGCGCTCCTCTTTCCCCGAAGGCTGTATAGTGTATAGTTGTCTGCCGTCGATTTTCTATTTCTTGCTTCATACGCTGTATATTTCTACAATATTCTGTGTTGTGGTATGGAGACTGATGTACTATACACCATTTATTTGGAGTGCCCTTAGTGTTTGGAGACATTTTATTTACTGTGTAATGTCCCTTTGGAGTTTTTGGTTTAGCAGGACTATCTGAAATTTTTAGGTCCTGAGAGGATTCTTTTCTTCGATCCTGCCTCTGATTGATTGATGTTGGAGATTACTGGCCTCTTCGCCGTTAGGCTATTTCGGCCGAAGCTGATTGGTTGGACTTCTTTTTTTTCTTGGTTCTTCTTTTAGTTTTTACTTTCCATTCTTCTTCTTGTTCTTCGTCTTCTTTTTTTTGGTCTTCTATTATGATAATGTTATCAGGTTCTTCGTTGTTCATATCTTGATTGTTCTGGTCTTGTTTGTTCTTATCTTGATTGTTCTTGTCTCGGTTGTTTTTGTCTAGTTTGTTCTGTTCTTGATTCTTGACTGCAAGGAGGGCCTCCTTGTAAGTCAATTTTTCTTTCGCCCGCAGCCTGGCCACCCTGCACTCCTCCCTCCACTTGGGACAAAGCCGGTCGGAGGAGGAGTGAGGGCCACCACAAGCCGCGCACTTCTTAACGGCCGCCTGGCAGTCAGCGTCGGTGTGGCCGGGTGCCCCTCAGCTTGAGCACACCTCGCGAGCACGACACTTCCTCGCCAGATGGCCATACTTCTGGCAATTGTAGCAGCGAGTGGGTTTTTGCTGGTAAGGTTTTACTGGGATTTTCTCCCAACCCAGTATAACGGAGCTAGGAAGTTCCTTAGGAAAACCAACCAGGGCAGTTGTGCTGGTCAGCTTCCTAAGTACTGAGAGCTGATCTCCAATCAGCTCGGCAAGTTCATCTTTTTCAAGATACTCAATTTCAGTGTGGGAAATGACTCCCAAAACTAAGTTATCCTGAAGTAAGGCGTCAAACATGACGTCGACTCCATTGATATTCACAAGGGGAGGCAATTTGTGGCCCTGCCCCCATTCCTCGAAGGTGATGATAAGGGTACCGCCTTTACTGCGGACGACCCCTGTCACCCCCTTGAGTCCAATGTGGTCAAAAAAATCTTTAATAACAAGAAGATTGAGTTTCTTGCGCGAAGGGTGCTCGACCGGAATCAGTCTCACAACCTTCGCCTGGGCTAGGGCGAACATGGTCACGTGGTACCTCAGGAGGAAGGAGCGGGGAGCCGGGAGAACCTACCTCGCCGAGGTTCAGTTCTCAAGTGTGACTGCCTCTGGCTGGCTGGGAATTTATCTGCTTGGCCAGCAAACCAGCATTTTTCTGTGGAATGTCCCTTACGTTTTCAGACTTTGCAAAAAGGTATCTTTTTGGGTTTGGTTTCCATGACAGACTGTGGTTGTTCCTTGAAGCTGTTGACTGGTGCCACTGACATCGCCTTAGCACATTTTCTTTGGGTTCTGCAATTTCTTCTACGTAATCTACAAGTTCAGTCCCTTTTTTATACTCTTTCTTTTGGGCTTTCGTGCGTAAGGGTTCATTTGATGAAAAGATAAACTGAAGGAATTCAATAATCCTGTAGAAATTTACTTTAGACAAGTTGTAATTTTTTTCGAACCAATCTGAGGAATCCATGTAAGATGTGAGATCTATCTTAGTGAGTCCCGCACAAATTTGGGCTTCTTGTGCTTCGTGTGCGAGCAGAGTGTCACCTGTCCTCTCTGCCATCTTAAAAATCCAAGTGAGTGGACCTCCTTTGGCGCCCAATGCAAAAAAGGAAATGAATTACTTCCTAAATGTTTGATAATCATCCGTTTCTTCGTCAATGGCTGAAGCTTAGATACCTTTAGCTGCCCGACTACCGGTTTTGATAAGGCTTCGGGCGTATGAAATTTTATCTACGTCGTTGGTGACAGTTATTTCTCATTACACCTTCGCATTTACGCAAAAATGCTAAACTAGTATAATCAGGATCCTCGGCAGTAAACTCTTGTACCTTAATATCATTTGGAAGTAGCCTTACACTAGTTCCTGTGAATTATTAGATGACTGGCTATCAGATTCTGAGTCACTAATTTCCTGTTTGATACCCAAAAGTTTGGAAGAGGGTCCATGTATAGGACTATATATCACTTCACTCACTCTATAAAGACTCACTACGTTGCCCACTCACAGAGTAATGCAAAAATATTTATACCAGGTTGACAACCTTTTATCCGAAATTCCGAAAACCAAAAAGCTCTGAAAACCAAAAGTTGTTTTTATGGAGCAAATTTTTTTTTTTTAAATTCGGGTATTAGCCCACCAGGGCACAGGTCACTGACCCACATCAGGGCCTGGGGGGCGAAAATGTAATAGTTTAAACAAGAGATTGTTTGATTGTCTGGAACCACTTTGACAACCTTCCTAAACTCCGGTGATCTAGTGTTAGCTGGTAGTAATCTCAGCCCACACTCGGGTAGGCTCGGCTGCTCTCGAATCCGGTAGGGGTAACCTTCAGTAGTATTTGTTACTGAGCGTTTGACTGCTAAGTTGGCAAACTTTTTTAATGTTTTTGTTACCACTGTGCCTCTATGTATACGTTCTGCAAGTGTTTATAGCCACTGTCCACTTAATTTTCTTGTAATTGCTTGTTTGTTGATGATTCACTTAAAGTGCCACTTAAGTCACCGGAATCACTTGAAGCAATGTTTGTTTCTGAGTGTCTGACCGAATCTGCTTCTAATCCATCCTACAGCTGCCACCAGTGCGTTGGTCACATAATATATATATATATATGCTGATAACCACCAGGAAAGAAGAAAACACGAAGTTCCCAAGCGCTTTCGTGTAATTCACATCTTCAGGGGTGAGTACAGACTAGATAGCTATCTAGTCTGTACTCACCCCTGAAGATGTGAATTACACGAAAGCGCTTGGGAACTTCGTGTTTTCTTCTTTCCTGGTGGTTATCAGCATATACCTAGATCACGCGCACCTACAGTGATTTACTTGCATATATATATATATATATATATATATATATATATATATATATATATATATATATATATATATATATATATATCTTGATAAAATCACACTGGGAAAAGGGAAACAACGGAGCACCTTAGCTTTCGTCTTTATTCAAGACATCTTCCGAGGAAAGTGGATTACATGGACAGAGAAAGGCTTAAATATACAGGGTAACCTTATTAAACATGAGGTTAGGTCATAATGATGTCATCCACTAATCCCCACGCCAACACCCACACACACGTAGAGGAGCTTAAGAGAAAGGGGGCAACGTGATTAGTCAGGTCAGGCCAGGTCATATATATATATATATATATATATATATATATATATATATATATATATATATATATATACCTGTATTAGTTCTTGAATTGATAAGTGGCAGGGCTGAAGTAAACGCTTTTTTGGTTTTGCTTTATTGTAGAAAAATATAGTTTCACAGGTACTGAGTTCAGTTGAGAATATATTGTGTCTTCTCTGCTAAGAGAAGTGTTTTAGTGCACTTATGGGAGAACAATTAAGTGAGGTGTTCACTGGGTAACAAGTGATATGAGTCTCCTCACTGACCCAGGGAGAGAGAGCAAAACAGGCCACGAGAGTGTGACAAAAGGATATGCATTAGATGTCTTGTTGTTGCTGACATGCTCTGACCTCAGCCTGTCCTCGCTCGCTCCGGGAAGGAACTGTAACCTCAGCAATGCTTAACATCAATAACTGAGGCACAGGTGAATAACTTGCTGAATAATTTGGTATTATACATTTGGGTAAATATCTATATGATACAAATGGTGCTGTTGCAAGAGTAAGGAAGCTCAACTCCCCATCCAGCTGAGTACCGCCAAAAAATAGCATCAAATCACTAACTGGGTCGGTCACCGATAGAAAGCGCCACCGTCGTGTGAGTGTCGTCTGCAACAAAGACTGTGTTTTGTTATATTTACGTCATCTGGCTGGACATTCAAGATTCGTTCAGTGTGACAAAACCAAAGTTACAGGAAATGGCTCCATGTGGTTTTCATGGTTGTGATGTTTGTAGGAAGGACAAGAAAAGCCACAGACATTTAAAATACCATCGCTTTCCTAAGGATAAAGGCCTGTAAGATTATAATTATGTCTTGAAGATAAAGGAGTTATGTGTAGGTATTAGTTTAAGTTACCATGGCTTGAGCCCCATGTCTGCTAATGTTAAAAGGTATCATCAGCCTCAGCTTGAGGAAGATTATGAAACCTGACCTCTTGTTTTAATAATAATATGAAATTAATCCAGATTAGTGGCGTGGTGAACGGAAATAGTCGCAAGAAAAAAGTCACAGAAAAATGTGACACTTTTGGCTAGGAAAAAAAGTCACATTTTATTTAAATATAATTAACAGTTAAAGTAATAAAACAAAATATTTTAAGTCACTTATTAACTGACAATACATGACTTGTACACATTGACAATACAATTTATATAATTTTGATGAATGATGGCATTACACATATGTTAGGTTAGGTACAGTCGCGGACAAAAGTTCGCTCTCCGTGGTGAAAATGAATCACGGGAATGAGTCTCCGAACTTTACTTACCCTGACTGTTATCTGGTGCTGGTGTTTTGTTTTATCTTACTTGGGGTCGATACTGCTTTATTTTGGAAAGGAGCAAACTTTTGACCCCGACTGTACATGGAAGACATTGTTATTGTGAATCAGCCCCTTCTGTATTTCTTGTCATTGTTTCTTTATATAATAAAGTGCATTATAACATTCTTGTTTACCTATACCTGTATACCTCAACAATCCGACAAGAGTGATCTAGTAAAAATGTCTTTAACCATTAAAAAATGACTCAAGACCACAATTTCAGTCATTTTGGAAGGAATGACGTTTTACAAATGCTAATGAAGTTAGGTTTTCTTCATGAATGAATAAATGAAGTATAAATAAATCTATAAATATAAATATATATAATTACCAGATTATAAATACGTCAAGGTTGGTATAGTTAACCCGCTAGATGGCATCTTTCGTTTTCTATGAATTCTGCCTTAGTTATGTCGGTCAGCGCTAGATGGCGTAGCGAACGACGGCACTGAAAAATACATGCAAATTAAAGGGAGTTGTTCCTTTGTCCGTTCCTGTGTCGACTACGCCGCCCCTGCCCTCGTCAACATTAGTCGAACTGCTGTCAACCGTCTCGAAGTTATCCAGAGGAAAGCTGCTCTTATCATCCTTGGGGCTCCTCAGTGGACACGCTCTACTTCTCTATATACCAAACTTGGTCTTTCCCCCTTACAGGATCTTGTCCTGGAATTTTACCTAAAAACTGCCGTTTCCATTTTACGGGATCCTCGGGGCAACTATGTCCAAGCCAACTTGACTCCTGCTCTCCGAGGCCTACCTCCATCTAGAAGACAGTGGCGAGGGTCACTCATCCGAGCCCTTCAGGAACACGACCTCCTGCCTGATATTGTTGTCACCCCTGCTGTTGGTTCGTCTCCTTCTCCCTGGTTGGATTTTCAACCTGAAGTGATTGCCCTCGGTGGACCGCTCCCGAAATCCCAGGTGAACCCTGTTATTCTCTGCAAATACGTCCTCTCCAGGATCGCCCACTGGTCCCCAGGTAGGGTCGTCCTCTACACTGATGGTTCTGTTGATCCCGCTACAGGTAGGGCCGGGGCTGGTGTCTACATCTCCCGTCCTGATGCCCCTGAGCCTATCAAACTCTCTCAGAGTTTCTGACGGGGCATCATCCACTCAGGATGAACTAACAGCCCTCCTTGCTGCCCTTTTCGCTGAGGAAGAAGCAGATGGTTTCTCTCCCTTGCTTGTTTGCTGCGATTCCAGGTCTGCTCTCGACGGGATCTTATTTGGATCAGGGGAAAATAAGGACCTCATCCTCTGAATACGAGGGTTAACATCCACACTTCAGGATGCAGGCCGTCCTGTGACATTCCTATGGATACCCAGTCATGTGGGTATCTTGGGGAATGAGGCAGCAGATGGCCTTGCCAAGACTGGCTGCAACAAGGCCACACCTGACTACGTTGTTTCTCGAACACTTTTACAGCTTAGGACCCAAATTCACCGCAAACAGAGAGAAGCTCGGGAAGCAGCCATCCCCCTGGACTCCCCGCCCACCTGGTACGATGTCCTCCGTAAACTTCCTGACCTCTCGTATGTCTATGGGAAAGGGTCGCGGAAAGGGGACGTGATTGCTGCCCATATCATCATTGAGTATGACTTTGCTTGGGAGATTGGTATCCCCGCATTCCCTTAGCAACGCTCTTGTGCATTATGCAGAAGACCCGACAGCCGCACCCTTATCCACTACCTCCTAAGATGTCCTCACACACAACGCTTACGTGACGCCTGCTGGACCACCACTCCATGATCCCCTGACGGAGACACGATGATCCTCCCCATACTGGCCAGATATTATGTAAATAACATTGATTATGTGTTAAAGGAATATCCTTCCTTCCTTAGGCTTTAGTAAGCCCCTTTATAATATTTATACTGTATATACTTGTCACACTTGCCAGATGCTTCTGGTGTTATTGTACAGGGGTACCTAATGACAGCACTAGGATCCCGCTTCCTCTATCAAGGAATAAACAATAGAAATTGAATTGTATTGAAAAAGGGAGTTGAGCTTCCATACTCTACCTTCCTTGGTCAGAAACATAAAGATAATTATAAAAAAAACATTTCTTACCGCTGAGTCCCCAGGATTATCAGAGGAAGGAGATGTTGCTAACTGGCAATGCGGTATTTTTTCTTTTATTTCATTTATTAGCATAAGTTTTATTTAATCCTTTCATTTACTGGCACTACAGTATACATGCGACTCTGGTCCCTAATGGCGTTCGATAATGAGGAGTATATAACGAAAAATAAGTGATGAAAGTTACCGGCTGGAATGGTATTCCCCCTTATTAGATTAATTTTTATGGAGAAAACTACCCCGATATTTAAAGTTTCATTAAACGCAATGACTTTTAACAATGCAGGGTATTCCTATAATTATACATTGATATGTTATTTATAAGTGCATGATATTGCCTCTGTGGTGAAATATACTGATTTATAAAGTACACTGGTTGTAAGTGCAATAGTATTGGTTTAAACGATTGCATGGAGAGTCGTAGGATACAAAATGGAGGAGTAAAATGATGAACGTGGAACAGACTGATAGACATAGTGTACAATTAAGTAATCAGAATATAATGGCAGTTGAATCAATAATAATGATGGTGGTCACCTAGGTTTCGCTCGTACTTCCGCGAGGTGGTGTTGCAATGTTTCCCTGGGCGGTGCTGCTGCTGCAGTGTCAAGACCACCATATACCTCGACTCCCCCCAACTCGTTCGTCACAGGCGCAGCAGTGTCAACCACACTTCTCGCAGTAGATCAGGTTAGTCCTTATCTTATCAAGTTAGTTTATATTCGTATCTGCAGGGATCAAAGTTATCTTGAGTTATTATTTTTTTCTGATATAATATTTTAACATCCTCTTGTTAAAGAAAACTGTAGCTCTTGAATTTCATGCATACTTTGTTCCTATATTGTACATATTATGTCAACAACATCAACATGAGTTACGTATTTTGTAGGAACTCATTGTTTATTTGGTTATACAAGACATGTAGTACACTAGTCATCAACAATAAAAAATTAAGATAAATACACAACTCTAGTTGTGCTAGGATGTTGATGTTATAATGAAATATTACTCTCCAACGGCTCACGTCTTGAAACGTGTATTCTATTAAACACACTGGTCATCGACAATTAGAAATTAAGAGATATACATTTCCCTGTGCTAAAATTTGACATAACTTTGGACCGTCCTTGATGTTTCTTGAATTAGATAAACTTAAGTAGCCAATGTAGATGCTGTATTTTTGTGTTTGTTGAGCTTTCGTTTAGATAATAATTTTAACTCTTAATTCCAACAAATTTTGCTGTGAAGAAAATAGTATTTCTTCGAAATTTAGGTCATAAATCTTGTGGTGTTAGTCAGAAATTCTCATGCATTAAGTAAGGCATAGAAAAAAAAGCTACAGTGACAGTACCCAGAACAAGATAGAAAAGTAGAGGAAACAAAACAAAGACCAAGAAGCCAAAACAGACAAAGATATGCTAGGCATAGAAATAAAATGCAAAAAAGGCAGACCTTCATAACCCCTCTTTATAATGGGTAGTTGATTACTGCATCAGTTAAACATAAAAAGAAAATACTCAAACGAAAAAAAAAAAGATAGACTAGATAGACTTTTCCTGACAAAGATATAGTTCGCAGGACAATACTTCTTGACCTTTGTGTAAAGATTTATTATATTAGGGACGAGTTGAATAATACCACCGGGATCATATGAAAAAAGTATCATATAAGCGTCATAAGCGCCAACACGACAACGTTGTCTTGACGTCAACCCCAGCCACTTCATGTTCGGCAGAAAAGTATTTTAATGAATTGTCACACATAAAGACCTACCACCACACAACTTGATATTTAGGCATTTTTTTCCTTGCCTCCCAAAATATTTTGCTACCGTACACCGGTGGGAAATGAGCAAAAACACACATGGTAATGATCACCGAATGATGCATTAAGCCGCTCCAGGACGCTGAAACACTAACTTGTCGTAGATTAGTGATGCACATTCAGGTGACCCGCCCAGGTTTTTGCAGTCATATCGATGTGTGCCAAAACTTCAAAGAAGCTGCCGAGTCAACTATATGGGATGACTCACCTGGGGTGAGTAAAGTTTGGTCAGGATAGGCCACATAGGAATAAAGGACTTCCAGCAACAGGCCAATAGTTATTATAGTTTTAACAGCGACAAGAACTGGTAGTGTAATTAGTACACATTTTACATAATATCTATTCACAAAACACCAGTGATGGTCCTGTTTTCAAATACTGTTCAATACTTAAGGATTGTGTACTTATTTGAGTCGATCAATGGAAAGATCTGTGTCATGCAAGCATAGCTGCAGGTTGAGCGTCTAACTAGAGCACTGGGGATACTTGAAGGTAGATTTAACAAAAAAGTCAGTGTAGATATAATTACATCACAAACAAGAGCAGCGTCACCTATTTATATAATAGTGAAAATCATGTGGAAGATATAGTAACATTAGGCCATAGAATAAGATAAAGAAAATTTATATATTAGTTTATCAGATATAGACGCACCGCACGCACACATATATATGGCAATTAAACTTTCACACACACACACACACACACACACACACACACACATCCTTTACAGTATGTTATGACACAGTTGGTAACTTCAATCACCCTGAAGGTAGCAGTGAGATAATGATTTGCGGATCCAACCACTACTCACTTTATCTCATACTGGCAACACTAAACGAAACCTGTTCATCAACAATTCCCCATGAAGATAACATCAGCATGCTTTTGGAAATGTTATCATCAAGTACAGTTATCAAAGAAATTGTACCTAACTGACTGATATTACAAAAAGAACCAATTATGGTAAACTCAAAAGCTGAACTGCTTGCTTGACTTGGTTAGGATTATTTATTTATTTATGACCAAGGAAAACTTTCTTCTCAACATGATTAATGCTGCACATCTTTAATTGGAATAATATGATAGTAGTTCTCAGATTTCAACAAGTGAAATTGTTTTTATCTTATTTAACACTGTGTTTAACAAACAACAATTACATTGTGGTGGATAGCTACACCAGACTTAGTTCGGTCTACTTCCAGTTTAGATAATTAAATGGAGTTAGTTTCTGTAATATAAATGTACAAACTAAAGTTTCATTTTTTTTAGTTAAGCTGTTTGATGACTTAGTTACTTAGTGGAAGTTAAAGTATTTTAACATAAGTATTCAAAATGCTCAGTTAAACAAATATAGTTTCAATTGAAAATAAAATATGTATGTATGTATGTTAAGCAATTTAAGTTTCAGTTAGTATAAATCAATATAACTTTTTTGGTTCAACAACCAAAGTTTACTTGATGATATGCACCATCACCGCTAAGTTTTCCTGAATTGGTCTAATAAACTCATCTACGAGTATAGTTTTTTTTTTATTGGAAGTTAAACTCAGTTTGGTATGAATAGTAATATTTATAAGTCTAACAAATAAGACTCCAATTTCAACTTTACAAAAAAATACCCATTTCTGACCTCGACTATCATAATTCACTGAATTAATGTTCAGTTGCTTACATACGTATATCCCCAAATGACAGGGATGAAAAAGGTTCAGTTGACTTGCATGGATTTTGATTATATAGGACCATCACTTAAAGTCAATTCATTATGGAATTGTCTTGACTCGGCCCCGCCCAAGAATATGATGAATAGTTTTGAGGTTGAATAATGTGACATCATCCACTAGAGAAGCAAATTTCAGTCAAGCTACAGTGTGCTACAATTCTATCCCCTGTGCTTGCTCGCCTTTTTCGCCTTTGCCTCAAAACCCAAATTTGTCCTTCTTCTTGGAAGCATGCCTCGGTTCAGCCCATCCCGAAGAAGGGTGATCATTCCAATCCCTCTAACTATCGCCCCATTGCTCTAACTTCGTCGCTCTCTAAGATTTTTTAAATTATCTTAAACTCTCATTTTCTCCGTCACCTTGAACGCCTTTCTCTTTTGTCGGATCACCAGTATGGCTTTCGCCAGGCAAGGTCTACTGGTGATCTGCTCGCCTACTGCACCCATCTTTGGTCATCCTCTCTTAGGGATTTTGAGGAAAATTTCGTCGTGGTCCTCGACATCTCCAAAGCATTTGAAAGGGTGTGGCACAAGTCTTTGCTTTCTAAATTTCTCTCTTATGGTTTTTCTCCCCCACTTTGTTCTCTAATTTCTAGCTTCCTTGAGAACCGATCCATGGCAATTGTTGTCGAGGGATCAATCTCTCGCTCTTTTCTACCAATGGTGGTGTCCCACAGAGTTCTCTTCTTCCACCTATTCTCGTCCTTCGTTTTATCAATGATATCCTTCACACTACAACAAATTCTATTCATTCTTATGCTGATGATTCTACTCTTCACTCTTCTCCACATTTTTCGCTGCCCCCTAATTCTCAAACTAGATTTCACTTATCAATGCGGATCTGTGCAGCATCTCTGAATGGGGAGGTACAAATTTGGTTAAATTCAATAGCAATAAAGCTCAGTATATACCAATTACCATTTCCAAATTAGATGATCTCTCACCAATCACATTTCAGGACGTAATCATTCCGCCAAATAATAAAATAGATATGCTAGGCCTCACCGTTTACTCTAATATGTCATGGAAACCACACATACACAACATGGCTAAAGCTGCCTCCCGAAAGCTGGGAATGTTATACAGATGCCGTAGCTACTTTACTGCTCAGCAGTTGCTTCAAGTTCGCCAGGGATTCATTAGTCCTAACTTGGAGAACTGCTTGCATATATGTTAAATAGGGTGGAATCAAAGGCATTTCATCTAATTGACTCTCCTCCTTTAGCTAATGAACTTTCTTCCCTTTTCTTCGCAGCAATGTTGCTTCACTCTCTTTCTTTACAGGTACTGTAACGGGCAATGTTCGTTGGATTTGGCATCCTGTGTACCGCCGGCAAGGCCGTGGGCTCGTAACACTAGTATTGACCGCGGTGCCCACAGCTTCTCTGTGGATATTCATCACGCTAGAATAACCTGTTGTAGTACATCCTTCTTTCCTCACAAAGGCAAACTGTGGAATGATCTACCGTCTTCTGTGTTTACTTACTCATACAATCTGTTTCACTTCAAAAAGCTGGTATAGATTAATATAATCTTTTTCTTTCTACTTTTAATTTCTTTTACTTTTACTTTTTTCGTCCCCCTAGGCCCCGTTGTGGTTCGATGACCTGTGCCCGGGTGGACTATTCCGTGTAAAAAAAAAAAAAAAAAAAAGAAAAAAAAAAAAAAAATATATATATATATATATATATATATATATATATATATATATATATATATATATATATATATATATATATATATATATATATATATATATATATATATACTATATATACATATATATATATATATATATATATATATATATATATATATATATATATATATATATATATATATATATATATATATATATATATATATGGGATGGGCTGGGGAAGGGAAACTCTTAATGGCGGTATTCTTATATAAATATATTATATACCAAACAGTCTGGTGCTGGAAAGTTGCTGACTGAGTGGTAGAGGAGTTGCTGTGCATTAGCTTCTTTAGAGGAGGTGTTGCATGTTGCTGGGCTCTAGGTAGAATGGACTTCATGGCGAAGCTGTGAGCTTATATACACGTCCACCGGAAGTAAAACCAGAAGTAAGTGTCGCCGGTGTCGACCCCACTCCGTGAGTCTAGATGACTAGGCTTGTCAGAGAAACTCGCCGGTTGGATCAGCTGATCAGCGACTAACAGCAGTGGCAGTTGTAAGGGAGAGTATCCACTACAATACTCCCCCGAGCACTGCAGGAAACTTGTCAGTAAGGTTGTATTCCACATGCGAGACATAACGGGCGGGGGTGTGGACCACTCGGCCGCTATGGGTGACGACTCCGCCTAGGGACACGAGATCTGTGGAAGAAGCAGAGGGAAAAGGAGGGTTGTGGATAAGAGAAGGTTGAACAGGTAAGGAATGTGGTGCTTCTCTCGCGGCAGGTGCAAAGTCGTCAGGGGTGCTGGATGGGGTATCTGGTCATTAGGGCCGGATGCAGGACCCTCATCAGGAGCAGGGTCAGCATCAGGAGCAGTATGTACCTGAGGATGAAAAGAGGGTATGCAGAAATGTTATGGGCGAGGTGGTGCTGCAAGTGGCAATTGTGGGCAAACAGGCAAAGGAGGTGCGGGATGAATAGGTTCAGGGCGATGGGAAGGCTGGCGTGGGGCAGTAGCCTTGAAAGCAGAAACTGCCTGTCGTAGTGTTTGCAATATGTCGTGGTGGGTAGCAGGAGAGAAGTGGTCAAGGTCAAAAGTAAGGCGTGTGGTGTGCTGCTTGATACAGTAGTGTCGGCGACTGCGGCACGTGTACCCCAGATCGTGTGTGCTGTAGGCTCATGGATGATGCAGAGGTTGCTTGGGTCGACGACGAGTTTGTGGAAGGTGAGGAAGTCGAAGCCAAGGATGGGATGAGAGACATCTGCCACCATGAAAGACGAGGATGTGTGCGCCGTAGGAAGCGATGGGGGTACCGTTTGCAGAGAACAGGTCATATGAGGGTTGCTTTCTTGTGTCTTGCAGTGAGGGAGGGATGCTGCAGACCTATGTCCCTGTGTCAACGAGGAACTTCCTGCCGGAGATGCGGTCAATGATATGCAGCAATGAGATGCCTGAAGTGACGGAGGTTGTGGCGTCTACCAATCCCCGTCAATGTTGCTTCCTCTTGTAGTTGCAGGGAGCCTCACAGCGTCTAGCATTAGCACCGAAACGTATCCTGGTGGTTCCAACAGAAGGTAGGTACACTGTGCTGCTGGCTGGCGGTGGCGTCTGAGGCAAGACGGGGATGTTGGGGCCAGTAGGACACAGTGCGTGGGGCAGGAACAGGAGCAGCGGCAGGCATGGAGGAGTAGAGGTGCTCGAGGGGGTCCATCCTGCAGTGTAGAGACTGTAGCAGGTCCCTCATGTCTTGTGAGGTGTTGCTCGTCTGGGGAGCGTTGATCTGATTGACAACTCAGCGGTGTGGCCGCTGAGTTGTTCGCGACAGCATGGCGCACAGCATGGTATTCGAAACACGAGGCTAATGAAATATATATGGATCCTGTGTTTCGAAGCCGGATTTGGTAAAACGTTACTCTGACCACCTACGTGATACGGGTAGTCCCCATTAGAGGTTCACGGCGCCATAAGCTCGTTGAACAGGCTTTGTGTGAAATATAACAGAGTCTAGGACTGCTTTTAGTATCCTGGTGGTCCAGCGGTTAAAGTTCCCCGGTCACAGTCATGGGCTTGTGGGCCGTGGGTTCGAATCCTGGCGGGTTGAGGTGTTGATTGTATGTAGAAGTCCGTGTGTTTATTGGGCTAATGAAATATATATATATATATATATATATATATATATACAGAGAACTCGCATGCGTGTGTAGTGTCAACAAAGGCTGTAAGAGACTGCTCCTTAAAAATCGTATTTCTGACGAATTCAGCGAGTCTACTAATCCCAGCCTGTGCAGACAACTATAGTAAGACCCAGTTATCAGCACAGTGGCATCTATTTTTTTTTTACTTTTGGACTTTGTCATTTTTTTGCGATAAAACATCTGATCCCACCACCCGATCCCTCTGGGCAAAATTTTTCAAGTTTGCGCATGCGCAATGTGACGTAGCAGTGACGTCAATACCACTCCACCTGACTGCAGTGTTGCCAACGTGCTCTATGCCCGCCGTTAAATGTTCCCGTTCGTTGGAAACGGCGGCAGTAGGTGACAGTGATGCTGACGATTTTTTTCGTGAAGACAGGTCAAAGAAGAAGCAGAAACCTCAGAAGTCAGGGTCTCCAGCAGGGGCCACGGCTCCCTTTCGCACCCCATCTGTAGAGGGTGGCCTCCTCCTGTCATCAGGGTCCTCAATTGAGCTTGCATGTGGCTTAATGACCGACGCTCCGCCGACGATGGACATAGGGGATTCCCTTTGTCTCCCTGCCCCGTCGCCCTTCGTCGTCTCGCCTTTCCCTGGGACTTGCCTCTGAGCACACGGACGACCTGGTTCTACCGTCACTGCTCTCCACTTCAGGACTCAACACTTCGCCTCCGCCGAGGTCCCACAGCCGTGATAGTCACCACACAAATGGACGAGACGGTACGCCTGCTCACTCAGGTGGGCTTTCCTGTTCCCAGGGGGAGGTGATGCTGAAGTTCACCACCATCACCCCAGAAGCTCGTCGTACCCTGGGAGATCCCTATCGACGATCTTCGCCCTCTTCTCCCACAACTACTGGACATGGAACGCCGCATTAACCCGGTCTCCAAACGTCCATCCAACGAACTCATCGGCTGGTGGGTGGGCCCCCTCCCTCCGAAGGTGAATGTAGGACCAATTTACAACTGTCCTCTCGACCGATTTATCGGAACTCCGAAAATCTATGTCGTTGCCAATCGTGGAAACACCGCACCTTGGAGTGCACGAGGATGGTCGCCTGCGGTTTCTGTGCAGGTCCTCACGACACAGTGGAATGCAAATCGAAAATTCAGAGCAAAATCCCAGTTGTTCCACGGGGTGTCAAATGCCATGGCAGTCACCACCCCAGGAATGCCAATTGCCCAAAGCGTCTTGGCACTCGCCCGGGGAAAACTTACCTTGTACCACCGCCCTCGTCTCTGACGAAGCCCCTGTCAACCAAACCTCACTCCTATCCACCTCCGCCTCTTCCATCCACCAAGGATTTTCCATTGATCTCCTCTCCTCTACCACCCCCCCTATCACCCCTACCACCCAACCTTTATCCCCTCCCTCCCTCTCCGTACTGTTCTTGGAACAAGGTCGTTGCTGGCCCTGCCACACAGTCACCACCACCTCTTGCTCACCTGAGCCCTCACCTTTCCTCCCCGTCACCACCACTTCCTGCCCTCCTCTGGAGCCCTGTCTAGCCCCACCGACTCATTTCACACTGGAAGACGTTCCCTCCCCTTTTTATAGTGGAACATCCAGGGACTTAGACCTCGCCGGACAGACCTCGCCCAGTTTGTGCTCTCCCATCAAGTTGATGTTGCTCTACTTCAGGAAACCATCACAGACGATGTTACTCCACTCCGCCTCTCTGGCTATACTGTTTACACCCTGCCTCGGTACCGTGGGCAGGCTCGTGGCCTCCTCACCCTTGTGCGTAACACCATTCCATCTGTTCGTCTCCCTTCACCTGACTCATATGGACCCCCGTCTGAATTACTTTCTGTCTCCCTTACTCTTGGTGACCGGACCCTTCGTGTATTCAATGTTCATTTCAAGAGTGATCCTCTGGACCCCCAGGTTCTTCACGACCTCCATGATGGGGTTCCCACTATTGTTCTTGGCGACTTCAAGGCTCGCCATCCCACTCTTACTCCGGATCATCCCACGCCATGCACCCTTAACGGATCACATCTCTCACAGTTTCTTAATGGGGATGATGATGTACGCTTTCTTTGTCCTGACGATCCTACTCGCCTCCCCCATAGTTTCCTTGATGTTGGCTTAGTATTGAACGGTCATACCTCCTTTCATCCTACCGTCTGCACCGAGCCTGCTCTGTATAGTGACCATCTTGCCGTTACTACCCTTCTCAGGCTCTCCCTCTCTGCCCCGACATCAGCTCCTTATCGATCCCCTCGCCTTCGTCTCACACAAGATGCTGTTCCTTCCTGTACCCAATACCTTTCTACCTCTGCGGATTCCTATGTTGTCCCCCAGTCTCTTGACTCTTACAGCGCTGATTTTGTTGATGCCGTTTATGACTCTGTCAATCGTGCTACCCCTCCACGCCCTCCCCGTCACCCCAGAAGTGCCACCAACTACTGGTATCGTATCCCTGCCATGAGACATCTCCGGTAGGTAACCCGTGATCTCCACTCTGCCATACGGAGGTCTCGCTCTCCAGAGGACTGGGAAGACTTAAAAAAATTGGTGCTCCTTTGCAACTCAGGAGCGCCATCGGATTCGTGAGGCGGATTGGCTATCCTTCACGGGGTCTCTATCGTTCCAGTCGTCACCCTCTTATTTATGGAATAGGATTAATACTACATGGGGTACGCGACGAAGGCCTCCTCCCTACTCTAACCCCGCCTCCCTTGCCTGCTCTTTAATGGAGGACTGGGCACGAGCTTCTTCCCCTGAGGCACTTCCAGATCCAATTATAATGAGACAAAATCTCACATGAAGAAGTTAAGCTAGGAGTTTAGTAGTAGTAGAGTATTATAGTGAGAGGAAATGGTAGCGTGTCTCGAGGGTGTGATGTTAACACTGTATATTAACACAGGCACAGTACAAGTGTAGTATATAAAACACCAATGCGTGTTACAGCTTTATTTTACTAGTTCAATAGGGGGAATTAATGGGGGGGTTCGTACACAATTTTTGATAGACTATGGTATTCTCGTATGACCCTAACCTCACAATTAGAATGGGCACTTCACTAAGTCGATCGTTGGGGAGGTTCGGGATCACCGCACTTCTACCGTCTACACAGCCAGCACTTACTGTTACACGTTGAGTTGACAGCACTCTGTCGATGGACCCGGCTGAGACTTCGTTGCACTTAGTGGCGGGCTTCTCTCGAGCGGGACTGGGGACGTAGTAGCAGCTGGCCCTTCCTGGTTACAAGACACCCTCTCACGGAGAGGAGCTCCAGCCCCTATATATTGGACGAGCCGGGGGGGTGACCTCTCCTACTGAACAGGGTGTGTCTTGACCGGGTTGTTAGGTCAACAGGAGTGCTGGCTAATTAGCGGGTCCTTGAATTAACAAGGTCATGACGCCGGGTTGAGCTGATCAAGTGGTGGTGAGAACTCTGGTTCCCTTGGGTCAGGTCTGGACAGCTGTTTGACCAGGTGTGGTCATGTCGAAGGTCAGTAGCGCTTTGTAATTATTACCGCCCGGGTGTGTCTTGGTCAGGTGTGATTTCCTTAACACAGTTATATCGTAGGGTTATTCAAGTACTTAGGCCCGGGTCAGGTCTCTTGGGTCTTGGGGCGTGTCAACCTGGTATGTGGTGATACCACGAGGTCTGTACCCAATCACTGTTATAGAACATATGAACATAAGAATGGAGGAAACTGCAGCGGGCCTATTGGCCCATACTGGGCAGTCCCGTTTACACCCAACCCCTATTGCTCATAATGTTTGAAGCTATTCAGCGTATTCGAGTTAATGATGATATTTGGTAACGTGTTCCATTCATCCACTACTCTGTTTCCAAACCAGTGTTTACCTATTTCACGCCTAAATCTAAATTTGTCTAATTTAAAACCATTGTTACGAGTTCGCTCCTGGTTGGATAGTTTGAGTACCTTTGTAATGTCCCCTTTGTTTAGCCCTGCCTTCCAATTATACACCTCTATCAGGTCGCCCCTCGCTCTACATCTCTCGAGGGAGTGATGTAATTCGCTGAGTTGTAAGCTATGGTCTGATAAACAATCATTACATCTCCCGCCAAGACCAAGGCTTCCATCACAGAGAACTGACGACACATATAGACAGCAATATCACGTGCAGTATCTAAGAGAGTCCCTGAGGCGATAACACAATCTTACATTTACAACAATAATCTCATAGGTGTATGTTTTTCTACTGGCGCTAGTTTGGTCTGACAAAGCTCACTATACCTCCCGCCAAGATCAAAGCTTCTATGCCAGACAGTGGATGTTTACAGTGGATGACAAAGCGAGTGCACATCCTGCGAAAAATAGCTACTGAGGTGCAAAGTGTACACCTCACATCCTACCATAGTCTGATAATATTTAAAAATTTAAGCGGCTAACTAAATATACGGAAAAGGAAAGATGGATGTAGATATGAAGGGGAAAGAGAGCGCCTAGGTAGGTGCTTGTCGGAGAGCGTCACTTTAGGAAGTTATGTAGATGAAGGTACACAGTCGGAGGTTTGAAAGGTTATGCAATGGTGTTGCTTGCCCTGGCTTATTTCTGCTTAGGTTCCCTAGTGTTAGTATCTTCAAGCCTGGAACAGATTTACATACTTGTTGCTTCAACTGTTAAACTCTTGCGCAGGGCAGCACATACAACATATATAATAATAAGATACATGGCCGCTTAAAAAAAAGGGGGGGGGGAGTTGGGGAAAAATACAACTTGTGAACAAAAAGAAATATTTGTACACACTAAAAAGGCAGCAGAAATTATTAACAAGATACAATGGCAAAAACAAAAACTCGTCAGCATTCGTCGAGATCCCGGGTGGAGCGTGGTCCATCACCACCTCCACCAATCGGTGCCCGGCATTAGGGTGGACGACGCAGTAGATACAGTGGTTGGAATTTCCTGTCCCGTCATGCGGTCTGCCACGGTGTGTGTCGCGTGCCTCACTTCCTCCACTTGAACTTCTGTGTAGAGCGGCAGTTCCTGACGTATTCCAGATGGATTTTTCTAGTTCCATCTGAGTTTCCGCCCTTCCCGGCCGGGATCAAAGCCGGTCCACTGCTTGGGGTGTCATCGCTTTGGATGGCGAGTAGGGCAGGGTCCACGGACAAGAGTTCCCCCTCCGTACGTGAGTGTCGGCGAAACCCCTGACCGTCCTGTCCCACACCCTCACAGTGGTGAATGCCTCCCTGGGTGGGTCCCACAGGGTTTGCTTGTTTCTTCCTCTACTTGTAGTCAGGCCACTTCTGTTTCGTCCCCAATGGTGTGGTAAACACCGGCGAGGCAGATCCCAGGTGGGCCGAGGTCAGCCATTACTTGTCTGGTACCTGGTGGTTGCATTCCCGGAGTGGAAGTGAGTGGGACCAGTTGACAGGTCCTGGAACGTAGGGAGCTGTCGTCTGCATCGCCACTGGGACCTCTAGTTGTTTGTTGCCGATACGATACGAAGTCTTTAGTTAAGAGGTGAAAGAAGATTATTAGGGGTTGAAGGAAAAAGTGGTGAAACTGAAATACAGTAGGAGTAGAGAGAATCTGGGCTCAACCAGATCGCTTCATCTTTCTTATTGGTATTTTGTCTTTGTTCTGCTCCCTTGGGTCGTCAGACCTTTGTATTAATATTGGTTTATTTACATAATGCTGCTTATTATTATTATTTTTATTATTGTTGGAGTTAGTGAGCTCGCCCAGGTCCTTGTGTAACTGAGAAGGTAGTCACATTTTTTTTTTTTTTTTTTTTTTTTTTTGAGGTGTTAGTTAAGTGTTAGTTGTGTTAGTCCAAAGGTACACTGTATGGAGAGGCCTGCCAGGTTCTTAGTGGAGCTGGTTGGTCACTCTCATCTTTATTCCTCTAATAATGTTTTATGTATAAATGTGTATATTGAGGCAGGAGGTGGTTCAATTACTTCTTCCTGGCTGATATAGCTTGGAGGGTAATCACATTATTATTATTATTATTATTTTTTTTTTTTTTTTTTTTTTTTTTTTTTTTTTTTGAGTTAGTGAGCCCGCCCAGGTCCTTGTGTAGCTGGGAGGGTAGTCACATTTTTTTTTTTTTTTTTTTTGCTAAAATGTTAGTTCAATGTTAAATGTTAAATCTTAAATATTAGTTATGTTAGTCTAAAGGTACACTGTATGGAGAGGCCTGCCAGGTTCTTGTGGAGCTGGTAGGTCACTCTCATCTTTTATTCTCTCTATTAATGTCTTATATGTATATTGGGGCAGGAGATGGTTCAATTACTTTCTTCCTGGCTGATTTAAACCAACTGTGTTCTTGGAATTCTTCGTTGTCTATATTATTTATCCAGTTTTGATATGTTTCTGTGTTAAGTTCAGTCACTTTTTTCCAAATATTTACAGCTTTGTTGTGTATATCTACATTAATTGCTAAGAGATTTGCTCTCTTACGTAGCTGTTCATTACTGATGTGGTCTGTATATTTTATGTTATATATAAATCTAAGGGCTATATTTTGTACTGTTTGTAACCTTTTAATGCTCGTTTTACTAAGGGTGTTCAATGGGATGGGTGGGTAGTCCATAATTGATTTGACAAGGGCAATATATATCTTTCTCTTGTTATTAATGTTAAGGTTCTTAAAGCGTTTTATTTTTGATAATCTTATTCTTGCCTGTCGTTCTTTATCTTTTAAGTATGTTATATATCCTCTTTTTGTTAGTTTTAGTCCAAGCATCCTGCCTTCAGTGTCGTATGGGTATAGTTCCTGGTCGACTATTACTGGACTTGTTTTAATCTTGGCTATTGGTATTATCTTGAATTTGTTCTTATTTGTCCTGATTTTCCATTTTTTCTCAAAATCATTTATGTTTTTTATCGCTCTTACCGTGTAGAGTGCCATAAATTGAGTTGATTTTCCTGGGTATGATACTATTTGAGTAATATCATCAGCAAACATTACATATTCGCTAAAGGGGGTAGGTTGAGGTGTGTCTGAAGTATAAATTGTATATAGTGTTGGAGAAAGGCATCCTCCTTGAGGTACTCCACTCTCAAGATTAAACATAGTTCCCAAAAAGTTTCCAATTTGAATTTGTGCTCTCCTACCATCTAAATAGTTACACAATATTCTTAGCAAGTATTCATTAAGTCCCAGTTTTAATATTTTATATTTTAAGCCTAAATGCCAAACCATATCAAAGGCCTTAGAAACATCCCATAAAATTATATTGATCTGGTTACCCTTGCTTTTTTCTATTGCAATTATTTCCGTTATTATGGCTATTGCAGTTAGGGTATTTCTATTGGGCATAAATCCATGTTGTCTATTGTTAGTTTTCCCATGTTGTGTTAAAAAGGCTATAAGTCTTGTATTTAAAATTTTTTCCAATAGTTGCCTGTTGCTTGCTGCTACTGAAGTTGCAGGTTTGGGTTTCGGGATTTTCTCCTGGGTTCCAATGGGACGACCTGATTCCCTGCCTGGAGCTAGGTGCTGCGCTGGTCCTGCATGGCGTAGCTTGCTCAGGCTGATGGTACCCATAGATGTTGTCTGTCGGTATTGTGGGCTGTGAGACCGTACCCTCGGTGCGTGTCTCGTCGTTCTGCAGGCGAGCGACGAGACGGGGCCCAGTGTCTTCAACCAGATCAAGGGCCAGCATTATGCAAGCCCGTTTCTGGAGCTTGGGGCTTGCGGTGTCGACGTGAAGGCGTCACCCATTCGCCGCGGGGTTGCCCGCTGCGTGTCCCGCTCGTGTCGGGCATCCATTATGAGTCAGGATGTGTTAGTCTCAGCTCATCTGGTAGGGGGTCAGCTGCTGTTGTGGTCGTGTTATCTCCGAATTTTGTGTGGGGTCAGGGAGACCTCGCCCAGGCCAGTGAAGAGCAAGGGCAGTGCTGACTCTGTAGCTTGGCAGAGGGACAAGATCCCGGGATGGAGAATCAACAATTAGAAGTGCCCCTAGACTCGTTACTTTAATCTATGTTCTGTGACCTGGTGTTATATCTATGAGCCCTAATCTGATCAGGTATTACTAGTACAAGTGGGGCAGTAGCTTGGGGAGTTCTCTGATTATTACTTGGGGTGTGAGGCACCTGATTGTTCTGAGGAGGGTGGTTAGCTGCTGGTGGAGGGATAGGGTGTTGGGAAGGAATGTTACTCCTAGAGGGGGCTGGTTGGTGAGGCCTGATTTGTTCAAGACGTCATCGTCGACAGTTGCCAGCTTCAATCTATTCACATGCACAGTTTCCTGACATCCCCCCTGGCAAAGCGGGGAAATAGTGAAGTTTACTTTGCTGGGTTGGGCGGTTACTCTATATGGGCCTTGCCATCTCTGTTGCAACTTAGAGGGGGTATCGGGGGAGGATGATTCGTTAGTTAGGAAGACCAGGGTACCTATGGTAATATTGGAAGGGGTGACCCTGAGGTTATAGTAGGTGGCGTTGTGTAAGTGACCTTTCCTGTTTAGTTCCTGCACCCGAGTAAAGACCGTATGTAACCTGTTTTGCAAGATAGAAGGGTAGTCCTCGCCATAGGATAGGGGTGGGGGATTGATTACACCAGCAGGAAAGTTTGGATCCCTACCAAAGTGAAGGAAGTAAGGAGTGTTGTGCAGGGTGGTATTAATTGGGGTGTTCATGGCCAGTTGTGCAAGAGGTAGCTGATCGTCCCAACCGCCGAACTGATTATTAACCAAAAACGACAAGTGACCTTTCAACGTGCGGTGGGAACGCTCAACCATGGCATTAGCCTGTGGGTGGTAACTAGTGGTTAGATTTGACTAAGCCCACAGCAAGTCTCACGCCTTCTGAAAGATGCCAGAGGTAAACTCTGTCCCTTGATCACTGACAATGACCCGGGGACATCCATGAGTACCAACGTATTGTAACAGGGCTTCACACACTGTCTCTGCGCGTTTATTGGGGATGGGTATATAGGTCGCAAAACGTGAATAGTGGTCGACGATGGAAACAACGTATCTGTTTCCCCGATGTGAACGTATTGTCATGTCAGTTAGATCGATCGATACCCATTCCAAGGGCTGGGAGGCTGGTGGGAACTCCTGCAGCTCTCCTTGTCTCTTTGGGGTACCCTTCCTTAACTGACATGGCAGACATCCTTTGACAAATGCCCCAACTTTCCGCGCTAGATTGGGCATGAAAAACATAGAGCGTGCACGTGCATACGTGCGACATTCACCCGGGTGGGCTGCGAATTGGGAAGAGTGAGCTACTTCTAGGGCCGAGTTTTCCAAGGATGCGGGGACGACTACGAGTTCTGTGGGTTGTTCATCATCATGTTTCATAGTAACAAGATACAGGACTACGCTTAAAAGACTGAAATCACAAAATGAGGCTTTGTTGACCTTCTTGGGGAGCGAACCCCCCTCAAGGAACTCAATGACAGGACCCCATTGTGGGTCTTCGAGTTGGCGTTGGCGCACCTCATTAGGTGATAGGTCCCCAAAAATGGGCTGAGTCATGCTGCTAGGATTCCCGACATTATTTATAGGTAATACATTACGGCTCAGTGCGTCTGGTACGACGTGGTTCTTGCCTGGCTTATGCAAAATGGAGAAGTTATACTCATTTAAAAAGACTGCCCAGCGTGCTACCCGTGCATTAGGAGTTTTACCTTGGAAGATATATATTAAAGGACGGTGATCAGTGATTACATAAAATTGTCTACCAAATAGGTAAGCATTAAAGGAAGTTACGGCCTTGACAATAGCCAAGGCTTCTTTCTCAGTTGTGGAGTAGCGGAGGGCAGCTCCGCTCAATATCTGGGAAAAATAAGCAATGGGGGTTGGGTTATCTTCACCACCTTGCGTGAGACAGGCTCCCAGTGCTTCGTCGCAAGCGTCAGTGTGCACGTAAAACGGCTGCGTGAAATCCGGCAGTGCTAACATTGTTGCCGACTTCAGTAAGTCCTTAAGATGGTTAAAAGCTTTATCTGCCTCCCCCGACCACCGAAACTGAACCGACTTCTTTGTAAGTTTCGTAAGGGGAAGGGCCGCCTCTGAAAAGTGAGAGGTGTGACGTCTGAAAAAATTGGCGGTGCCGAGGAACTGTTTCACACCCCTGGCTGTGGTGGGGGGGTGGCATCTCTGCTATCGCTTTCACTTTCACCGGGTCGGGTCTAACGCCGCCATGACCTACGATGAATCCCAGGAATTTAACTTCCTGGCGCGCGAACGCACATTTCCCAAGGGACACATTCAGTCCGGCCGCTTTCATGACCGAGAGAACCTCACCTACATCCCCCATGTGTGAATCCATGTTTTTACTAGACGATAACATCGTCCAGGTAAGCCAGAGCGTTCCGCCCAAGCACGGGTGTGAGACTGTGGTTCACAGCCCTCATGAACGTGGCCGGTGCTCCCGTTAGCCCGAAAGGTAACCTGTTGAAACAAAATAGACGGCTGCCGTCCGCGAAAGCAGTTTTGGGGCGGTCAGCCGGGTCAACTGGTATACTCCAGTACGCATCCTTACAGTCTAGAACTGTGAATATAGTAGCTCTGTTCAATTGGTCCAGTGTCTCGTCAATTCTGGGCAAGGGATAGCTATCAGCAATTGTGTCCTTATTAAGTTCCCTATAGTCTACACAGAATCTAGTTGACCCGTCCTTTTTTCTGACTAATACGACCGGGGAGCAATAGGGGCTAGTGCAAGGGGAGATGACGCCACGTTCCTCCATTTGGCGACGTAAGTCCCTAATTTGAGTTTTAGCCGCCTCAGGAAGCCTCCACTGCCGTACTCTGGTGAGGGGGGGGGGGCGGAGCCGGTATTAATTCTGTGTGAAGCTGACATCAGGCCGAGGTCCTGATCTAAAGCTGCAAACAGATCTTTATGCTGCTTTATTATAGAGCGTAGACGTTCTCTAATAAGGGTGGGTAGGTGATATATGTCAAGGGATTCTATTGCAGTGGCAAACATTTGTTGTGAATCTACGAACTCTGTGTCACTCCTAATGTTATATCTCGTAGAATCAAAATGCTCCAGATCCTCTACTTTAACGACCCCACAGACTGTTCCCACTGAATGACCAGGAGTAAGTTTAAATACCCTGGGGGTGGGGTTTATGACTGGGACGCTAGGCTGCTGAGTGTTAATGAGCCCCAGCTGCACGTATGGGGACATTTTATGAGGGGTTTCAACAAATACATACTCCTGATTATCCGTGGAACTGTCGAACGACCTTGACCATCGAACGGGCAGAACAACACTAGAGTGGGGGGGGGGGGGGATGACAGTGACGCGCATCGGGTGTAGCTGGGGGTGCTTGGGGTGCGGGGGGGGGGGGGGCGGGGGGCATTTAGGCTTAATGAGGTGGACGGGCAGACCAGACCTATTCCTAATAGGAGTACCTGCATAATCTCTACCGTCTAGTGTCACGGTATACCGGCTCCCATCAAACTGGATTCCATACTTAAACCTACACAAGAAATCTGACCCAATAAGAACATCCCCTGGGGAAAAATCACCGCTTACCACAACCAGGGCGTGAACAACTATCTTATCTCCGAAGTCTACAGTTATATCTCTGGAATCCAATGTTGCGAGGCGGTTCCCCGTGACGCCACGTAACTCAGGAACTCTATGCTTTCCCCATAGGCTCATCTTGGAGGCCACGTTCTGTTTCACCAAGGACACCGAGGAGCCTGTGTCAATGAAAGCTTCAATCCGTTTCCCTCCCATTTTCAACTAAATAATTGTCCTGTCTTCCCTAGTCACCATCAACGCCTCGCCCTTGTCTTTAGTAGTAGGGACATAACCTGCGAATGTGTCCCCACTCAGCACAAACGTAACAAAGCATTCCGGCGTATGGACACTCTCTGCGGGTATGTCCCTGGTCGCCACACCCATCGCACTGGTTTTACTCACATTGGAAGGGACATCCATGCACCACGTGGGACCATGTCCCACAGGAGGAGCAGCGAAAAGGCTTCGGAGATCTATACCAGCTATCCCGCATGGGCGGGCCCGGTCGCGCACTTGTGACTGCACGGGGGCGGGGGTCAATCCCAACTCGCGCCCCTCGGGTCCCTGCCCCGGACGGCCGGTCGCCCCGTGACACATGACCCAACGTGTTTATACCTAATGTATGTAACCGTGATTGCTCCCGCCCTTCCTCGTGGAACGGTGACTGCTCCTGTCGCTTCCTTTCGTCCCGGCTGAGATTCTCCACCATCAGTCTCAAGAATTCATCCTCCCAGACGGAAGGGGTGTTACGTGCAGGGGTGGGAGGGGCGGCATGAATTGTCGACACAAAATGGGAGGGGGGGGGGGGTTTCCTGAGCTGTATATACATCCGCGCGGCTTTAATTGCGTTCTCTATCGTAGTTATCCCGCTCGCCACCATGAATGTACGCATCTCGCCGGGTAAGCCCGATAGAAAGTAAGAGAGTACTTGCTCTGGTGGGAAGAATTGTGGGTGATTCACTCTCGCCATCTTCACAGCACTACCTATGCATGATAGGTAAACATTTAGTGATGAACACTCCTCTAGATTAATATTTGCTAAGCGTGTCGTGTGATCTTGTAATGTGTTACCCTGACTGTAAATTTCCCGTAATCCGTTCGCGAACGTGTCCCACGTGGTAGCATTCTTTACTGTCAGATTAAATCCTAGCACACCTTTCGCGTCACCGCCCAATCTCATACGTGCCGTCCTAAGGCGGCATTCCTCTTATTCCTGAAGGGTTTCCGGGAACGCATTTTCAATGTCTCCTAACCACTGTTCCAGCCTATCCGCTGAAGTGGCAGGGTCACCGCCATCGCCCTCAAACATGGGTATCTGACTGACCAATTGTGCTGCACTACTAGCTGAAACGGTCGTAAGGAAGGGGTCTGGCATGCTGGAGTTGGGAGATGTAAAGGTGTACATGAGCTTGGGGAGGGGAGTGGCGAGAGAGGGTGCAGGGTGGTTAAGGGGTAGGTGGGGAAAGTAGGTACTAGTGGATTGTTCAGGGATCGGGAATAAAACGGAAGTCGCTGGTGTAGTGTTAACAGAAGTCATATTAGCTTGCGAAGAGGGCTGGGAAGTACTAATCGTGGAAGTCGAAATTGTCAATGTTGACGATGACGTCTGTGGGTGGGACGAGGAGGGGGTTTTACTGACACTTGCCCTGGTTGAGTTCTCGACCATTGTTCCCCGTTACCCAACAATATGTGAACTAGGGAGGGGGGAGTGGATACTGTCACCACTTGTACCACACTGAGGGACAGGAATTATATTACGAATGCTACCACCCTTGTACTGCCTGCTTCGTCAAGATAGTTACGAGTTTACTTCAAAAGATTCTAACCATCACTGTACTGAACACCAAGGGGAAGAGGCGTGAGTTTTACGTTAAGTGTGCTGCCACCATTATAATGAGACAAAATTCACATGAAAAAGTAAGCTAGGAGTTTATAGTAGTTGAGTATTATAGTGAGAGGAAATGGTAGCGTGTCTCGAGGGTGTGATGTTAAAACTGTATATTAACACAGGCACAGTACAAGTGTAGTATATAAAACACCAATGCGTGTTACAGCTTTATTTTACTAGTTCAATAGGAGGAATTAATGGGGGGATTCGTACACAATTCATGATAGACTATGGTATTCTCGTATGACCTAACCTCACAATTAGAATGGGCACTTCACTAAGTCGATGGTTGGGGAGGTTCGGGATCACAGCACTTCTACCATCTACACAGCCAGCACATACTGTTACACGTTGAGTTGACAGCACTCTGTCGATGGACCCGGCTGAGACTTCGTTACACTTAGTGGCGGGCTTCTCTCGAGCGGGACTGGGGACGTAGTAGCTGGCCCTTCCTGGTTACAAGACACCCTCTCCGGGAGAGGAGCTCCAGCCCCCTATATATTGGACGAGCCGGGGGGTGACCTCTCCTACTGAACTGGGTGTGTCTTGACCGGGTTGTTAGGTCAACAGGAGTGCTGGCTAATTAGCGGGTCCTTGAATTAACAAGGTCATGACGCCGAGTTGAGCTGATCCAGTGGTGGTGAGAATTCTGGTTCCCTTGGGTCAGGTCTGGACAGCTGTTTGACCAGGTGTGGTCATGTCGAAGGTCAGTAGCGCTTTGTAATTATTACCGCCCGGGTGTGTCTTGGTCAGGTGTGATTTCCTTAACACAGTTATATCGTAGGGTTATTCAAGTACTTAGGCCGGGGTCAGGTCTCTTGGGTCTTGGGGCGTGTCAACCTGGTATGTGGTGGTACCACGAGGTCTGTACCCAATCACTGTTATAGTGATGAAATTCTCTGAGTTGCAAGCTATGGTCTGATAAACAATCATTACACAATGCAGGAGGCAGTGGAGGCTCGCATCGATGCGTCTGAGTCTGTTGTTCGTGCTGCTCTTACCTCCCCTGCCCCCACTGATCATCCCATCACACAGTTCGAGCTTGACAGTGCTCATCGCTCTAGAAAAGCCACTTCTCCTGGGGATGTTCAGATAACCTACTCCGTCCTCAACGCCTGTACTTATATTCCTAACGGCCCCTTGCTTGCTCTCTACAATATGTCTTATGAACATGGGGTTCTCCCGTCTAACTGGAAAAATGCCACTATTATCCCCATCCCTAAGCCAGGACATCCTGGGAAATATCGACCCATTCGTCTTACTTCTTGTGATTACAAAATGATGGAGAGGATACTCCATCGTCGCCTTCTTCACACCATAGGCGGCTTACACAACTCTCTCAATGGTTTCATACAACATTCCAGCACAGCACACCCCATTGCTTCCTTTTATTGCAATCAGACTGCCCGCGTCTTTGTCTTCCTTGATATCAAGGGAGCCTTTGATACGGCTCAGCCTGCCTCATTTTAGCTGAACTTGCGCGGTTAGGGGTTAAAGGGAGACTTCTTCAATGGATCGCCTCTTACCTCATTGGACGTCAGGCCCGGGTTCGCGTTGAAGGCTCTACATCTCCTGTTAAAGAAATGAACCTCGGCACCCCTCAAGGTGGAGTCCTGAGCCCCACCGTGTTTAATACGCTCATGCACTCCATTGCATCTCTCCCGTGGCCGACAAAAGTTGTCCACTCAGGATATGCCGACGATGTCCTCCTCCAAGCCCCTGACTACCTCAGCCTGCAGGAAGCCCTTGATCTGGTCTCCAGAGAGTGTGATTCACTTGGTTTCCTTCTTTCAACTGCAAAAACAAAAGCCATGTGGCACGGTCGTGTTGTACCTCCACCCCTTCTCTTAACAGGAACGCCCTTGGACTGGGTTAATGAGACAAAATACCTGGGTGTATATGTAACTCGCACAAGTTCTCAGAACCCTGAAGTCCGCTGTCTTCGAGACATATGCTTTCGGCGTCTCCCTCCCCTCTCTACCATGTGCAGGGGTTCCCTTGGTGCCACCATCCCTGTACTTCTCATCATGTACAAGTCTTTTGTCCGTTCCTGTGTTGACTACCCTGACCCTGCCCTCGTCAACATTAGTCGGACTGCTGTCAACCGTCTCGAAGTTATCCAGAGGAAAGCTGCTCACATCATCCTTGGGGCTCCTCAGTGGACACGCTATACTTCTCTATACACCGAACTTGGTCTTTCCCCCTTACAGGATCGTGTCCAGGAGTTTTACCTAAAAACTGCCATTTCCATTCTTCGGGATCCTCGGGGCAACTATGCCCCAGCCAACTTGACTCCTGCTGTCCGAGGCCGACCTCCATCTAGAAGACAGTGGCACGGGTCACTCATCCGAGCCCTTCAGGAACAAGACCTCCTGCCTGATGTTGTTGTCACCCCTGCTGTTGGTTCGTCTCCTTCTCCCTGGGTGGATTTTCACCCTGAAGTGATTGCCTTCGGTGAACCGCTCCTGAAATCCCACGTGAACCCTGATATTCTCTGCAATTACTACCTCTCCAGGATCGCCCACTGGTCCCCAGGTAGGGTCGTCCTCTACACTGATGGTTCTGTTGACCACGCTACAGGTCGGGCCGGGGCTGGTGTCTACATCTCCCGTCCTGATGCCCCTGAGCCTATCAAACTGTCTCTCAGAGTTTCTGACGGGGCATCCTCCACTCAATCTGAACTAATTGCCCTCCTTGCTGCCCTTCTCGCTGAGGAAGAAGCAGTTGGTTTCTGCCCCTTGCTTGTCTGCTGCGATTCCAGGTCTGCTCTCGACGGGATCGCATTTGGATCAGGGGAAAATAAGGACCTCGTCCTCCGAATACGAGGGTTAACATCCACACTTCAGGATGCAGGCCGTCCTGTGACATTCCTATGGATACCCAGTCATGTGGTTATCTTGGGGAATGAGGCAGCAGGTGGCCTTGTCAAGACTGGCTGCAACAAGGCCACACCTGACTACGTTGTTCCTCGAACACCTTTACAGTTTAGGACCCAAATTCGCGCAAACAGAGAGAATCTCGGGAAGCAGCCATCCCCCTGGACTCCCCGCCCACCTGGTATGATGTCCTCCATAAACTTCCTGACCTCTCGTATGTCTATGGGAAAGGGTCGCGGAAAGGGGACGTGATTGCTGCCCGTATCATCATTAGCTATGAGTTTGCTTGGGGGATTCTTATCCCCGCATCCCCTGAGCAACGCTCTTGTGCATTATGCAGAAGACCCGACAGCAGCACCCTTATCCACTACCTCCTAAGATGTCCCCCCACACACACACACATATATATATATATATATATATATATATATATATATATATATATATATATATATATATATATATATATATATATATATGTATGTAACCGGTCGGAATTTACTGGACTTTTAATTTCTCACTTGACTTGGGGTTTATTAAAGATTATTAGATGGTAATTGCAGTGGAAGCGCCCCTTTGAGAGAAATTTCGAACCAGCACAAGAACACTTAAATCTACTAAACAAAATGAATTGTCCGTGACCCGTGGAAGGATAGCGTCTGTGATTGGGATGAATGGGACACACTGTAAAATTTACACTTCTATTCCCTCCAACACTACAAACACAATCAAATAATGGTACACCAATATGTGCACTTCTTAACCTGATCTTAAAATACTACTCTGGGTAATAAAAGTTATACATGATGTTGAAATTATTAGAAACTCTGGCAATGCCTCATTAGAGGATAATAAGTTTATAGTATTAAGAAATGTTGCTTGCACACATGAACCAGGCCTTAAGGGCTTTCCACAAAATATCAATCACTGAGAAAATGGTATTAAAAAAATAAGAAATTAATAACTCTACAATGAATAGGCCTTAAGGGCACTCACCAAAATTATATCCAGCACTGAGAAAATGGTATAAAAATCAGAGCTTATTAACTCCACTCTGAATAGGCCTTAAGGGCACTCAACAAAATTATATTACCCCAACAGATACACACCTCCTAACCTAACTTAAACACTACTCTGGGGAATAAAGGTTATACCTGAGATTGAGATTATTAAGAAATATTAAATGCACACAGCATACATTAGTAACTTAAAAAATAGTATTAACTACACACAAAAATATTGTCTCTATTATTAAGAAGTTACTGAGTCCACCAATACCCGTGAACCATGCTTCCTAACCTAACACACACACAGATTTTACCTGCACTCCGTAGTCGTTTAAGGCACAACCAACAGGCACCCATAGTTTAAGGCCCAAATCAGCCTTTCTCAACCTTGGAAAGTGTACCTCTAAACTCCACTGACTCTTGGCCCCAGTGTGCGACCCTGTATCACTCAGCTGGCTTCACTTTACCCCCAGTACATCCATGAAGCGGAAGGGAGTGAGCCAATCAGACCTTGTACAGTTGAGAGAAGCTTTAGCTTCCTGTTAGCAAGAGGGTTTCACTAAGCTGCTCGAGACATGTGGTGTTGTGAGCCGAGGTAAAGGAGGCTGATGACCCCAACGATCGTCGGGCTTACTCGGCGAGATGCGTACGTACATGGAGGCAAGCGGGATAACTACGATCGAGAACGCAATTAAAGCAGCGCAGAGGTATATACAGCTCAAGAAACCCACCCCCCCCTCCCGTTTTGTGTCGACAATTCACGCCGCACCTCCCACCCTTACACGTAACACCCCTTCTGTCTGGGAGGATGAATTCTTGAGACTGATGGTGGAGAATCTCAGCTGGGACGAAAGGAAGCGACACGAACAGTCATCGTTCCACGAGGAAGGGCGGGAGCAATCAGGGTTAGATACAGTAGGTATAAACACGTTGGGTAATGCGCCATGGGGCGGCCGGCCGTCCGGGGCAGGGACCAGCGGGGCGCGGGCTGGGATTGACCCCCGCCCCCGGGCAGTCACAAGTGCGCGCCCGGGCCCGCCCATGCGGGATAGCTGGTATAGAGCTCCGAAGCCTTTTCGCTGCTCCTCCTGTGGGGCATGGTCCCACGCGGTGCAAGGGTGTCCCTTTCAATGTGAGGGAAACCAGTGCGATGGGTGTGGCGACCAGGGACATACCCGCAGAGAGTGTCCATACACCGGAATGCGTTGTTACGCATGTGCCGAGTGGGGACACATTCGCAGGTTATGTCCCTACTACTAAAGACAAGGGCGAGGCGTTGATGGTGGCTAGGGAAGACAGGCCAATTATTAAGTTGAAAATGGGAGGGAAACGGGTTGAAGCTTTCATTGACACAGGCTCTTCGGTAGGGTGACAATAGTGCATAGGGGTGAATTTCTAAAATTGATTAAATGGAATGGCCATTAGTCCAATACTGCGTACCCATGAAAAAAGAACACAGGCGAAATCCTGGGTCATTTGGACAATATTTAGAGGTAGCTCAAGTCAATTGAAGTTCTATCCTTATAGGCAAAAAATACGAATATTCATAATATGCCGGTTTATTTTAAAATTTACATATTGAGCAAGTTTATGTGTACACTGTACATATAAATGATTAATTCCTTTTTAAAATGAAACTGCAGTGAACACGCTTACATCAATGGGTGGGAGAGGTGTGGACAACCCATTCATTGTTTTCGCTTTTTGCTTGTAAGGTCCTGTTTTGATGTCCCTGGTTGTGACCGCCTCTGCTCTTCAACAACCTGCAGCAGATGTTGACGCTGGTCTTCACTCTTCGTGATCTTGCTGTTGAATGCCTGTATCAAGGCAATCCCTCTCTCTGCAGTGTCGTTGATGACTCTGAGACCACCCACAACTGCGACGCCAGTTTTGAAGTCTTCATCATCAGACCATGTGTCAGGTTCCTTGGACAAAAAAGAAGTCTTCATTTTGAGACTTTCAAATAGAAAGTTTGATCCTCTAGAAGCAAAGTCTGAGAGCTGCTTTGTGGGAAGGGAAGATGTGGCAGGAAGAGCAGCACGTTTTGGTGAATCCTCGGTCGCCTTCCTCTCAACGATTGCCCGAACTATGTTTGTCTTCATTGTTGCATTAACTTGTGGATCGAAGAGTGCAAGACCCACCAAGCCTTCACTGAGGTACCACAGGTGACGACCGAAGACTGTGAGACATGTTCTTGATATTTTGACGTCGTGGTACTCTGACAGGTCTTGGAGGAGCCGCAAATCATTAGCAGGAGCGGAGGATGGAACGGAGGCCGTGAACCATGCACTGACATACACCTCTAGCACAAAGAATGTGAATCGTTTCAAGCCTAATGTCTCACGAGCAGTTAGTTTAAACTGATTAGCAAAAATCAGGATCTTCATGACATAAATGAGCTTAGCCATCCACCGTGCTCGGTGAAGTGCTCCGGGCCGTCGGAGATTAAACTTGGGTAGAGCTCCATCGAGACACCTGATTGCTAGCTCCAGTACCTCACGGTAATCATCACGTGGCTGCTGCTTCTTGCCCAGATGATGTTTCCAGCAACAGATGAGGTCATCTCGTTTCTCGTACAAACTTGGAGGGAGGTCTGAGAGAGGGCTGTAGTCATCTTGACTGATGTCCTTCCACTTATGCTTGAAGCGAGAGAAGAGAGTAATATCTGGTCCAGAGGAAGGCCCCATGCATTCCACATACGCTTTCTCGGCAACAAGCTCAAGGATGTGGTGACGACACGCGAGATGCAGAAGACGGCGGCCGAGTTTCTGCTCCAGAATGACACATGCCCCCGACAAGTGCCCAGTGTTTGAAGCTGTTGTGTCAAAACTGAGTGCTGAAACATTCTCTGATATTTTCCACTCTTCCAGCGCTGCACTGACTGCTGTAGCAATGGCCTGTCCAGTCCCTGACAATAGTTTCGGGACACCAAGCAGCTTTTCAGTATTGATTCCGGAGACAAGAATGGCGATTCGGTCAACACTCGCTCCTTGTTCATCAGGAATAATTTTTCCATCCCAGTGCGCAGTGAGCACTTCACTAGGTTGAAATTTTTCTTTAATTTCGTTGGCAATCCCAGAACGGTGGGTCGCTCGCGAAGTACGCACTGTCTCATAGTTTAAAACTAGTTCCATTGGGTCATGACCTAGACTAGCAGCCGTGGCACTGACGATCCGGAGAGCAGAGCGGTGACTGATCCCAGTGCGGTCCAATGTACTTGACAATTCAGGGTGTGATAACTTTGAGAGTAGCACGTTTACGATTGGAAGAAGATACCACTGGTGATATCGCTAGGGAATCACTTGATTGTGATTCTGTTTCAGACGAAGAACCCAACTCATCATATTCAAGAGCAGAACTGGCTTGATTCTGTTGTAGAGATTGCTTACTCTTGCTTTCTTCCCGACGCTTCATGGAACAAGCAATCTTTTTGTCTACTCCTGCCATTACACCTCTTCTCCCTTTTTCTCGTTGCGCTGCCAGGAATGCTCGGTCTTCTTTGATGGTCAAGAGCTGCATTGCCTTGGGGTGGGCAACATCGAAGAGGTCCTCTAACTCATCACAAAAAGTTTCCTCTTTCTTACGTTGTGTGTCTGTAGTGCGAGTGCAGTTTTTCTTAAGTCCCTTCCACATTAAAAAAAGATCCACTACCTTTCGTCCAATACTCTTCTCAGTTATGGTAGGAATCCGTGCTTTATTCCAGAAACTAATAACCCATGCTGCAACTTCACTCGCAGAATCATTCACTGTTTTCTTATGTTCATTGTGACCGTGGAAAAACAGACGTAGAACATCTCCTCTTGAAGGAAGTTGTGCACCCGTGATTTCGGTTATGTGTTGACCAATGAGCCAAACTTCAGTTTTTGAACGTGTACTCGCCATTGAACCTGAAACAAACAAAAACATTTATGTAACTTATGTTGTTACTGTTATGCAAACAACAGCACCCATAAAGCATACGGCATGCAAGATCACTTGTATAAAGTTTTTAAAGTGTTATATACCTAAATTGATGCATTGATTTTAGACAAAGACAATGGTACTAACCGTAATACTGCAACAAGAGCGACGCACACACACCCACCGTCACGTCTCACACACAACTGATGCTACTGTACCAGTCAGACACTGGCACACAACCTCTTCCCCCTACCCCGACTGACACCCGCCTCTCCCTCCCCTCTGCATTGCCAATAGCTGCACCAGCCAAAATACTCATTACTCATTTTTAGAAAAAATGTTAGGAACAACTTTAGTTTGAATTTGCATTCTACATATACCTGCAAAGTTTCATAGTAATCGGTTCATAAATAAAGAAATTAGAAAAAATCAATAATAATTTCAGTAGTGTTAACTTCAAATGGCTTGAGCTACCTCTAAATATTGTCCAAATGACCCAAGATTTCGCCTGTGTTCTTTTTTCATGGGTACGCAGTACTGGACAAATGGCCATCTAAAAATAAAAACTTTCACTTTTTATTGTCTCCCTACTCTTCGGTGTCCTTGGTGAAACAGAAGGTGGCCTCCAAGATGAGCCTAGGGGGAAAGCATAAAGTTCCTGAGTTACGTGGCGTCACGGGGAACCGCCTCTCAACATTGGATTCCAGAGATATAACTGTAGACTTAGGAGATAAGATAGTTGTTCACGCGCTGGTCGTGGTAAGCGGTGATCTTTTCCCCAGGGGATGTTCTTATTGGGAAAGATTTCTTATGTAGGTTTAAATATGGAATCCAGTTTGATGGGAGCTGGTATACCGTGACACTAGATGGTAGAGATTATGCAGGTACTCCTATTAGGAATAGGTCTGGTCTGCCAGTCCACCTCATTAAGCCTAAACGCCCCCAGCCCCCCCATACCCCAAGCCCCCCAGCTACACCAGACGCATGCCACTGTCATCCCTCCCCACTCTAGTGTTGTTCTGCCCGTTCGATGGTCAAGGTCGTTCGACAGTTCCACGGAGGATCAGGAGTATGTATTTGTTGAGGCCCCTCATAAAATGTCCCCATACGTGCAGTCGGGGGTCATTAGCACTCAGCAGCCTAGCGTCCCAGTCATAAACCCCACCCCCAGGGAATTTAAACTTACTCCTGGTCATTCAGTGGGAACAGTCTGTGCAGTCGATAAAGTAGAGGATCTGGAGCATTTTGATCCTACGAGATATAACATTAGGAGTGACACAGAATTCGTAGAGTCACAGCAAATGTTCGCCACTGCAATAGAATCCCTTAACATAGATCACCTACCCACCTTTATTAGAGGACGTCTACGCGCTATAATAAAGCAGCATGAAGATCTGTTTGCAACCTCAGATCAGGACCTCGGCCTGATGTCAGCTTCACACAAAATTAATACCGGCTCCGCTCCCCCCACCAGAGTACGGCAGTGGAGGCCTCCTGAGGCGGCTAAAACTCAAATTAGGGACTTATGTCGTCAAATGGAGGAACGTGGTGTCATCTCCCCTTGCACTAGCCCCTATTGCTCCCCGGTCGTATTAGTCAGAAAAGAGGACCGGTCAACTAGATTCTGTGTAGACTATAGGGAACTTAATAAGGACACCATTGCTGATAGCTATCCCTTGCCCAGAATTGACGAGACACTGGACCAATTGAACGGAGCTTCTATATTCACAGTTTTAGACTGTAAGGATGCGTACTGGAGTATACCAGTTGACCCGGCTGACCGCCCCAAAACTGCTTTCGCGGACGGCAGCCGTCTATTTTGTTTCAACAGGTGACCTTTCGGGTTAAAGGGAGCACAGGCCACGTTCATGAGGGCTGTGAACCACAGTCTCACACCCGTGCTTGGGCGGAACGCTATGGCTTACCTGGACGATGTTATCGTCTTTAGTAATAACATGGATTCGCACATGCGGGATGTAGATGAGGTTCTCTCGGTCATGAAAGCGGCCGGACTGAAAGTGTCCCTTAGGAAATGCGCGTTCGCGCGCCAGGAAGTTAAATTCCTGGGATTCATCTTAGGTCATGGCGGCGTTAGGCCCGACCAGGTGAAAGTGAAAGCGATAGCAGAGATGCCACCTCCCACCACAGCCAGGGGTGTGAAACAGTTCCTCGGCGCCGCAAATTTTTTCAGACGTCACATCCCTCACTTTTCAGAGGCGGCCCTCCCCCTTACGAAACTTACAAAGAAGTCGGTTCAGTTTCGGTGGTCGGGGGAGGCAGATAAAGCTTTTAACCATCTTAAGGACTTACTGAAGTCGGCAACAATGTTAGCACTGCCGGATTTCACGCAGCCGTTTTACGTGCACACTGACGCTTCCGACGAAGCACTGGGAGCCTGTCTCATGCAAGGTGGTGAAGATAACCCCATCCCTATTGCTTATTTTTCCCAGAAATTGAGCAGAGCTGCCCTCCGCTGTTCCACAACTGAGAAAGAAGCCTTGGCTATTGTCAAGGCCGTAACTTCCTTTGATGCTTACCTATTTGGTAGACACTTTTATGTAATCACTGATCACCGTCCTTTAATATATATCTTCCAAGGTAAAACTCCGAATGCACGGGTAGCACGCTGGGCAGTCTTTTTAAATGAGTATAACTTCTCCATTTTGCATAAGCCAGGCAAGAACCACGCAGTACCAGACGCACTGAGCCGTAATGTATTGCCTATAAATAATGTCGGGAATCCTAGCAGCATGACTCAGCCCATTTTTGGGGACCTATCACCTAATGAGGTGCGCCAACACCAACTCGAAGACCCACAGTGGGGTCCTGTCATTGAGTTCCTTGAGGGGGGTCCGCTCCCCAAGAAGGTCAACAAAGCCTCACTTTGTGATTTCAGTCTTTTAAGTGGAGTCCTGTATCTTGTTACTATGAAACAGGATGATGAACAACCCACAGAACTAGTAGTCATCCACGCATCCTTGGAAAACTCGGCCCTAGAAGTAGCTCACTCTTCCCAATTCGCAGCCCACCCGGGTGAATGTCGCACATATGCACGTGCACGCTCTATGTTTTTCATGCCCAATCTAGCGCGGAAAGTTGGGGCATTTGTCAAAGGATGTCTGCCGTGTCAATTAAGGAAGGGTACCCCAAAGAGACAGGGAGAGCTGCAGGAGTTCCCACCAGCCTCTCAGCCCTTGGAACGGGTATCGATCGATCTAACTGACATGTCAATACGTTCACACCGGGGAAACAGATACGTTGTTTCCATCGTCGATCACTATTCACGTTTTGCAACCTATATACCCATCCCCGATAAACGCGCAGAGACAGTTTGTGAAGCCCTGTTACAATACATTGGTACTCATGGATGTCCCCGGGTCATTGTAAGTGATCAAGGGACAGAGTTTACCTCGGGCATCTTTCAGAAGGCGTGCGACTTGCTGCGGGCTAAGTCAAATCTAACCACTAGTTACCAACCACAGGCTAATGCCATGGTTGAGCGTTCCCACCGCACGTTGAAAGATCACTTGTCGTTTTTGGTTAATAATCAGTTCGGCGGTTGGGACGATCAGCTACCTCTTGCACAACTGGCCATGAACACCGCAATTAATACCACCCTGCATAACACTCCATACTTCCTTCACTTTGGTAGGGATCCAAACCTTCCTGCCGGTGTAATCAACCCCCCCACCCCTATCCTATGGCGAGGACTCCCCTTCTGTCTTGCAAAACAGGCTACAAACGGTCTTTACTCGGGTGCAGGAACTAAACAGGAAAGGTCACTTACACAACGCCACCTACTATAACCTCAGGGTCACCCCTTCCAATATTACCGTAGGTACCCTGGTTTTCCTAACTAACGAATCATCCTCCCCCGATACCCCGTCTAAGTTGCAACAGAGATGGCAAGGCCCATATAGAGTAACCGCCCAACCCAGCAAAGTAAACTTCACTATTTCCCCGCTTTGCCAGGGGGGACGTCAGGAAACTGTGCATGTGAATAGATTGAAGCTGGCAACTATCGACGATGACGTCTTGAACAAATCAGGCCTCACCAACCAGCCCCCTCTAGGAGTAACATTCCCTTCCCAACACCCTATCCCTCCACCAGCAGCTGACGACCCCCCTCAGAACAATCAGGTGCCTCACACCCCAAGTAATAATCAGAGAATTCCCCAAGCTACTGCCCCACTTGTACCAGTAAGACCTTATCTGATTAGGGCTCATAGATATAATACCAGGTCACAGAACATAGATTAAAGTAACGAGTCTAGGGGCACTTCTAATTGTTGATTATCCACCCCGAGATCTTGTCTTTCTACTAAGCTACAGAGTCATCACTGCCCTTGCTCTTCACGGGCCTGGGCGAGGTCTCTCTGACTCCACACAAAAGTCGGAGTTGACACCACCACAGCTGCAGCTGACCCCCTACCAGATGAGCTGAGACCAACGCATCCTGACTCATAATGGATGCCCGACACGAGCGGGACACGCAGCGGGCAACCCCGCGGCGAATGGGTGACGCCTTCACGTCGACACTGCAAGCCCCAATCTCCAGACGCGGGCTTGCATAATGCTGGCCCTCGATCTGGTTGAAGACACTGGGCTGTGTCTCGTCGCTCGCCTGCGGAACGACGAGACACGCACCGAGGGTACGGTCTCACAGCCCACAATACTGACAGACAACATCTATGGGTACCATCAGCCTGAGCAAGCTACGCCATGCAGGACCAGCGCAGCTCCCAGCTCCAGGCAGGGAATCAGGTCGTCCCCTTGGAACCCAGGAGAAAATCCCGAAAACCCGACCTGCAACTTCAGTAGCAGCAAGCAACAGGCAACAAACAACTAGAGGTCCCAGTGGCGATGCAGACGACAGCTCCCTACGTTTCAGGACCTGTCAACTGGTCCCACGCACTTCCACTCCGGGAATGCAACCACCAGGTACCAGACAAGTAATGGCTGACCTTGGCCCACCCGGGTCTGCCTCGCCGGTGTTTACCACACCATCCGGGACGAAACAGAAGTGACCTGACTACAAGTAGAGGAAGAAACAAGCAAACCCTGGGGGACCCACCCAGGGAGGGATTCACCACTGTGAGGGTGTGGGACAGGACGGTCAGGGGTCTCGCCGACACTCACGTACGGAGGGCAAACTCTTGTCCGTGGACCCTGCCCTACACGCCATCCAAAGCGATGACACCCCAAGCAGTGGACCGGCTTTGATCCCGACCGGGAAGGGCGGAAACTCAGATGGAACTAGAAAAATCCATCTGGCCCACGACAGGAAATGAGACTCTACAGAGGAAACTCAGATGGGACTAGAAAAATCCATCTGGAATGCGTCAGGAACTGCCGCTCTACACAGAAGTTCAAGTGGAGGAAGTGAGGCACGCGACACACCGCGGCAGACCGCAGGACGGGACAGGAAACGCCAACCACCACATCTACTGCGTCGTCCACCCTGATGCTGGACACCAATTGGTGGAGATGGCGGTGGACCACGCGCCACCCGGGATCTCGACGAATGCTGACGAGTTTTTGTTTTTGCCATTATATCTTGTTAATAATTTCTGCTGCCTTTTTAGTATGTACAAATATTTCTTTTTGTTCACAAGTTGTATTTTTCCCCAACTTCCCCCCCCCCCTTTTTTTTTTTAGCGGCCATGTATCTTATTATTATATGTTGTATGTGCTGCCCTGCGCAAGAGTTTAACAGTTGAAGCAACAAGTATGTAAATCTATTCCAGGCTTGAAGATACTAACACTAGGGAACCTAAGCAGAAATAAGCCAGGGCAAGCAACACCATTGCATAACCTTTCAAACCTCCGACTGTGTACCCTCATCTAACTCCCTAAAGTGACGCTCTCCCACAAGCTCCTGCTAAGGCGCTCTCTCTCTCCTTCATATCTACATTCACCTTTCCGTTTCCGTATCCTTAGACAGCTGCTTAGATATTATAAATATTACCAGACTATGGTAGGATGTGAGGTGCATACTTTACACTGCAGTAGCTATTTTTCTCAGGTTGGGCACTCGCTATTGTCATCCACTGTGAACAATTGTGTATGGCATGGAAGCTTTGGTGTTGGCGGGAGGTGTAGTGAGGGGTTGGCAGACCACAGCTTACATCTCAAGGAAAGCCAGACTTGACCCGACATTAGGGAGGTCAAAAGTATAGGGTAACTCTGCGGTTGACCAAGGATTGTAAATCAACTAGCTCCCCTCCCATGTGACATGTCACCACAACACACATGTAAGGGGGCACCAGCCGGCTCTCTCCCAATATACACAATGTCCAACACCACAGAGGGGGGCCAGTCTTGACCCGACATTAGGGAGGTCAAGTGTAGGGTAACTCACACGGCCCCACCTGATGACTTTCCCAGAAGATAAAACTTATGGTCTCTGAAAAACGTCCAGACCTGACCTCACATTGGCCAGGTCAAATGTAAGGAGACCCTTCGCCGCCGCCCCCCCCCCCCCCCCGGCCAGCTCAACCTGACGGCTCGCCTCCCAATATATAGGATGTCCCAGTCCTCCCTCTGGGATTTCGCAGAGAGAGAGTTGTCTTGTAACCAGGGAGAGCCAGCTACCAGGTCCCCAGTCCCTCTTGAGAGAAGCCCGCCACTAAGTGTAACGAAGTCTCAGCCGGGTCCATGGACAAAGTGCTGTCAACTCCACGTGTAACAGTAAGTGCTGGCTGTTTAGTCTGTGGAAGTGCAGTGATCCCGAACCTCCCCAACGATCGACTTAGTGAAGTGCCCATTCTAATTGTGAGGTTAGGTTATACGAGAATACCATAGTCTATCATAAATTGTGTACGAACCCCCCTATTAATCCCCCCTATTGAACTAGTAAAATAAAGCTGTAACACGCATTGGTGTTTTATATACTACACTTGTACTGTGCCTGTGTTAATATACAGTGTTGACATCACACCCTCGAGACACGCTACCATTTCCTCCCGCTATAATACTCTACTACTATAACCTCCTAGCTTACCTCTTCATGTGAGATTTTGTCTCATTACATATATATATATATATATATATATATATATATATATATAGTATATATATATATATATATATATATATATGTGTGTGTGTGTGTGTGTGCCGCGAAAACTAACGGGATAAATGTAAATGCAATTAAGTAAAATAGATTTATAAACTGATTTTCCTGCAAAGTAATGGATTGCTAAGTTGATTTAATACTTACATATTTAATAACGTGGACGTTGACAAAACAAGTTAATTTGAATGAACCGCCTGTCTTTAGCCGAAGTCCAAGAAAGCGATTGTAAGGGGGGACTCATATATTTTCAAGGGTGAGAAACTAATGTCGCATAACCTTTAATAAAAAAAGATAATACGCAGATAAACCAAGAAAACTATGTACTTTATCAATAGTTTTAGGACGTGGGAACTGGGCAACAGCCTTAACTTTGTCATCAACTGTATGAATGCCATCACCGTCAACTACATGACCAAGGAATTGGATTCTGGACTTTAACAATTCACATTTAGAAAGTTTGACTTTAATTCCTACTGTAGAAAGTTTTTGGAAAACTTCACGAAGTTTAGCAATATGCGTATCTACGTCCTTACTGACTACGATGAGATCATCTTTTGAAAAGTCAGTGGGGTATTTCTGAGACCGAAAGGCATCCACAGAAATTCAAAATGGCCCAAAGGAGTACTAAAAGCAGAGGTATTTGACCATAACCGCTAAGCAAATCTAGGTTGCTAAATACAGCATTATCCTTGCCTAAGAATTGTAAAATATCACTCAAGACAGCCATTTGTACCTGTCTGGGGTAGTATTTTCATTGACGAGCATAAAATGAATTACTGGGCGCCAACCTCCATCCTTCTTAGGGACTAAAAATAGTGGACTATTGAAAGGGGATTTTGAGTGTGTGATAGCCTCTTGATCCAACATATCTTCAACCATATTCTGGACTACAGCAGCTTGCTATGAGGAAGTCAGTAAGCTGGTATGTAAATTGGGTGTGTGCCTTGTTTTAGGGATATGTGATGTGAGGTTAAATTTGTGTGACCTAGCTGTTCCCCTGGTAAAGCTACAATGTTTCGGTACTCGGCAAGCAACTCTAAGAGCCTAGTCTTGCCTTGAGGGTGATGAATCACCTTAACATGTGGTATTATTTGATCTATCCTCTCCTGTCTGGTTTGGTTAATTGAAGGTGAAATACTACTAATTGGGAATTGCATAGGCTGTTGGGCAACATGGATATGATAAACTAGAAAATCACACAAATAACATCCTTCTCTCAATATTCGTTAAGCGCCTGTTCTGTTGAGAACTTGAAAATCTGTTAAACCACCAGGGCGAATCGTGTTCAATGTAGATGCGCACGATAAGCCTTTAAACTTGCATGTTCCCGTAAGACAGACTACATTCATCCCCGTGTACACTTCAGGTAAAACAACAGTGGCTCTGGTGATTTCCTAATTCAAAAAATGGAGAGTACCCGTTAAAACTGCAGGTACGATCGTCCAACTATTGCTGCTATAATCACGCTGAGGAAGTGAGTCTGTGAGGTCTTGGACTCGCTTTGACGCATAATCCATCGTCCTCGTAGTAGGGCAATGGTACAGACGTATGCATGGCACTGAAGGAAATACCATTAACAGTGATAGTATGTTTGCTTGGCTGAACATCTATCAAATTTGTTTTAAGAGTTGGAAGAACTCTTAAACCGTCAGCTGATAAATTAAAGTCTTGGATCACATACAAATCTGCAAAAAAGGATATATCACGTCTAAAAAACGTAGTGGTAATGCTACCATTCCTGTTATGTCCAGCTGAGTACCGGAAGCTCCTTAGAGATCGGTGTCAGTAGGTCGAATAAAAAATTGTCGGTGAGGGGATCTACGTTGTAACTGTTGATAGAATGCCAAAGAAAGTACGTTTGCACAAGCACTTGTATCAATGTCTAACGCTAACTTGACTAACCCAACCCTCGCCGGAATTGATAACAATTCCGCTTTGGTTAGTACCGCTATTAACGAGGCTGTAACAGAAGAGTTGTCGCGTGTTAGTAGTGGTGTAGCTACCCTAAGTCGGTCTGGGACTGACGTTGGTCTTCCCCCGACTTCTTGTAAAAACGACGGTTCTGCTTACCGTGGTGGGATACCTGAGGTAACTCCATTCACAAGAACACAAGAATGGAGGAAACTGCAGCGGGCCTATTGGCCCATACTGGGCAGTCCCGTTTACACCCAACCCCTATTGCTCATATGAGCATCCAACCTATGTTTGAAGCAATTCAGCGTATTCGAGTTAATGATGATATTTGGTAACTTGTGCCATTCATCCACTACTCTGTTTCCAAACCAGTGTTTACCTATTTGTCTACATCGTCGGACTCATGAACAATCCTCCATAGTATGGGTGGGAGAATCGTGGTATAAACATCACACGTCAGCTCTCTGGTCTGAAGCAGACCTGGTTTGAGCAGCTGTTGCAAAAGTCTTAGGTGCGAATAGTCGCTGTGGTGGTTGGAGGGTTGGTTTGTTTTTAAACTTAGCACCACTTCGTTGGAGTTGGTAACAAAAATCAACAGTATGACCATTTTTCTTGCAATGTAAGCATAATAAATTTTGCTTCTTTGTTGCTAAGTTCTTAGGAACTCGTTGCTGAATTGACGCTACAGGTGTTACTGTCCTTGCTATTGGAGTACGTAATGATTTGATAGCGATCTTGGCTGCATAATCCAAAATATCCTCATCGGGCATATAATCATGTATCACTAGGGTGTGTCATAGGAGGGAAGATCAGCTAAAACTAATGGCCCATCACTTTTTTGGTAGATTTTAGTGTATATAAACAGAAAATAATTTCAGTTTCAATATTTTGCAACCTTTTGCTAGGTAAATTTTAGCGTGAAATTTATCGAAAATCTAACGTACAGCTGCATTAGTGCATTACAATTAAATAGTGAACATTGCTTTCTGACTTCATTCTTTAACAACCCAACTAACAATATTTTTTTCTGTTTCAGATTCTGATGCATTTATAAGTTGATAATATTTGCGATGGCTGCTTGTGTCAGGACGAGGAACCAATAATCCAGCCATCTCAGTCACTATCTTGGGTCTGGGAGAGAGCTCCTGAAGTCGGAGTTGCTTACATTGAGAGATGCTTTGAGATACGGTGTTTTAATCAGGCAAATCATTGAAAAGAACCAAAGAACTTACACAAACAAAGACATTGCCAGTGATATGACCAAAGCTGTCTTGGCACAGTACACTCTGGCTAACGCTCAGTTCAAGCCTCCAGTCATAACAAGTCAGAAGAAGATTAGTGAGAGACTGCTAGCCAGTTGGGAAAAGGCAAGAGATATCTCTCTTGGGAGAGGAAAACTTGCAGTTAAGGACAGCTTTGCCAAGCAACTTGACCAGTTATTTGACATAATTACTTGCAAGTGCCCAATTGTTCTCTGTCCTGAGTTTGGATGCGATCGTGACTGTAAATCCGAGGCCCACATCTCCTGTATTTGCAAGCGTGAGCTCAAGATTCCTGTGATCGAACTGGCATTTGTCAAAGCACAGAGAGAAGACTGGCAGTATAGGGGCTCTCATGATTTCTAGCCAAGACATTCCGGAGTCCAAGAGACAGGAGGCTGCCACAGAGAGACAGAAGAGGAGAAGAGTTGCCGAGGAAAAGAGACTTGAGAAGGCCCAGGATGAGGTAAAAAAGGCCGATGATTGGAGTCAAGCTGATTCAGATTTTAATGACTTCCCCATGGCTGATCCGAGTGCTGACCAGGAGAATGGTGACTTTGTCCCTAACCCAGAAAATAATGATCCCAAACCTTCCAGGCATAACATTCGAAATAGGAAAGATATCCCGAGCATAGCTCTGGCCAGCATGCGACACCACACTGGTCTCAGAGAAACTGCAGAGATAGCAACAGCTGCCTGGATTGACGGTGGTTTGATAACACCTGATGATGTTCACCTGGTGATAGATCATAACAAAGTAAGGAGAGCTCAGGAGAAACTTGTCAGTGACCTAGAAGAGGAGTTTGATAAGGGGATAAGAGAAAATGGAATCAATTGTTTGTTCTTTGTTGGGAGAAGGGATGACACCAAAGTGTTCATGAAAGTTGGAGATTCTGACAAGTTGTTCCCTGCCATGGTGAAGGAGGAACACTACTCCTGCTGCAGTGAACCAGGAGGGAAGTATTTGTGGCATTTCACTCCAGAGAAAGATGACATCAGGAAACCAGCTGAGATAGTGGCAGATAACATTGTGAACTGGCTCAGAGAGAGGAACGTAGACCAGACCCTGCAGGCCATTGGAGGGGACAGCACCAACACGAACACAGGGTGGCAAGGGGGGGTCATACAGTGGATAGAGCGGAAGATTGGGAGGAAGCTGGTCTGGATTGCTTGTGACCTCCACACCAACGAGTTGCCACTCAGACATCTGATCCAGGAGCTGGATGGCAAGACTCTTTCAAACTCTTTCCAGCATCTTGGCAAGATGCTGGACTCTGCCACTGAGTTAGAAATAAATCCGAGCTTTGAAAAAATCACAGTTGGCCGTCCACTCGTTGAGCTTGGACATACTGTCATTGACGACCTGAGTACTGACCAGTACTATGGTTACATGATTTGCAGTGCCATCAAAACTGGGGTCATGCCTGATAGACTTGCTTACCTGCAGATAGGTCCAGTCTCACATTCTAGGTGGCTCACAACGGCTCTCAGTTTCTGCAGAATTTGGGTCGCTCATCATAAACTGAAAGGGAACCAGCTTCACAACCTGAGACTTATTGTCCAATTCATCGTGAGTGTCTACTTGCCAAATTGGTTCAACACCAAGGTCAAGTCATCGTTCTCCAAAGGTCCGAGGCATGTTCTCTTCCAGCTTGAGCTCCTGAGGAGTCAGCCAAGGAAGGTTGTTCAGATTGTGGAGCAGACTGTGAGGAGATCTTCCTGGTATGCTCATCCCGAGGCAGTTCTGCAGACAATGCTCTGCAGTAAGGATGAGGAGGAGAGAAGAGTGGCAGTCAAAAAGATCTTGGATATGAGACTTATGAGAGGATCTGGGCATGACGAATCAGATGGTGAAGATTCCTTCAGGGTCAGGAAGACTCCTGAAGTCAATCTAGGTGCCAAGACCCTCACTGATCTCATAGATCTGGATAACATCCAGGCTGGCAGTGAGCCCCCTCTTACCTGCAGCCTCACCAATGTTCAAGTCAGAGCTTTCCTGGACAACCCCATGCATGTCCCTGCCTGGCTCTCGCACACCCAGAGTATAGAGCGTTGTGTACAGCAAGTGAGCGAGGCCAGCAGACACGTGTACAGCCAGGAGAGGAGGGAAGGCTACATCCGAGCTCAGGTGGTCAGCAGGGAGGTGATGAGTAGAAACAGAAGCAAGAAAGACATGTTCTCTATGGTGTGCAGCAACACTGGGTCGTAGTAGTAAACCCGGTTTTGGTATTTGATGATTTTGTTTTCTAAAGGAATATTAAATTTAATAAATGTGTCAAGATCATTCGTTTCACTATTCTGGATCATTTTCATCCTAATAAATTAGCCTGATACATTGACTTTTCTTTAAATAAGCTATTTAGTGGTGTTGGTAAAAGGGTGGGAATACTGAATTTTCATAAGATTTCAAGTTAAAATTTACCTAGCAAAAAATGAAAACTTTTCAAATCTGAAGATATCACATGATTCTGCACATAGAACTACATCATTAATACCATGGGCCGATTTTTCAAACTCAAAAAAAAAAAATCGCCTCCGTATGACACACCCTAATGTATCACTGCATGAATATATGCCGGGTCACGGATTGTTAGGATGAAACCAAGGAACTCCATTAATTGTGCAAAACTGTTGTTACGAACCACGCCACCAATTGTCATGATCTACCTACCCAGCACTACGAACCACGCCATCTATTGTCCTGATCTACCTACCCAGCACCACGAGCAACGCCATCTAGGGACGAAACACGAGTATGACTAGTCTTAGTTACCACTCCGGGGTTTCCCTTCTCCATATCCTGGTTGTTGCGTCACCTCCTACAAGTCTTCTTAATCAGCTCCAGTTCGATGAGAGTTGAGTTCACTCTGGGAAGTGACCACAGGATCACCTATCCTGGAAACCTACGGCACAGTGACTACCTACCACAGTCTTCAATACTCAGCCTTACTCGTCAGCCATCTCAGCTCCTCACTTAAGTATTTGTAATCTTATATTGCCTCCCCCACATCCACTTGCTTCAAATTATTGTATGTTGTATAAATATGTATATACTGTTAATGTTTAGGTTAAGTATGGTTAAGGGTAAATTATAGAAAGCTGAATCTTTTGTTAAGGAATTCATGGCACTTTATTATACACAACAAAAACTCGCATCCTTTGTCTACCCTTTTATAGTCCGATTGTCTTTGTTTTTTTTTTGTTGTTGCCTGTTGGGATCTGGGTAGACTTTTAACTATATTCTAAATCCCCAACTCGTAACACTGTCTAGAGACATATTATGGTGCACGTCCACCCAGGGTGAACTACCAAAATTTGTTCGGTTATATGTTGGCTTAGGATACAGTCCTAGATTGTTTAAAAAAATTCCTCTGATTCTGAGTTACCCGTAAGGTCAATCCAATCTATTTGGCTACAGTTAAAGTCGCCTACTATACAGACTTTGCTATGTATGGAAGCCCTGCGCATTTCATCCCGAATAAGTTGCTCATTAACTCCATCAGGATTAGGAGGTCTATATATTACTCCTGTGATTAATTTTTCCCTACCATCGATTAATTCTATCCAAATTGTTTCTGTATTCCGCTCAGTTTTCATTTCCTTATTTATTTCACACTTCAGATTATCCCTGACATAGATTGCTACTCCACCTCTTTTCCTGATCTGCCTATCGGTATGGAATAATTTGTAACCTGCAATTTGGTATGCGACAGGTAACTCACGTGAGTCTAGGTTTATCCATGTATCGATGAATGCTATTATATCGATTTTTTTCGGTATATACCAACGCCCTGATTTCATCCATTTTGTTTCTCATACTTCTGCTGTTTGTGTAGTAGACATTTATGTTAGTCGTGATGTGAGTCCTCTCTTTGTCGTGTTTAGGTTTTAACTCCCTGCCTGATTTAGTTTTGTCATAATTCCCAGCACTATTTCCCTGTAACCTTTCACTTTGTTTACCCGCTCCCACTGCAGTCTTTTCCCCTCCCATGTTCATAGTTCTCTTAGCAGTTTAAAGACTTCGACATCTTTTGAACTGCCCTCTCGAGAGAATCAGCCAGGGTTGCCACCCCCATCCCTAACATAAAGGTCCCTTTTGCCGTAGAAGTTGTCCCAGTTGTCAATGAATGAGACTGATATTGACTTGTAATATCTGTCAAGACGGCTGTTGACACCAACTGTCCTTGATAACCATTCATTGTCAACTCTCCTTCTAGGCAGGACACCATATATGATAGGGATCCCTCCCTTCGACCTAATGCATTCAAAAGCTGCCTTGAACTTATCAAGATGCTCCTCACTCCTACACCAGCCAATATCATTGCCTCCTGCACTGAGGCAGATAATGTTTTTTTTCCTATTACCAGACAATATATTGTCCATCCTGACAACTTTATCCCCCACCCCAGCTCCTGGCAAACACACCCTCATCCTATTTTTGTTTTTATCACAAAAAGCTCTGTTCAGGTACCGTACCTGGGAATCGTCAACAATTACGGTTTTCGTACCTTCCTTGTCAGCCCTGTCCCTGATTATGCTTACGTCCAGTTCATCTATCAAAGGACTGAAAGAGTTGGTACACTTGCTTGTTGTTGTCGTATCCTTGGTGTCTTTTCTCACCACCAGTTTGGTCGTCCCTCTCCTCACACCCTTCCATTCGCCTGAATTTTCGTCGGACACCGGCTTTCGTTGTCTCGTTTCTTCCTTCATCCTCGCTATCACAATCTTTAATTTCAAGAATTCTTCCTTGGCCCTCTGAAGGGCACAGCCCTGTTCGCAAGTAGCACTAGCCATTACTGACAATTAATCCCCGGGGGCTAAGCCTGCCGTGACCTTTCCTCTAGTGAGGTCAGAACACAACTGACATAGGTTGCTACTCCACCTCCCTTCCTAATCTGACTGTCGGCATGGAATAATTTGTAACCTTCAATTTGGTATTCGACAGGTAACTCACGTGAGTCTAAGTTTATCCATGTTTGTGTAAATGCCATTTTATTGATTTTTTCGGAATATGCCAACACCCTCATTTCATTCATTTTGTTTCTCATGCTTCTACTGTTTACGTAATAGACATTTATGTGTTGTCGTGATCTGAGTCCTGCTTTTGTCGTGTTTAGTTTTTAATTCAATGCCTAATTTAGTTTTGTCATCATTTCTAGCACTATTTCTCTGTAACTAACGTTTTGTTTACCCACTCCCACTGCAGTCTTCTTGATGACCGTGCAGTTTAAAGACTTTGGCATCTTTTGAGCTGCCCTCTCAAGATAGCCAGCCAGGATTGCCAATTCTTCCCCAGCACAAAGGTCCCTTCTGCCATAAAGATTGTCCCAGGTGTCAACGAATGGGACTGATATTAACCTGCAATATTTGCCAAGACGGCAGTTGACACCAACTGCCCTTGACAACCATTCATTGCCAACTCTCCTTCTAGGCAGGACACCACACATGATAGGTATCCCTCCTTTCACCCTGAAACGTTCTGTAGCTTTTTTTAACTTATCCAGGAGCTCCTTACTTCTACACCGGCCAATATCATTGCCCCTTACAGTGAGGCAGATAATGGGTTTGTTCCCAATACCAGACAAAATATTGTCCATCCTGTCAACTATATCCCCCACCCCAGCTCCTGGCAAACACACCCTCATCCTATTTTTGTTTTTATCACAAAAAGCTCTGTTCAGGTACCGTACCTGGGAATCACCAACAATTAAGGTTTTCGTACCTTCCTTGTCAGCCCTGTCCCTGACTATGCTAACGTCTAATTCGTCTATCGAAGGACTAAAGGAGTTTTTACACTTAGTTGCCGTCGCTTCCTTGGTGTCTTTTCTCACCACCAGTTTGGTCATTCCTCTCCTCACGACCCTTCATTCGCCTGTGTCTTAATCAGACACGGGCTTTCCTTGTCTCGTGTCTTCCTCTTTCATCCTCGCAATCACTTCCTTTAATTTCAAGTTTTCGTCCTTGACCTTCATTAACTCTGCCCTCAGAAGGGCACAGCCCTGCTCACAAGTAGCGCTAACGATTACTGACAATTAATCCCCGGGAGCCACATGTCAGAACACAACTGCCACATCATAATCGTGTCTGTCAACCACTGATTCGAAGACAGTTGAAAAGGATGATGCATCAGGATGCACCGGAACTTCTGTAAAATAACCGGTCGGAACAGGAACTTTTTATAGTGGCACGAGTTGCTGTTTCGCAAATTAAAATACATCTCACAGTTAATGCTTCTTATTTCTAATGGAAAATGCAGCATGATTGTTTAATGAATATTCATGTATGTGTAGCAGAAAATTTATTACAACTTCAATCATATTTATTGTACTGTACAAATGATATAACCTATTGTGGTTACTGTATGTAAGGTTCTTGACAAACAGACTGTTTTGTGTGCATTTATAAATAAGGAGAACTAAAATTTTAAGCTTAATATAATTTATGAAATATCACATGCAGTGAAGGGATCATTAATCTGTATGTGAAACCGCACTTGGATTATGTGGTTTAGTTTTGGTCACCGTACATGTGCAGCTCAATAAAATTAAAAAATTTTGCTGGAAAGCGAAATGTATATCGTACAGTAAGAAGCTCTGAGGAAAATTTGTGTAGACTCTCATCAATTTTGGCTGCAATCGGAAAAAATAATCATACGAATGAATCGGCGTTCAAAACAAAGTGTATGTTTTTTTGCTTTTGCTTTTTCATTTCCTTCAAACTTTTTCTTAGTATGGCCGGGGAAATGCAGAACTCTTGATTCTTAACGTTCAACAGGTAGTAGAGTATCCCATCCCTTATCAGAGGGCTAGCTCACCGAATGGCTGTTGTACGACCAGTAAGGGCATCCAATAACGTACTCTTTTTAAAGCCATACAAGAATTACTTATAAGCAGGAAACACATTTCTCCACATTCGATGGCAGTCAAACCGTGGACTAGTACTATGAGAAGTCAACACTCCAGTGCTGAATGTATACGTACAGTATGTTATTATAGTTGCATATGACCTGAGAGGAAGTTTGAAATTTTTGTTCTAACAAGTATAGCAAAGAGGAGACACGAGCTCTGCGTCACAAAATATTACCCAATTATTTACATCAATTCAGTTACTTGAATGGCATTAACATAAACCTTCTACTTTTCCAGATTTTTGCTTTGATGTGAACGCTGTGCCACGAAATTCAGCTGCAGGAGGACGTAGTCAGCAAAACCATCTTTTCGTGTACTCCTCTAAAAGCAAGGTTAACACACGTGGCGGTGAGTTAGTCCTCCCTGAGTATTGGTCATTGTGAATGTTATCAATGCTATATACTGGGTGTCCTAATTAAAGCAATGTTAGACGGCATCAAACTCTATCTACTGTCTTTCTTACCTTAGGTTTGAGAGTCAAAGATTTCAACAGTACTTAGAGTGTGACTGTGATGGTTTAGTGCTGGTAGTTGTAAAAGTTGTCAACAAATGAAATTTTAAACTTGATTGCGAATTAAAGGTCATAATTTAGATAAATTTAAGAGGTCGAACACCACGGATACTTGGAAATTATTGTATGGATGGTACCTCAACACTGAACTGTTGGTCATCGATCATGTTGTTGGGGCATTATCCGCTGCATAGAAAAAGCTAGACTTTATAATAATTTGGAATTCACAGATCAGCTGAAAATATCCTTCATCCCTTTCTCTCCTCCGCAGAGTTACTTCACTCTTTCTCTTTTGCAGGTACTTTAATGTTCGGTTGATTTGGCATCCAGTGTACCGCCGGCAAGGCAGTGAGCTCGTAACACTCGTCTTGCCCGCGATGCCCACCGTTTCTCTGTGAATGTCGATTGCACTGGAATAACCCGTTATAGTTCATTCTTCTTTCCACACACAGCTAGACTGTGGAATGTTTTGCTGCTCATAGTCTGTCTCACTTCAAAAAGCTGGTTTTTCAGCATCTTTGTGGTGTAGATTAACTTAGTCTCTCTTTCCTCTAATATTTTTTACTCTTATTTTTTCGTCCTTCAGGCCCAATTGTGGGTAGATAACCTGTGCCCGGTTGAGCTATTCCCCATAAAAAAAATGTGTACAGGATAATCCAGGCGGGAATGAAGATCAAGATGTGATTTGGTTTTGGTGTTCATACATTAAAGGAGAAATGTCATAGGTCGTAGAATTTGGATATACTTATGCACAAGATAACTAAAGACTGGAAGATTTAATATATATTCATTATATACACCAGACAATATACATGGAAATCGAATTAACTTTAAAAAAGCATACTCAATTTTTGGCACCGATCACTATGTTTTAATATGGAAATTAACAGTTCAAGCCTAAGACTGCCTTTATTCATCATTCTCAACCCCAGAAAACCCAAATATCGTCTACAATGTGTTGTTAGTAATGCATTGATGGTTGTTATATTACGTGACTATTATGTGAACTTTTACCTTTTCCTTTGCTTAATGACTTGTAAAGGATAATCAGATACAAAACTTCAACTGCAGTGTCTGACATATAGGTAGAGTATATAAAGAATATTCAAGCTTTGGAGTTACTTTGTGCACAAGAATTTTCACATACATGTTACCTTTGACCTTTCCAATTGATCTATGACCTCCAAATGATGATAAGAATGGAAGGTTGAAGTGCAGTAGCTTTCCCTTACTTATGGCTGATATTCAGTCATCCAGTTTTGAGAGATCTTGAACACGAGTCATTTAAAGTTCCTTGAATACATCATCACATATGACCTATAAAACGTTAACAGGTCAGGAAGTTCGTTCGGAGTGTTTGTAGTTCATTGTGAAACATCTTATTTTGAGAGTGCAACAATTTAATGCAAATTCTGATCCCTTCTATTGTTTTCTCGTGTAAAAAAAAAATCGATTGATTCTGTTCAATCTTAAATGTTGTCAAACACTTAACCTTTGATTTCAAGAGATGACCTAAAATGAACTTTCATCTTCAGTAAACTATAATAAATTGTTTTGTCTGATTTAGAAATACATCTCCTTGTTGTTTTTACTGTCTGTGGTAAACTTGATTTATTACTCTTATTGAAGTATAAGAGGCAAATTCAAGTATTATTTCCAAATATATCCTTTACTTTTTGTGGTGTATAGTGAGAGAAAAGCCTCGGTGACGTCATTTGGTGGCGCATTTCAACTTGAATAACTTGCATTTCATTATTTTTATTTAATTTAAACATACCCAGTCAACCGTCAAGACATTTGCAGACATGTCCACCGCGTACACAAGGAAAACTCTAGTGAAGACCTAAAAACCAATAAGATGTAAAGGGAATACCCTGCTAACTCTAAAGCAAAACGAGATACATATAATCCGGGGGTTTCTTCCGCAATACCTTCAGAACAGTAGTGGATACATCAGTTGAGTTACAGCATAGACCTGGTTATTTTGCACAAATTTGATTCCACTCATTACATTCATTGTTTAGAAGAAACACACACACACACACACACACACACACTACTACTACTTCTTCTTACTACTTTGCTGTCACTCGGAATCGAGTATGACGATCATCCAGCTATGATACAATGATATGAGTTATTAAGGATGTCATAACATACATACAGTATATTGTTTCTCACTTGATATTTTGCATTTTGCATTTCTTTGTGATGTTTTATCATTATTAATATTAGTGTTCTTATTATTATTATTACTATTATTTTATTTTTAATTTTGTATTTTATTATAAATTTTATTTAATATTTATTACAGGTTGTACCTCTCTAGTCCGGCAACCTCGGGACCTGACCGGTGCCGGACCATGGAAATTCACCCTTTTCCTGGATAGATAGTGACTTGTGCTTAAACCTGGAAGCACTAGCACCACTTTCTCTGCATCATGGTCTCTTTGAAGACATATTGAAGGGTTAAATGTCGTATAGTAGCTTCTCAAATTTCGCAAGTTTTTAATTCTTAACGTATTTTATTGGAACACACACAAAAAAATAAATAAATAAAAATTTTGACGGCGGAAACTTGAATTTCGACGGGTTTGAACGGCCTGCCAACGTGCAGACGACGTGCATAATCGTGTAAACAGCGTCATTTCTCTTATGTACAAAAGATTCATTATTGTTTATTACTGAATGTCTTTTTTATTTTATTAATGTTTATGTGTGCAAAATGAGCAATACAATTCATTAATAATACGTAGAATATTATAACACACGTGGAAATGACACAGCATTGTATTCGTTGATTACAAAACCAGTGACTGACTGGTTCTACATATAAAACTGAAGAAAATAAGACCTTGGCTGTAGCTGTAGTAAAATTAATATGGTTGTTTTAAGTAATGTTATTTAATGTTAATAAATGGAACAATAGAAGTAGCTAACGATAATGGTAAAGAAAAAAGAGAAGATCGCATATGCAAGTGCGCATGCGCACACGTGAAAACGTATCATTACTTTACATAAGAATATGAAAGCAACACTTATTTACTGTTCATATATATTTTAATTAATGTTTCTGAATTTGTTTTTATTGAATTAATGTACGTGTGTGCAAAATTAACAATGCAATTTATTAATAATACGTGGAATATTAGAGGAGACGAGACGGCTGCCGGCATTGTTTATGTTAAAGCTTACGAAACCAGTGACTGATTGGTTCTACATATAGAACTGAAGAAAATAAGACCCTGAGTTTAGCTGTAGTAAAATTAATGTAAAAAAATGAATGTGGTTGCTTGAAGTACCTGTAATGTTATTTAATGTTAATAAATGGAACAATATATGTAGCTAACCATTAATGGTAAAAAAAAAGTGAGACTGCTCGCATGTAAGTGCGCACATGTGAAAATATATCGTCATTACTCTACATAAGAATATGACAGCAACACTTATTTACTGCTCATATATATTGAAGGGTTAAATGTTGTACTCTGTATAGACAAGCAGAGAGAGAGAGAGAGAGAGCGCAGCCGAACTGCTGGATGTAAACAAACCTTAATTTCCCGCGGCTTTTTTTTTTTTTTTTAAGGGGATTAGCCCACCCGGGAATAGGTCACTGACCCACATTAGGGCCTAAGGGGCAAAAATTTAATACTCCTGTAATAATAATTCAGATTAAAAAAAAAAAAAAAAAAAAAAAAAGGAAGAAGCTGCCTATCTACCTATTGGACAAACTAAAATCGTTCCGGACCACGGGAGTTTCCTGACCACAGAATGCCGGACTAGAGAGGTACAACCTGTATTATTATTATTATTATTATTATTATTATTATTTACTACTACTACTACTACATTTTCGCTCCCCAGGCCCTGATGTGGGTCAGTGACCTGTGCTCTGGTGGCCTAATCTCCATAAAAAAAAAAAAAAAAAAAAAAATTTATGGTCAATAACAGATGTTACACATGTGGGGGGTTACATCTAGTGCTGGAGGGGCGGTTGCAGCGTCTTTCCGGCGTTGACGCTTCTCTGCCTCATTATGCAGTCAGGCTAAATCGAAAGTATTAACACTATCTTTTGTGGTGGTCCTCCAAGCATTACCGTGTGGGGTTATCGTCTCCCAGGTAATGGGGTCTATTTGGAATTCCTTCAACGTTGTCTTAAGACCTTCCTTACACCTTTTATGTTGCCCGCCAGCGTTACGTTTACTATTCGTTAGGTGACTATGAAGCAACTGCTTTGGCAGTCTACTGTCGTCCATGCTGGTAACATGGCTATTCCAGCGTAGTCGTTAGTGGATAATGGTGTAGGCAAGAATACTGGCATTAGTTCTCTTATCTTCCAGCGAACTCGGAGGATGGAACGTAGACTATACGTTAGTGAAAGTTTTCTAGTGCCTTGACGTGCATCCTGCGTGTGACCTATGTCTCGCTGCCATATAGCAGGGTGCGAAAGACCACTGCTCGATATACGTATAACTTTGTAGATAATATCAGCACACTACAGCTGAAGACACGGTTTTAGAGTCTGCTTGAGATGCGCATCTGATCCGATACTGAATCTCTTCATCGATGTCCGCGGTGGTGGACAGGTGGGAGCAGAGATACCGAAAGTCGGTAACATTAAAGAGGGTGGTACCGTTAAGCTGGATGGATGGTGGAGGTGTGGCTGGAACCAGGGGCAGGCTGAAAAAGAATCTGAATCTTACGAAGTGTGCATGCGCATCTACATAGGTGTTCAGGATCGCCTATAGGTGGCGTTCAGTGTGAGCGACAAGGGTGAGGTCGTCTGCATACTGAAGCTCAGTAATGAAAGCCGCCGACACCTTTTTACTTGCCTAGAATCGTCTTGTGTTGAAAAGGCCCTTCATCCAGTACCCGATGTCTAAATTGGTACTGGCACGAGTAAGGAAGGCGGCCAAGAAAATGGAAAAGAGTTGGTGCCAGAACACACCCTTGTTTAACCCCCGTTTGGGTAAGGAAGAACTCAGACTGGGTGCCATTGTGCAGTACACTGCCGTTCAAGCCATCATGGAGTTGCCTATCAATGGCGATGAATTTTGGTGGGCAGCCAAAAAGGCTGAGAGTCCACCAGCGGGCTTTCCTGTTGACCGAGTCGAAGGCCTTGGTTAGATCGATGAAAGCCATGTACAGGTCACGACGCTTTTCTCTGCCCTTTTCCTGTATCTGGCGGGCAGCAAAGATCATGTCAGTGGTGCCACGTGATGGTCTAAACTCTAAAGCAACATTGAAATTCTGGGAGGAAGCTTTCCGCCTCAGAAAGAAGTCTGTTTAGGAGAGCTTGGGCGATAATCTTGACAGTTCCGGACATCAGCGAGATTCTGCAATAGTTGCCACAGTCTGACCGGTCTCCCTTGTTCTTATAAATATTGACGATAAATTGACGATGAAGGCGTCTTTAAGAGCTTGGGGGATTTCCTTCTGTATCCATTTATTCTCCAGGAGAGTGTGGAGATGCCTGGTAAGCAGAGGTCCTCCTGTTTTATACACTCAGCTGGGATTCCATCAGGCCCAGAGTCTTTGTTATTTTTCATCTGTTTGATGGTAGTAGCTACCTCATCCAGGGATGGAGGATAGTTGAGATGGATCAGCTCTGGATGCTGAGGGGCCTGCTGGGTAGTCAGGGGGCTGCACCACGAGAGATTGGCCCATAAAATGTTTTAGTGGAATTCAAAACTTTGCTCATCTTTTGCTGATCTGCAACTTTTTTTGTTTCGCATGTTTTATTTTTAAACCAGTCATACTTTAGGTTACGAAGTTCCCTCTGGGCCACCGCTTTATTCTTGCAGAAGGTCTCAGATTTGATCCAAGACTGAGAGTTGTTCTGCCATTCAGTTAGAGCAGCACGTTTATCATCGACGATGAGTACATTGATTGCTGGGTCATTTTCATCAAACTAGTCCTGGTGTATTCTTTCGATCTGGCCGATGTTCTCTCTGCAGGGTTTTGTCATGGCAGTGTCGAGAATGTCCCATTCGGCACTGGGGTGTTGGTTTTTGGTTGTTCGAGCTGCTCTCTGAAAGCGTGTGCTACTACTGGATCCTTCAGATGCTTAGTGTTGAAACCTCTTCTGGAGGCTTGCTGCTTTTGCCGTTTTTTGGCAACGTGAAGTGAGAGCTTGGCTCTGACGAGCCGATGATCAGTGCCGCAGTGGTCTGAGCCAGATATGGCACGAGTGATGAGGACATCTCGGTGATCTTTTTCTCTGACAATGATGCAGTCAATGAGATGCCAGTGTTTGGAACGTGGTTCTTGCCACGAAACATTGAACTTGTCGGCCTGCCTAAACAAGGTGTTTGTGATAGTGAGCTTGTGTGCAGCACAAAATCTGAGGAGGAGTAGGCCGTTGAGATTACACTTAGCTATTCTATTTCTCCCTATGGTTCCCTGCCAAATGTCAGCATCTGCCAACTCTGGCATTGAAGTCACCAAGGAGCACAACCTTATCTTCTTTGGGATGGAGGTTAGCACTCTGTCGAGAACGGCGTAAAAGGCCTCCTTGATGTCATCCTCTGTTGGGGCGTATGGGCTGATGAAGAAGACATGACGTGCATGTTTCAGTGGGACTCGGAGCGTCATGAGGCGCTCGTTGGTCCCAAGGGGCATATCAGTTAGCCTGTGTAGGATGTATTGGCGGATGGCAAAGCCAACTCCACACATGGGGTTTCTCTCTGCAGCAGCCTTACCTTTCCAGAAGAAGGTATAGCTAAATCCTCATTCTGTCAGTTAACCCTCGTCTGGGAGCTGGGACTCACTCATGGCTGCTATTTCGATGTTATATCTATCCAGCTCGTTTGTTACAAGGTCTGTTCTTCTTTCAGGAAGTTTATTTGTGCCAGTATCCAGAAGGGTCCTGACATTTCATGTAGCGATCATAAGAGGTAATATGTTTTGTTTTTGTTTGGATCTGTAATTTTTAATTGTGTTTTCGACCGCATAAGGATAACCTTACTGGGTGCGGTTGCCCAGTCAGATGGTTTTATAGGCAGGCTCCCTCCCCATGTGGGGTGAGCAGAATGATTTCTGGAAAGGGCTGCTCAGTCGAACAGACAGGACAGGGATTGCACTTTTGCCTAGATCCCAGTGCCGCCCATGTGCAGAGTTGTGACTAGAGACTCCCGGCAGTCTTCTCTGCCCGTCCCCGTCGCCACTCGTCCGTCGCCATAGGGCTTTTGGGGGTAAAGGGGTTTTGAAGATGATGCAAGGTATGATGAGCTGGATGATGGCTGCGCCTAAGAAGATTCATATGTTGAGGCAGGAACACAGGTTGCAGCCACACATCTTGGCTCTCCATTTTCCTGACGCAGTGGTGCAAGTGTTGCAACGACTGGGGAGAGGGCGAACTGCAATAGACTGACGATAGCCCAGTTTTGGGGGTTTCGCATTTGTAGCCTGTCCATCAGGCATGTTGCCTCCATCCGCCGGTATAGTCGTTGGGTTCCCATGGTGGTCACCTCTACCGTCTATACCGCCGTTTGGGTCAATTTGGGGCTTTGAAAGCATATTTTTCGTTCGGAGTTTACTTCCGTAGCCTTATACCTACCAAGGTTAATCCAGAAGGCAGCGGGGCAATGGTTGGCTGGCGCCAGGACGTGTCCACGTGACAGTGGGCCTATGTGCCGTCCCTTCGAAGCCCACTGTTACTCCAGGATCCCCTGCTTGTCTAGCCTGGGCCCACGAGGCACCCAGTTGCTGTGTGTTGCCACGAGGAGGCACAGCAGGAGTCTTAATGGTGAAGAGGCTGTGTACTGGCAAGGGAAGACTTGTGCAAGTTGCCTCCTTGTTCGCTGCGAGGGCTAGCCAGCGGCGGTAGCTGAACGCGAGAGGGAGCAAGCAGTGCTTACACCTTAACACTAACATAATGCTGCCACACTAGTCACATTTCCCCACCCTGTGTGCGAATACACACACACAAACATATTTATATATATATATATATATTATATATATATATATATATATATATATATATATATATATATATATATATATATATATATATAATCAACACCCCAACCCGCCAGGATTCGAACCCACGGCCCACAAGCCTAGGCTTGTGGGCCGTGGGTTCGAATCCTGGCGGGTTGAGGTGTTGATTGTATGTAGAAGTCCGCGTGCTTTATTGGGCTAATGAAATATATATATATATATATATATATATATATATATATATATATATATATATATATATATATATATATATATATGCAAGTAAATCACTGTAGGTGCGCGTGATCTAGGTATATGCTGATAACCACAAGGAAAGAAGAAAACACGAAGTTCCCAAGCGCTTTCGTGTAATTCACATCTTCAGGGGTAAGTCTGTACTTACCCCTGAAGATGTGAATTACACGAAAGCGCTTGGGAACTTCGTGTTTTCTTCTTTCCTTGTGGTTATCAGCATATATACATATATATATATATATATATATATACTGGTGAGGTCGTTGATTATATATATATATATATATAATCAATGACCTCACCAGCAAGGAATCGAACCCTCGACCTACTGGGTGTGACAAGGGAACGCTTACCGGCTAGGCCACAAGGACACTAAAAGCAGTTCTAGACTCTGTTATATTTCACACAAAGCCTGTTCATCGAGCTGATGGCGCCGTGAACCTCAATGGGAAACTGCCCGTGCCTCTTATGTGGTGTCAGTAGCATTTTACCGAATCCAGCTGGTATGAAACGCGAGGTACATATATATACTTCATTTTTAGTCCATATAACACGCGGACTTTGAACATATAATCAATGACCTCACCAGCAAGGAATCGAACCCTCGACCTACTGGGTGTGACTAGGGAACGCTTACCGGCTAGGCCACAAGGACACTAAAAGCAGTTCTAGACTCTGTTATATTTCACACAAAGCCTGTTCATCGAGCTGATGGCGCCGTGAACCTCAATGCGAAACTGCCCGTGGACTAAAAATGAAGTATATATATATATATATATATATATATATATATATATATATATATATATATATATATATATGTAACCGGTCGGAATTTACTGGACTTTAATTTCTCACTTGACTTGGGGTTTATTTAAAATTAATAGATGGTAATGGCAGTGGAAGCGCCCCTTTGAGAAAAATCCCGAACCAGCACAAGAACACTTAAATCTACTAAACAAAATAAATTGTCCGTGACCCGTGGAAGGATAGCGTCTGTGACTGGGATGAATGAGACACACTGTTAAATTTAGACACTTATATTCCCTCCAACACTACAAACACAATCAAATAATGGTACACCAATATGCGCACCTCTTAACTTAAACTTAAAACACTACTCTGGGGAATAATAGTTATACATGATATAGAAATTATTAGAAACTCAGGCATCAACAAATTTGGAGTATTAAGAAATGTTGCTTGCACAATGAACAGGCCTTAAGGGCTCTCACAAAATAATATCAGTCACTGAGGATATGGTAATAAAAATAAGAAATTAAATACTCTACAATGAATAGGCCTTAAGGGCTTTCAGCAAAATAATATCAGTCACTGAGGAAATGGTAATAAAATTTAAGAAATTAAATACTCTACAATGAATAGGCCTTAAGGGCACTCAACAAAATTATAGCACCCCAACAGATGCACACTTCCTAACCTAACCTAACCACTACTCTGGGGAACAAGGTTATACCTGAGATCAGAATTATGAAGAACAATTAGAGGCATTAAAAGAATCAAATCACAGTATCACTCTGGTTCCACTTGATGGCACAAACATTCAAAACAATATTATCAAAATTATTTAGAAACTATTAAACTACACACGTCAAGATAATATCAGTCTGAGGAATGGTGTTAACTACACCCGTAATAAGGGAGGGAAAATGTTCCTCTAGGTATCTCCTAGAGACCTAGACTCACGGTCTCAGTGTGTGACCATTAGTTTACTCAGATAGCCTCAGTGTACTCCCAGTGCGTCCATAAAGCGGAAGGGAGTGAGCCAATCAGACCTTGTACAGTTGAGAGAAACTTTAGCTTCCCGTTAGCAAGAGGGTTTCACTAGCTGCTCGGGACATGTGGGGTTGTGAGCCGGAGTGGTAAGAACTGATCACCCACGGCTGATGCTGGTCCCGTGTCGTTTTAGTTGTCGGGAGCACTCGTTCACTCAAGAGATCCTTTGCTACCCCGCTAAACAGTGACAGGCCTACACTGATCGGTCCAATGGCGACAATCGCCACCCTCAATCATCAACGGCAGTCTCAAACGGCAGTCAATCTCTCGCAGTCAACTCCGGTCAACTCCAGTCAAGTGGGTTCTGACGGAAACCCTGAAATGAACTCACTGTTAGCTCTAGTTTACTTTATCACTGCCCTATCTAACCCTGTCTGAGATCGAATGAGACTTACTTGTTATACTGCAATAACGCAGCACAGGTGACTAGGCCACGTGACTATTTCTGTGACGGGCGCGCAGGAACGTCTTGTCTCTGTGAATGCTCTCCGGGACTGGGCCTAGCCAGCGTCGCGTCTCTTCTCAAGGTGTTATCTTAGGTCTACGTGACATATTTTCCGCCTAACTAATAACACCTTGGGACACCCGTAACATTATTCAGACGGATAAACGATCTATAATAATTCAAAATTCAATAATAGTCCCTTACTTCATGAATCGCATCATTATTAAATCGGTAAACTACATTTAATATCATATAGGCCTAGTTCCACCATCTCTCGCTATGAGCAGGAAGCGCTCTCTCCCCTCAGATGACCTTGAACGCTCAGTATCGCTAATGGCGGGGCATTTGAAATTACTCTGAAATTTCTGAATATTACAATCGACCCCCCTAAAAAAAGACAGCACTGTCCTCACGTGCTGAGAAAAATATACATACCACCCCCCTCAAAATTTGTTCTAAGGACTGCATCTCACCCCTTTAATGTCTAAATGCAGCATTTGTCTTCTCTTCTCTCCTTTTCTCTCCCGCTAACATTCGACCCCCCTAAAAGAAAACAGCACTGCCCTCATATGCTGAGAGAACATACATACGACCCCCATATAATTTTGTTCAAAGAAACTGCATCTTACCCCTTTTGCTAAACTCAGCATTCCTGTCTTCTCTTCTCTCCTTTTCTCTCCCGCTAACACTCGATCCCCCTAAAAAAAAGGACAGCACTGCCCTCATGTGCTGAGAGAACAACTTAGAACCCACCTTCAACTCTGTACTATTCCACTCGCAGCCAGCAACTCCATTTCTTCAACTCAAACCCAACCAGAACATCACGCTCCCCTTTGGCCTGGCCCTAAACTAAGAGAACCAGTGTCAACACAATACACAGTCCAAAACAAACATGCTCTCCTTTTGCCTGGCCCTTGAACTAAGAGGAACCAGTGTCAAAACAATACTCAGTCCAAAACAAACATGCTCTCCTTTTGCCTGGCCCTTGAACTAAGAGGAACCAGTGTCAAAACAATACACAGTCCAAAACAAACATGCTCTCCTTTGGCCTGGCCCTTGAACTAAGAGGAACCAGTGTCAAAAAAATACTCAGTCCACGTCTCCGAACCTCATGCCGGCAGACCAACCCTCTGACAATGTACCAGTCCATATTAGTGAGGCCCTGGACATTGCAACCGCAACTCAATCCCGCTCATGACAACACTCAATCCCGCTCATGACAGCAACTCAATCCCGCTCATGACAGCAACCACTACTCAACGCACATCTCTGACCTAACCATCTCTCCCATCCCCTCTGCCCTACTCACGACTCCTCCAACTCACCCTCGTCAACCTGCCTTTTCTCATTACCATGCACCCTAAACTGTAATTTGTCGGCTTCGTCTTTCAGTTGCAGGCTCGATCGACCTCTCTGAACTGCTTCTCTTCATCTTGCTCATCTGGGGTGGGGGCTCCTCGTCTTCCTCCTCAGATTCATCCATCGCTGGGTCTCCCGGATGCCTTAGGGTTGGAGCAGCCTTCAAGTTGCTCCGGTTTTCCACTCTCGCTTCCAGGTCTTCTTCCCCACTGGGCTCAATGCGATATAAACCAGGCCTTGGATTTAGGACCTCAACAATGTGCCATCTCGTATCAAACCAATGGTTTTGCAGCTTACACCGGCCTATTTTTACATTGTTCCTCAGCAAAACCTCCTGGCCCACTTCCCAGCTACTCTCGTGGGCTTTCTCTTCTCTTTTTCTTCTATTTATTTCCTTACGTCTCCGAACATTGATCTCCACTGCTTCCTGCAATCTTCGTTGCCGGTCTCTAATCACCATCACCCACTCATCTACCGGCTCTGGGTCTACTTCCGGCCTAAGGTCAAAAGGCAGGTGTGGTTCTCTCCCGTAGAACAACAGGAATGGGGAAAACCCTGTCGTGGCATGCGGAGTCGCGTTATATTGTGACACCACTGCCGGCAGATGCTCTGGCCACCTACTCTTTTCCTCTGCCTCGAGGGTGGCCAGCAGACCGTTCAGGGTTCGATTGAACCGTTCCACCATGCCATTTGCCTGTGGGTGATATGCTGACGTCCTTATTTTCTTCACCCCAAAGGTGGCACAAGTTTGTCGGACCAATGCACTGCCAAAATTCCTTCCCTGATCGGTCAACAGTCGCTCAGGTGCACCCACTGCCAGGAAGATTCGATTCACCAGGATCTTTGCAATCGTCGAGGCTTTCTGGTCTTTGGTGGGAAAGGCCCAAGTGTAACGACTGTATATGTCAACCATTATCAGGACATTCTCCAATCCTTACCGCTTGTCCAGCAAGGTGAAATCTGCGGCCAGTGTCTCTAATGGTTTGGCAGCTTCAATCGTCCCTACATGCAGTTGGGGTTTCGGCACTTCATCTTTTGCTACTCCACACCTCTCGCAGCTGGCTATGTAGTCTCGCACTGTTTCTCCCATGCCTGACCAGAAACCTCGCTCCTGCACCAGCGACAGGGTGCGATCTCGCCCCTGATGCCCAAACTCGTCGTGGCAGGCTCTAGTCAAAGCCTCCTGCAAGTTTGGAGTTTACACTGGCACCTCCCTCCATAGGTTCTTCCCTTCGGGTCTTCTATGCCAGACAACATCTTCTCTTACGATCAGGGATTTCCTAGCTCGGTACATCTTGCGGAAATCATCATTTTGGAGCTCTACCTGTACCTCATCCTCCGGCAGCTCTCCCACCAACCATCTTCGCAGTTTTGTCATATAGTCCATACCTCCTTGCTCCTTACGCAGCCCATCCATCGTCCACAGGTCCTTCCTTCCTGCCCCGTTCTCCTCTAGTACATGCATCGCTGTATACTCTTCTTCACTATCTTCCTCCTGTTCCGTCGGGATTCTAGATAGAGTATCCGCCACAATGTTGTTCTTCCCCGGCTTGTACGCTATAGTAAAGTTAAACTGCTCGAGATCCGCATTCCACCTACTATCCACGGCACCTAGTTTAGCCTTCTCGCGGTGACTGAGTGGGTTGTTATCTGTATAGACTGTGAAATGTTTCCCTGCCAAATAATCCCTGAATTTATCCACTACTGCCCATTTGAGTGCTAACATCTCTAACTTACGAGAACTATAGTTGTTCACGATACGTTCTGATTTCCTCAGGCCCCGACTCGCATAGCACACCGGATGCAACCTGCCATCCTTCCGCTGGGACAGCACCGCACCTAGCCCACTAAAACATGCATCTGTTTCTAATATAAACTCCTGAGTGAAATCTGGGCAAGCCAACACTGGTGTCTGCGTCACCTTGTCTTTCAGTTTCTCAAAAGCCTGTTGCTGTTCCTCTCTCCATTCACTATCTACCCGATCCTTAGATTTCCCATGCATCAACGCATGCAGTGGAGCAGCTATTTGGGCAAACCCTTTAACAAATTTCCTATAAAATGATGTGAACCCTACAAAAGACCGCACATCCTTCACCGTCTTTGGGACTGGCCAATCTCTTATTACCCTAATCTTCTCAGGATCAGCTGTGATGCCTTCAGCTGACACCTGATATCCTAAATAACTTACTTTTGAAGCCATTATTTCACACTTTTTAGGTTTAAATCTTAAGTTATTCTCCCTCATCCTGCAAAATAATTCCCTCAATCTGACTATATACTGATCTATTGTACTTGAAAACACCATCACATCATCAAGGTATACAAGCAACGAGGAGAAAATCTTATCCCCTAAAATCCACTCCATTTATCTCTGAAAGGTTCCCGGACTATTTGACAATCCCATAGGCAGTCGCCTGTACTCAAAGTGTCCAAAGCTTGTGCTGAAGGCAGTCTTTGGACGGTCTGAATATTTTACTTCTATCTGGTGATGTCCCGCCGCCAGATCAAACGTTGAGAAAAACTGGGCCCCCGTCAGAGATTCTAGAGTTTCATTTATCCTAGGCAGAGGAAACGCATCGCGTACCGTGACCTTATTTAAGTCACGATAGTCAATGCACAGCCTCAGCGTCCCGTCCTTTTTCCTCACTACTACAATGGCGGCAGAGTACGGACTCTCACTATGCTGAATTACTCCCTGATCTAACAGCTGGCTAATGTGCTGTTTCACCTCTGGTACCTGGTTTGGAGGGATCCTCCGATATGGCACCCTAACTGGCCTGTCTGTGGTCACTGGGATCTCATGCTGAACCCCAATAGCCTTTCCTATGGGCTGGCCCTCTCCTTCAAAAATATCACTAAGCTCTTCTATTAAACACCTAACTGCACTCTCTTGTTCCTCATTCATTTCCTCTTTGTGCACTTTGACCTCCGTACGGGCATCCGGTTGCACTGTCCTCACATACACCTCTTCACTGATGTCTTCCTCGACTTCCGTCCCCGAAGCCACTTTCCCAATCCGCCAATTGCCCCTCAAGCTCGTACGACTATCAGACAGATTTGCCACCAGCACCTGGGTCATGCCTCTCACCACTCTTACAGCTGTCAGCAACACTATCACACCCTCAGGCATCCAACCTTCATCCTCTATTGTTAGAGGTTGAATCACTACCTCTTTGTTAGCTACCTGGCTTAATGAGGGAACACATACTAACAGCAACCGAGTACTCCGGGGAGGAATGGTTGGTCTTTTCTTCCTCTCTGTCATACAATACCCCAGGCTGATGGCCTCTATTGCACATAACTGCCTAGCCTCATGCAAGCAAATTTCCCACTGAGCGGTGCTCCTGGCTTCCCTGCCCAAGTGATACATGTGGGGCCAGATCTCCGCAACCTCCCCCAGCACATTCATCCCCAACAACCCGACATGAGATTGCCCCTGACCCTGGGTCTCAATCCCCGGACAAACCAACATCCCCACATCAGTGACTTCCACCCCACATATGACCATAGTGACCCGAATTCACCCCACACACGGCACTAGAAACCCTGACTCCCCTTTTACCCTTATTCGATTGGGATGCAACACCACGCCTGCAGGCTCCAGCTCCCGACGGTAGAAAAGTTCATCAATTAGCGACACTTCTGCCCCAATATCTGCTAAACCCCACATTTCACGACCCGCTACAATCACCGAGACCTTAGGACACTCTGCTTTCAGCCTTAAGGTACCTTCTGTTGTGATTAAATTTGTCATGCGAACCACGCTTGACCATGGGTCCGCTCTCTCTTGACTCATAACATCGCCGGTGGAATCTATTGGTGAGGCCAGGAACGGTTGGCGGGGACTGCCTGGCCTTGACCATTTCCCGACCGCCAGTTCCGATTGTTATTTCCAACTCGATACTGGCCATTGGCCACGTATCCCCTTGGGACACTCTCTCCTGGTCCGGACCCGTTCGTGCAATTGAAACTGAAGTGGCCCTCTTGTCCACACGCATAGCACCTTGGGAGAATCGAGCCTCCAGTCTGCGGCTCGTTCTCTCTTCCTTTAGTCAGCGGCACTTCCCTCAAAGCCTCTCGTTTTTATTCCGCCTCTCTCAGCCCCGTGATCCACTCGTCTATACTATGGTAAGGATACTTCTTGATCTCATCCACTAACCACATACGGCTTTGTTCCTCCTTGAGCCCCCGAGTGATTGCATCTCCCAACAGGGCCTTACCATATTTATTATCATGGTGGTTCAACTCATCGTTTAAATCGAGCATAGCATCATAATATTCAAGAAGCGTTTCGTTGCTCCCTTGTTTCCGCGTCATCATCTTCTGAATGGCGTCGTACGTGGCCCTCTGCCCGCCGTATTGCTGCTTCAAATAACAAGTTAATTCATCTACGGTTTCCCAGTCTCTGCGTGCATTGTATACACGATCTGCCGCAGGCCCCGCAAGATGCCTTATTATGAATTGGATTCGACTGACTTCGTCTCCGTCTAGCAGCTTGAGGGTTCGGTCAACCTCTCTTAACCACTTCCCTACCTCTACTCCTGGCCTACCGTCGAACTTAGACATGGTCAACCCGGCCCCGGGACTAGTTCCCTCTCTACTATTGTGTCTCCTCATCTCCCACATTGTCTCATCGTGCTGTATTTTATACTGTGTCTTTACCCTATCTAGTGCATTCCCCAACAGAGCTAGGTGTTGTTGGTGTTCCGTCTCTGACTGTTGCAATTGTGTGTGGTACTCCCCCCGGATTTTTCCCTCTAGCTTCCCCATACGTTCCACGAACTCTTCTCTCAGCTGCACCAAACCCGGGCTGTCTCTCCTTTTCTCCGAGTAACCCCGCACCGTCAACCACAACAAACCCATTCCCACGGCGAACATGAGTAGTTGGGGTCACACTCTCTACCGTTTCCATCCACTCCATGATTACGCTCATTATCCCAACCACAGAGCTATAAGTCACGAATTAAAAATAACTACGCTCTGCTACCATTTGTAACTGGTCGGAATTTGCTGGACTTTAATTTCTCACTTGACTTGGGGTGTATTTAAAATTAATAGATGGTAATGGCAGTGGAAGCGCCCCTTTGAGAAAAATCCCGAACCAGCACAAGAGCACTTAAATCTACTAAACAAAATAAATTGTCCGTGACCCGTGGAAGGATAGCGTCTGTGACTGGGATGAATGAGACACACTGTTAAATTTAGACACTTATATTCCCTCCAACACTACAAACTCAATCAAATAATGGTACACCAATATGCCCACCTCTTAACTTAAACTTAAAACACTACTCTGGGGAATAATAGTTGTACATGATATAGAAATTATTAGAAACTCAGGCAACAATAGATTTGGAGTATTAAGAAATGTTGCTTGCACAATGAACAGGCCTTAAGGGCTCTCACAAAATAATATCAGTCACTGAGGAAATGGTAATAAAATTTAAGAAATTAAATACTCTACAATGAATAGGCCTTAAGGGCACTCAACAAAATTATAGCACCCCAACAGATGCACACTTCCTAACCTAACCTAACCACTACTCTGGGGAACAAGGTTATACCTGAGATCAGAATTATGAAGAACAATTAGGGGCATTAAAAGAATCAAATCACAGTATCACTCTGGTTCCACTTGATGGCACAAACATTCAAAATAATACTATCAAAATTATTTAGAAACTATTAAACTACACACGTCAAGATAATATCAGTCTGAGGAATGGTGTTAGCTACACCCGTAATAAGGGAGGGAAAATGTTCCTCTAGGTATCTCCTAGAGACCTAGACTCACGGTCTCAGTGTGTGACCATTAGTTTACTCAGATAGCCTCAGTGTACTCCCAGTGCGTCCATAAAGCGGAAGGGAGTGAGCCAATCAGACCTTGTACAGTTGAGAGAAACTTTAGCTTCCCGTTAGCAAGAGGGTTTCACTAGCTGCTCGGGACATGTGGGGTTGTGCGCCGGAGTGGTAAGAACTGATCACCCACGGCTGATGCTGGTCCCGTGTCGTTTTAGTTGTCGGGAGCACTCGTTCACTCAAGTGATCCTTTGCTACCCCGCTAAACAGTGACAGGCCTACACTGATCGGTCCAATGGCGACAATCGCCACCCTCAATCATCAACGGTAGTCTCAAACGGCAGTCAATCTCTCGCAGTCAACTCCGGTCAAATCGAATCAAGTGGGTTCTGACGGAAACCCTGAAATGAACTCACTGTTAGCTCTAGTTTACTTTATCACTGCCCTATCTAACCCTGTCTGAGATCGAATGAGACTTACTTGTTATACTGCAATAACGCAGCACAGGTGACTAGGCCACGTGACTATTTCTGTGACGGACGCGCAGGGACGTCTTGTCTCTGTGAATGCTCTCCGGGAATGGGCCTAGCCAGCGTCGCGTCTCTTCTCAAGGCGTTAGCTTAGGTCTACGTGACATATTTTCCGCCTAACTAATAACTCCTTGGGACACCCGTAACATTATTCAGACGGATAAACGATCTATAATAATTCAAAATTCAATGATAGTCCCTTACTTCATGAATCGCATCATTATTAAATCGGTAAACTACATTTAATATCATATAGGCCTAGTTCCACCATCTCTCGCTATGAGCAGGAAGCGCTCTCTCCCCTCAGATGACCTTGAACGCTCAGTATCGCTAATGGCGGGGCATTTGAAATTACTCTGAAATTTCTGAATATTACATATATATATATATATATATATATATATATATATATATATATATATATATATATATATATATATATATATATATATATATCATGTGTTTGTGTATATGTTTTTTGTGAGCATGCTTAATAATGTTATATACTGTATGTTTAAATGGTTTACTATATCCCAACAGGTCTTCTGAATACTACTTACGGCAGCAAGACAAACACCGAGGCGACCAATAATATACCTTCTGGCGAAATAAGATATAAGAAGCCTCTTGACAGGGAACACTGTCATCGGTCTTTGACTGTTGACCAAGACTGGCAGCGTGTTCACTACCTGGCGGAGCAAAAGACAGTGAGGCTGAAGGTTCAACAAACACCTGCCAGCATTCCCCGTAACATCAACGGGTTGACGAAAATTCAAGAAATTGTATCAGCCAGGGACGAACAGCTCAGTGAATTATTCGGAGAAGAGGTAGAGTTAACAAGGACTGTGTCTCACTGTGAGGGTGTTGATAAAGCTGACGATGTTCCCAATAAATTTTCTCCTTCTGTTCAATCTCCCGAGATAATGGTCCGCGTTAGTCAGCCGTCCAACGTGCCATCGTGTTCCTCTAGTGTCGGTAACATAAAACAATTTTCAGAAAAACAATCAAATACGAGGGTTGTAAACTCTATTATAAGCGCTAAGAGTTTCCTCACAACTGATACATTAAGACCAAGAGAGCATCACAACACAAATATTTTTTTTAAAAGAGATTCCCCAGAAATCACTCTCGCCTTAACCAATCTTCAAGAAGAATATTCGGAAAGGATGGCCATTAAGGGCAGTAATATTCATCAGGCAATAGGAGAGGTGCTCAACGTTGTCACAAGCGATTATTACATGGATACAAAATATGTGAATGGTAGTCCACCTGATAATAGCTTCAACATCTCTAAGGAAGTAATGTTATAAACGAGAAGCAGTGACCAGTCGTTTCAACCAATCACTGTTGATAACAAAATTTGTGGCGAATAATTTACGTACCTTAAAAAAGTAACATGCCTAGATGGTAATTGTACTCCTGGGGTCAGGCTGTCAATCACCCACATGTACGTGTAAACATGATATAATATATGTCGACAAACATCCTTCACCTAACTAAGGTTAATTAAATTTTCCACTTTGCTTCTTAGTCTGCTAGCCAAGGAGGTGAACCTAGAAATGTTGAACACTATAAGGTCTTATGCTGGAAATGCAATGTACTGGTCGTGAGGACTCAGAAACTGCCGGATGCTAATTTGCATATATTGAGCAGATTGCATACTTGACATAATTATCATATTAATTTGGACAAATCACTAAATCAAGAATATCTTCCTTAGTAAGCCACCTCGTTTTGATGCCTAGACACATGTTTTCTACCCCAAGGAATCTATCTAATATAATTACAGGCTCATACCATGCTTCAAAACGGATGAAATCCAATATGGCCATCTTGCATAATCAGAAAATAAAAAGAATCCTTGTTATGTTGATTATAGCAGCCTTGTTTTCTTTACGGTACTCTTGTTGTGTCTGTAAGTAGTACTACAAGCGTCATTTATCCTTCTTTGTTTCAGATCGTAGATAATGGCTCATCGCCAGTGTCTCTTCGTGCCCTGTTTCGGAAAAAGGACGCAATGGAAGAAATGCGGGGTTGCGGGAATACGGATGCGCATCCGCAGGAGTCAAGAGCGTGACGATGCAATCCATTTACAACTTGAGTCTATACTTGCATCAGACGGTGATAACGCTGCAGTGTAATGTCACAAATCATGTTATAGCTCGTACACCTCGATGTTAAGGAATGTATCAGGCAGCAGGAAGAGAAAATCTTGTGGTTTGCCACATGGTGATGAGCCTCCTGAAAGAGTTAGTCGTTCAAAAGTGTGTGAATTTTTATTCAAAAGAGATTGTGTTTTGTGACGAGATCTGTGTGCTAAAAGATCCAAAAAATCCTCGAAGATGGGTTCCTGTCAATCAGCGTGAGACGGAAAAATTACCTGGCCAGCCTACTTTTAAGCAAGTGATACTTGACCTATGTGATACACGCCAAGATTAGTGGTCCAGAATTGTTGAGGTTAGAGTCAACGGTGCTCCAATCGACATACCGGCAGCATATGCTCAGTATCACACTCACTGTTACAATAAATTCAGAAAGGTACCCATTGACTCCACCAATTCTGAATCTTCTAAGCCATGTGTTATGAAGCTTTGAAATCTCTGATCAATCATATGAAAGGTAACATGTGCTTTACGTGCACTGTACCTGAACTGCATGATGCTTACATTGAAAATGGTGGTCATCTAACGATAAAGTAGAAGCTTGTAAACTTGACTGAATATTTTGGTGAAGAAATATTTGTTTTGCATTTAGAAGGCTGTTCTTCTATTGTTGGCTTTCGAAAAATTGTTGGTAAAGCAGAAGTCAGAAGCATTCCCTTGCCTCGGGATTACTACTTGAATATCTTTCTGTATGAAAAAAAATTATTCAAGACACAAGTGCAACTCTGTTAAGATTTGTGTCTAGTCTCGTGTCTACCGGTGAGACTTCCAAAGCGTCACTCACTTTATCCCAGTGTATCCAGCAGCATATCAGCAAAAGTACCAATCAAACCAGTTTGGGACTTGCAGTAAAATTGCACCATAAGTTCGGAAGCTCAGATCTCGTCATCACAATACACAATCATGGTATTGTTGCTTCATATGATGAGGGTTTACGATTCCGTAAGTGAGCTACTAAGTATGTATCTCAAAATGATGACGTGTACCACAGAGCTCTGGATCTTGAACGCTGAATTGGTCCGATATTCAGCTGGTGTGAAAACTTTGACTTGGTTGTCTTCACTCCAAATAGGCGTCGCACCACTCACGCTATGGCAACAGAGTTCACGCTGCATCCGGCGGGCATCATAACCCCGGCAGTACTACACCTGGTGTGATGGGCTTGAAGATCCCTCGTCTGAAGAAACGGAAGCGGCCAAATTACGCCTAACTCAAAGATCAATTCAGATGGAGCATTTCACCGGACCTAAGAAGTTGAATCCACCAGCTCTCCTAGAGGTTCCCCAGACTCAAACTGACAGTCAACTATTTTCAGTCAGCTTGTCAAATGCTCAGCGCAATTTTGCAGCGTATTTCTCCCAGCTTCACTCAGATAAACCAGTAGAATGGTCTGGGTTTCATGCCCTCAAGGATCGTGTTCAGCTTAGTTTGCACAAGCCCAAGACACTCTCGCCCGTATTATTAAACAACATCTTCCCTTGAAGAGGGTCGTCGTTAATTTTACCGCCACACCACCCCGTTAAGTACTGTACTGCGGTGTCCCCCAGGGCTCATTTAGTTTAAAACTCGGGTTGAGTCACAACGACCCTCTTCAAGGGAAGATATTGTTCAATAATATGGGCGTCTGCGTCTTCGGTCCTCTTACTGACACCACTCCATCTCATCCTGACACTGTCTTGACTACCATGGTCTACCTTGATCGGACGCTCAAGAGCCTTGGCATGTTCTACGTCCACCTGACGTTGGACAAGCAACTCTACAGTACATCATTGCCTGTCTCATCAAGTGGAGCGATCCTGTAAGATGGAAAAGTGTGGTTCTGAGACAAGGAATAATGCACACCATGATGTCTTTTATTGACACCATCGGATACAACATGAAAGGTACTGGTGTTGAGGAGCTCGTCGGTGCTGCGTACGGTAGTAAAGCCAACATCTTTAATGAGAAGGCGTGGCCAAAGGCAATGCGAGCCTTTCGTATGGTTGTCGCTGCACTTCTTTATGGTTTCTTGCGGGAGGGAGAGAAAAGTCATGAAGATATCGTTACACACCTCGAGAAGCCAAGGGAACATCCCACAGGCAAGCTTTGGGACTACTGCTTTACCACACCAACCATACTTGCACACCATTTCCTGAGGGCCGACTGGTTACTACAGCAGCACTGCCTGGAGCGGATGCTACCGTATTTCTTTGTGGCTGGGCATCATCATTATGCACGGTACATCAGCTGGTACCTACGGGAAATGCAGCACCTACTGCAGCATGCCAAGAAAGATCTTCTCTATAGAGAACATGTTTGTCGCCACTCTGTAGGAGCTACCACTGTGTCCGGCGACCAGTTCGGGGAGCAAACACATATCAAGCAAGGCAAGCAAGATGGGGGCATAAACCAACCCTGAACAAGTCGCTGTCTAGATTGAGTCACTCGGTGTCTGCTCACACCTTTCCATGGCCATGGATGAAATTTACAGAAGATCTGGAGAATGGAGAAAATAATCGCGACTATGAAGACGAAGTTGAAGAGGAAGGCGGAAATTAGTGATGCGTAATAGATTGATAGTTTTGGGTATTCATCTGTGCATTACAGAATCAAACTGCATCATAACTTTGTATCACAGATGATAATGTCTTCATATTGGCTGCAGGTGAATTCAGAATTGTATCATTATTCTTTCAAATAGTACATGTTAACATTGTAATGCTTTTATGAAGCGCAATGTCCATCATGAAGTGTTTATAGGACTCCACATCCTCAGTGCTCATTGGATTACAAACCACTAATGTTGATTTCGGTCACAATACTGTACTATCTATGTCTAAGATTCATTTCTAGTAAATATTAAGAGATTTCGTAATACAAAGCTAATTATATAAAGGAAATATTTCTTCTTTAATTCGTTTTTAATTTGTACAAATAACCGGCATCCTGTTTCAACAATCATTCAATAATTGCCATTCTGCTCTATTTAATGTTCAGAAGTCTGTAGATGGATTCATTAGTAAAAGAAAATAACTTGGGTATAGACATTAAAACGAGGTCTCCATCTAAAGAGGTTGCTGAGTTATGACGATTTTACGACTTGGATCATTATGTGCAGCGGCCATATTGTATTTTTACGTGTTCAGAAAAGTGATGGTGGTTTCAAAATATTACAGATGGAACTTTTCGAGCCGAAAACATAGGTGTAGACATCGAAACGAAGTCACTATCCTCAACGGTTGTTGAGTTATGGCGATTTTACAAAATACCTCAATATGCACGTCGGCATTATTGAATTTCGGGCAATCGAAAGCATGGTATGATCATGGAAATATGTTAGATGAGTTATTTGGGGTAGAAAACATGGTTCTAGAAACCAAAACGAACTGTCTAGGTGGCTTACTAAGAAAGATATTCTGATTTAGTAATTTTACCTAATTAATATGCTAATTAGGTCAATTATGCAAAATGCTCAACATATGCAAATCAGCATCCGGCAGTTTCTAAGTCCCCATGACCAGTACATTGCATTTCCAGCTTAAAACCTTACATGTAGAGTACTCGACATTTCTAGGTTCACTGAAGAACATACAGTATAAGACCGGCTAGTAGACTATCTAGTAGGATAATGTAAATGGTGCTGCCATGACCATTTCTTCCAGAGCAAAGATTGGTGGTTGATTTTGATTCATCAATAGATTTAAAAGATATTTACTTTCTATATGCATTAAAAAAATTTTGAATTTTGGGTAAAGCTCCTCTTTATTTAGAATGAAGCCTCAAAGTTCGAATATAAACCACCAGCAGGATGGAACTCGGAGCAACGGACTCAAGTTGGATAAGTTTAGGTTTAGGAGGGAGATAGGAAGAAACTGGTTCACAAATAGGGTGGTGGACGAGTGGAACAAGCTTAGCAACTTTGTAGTAAGTGCGGGAACTCTGGAAAGTTTCAAAATGAGGCTAGATAAATTCATGGATGATAGAGAGTGGTAGTAACTCTCGACAGGAGCTGCCATGCACAGGCCAACCGGCCTATTGCAGACACCTTATTTTCTTATGTTCTTATGCCCGCGTGTACACTACTATTTCTCGGTGTTGGAAGAATCATTCTCTTAGTTTTGCCTTACCAGCTCAGAATATTACAAATGTTGAGGTGTTGATTATATACATATATATATATATATATATATACATATATATATATATATATATTTTGATAAAATCACACGGGAAAAGGGAAACAACGGAGCACCTTAGCTTTCGTCTTTATTCAAGACATCTTCAGAGGCAACTGGATTACATGGACAGAGAGAGGCTTAAATATACAGGGTGACCTTAAAAACATGAGGTCAGGTCATAATGATGTCATCCACTAATCCCCACACCAACACACACGTAGAGGAGTGTCCCGTTAGTTCGGTCCCTCAAGCTTCTAAATATTAATGTTGTTTTCAAGTATGACTCAACCATTACCATTATGTTAATAAGAAATAGCCCAAGTTTGAATGTAAATGGAAGTGTTTATTGTATTCCATGTAGCAACTGTAATTGTAATTATGTAGGACAGACAGGAAAAACACTGCAGCTCAGAATCAAACAACGTAAGTATAATATCAGAACAGCATCTGAAAGCAGTGCCTTGTTCCTTCATGTTAGGAATAATAATCATCCCATTGCTTGGGAAAAAAGCTTAGAAGTATTTAAATCATCTTGTGTCACAGAAAGACTTCTGGTTGAAGGAATTAAGGAATTAAAATCAATAAACCTTAGTGATGGTCAGTTCAAAACTGATAATATGTTACATAAATTTATTTGTCAGTGGCCCAAGGTTAAAAATGCTTTGAAAACCTTTGCTCTAGATGTATGATAGTTATTTAGTGGGTCCCTTATTTTTGACCTGACCTGACTAGTCACGTCACCCCCCTTCGCTTATAATAATAATAATAATAATAATAATAATTAACGGTTTATTGAAAGAGCTTGGCAGCCAGAAGGCTGAAAATATACAGTTACATATTTGGGGAATGGGTTACGAATTGCAAATAATATACAAGTAACATAAGTGACACAAATAAGACATAATAACTAGATGGGGAAAAGCTCAAACTACAGTTCATTTCAACATAGTGACAGTGCAAGGAGTAGTGTTTACTGGGAGTGAATACACTGATTTATTACAAGTTATTGATAATTTTTACAATGGTTGGGACTGGGCTGTTCTTATAGCGATCAGTTCGTGCACGTATGGGCTGGATGCGGTTGTGGTGTCGAACAGCAATTCTCGGACTAGGGATCTCAGGTGGTAGTAAGAGCCGGTGTCGGGGATGGTGTAGAAGCTTCTTACCAAATTTGCAGATGAGGTCGTGGTGATGGTCAGTGAGAGTCGAAAGGGTCAGTGCGTTGAGCGCTTCTTGATATGTGGAGTAGGAAGGGGAGAGAATAATCTTGCATGCCCTCTTTTGCACTCTGTCTAGGTGTTTACGTTGTGTGGCATTTAGGGAGGAAGACCAGGTGGGGGAGGCATAGGTGAGCTTGGGAAGCATGAATGTTGTGTAAACACTGAGGAGCTCGTGTGCAGGAACTCCGAGGGACTTGAGTCGGCGGAGGAGGTGGAGACGGAAACTGAAGGATTTGATAACTTCACTGACGTGTGGTTTCCAATTTAGTTTGTTGTCTATGGTGACGCCGAGGAGCTTCGTGGAATCTACAACCTGGAGTGTGTTCGGACCTAGAGTAATGGAAGGAGGTGGGACAATGTCGGAGGAGAGGTTGATGTGCATAATAGGGTGTGTCAATTTAGGGGGTGAACTGGCTAAATTGAAAATCGAGTAATTTGGTAGCAATTTATTGTAGTCTTTAAGCATGCAAAACAATATTCTGGCATAAATTTTTTTTTATAATAAGTCCTACCTACATCAAATGGATTTTTAAATGTACATATTTGTGAATTTATAACATAACCAGCGTTTGCACACATGTTACTGTTTCAAGTTTCAAATTATTATATTTTATTATCCGTAGTCTATTTGAAAGTAACCAATGCCTTCATACTCTCTTTGCTTTGGTTTCTTGTCATCAGTAATCTGCTTGCTATTTGTGCTTTGATGTAACCTTCTCGCCTCTCGTGGCTGTAAACATGGCCTGCTGCTTCTGTGACCATTTTCACACATCTCTCCACACTTTGAGTGTGGGAAGGCCACTTCGGCACCTGCATTGGAGTCTCTTTAAGGTTTCTCAATTCTTGGCTAGTTAGACTTGTTGTCAATGGTGGCTCTAAGACTTCCAAACTCAAGTCAACCAATTCTGACAATTTGGTGGCATTGACGTTTATTGGGGGAACTTTTCTTGAATGAAACGAACAGTCTCCCAACTGGTCGTCATCTATTAGCGTTCCTCTAATCTTTAGAATGACTTCTACAGCCTCGGTTCGGAGATTGGTACATTGACTGCAAAGTATTGCTTGCAAAACTGCTTCTGATCGAGCATACCAAGCGGACCTTCTTGCCACAGGTAACACGATGTCCCTCACTACCTTCCTCTGTGTTCTTACTAGCTGCAATTGAAACAAAAGGTGATTGGGCCCATCCACCCACATAGGATTAAGTTTCACACTAAACCACTGGGGAAGATAAACTCCAATAATAAATTCAACAATTAACCTCAAATTCTTCAGCACTTTGCCCTTCAATTCGTGTTTGGAAATCCAAATCCTGCAGAAACGAAGAGCTGTAGTTAACCAACGGCTGTGACTGACAGGTCCAATCTCCAAGAGAGCCAATGACTGAGGCACTTCTCCTGATCTTATTGCTTGGGCAATACGATTAGCATAGGATTGATCTGTGCTGAGATCTTTGATGACTCCTTCAAACAACGCCGGAAGGGGAGGGCCAACTTCGACCTTTGGAAAGGTTGTATTTATTTCTAGTTGTGTTGCTTCATCCAACATGATGCCAAGGGGACCTGACCACTTGTTGTTGCTCTTTGTAGGACCATCAAGTTCCTGGATGAGATGACGAAGAGGTAGCTCGCCTGTATGTAAATCACATACAATCCAAACAAGTCTTCTTCCTAGTTTTTTCTCTAAATGCGTCATTACACCCCCCTGCCATCCGGTGTTCACTGCAGTTGAATCTCCACCAACAGCCTGCAGTGAACTGCCAAGTCCTCTCTCCTGAACCCAACATAAAATATGATCAGCAATGACCTCTACATGTTTCTTCCCTTCTACTTCAGTTTCGGGAGCAAAGTGAAACAAAAACCGACCACCAGGCTCAGAACAGACAGAGTAGTGTTCTTCTTTGATGAGACCTGGAAACTTTCTGTTCACTCCCTCTACTTCTAGCAAAACTTTTGTGTCATCTATTCTTCCATCAAACAAAAGACAGGAGAGCCCTCCCTCGCTTAAATCTTTTTCATGCTGATCAGATATTTCCTTCATTATTTTTTCTTGTGCTCTTCTAATTTTATTATGATCTATCACCAAAGATACATCCTCTCGGCTGATGAGGCCTGCATCTATCCAAGCGGCAGTTGCAATTTCTGCAGCCTCACGAAGTCCAGCATGGTGGCGAATACTAGCTAAAGCAATGTTTGAAATATTTCTTGTGTTGTATTTCATTTTCTTTGGTAAAGGTTCAGATGGCTCTTTGGAACTATCATCTGATGTTGCTTCCTGTTCATCAGAAGAACTATCAAAGAAGTGATAAACATCTTGACACAGCTCTTCCTCTCTTTGGATGGCTTCTTCACTCTTCATTTTCTTCTTTTGTTCCCTCTCTCGGATTTGTTCTCTCTTCTTGGCATTAGCAATCTGCTTCTTTGTTTCTGAATAATCTATTGAACCCATTTGCATACTTCCTTGGCCTTCTGCCTTTGTCCTCTGTGCCTTTATAAATTCAAGCTCTAAAACAGGGATCTTCTTTTCACGAGGACAACCACAATCAATGTGGGAATTATTTTCTCTCTTACCTGAGTGAGAACAGTTGGATTCAGAACATAATTGTACGGAGCACTTGCAGGTCAAAATGTCAAACAGAGTATCAAGTGTGTGCAGAAATTCATTTTTCCTGGCCAAGTTTCCTTTACCAAGTGATGTTTCAACTGCTTTGTGCCATAATTTCGTTAGTTTTAGCTCAATAGTTCGACACTGATTAATCACAGGTGGTTTGAATAGTGCATTAGCTTTTGTCCATTGATGCAGAAGAGGGACTATCATGTCATTTATGAGTTCTTTATCTGTATAGTTCCTTCTGTCCTTTGCATTTTTTTCTCGAAGGAGTAACCCTAATCTTAGCATGTCTCTCACTGTTGGAAGTTCTGATACAGGAAGCTCCTTCCCTTTACCAACTAGCAGGCTCAAGTGGGTTGACAACTGACTTCTTGTCTTCAATTTTGACATCTTCACACTATCTGACAAATAGAAAAATATTTCAATGTTTCATAATTCAATTGTTGTTTCAAAAAATATCAATTTGTTTATCAAAAATGCTGTAACAGAAATAACATAATAATTTCTTAGAACATAATGTTTTATACAATGATATAAGTAACTGCGACAATCAATATGCCCTACTTACAATAATTAAAATGTAGAATTCGTCTGGTAGAGTAGGTGCAAGTGCAATGAGAGCAAACCACCGTCTGTGATATCTAGAAGGAGAGTGAGCCGGGCGCCTTATCCTCACGCTTGGTACAAGTCAAAACAAGAATTAAACTGTCCCACACGGAGAGCCTGTTCATGTTCATGTTCTGACATGCATATTGTACACAAGCTATAGAACCATAAAATACTCCATAATCCATATGCTTACATGAGATTAGTTAATATCAAGTGAATAATTCTAATCAAGTCTCATTAATTTGTTGAAATACTGATATTTGAAACTTTAAGGTATAATTGATGTAGGTGAGGGTTATTTCAATTCATTTTTGTTTGCTAATCTCAAGTTTAGACATAAAGAGGCACAATATTTTGACTACCAAATTTGATTTTTAACATGTTGACAAAATTGACACACCCTAGTGCATAACCATGGTCTTGGTATGGTTGATGGTGACATGGTTGTTGGTGGCCCAGTTTTGGAGACTGTTCAATAAATCCTGAAGGGCGGTATAGTTGGGAGCAGAATTGTTGACGCTGATCCCAATGGTGGAGCCGTCGACATATTTCCAGCGAGCAGGGGTTTCTCTTAGGGCATCATTGATGAGCATAAGGAAGCAGAGTGGTCCCATCTTGGTGCCTTAGGGGACGCCACAGGTGAGTGACTGAAAGGTGGAGACAGTCCCTCGGAAGCGTACAGCTTGGCGTCGGTCACTGAGGAAGTCTGTAAGCCATGGTATAAGACTTCTCCGAAGCCCGAGGTCAATAGCTTTGTTGATGATTATATTGTGGTGTGTGTTGGTGTGGGGATTAGTGGATGACATCATTATGGCCTGACCTCATGTTTTTAAGGTCACCCTGTATATTTAAGCCTCTCTTTGTCCATGTAATCCAGTTGCCTCTGAAGATGTCTTGAATAAAGACGAAAGCTAAGGTGCTCCGTTGTTTCCCTTTTCCCGTGTGATTTTAACAAGATTTATCTTATCCACGTTTTCATTGTGGATTTACATGAAATATATATATATATATATATATATATATATATATATATATATATATATATATATATATATGTATATATATATATATATATATATATATATATATATATAATATATATAATATATATAATATATATAATATACGTAATATATATAATATATATAATATATATATATATATATATATATATATGTATATATATATATAATATATATAATATATATAATATATATATATGATATATATAATATATATATATATAATATATATAATATATATAATATATATATATATTTATATATAATATATATAATATATATATATATATATATATATATATATATATATATATATATATATATATATATATATATATATATATATATACTTATATATATATATATATATGTATATATATATTTATATATTTATGTATTTATATATATTTATATATGTAACCGGTCGGAATTTACTGGACTTTATTTTCTCACTTGACTTGGGGTTTATTAAAGATTATAAGATGGTAATGGCAGTGGAAGCGCCCCTTTGAGAAAAATCCCGAACCAGCACAAGAACACTTAAATCTACTAAACAAAATTAATTGTCCGTGACCCGTCGAAGGATAGCGTCTGTGACTGGGATGAATGAGACACACTGTAAAACTTAGACACTTATATTCCCTCCAACACTACAAACACAATCAAATAATGGTAAAACAATATGCGCACCTCTTAACTTGAACTTAAAACACTACTCTGGGGAATAAAAGTTATACATCATATAGAAATTATTAGAAACTCAGGCAACAATAAATTTGAAGTATTAAGAAATGTTGCTTGCACACATGAAACAGGCCTTAAGGGCTTTCACAAAATAATATCAGTCACTTAGGAAATGGTATTAAAAAAATAGAAATTAAATACTCTACAATGAATAGGCCTTAAGGGCTTTCAACAAAATAATATCAGTCCCTGAGGAAATGGTAATAAAAAATAAGAAATTAAATACTCTACAATGAATAGGCCTTAAGGGCACTCAACAAAATTATACCACCCCAACAGATGCACTCTTCCTAACCTAACTTAAACACTACTCTGGGGAACAAAGGTTGTACCTGAGATCAGAATTATGGAGAAAAATTAGATGCATTAAAAGAATCAAATCACAGTATCACTCTGGTTCCACTTAATGACACAACCATTCAAACAATACTATCAAAATTATTTAGGAACTATTAAACTACACACGTCAAGATAATATCAGTCTGAGAAATGGTATTAACTACACCCATAATAAGGGAGATAAAATGTTCCTCTAGGTTTCTCCTAGAGTCCTAGACTCACCGTCTCAGTGTGTGACCATTAATTTACTCAGATAGCCTCAGTGTACTCCCAGTGCATCCATAAAGCGGAAGGGAGTGAGCCAATCAGACCTTGTGCAGTTGAGAGAAACTTTAGCTTCCCTTTAGCAAGAGGGTTTCACTAAGCGGCTCGGGACATGTGGTGTTGTGAGCCGAGGGAGAGGAGAGCTGCTGACCCACGATCGTCCCGACCTCCGCTGGGCACCCAGACGGCTAGATTCCCTCAAGAGATCCTTTGGTACCCCCTAAACAGTGACAGGCCTACTCTGATCGGTCCAATGGCGACAATCGCCACCCTCAATCATCAACGGCAGTCTCAAATGGCAGTCAATCTCTCTCAGTCAAATTCCGGTCAACTCCGGTCAACTCCGGTCAAGTGGGTTCTGACGGAAACCCTGAAATGAACTCACTGTTAGCTCTAGTTAACTTTACCACCGCCCTATCTAAACCCTGTTTGAGATTGAATGAGACTTACTTGTTATACTGCAATAGCGCAGCACAGGTGACTAGGCCACGTGACTATTTCTGCGACGGACGCGCAGGGACGTCTTGAATGTCTGACTGCTCCCCGTGACTGAGGGAGGGCCCGCGTCGAGTCCTCTCAAGGCGTTAGCTTAGGCCTACGTGACATATTTTCCGCCTAACTAATAACTCCTTGGGACACCCGTAACATTATTCAGACTGATAAACGATCTATAATAATTTCAAACTCAATAATAGTCCCTTACTTCATGAATCGCATCATTATTAATTCGGTGAATTACATTTAATATCATATAGGCCTAGTTCCACCATCTCTCGCTATGAGCAGGAAGCCCTCTCTTCCCTCTAGCGACCTTGAACGCTCAGTGTTGCCAATGGCGGGGCATTCGAAATTACTCTGAAATTTCTAAATATTACATATATATTTACATATATATTTATATATATATTTATATATTTATATATATTTATATATATTTATATTTATTTATGTTTATTTATTTATTAATTACGGTATTAGGGTGGCCCTTATTTCCAATAATGTGCTTTTTAATGGTTTCAACCACTGAATATGTTCCTTTGTAATGTAAAACAAAGTTTATAAAATAATTTCCTTATCTTCAATATTTAGAGGTAGTTCAAACAAGCAAGCAAGCAAAAAAAAATAAAAAAAATGCACTTTGCATAAAAGGCACTACATCTAAATACTAGTTTTTACAAGGAAGCAATTGATTCGAATTTACCCTAACTGCGATGCCTAAAGTTTGGATTTGAAAAAGGCTTGGAAAACGACTTGCGCGCTCCCAACTCAGCTTTCCCGACGCAGGGCTCGTGGCAGTTGCGTCTGAAGTCTGAACTATGCTAAGTAGATGTGTTTCTTTTTTTTTCTCTCCCACATCAATTAAAGTACTGTTTAGGCGATAAAAATGAAGTTATTTTAACTACTGAATATATTTTTTTGGGACTATGGATACAAGGCCCTTGTCTTGTCTGTAATATGACAAAAGTATTAAAGATTTGGGTAAGTGAAACATTAATGGTACCAGAAGTAACGAAGGGTGTCATATTAGGGTGTGTCACAGGAGGGAAGATCAGCTAAAACTAATGGCCCATCACTTTTTTGGTAGATTTTAATGTATATAAACAGAAAATAATTTCAGTTTCAATATTTTACAACCTTTTGCTAGGTAAATTTTAGCGTGAAATTTATCGAAAATCTAACGTACAGCTGCATTAGTGCATTACAATTAAATAGTGAACATTGCTTTCTGACTTCATTCTTTAACAACCCAACTAACAATATTTTTTTCTGTTTCAGATTCTGATGCATTTATAAGTTGATAATATTTGCGATGGCTGCTTGTGTCAGGACGAGGAACCAAAAATCCAGCCATCTCAGTCACTATCTTGGGTCTGGGAGAGAGCTCCTGAAGTCGGAGTTGCCTACATTGAGAGATGCTTTGAGATACGGTGTTTTAATCAGGCAAATCAGTGAAAAGAACCAAAGAACTTACACAAACAAAGACATTGCCAGTGATATGACCAAAGCTGTCTTGGCACAGTACACTCTGGCTAACGCTCAGTTCAAGCCTCCAGTCATAACAAGTCAGAAGAAGATTAGTGAGAGACTGCTAGCCAGTTGGGAAAAGGCAAGAGATATCTCTCTTGGGAGAGGAAAACTTGCAGTTAAGGACAGCTTTGCCAAGCAACTGGACCAGTTATTTGACATAATTACTTGCAAGTGCCCAATTGTTCTCTGTCCTGAGTTTGGATGCAATCATGACTGTAAATCCGAGGCCCACATCTCCTGTATTTGCAAGCGTGTACTGAAGATTCCTGTTATCGAACTGGCATTTGTCAAAGCACAGAGAGAGAAAGAAGACTGGCAGTATAGGGGCTCTCATGATTTCTAGCCAAGATATTCCGGAGTCCAAGAGACAGGAGGCTGCCACAGAGAGACAGAAGAGGAGAAGAGTTGCCTCGGAAAAGAGACTTGAGAAGGCCCAGGGTGAGGTTAAAAAGGCCGATGATTGGAGTCAAGCTGATTCAGAGTTTAATGACTTCCCCACGGCTGATCCGAGTGCTGACCAGGAGAATGGTGACTTTGTCCCTAACCCAGAAAATAATGATCCCAAACCTTCCAGGCATAACATGCGAAATAGGAAAGATATCCCGAGCATAGCTCTGGCCAGCATGCGACACCACACTAGTCTCAGAGAAACTGCAGAGATAGCAACAGCTGCCTGGATTGACGGTGGTTTGATAACACCTGATGATGTTCACCTGGTGATAGATCATAACAAAGTAAGGAGAGCTCAGGAGAAACTTGTCAGTAACCTAGAAGAGGAGTTTAATAAGGGGATAAGAGAAAATGGAATCAATTGTTTGTTCTTTGATGGGAGAAGGGATGACACTAAAGTGTTCATGAAAGTTGGAGATTCTGACGAGTTGTTCCCTGCCATGGTGAAGGAGGAACACTACTCCAACTGCAGTGAACCAGGAGGGAAGTATTTGTGGCATTTCACTCCAGAGAAAGATGACATCAGGAAACCAGCTGAGATAGTGGCAGATAACATTGTGAACTGGCTCAGAGAGAGGAACGTAGACCAGACCCTGCAGGCCATTGGAGGGGACAGCACCAACACGAACACAGGATGGCAAGGGGGGGTCATACAGTGGATAGAGCGGAAGATTGGGAGGAACCTGGTCTGGATTGTTTGTGACCTCCACACCAACGAGTTGCCACTCAGACATCTGATCCAGGAGCTGGATGGCAAGACTCTTTCAAACAAAAGATGCTGGACTCTGCCACTGAGTTAGAAATAAATCCGAGCTTTGAAAAAATCACAGTTTGCCCTCCACTTGTTGAGCTTGCACATACTGTCATTGACGACCTGAGTACTGACCAGTACTATGGTAACATGATTTGCAGTGCCATCAAAACTGGGGTCATGCCTGATAGACTTGCTTACCTGCAGATAGGTCCAGTCTCACATTCTAGGTGGCTCACAACGGCTCTCAGGTTCTGCAGAATTTGGGTCACTCATCATAAACTGAAAGGGAACCAGCTTCACAACCTGAGACTTATTGTCCAATTCATCGTGAGTGTCTACTTGCCAAATTGGTTCAACACCAAGGTCAAGTCATCGTTCTTCGAAGGTCCGAGGCTGTTCTCTTCCAGCTTGAGCTCCTGAGGAGTCAGCCAAGGAAGGTTGTTCAGATTGTGGAGCAGACTGTGAGGAGATCTTCCTGGTATGCTCATCCCGAGGCAGTTCTGCAGACAATGCTCTGCAGTAAGGATGAGGAGGAGAGAAGAGTGGCAGTCAAAAAGATCTTGGATATGAGACTTATGAGAGGATCTGGGCATGACGAATCAGTTGGTGACGATTCCTTCAGGGTCAGGAAGACTCCTGAAGTCAATCTTGGTGCCAAGACCCTCACTGATCTCATAGATCTGGATAACATCCAGGCTGGCAGTGAGCCCCCTCTTACCTGCAGCCTCACCAAGGTTCAAGTCAGAGCTTTCCTGGACAACCCCATGCATGTCCCTGCCTGGCCCTCGCACACCCAGAGTATAGAGCGTTGTGTACAGCCAGTGAGCGAGGCCAGCAGTCACGTGTACAGCCAGGAGAGGAGGGAAGGCTACATCCGAGCTCAGGTGGTCAGCAGGGAGGTGATGAGTAGAAAAAGAAGCAAGAAAGACATGTTCTCTATGGTGTGCAGCAACACCGGGTCGTAGTAGTAAAACCGGTTTTTGTATTTGATGATTTTGTTTTCTAAAGGAATATTGAATTTAATAAATGTGTCAAGATCATTCGTTTCACTATTCTGGATCATTTTCATCCTAATAAATTAACCTGATACATTTACTTTACTTTAAATAAGCTATTTAGTGGTGTTGGTAAAAGGGTGGGAATACTGAATTTTCATAAGATTTCAAGTTAAAATTTATCTAGCAAAAAATGAAAACTTTTCAAATCTGAAGATATCACATGATTCTGCACGTAGAACTACATCATTAATACCATGGGCCGATTTTTCAAACTCAAAACAAAAAATTCGCCTCCGTATGACACACCCTAGTGTCATATTTAAGTTGTGTTGTACCCGACATTGGTTTCCCGTGAAGGTGCTGGTGTACTAGACTGGGTCTGTACCGAAATCAACTGCAGTGTACGACGCTCTAGAGTCGTGTAACCTAACATTATGATATTTGCAAAATTTTTCTCCAGCTGTTACTGTTTGTTTTGGGTTTTGTGAAGGTTGTGGAGTATTTCCTGTAACACCAGTGAATGGAGCTGCTGTAAGAGGAGAGGAATTTTTTTAAGTCCTGGACACTTTGGTTCCATGTATATAATAACTAATAATGGCCCAAGTACTGAGCCTTGGGGAACTCCACTAGTGACGTTGCTCCAATGGGATTTAGAGCCGTTAATGCTCCACTTTTTTTATTAGTCTTTCGTGGGGGACTCTGTCGAAGTCTTTGTTAAAGTCGAGATATACCACATCATAATTGCGCCCCACGTCCACTGATTCGAAAACAGATGAAAATAATGTTTATAGATTAGTTAGACATGAACGCCCAATTGTGAAGCCATGTTGGGATTCATTGATCAACTTGTGCTTCTCCAGGTGATTTCGAATAGAGTTTGAAATGATTGCTTCCAGTAATTTGCCTTCAATTGACGTTAGACTGATTGGTCGGTAGTTAGAGGATAGTGATCTATCTCCCTTCTTGATTATCGGCATTACATTCGCTATCCCCCAGGATTCTGGTACTCCACCCGTTTTTAAGGACATGTTAAACAACTTTGCTAAGGGCATAAACAGCTCTTCCTTACATTCCTTTAATACTCTGGCAAATATCTCATCGGGACCTGGAGACTTATTAGGCTTCAGTTTGTCTATTTGCTTACCAACATCGTTACTAGTCACTACTATCTCGCTTATTTTATTTTCTTTGCTATCTCTCTATAGAGTCGGTGCCTCGGGAATCATGTTTAAATTTTCGGTGGTAAAAACTGTTGAAAAATATATATTCAGATTATTACTCATTTCTCTGTCATTATCAGTTAGCTCGCCGGTATCTGACTGTATTAGTCTAATCTTTTCTCGTGTTTTAGTTTGATACATTTGATAGAATCCCTTGGGGTTTGCCTTCGCCTCCCTTCCTACCTTCAGTTCATTATTTCCCTTTTTTTTCTAATCTCGGTCTTAACCCTACCTGCCAATACCTTATAATAATTATTTATCCATTCAGGGTCATTGTTGTTTGATCTGAGTCTTCTGTATGGTATGTTCTGCCTTTGTGCATTAAGTTACTCATTATTTAAATTGTTGTAGAACTCGGCAACCTCAGATCTCGTTATCAGGTCTCCCGGTAAGACGAGGTCACCCTCTGTGGGCACATTGTGAGAGGTCACCTCATGTGAGGTAATGTACTTCATCCCCGAGTGTGATACCCCTTCTCTCAGCTGCCTCTTCAAACTATCAAAGTTTGCCCTTCTGAAATCTGGGACTTAGTGGAATTTTCCTTGCTGCTGCTCTGAAATTCTAACCTAAATCTAATTTCTTTGTGATCGCTGTTAGCAAGTTTGTTCCCTACCTCAACATTACTAATGAGGTTTACTCTGTTTGAAGAAATAAATCGAGTATATTATTACCAAGGGTGGGTTCGGTTTTATGTTGGCTTAGGAAACAGTCTTGGATTGTTTCAAGAAAATTATCTGATTCTGAGTCACCCGTACGTCAATCCAATCTATTTAGCTAAAGTAAAAAAAGTTGCCTACTATACAGGCTTTGCTATGCCTGAAAGCCCTGCGCATTTCATCCCAAATAAGTCGCTGATTAACTCTATCAAGATCAGGAGGTCTATATATCACTCCTGCGAAAATTTTTCACTACCAACGTGTATTTCTATCCAAATTGTTTCTGTATTCATTTAAGTTTTTATTTCCTTATTTATCTCACACTTCAGATTATCCCTGACATAGATTGCTACTCCGCCTCCTTTCCTAATCTGCCTATCGGTATGGAATAATTTGTAACCTGCAATTTGGTATTCTGCAGGTAACTCTCGTGAGTCTTAGTTTATCCTTGTTTCGGTAAATGCAATTATATCGATTTTTTCGGTACATGCTAACGCCCTGATTTCATTTATTTTGTTTCTCATACTTCTACTGTTGGCATAGTAGACATTTAAATTAGTCATGTTCTGAGTCCTCTCTTTGTCGCATTTAGGTTTTAACTCCCTGCCTAATTTAGTTTTGCCATAATTCCTAGCACTATTTCCCTGTAACCCTTCACTTTGTTTACCCGCTCCCACTGCAGTCTTTTCCCCTCCCATGGTCATATGTTCTCTTAGCAGTTTAGAGACTTCGACATCTTTTGAACTGCCTTCTCGCGAGAACCAGCCAGGGTTGTCACCCTATACGTAGAGAGATGCACCCCTTCCCTAAGGTCCCTTCTGCCGTAGAAGTTGTCCCAGTTATCAATGAATGGGACTGATATTGACTTGTAATATCCATCAAGACAGCCGTTGACACCAACTGTCCCTGACAGCCATTCATTGCCAACTCTCCTTGTAGGCAAGACACCACATATGATAGGGATCCCTCCCTTTGACCTAATACGTTCTATAGCTCTCTTGAACTTATCAAGTAGCTCCTCACTCCTACACCGGTCAATACCATTGCCTCCTGCACTAGGGCAAATAATGAGTTTGCTCCCATTGCCAGACAAGATAGTGTTCATTCTGTCAACTATATCCCCCACCCCAGCTCCTGGCAAACACACCCTCATCCTATTTTCATTTTTACCACAAAAATTTCTGTCCAGGTACCGTACCTGGGAATCGCCAACAATTAAGGTTTCGTACCTTCTTTGTCAGCCTTGTCCCTCACTAGGCTAACGTCCAATTCGTCTATCAAAGAACTGAAAGATTTGGTACACTTAGCTGTTGTTGTCGTATCCTTGGTGGGTTTTTTCACCATCTTGGTGTGTTTTTTCACCACCAGTTTGGTCGTCCTTCTCCTCACAACCTTCCTTTCGCCTGAGTTTTCGTCAGACACTGGCTTTCCTTGTCTCGTTTCCTCCTTCATACTCGCTATCTCTTCCTTTAGTTTCAAGTTTTCTTCCTTGGTCCTCTCTAACTCTGCCCTCTGAAGGGCACAGCTCGTATCACAAGTAGCACTAGCCATTACCTACAATTAATCCCCGGGAGCTAAGCCTGCCGTGACCTTTCCTCTAGTGAAGTCAGAACATGCAGTCGAGGTAGGCATGTTTGGGCTTAAACTACGTTTTCTATACTTACCAATAGAACTGAACAAGTTAGGGATTGAACTCGACAATCTTCGTGAGGTTGATCTTAAATTATAATTGCTTATTGCATGATAACGTAAGAAGCATAGATATGTCATCAATTAGCAAAGTTAATGTAAGGTTTTGTATTTCTATCACAAGACAAGCAAAACATGGGGATAATGATAGTTGACATAGTTAGAGTAATCTATGTTGTAATATATACAATTAATTTATCACTTGAACACTAATAAATATTCAGTAAATAAATCATAAAATACTTGTAATAACTTAAGTGTCTCCTGGAAGTGAATTCTAAGGATGTGCTCGCCACATTTGACTAAGTTGGTCTTGACCATCGATGACATCGTAATCTGCGTCACTGTTGATATGACGTCACTTGTAGTCGCGAGTGAAGGAGAGTGAGTGAAGGTGACTCACAGTTGAGTATGTGCTTGAAATAAAAAATAATAATAATAACAATAATAATAATAATAATAATAATAATAATAATAATAATAATAATAATAAATAATAATAATAATAATAATAATAATAATAATAATAATTATAATAATAATAATAAATAATAAAAACAATAATAATAATAAAAATAATAATAATAATGATAATAATGATAATAATGATAATAATAATAGTAATAGTAGTAGTAGTAAACAGAGAGACATTAAAACTACTGAAAGAGAAACATCACCCTGCAAGCGACGAAGAAGGCATCAGGTTCGAGGGTGACTATATCCCACCAAACGCTGTCCTGTTCAAGAAAATAACAGGAGAGATGGTGTGGAAAAAGGCACTGAAGACTCGAGGAGGAGCCGGCCCTTCAGGTCTGGATGCAAACGGTTGGAGAGTCTTCCCCAGCACAAACAAGTTTGGCCCTGAAGCAAGCGATCTCTGCACTGCCATTGCCGCCCTTGCAAGAAAGCTTGAATCCTCTTGCTGCCATCACCTCCAGGCCCTGACGGCCTGCCGCCTTATTCCTCTGGAAAAGAAGCCAGGATGTAGGCCTATAGGGGTGGGGGAAGTGCTGAGGCGGATCATCGGAAAATGCATAGTGGAAGTGGTAAAGGATGATGTCAGGGCAGCAGCAGGGACCCTACAAGTGTGTGCTGGCCACCAGGCTGGTGGAGAGGCGGCCATTCAAGCCATGAGATTGATATTTGAGCAGCGTGATTGTGAGGCCGTTCTCCTGGTGGATGCTTCAAACGCATTCAACATACTTAACCGAATGGCTGCACTGAACAACATCAAGATCAAGTGTTTAAGTTATGCAATGTATGTTGAAAATTCGCATAGGAATCCATCAGACCACTATATAGTAAACAACAAGGCTCTAAGAGGTGATACCATCTTACAGTCAACCGAGGGAACAACACAGGGGGACCCTGTTGCAATGGCAATGTATGCAATTGGCCTATCAGTGCTCCAACAAGAAATAAAATTTGAAACAACTGGGGTCAAACAAGTGAGATATGCTGATGACCTTCCAGGAGCAGGAAAGGTGGAGGTCATCAAAAAGTGGTGGGACTTGATAACATTACGAGATCCACAAATAGGGTACCACCCAAACGCCAGCAGGCCCTTCCTCGTCGTGAAGCCAGAACATTATGAATTGGCAGTGGAGGTTTTTGGCAGAAGTGAGGTCAAAATAACTAAGGACGGCCAAAGACATCTAGGCGCAGTAATTGGTACTACGGACTACAAGACTAAGTACGTAGCGGGAAAGGTGAATGAGTGGGTTAGTGAAATCCAAGCTCTGTCTGAGATTGCTAACACAGAGCCACATGCGGCCTTTGCTGCATTCACCCATGGAGTCAAGCATCGTTAGAACTGCCTCATGCGTACTATCCCTGATATCGGACCCCTCCTCCACCCTCTGGAAGAAGTTATCAGTGTCAATTTCATTCGTAAATTAGTGAAACACCCTGACTTAACCCCAGCAGAAAGAGCACTTCTTGCACTTCCATCAAGACAGGGAGGGATAGGACTAAGCAATCCAGAGGAGAGTGCTGCCACTGAACATCAAAATTCACATAAGCTCACGGCAGCCCTCACGGACCACATAATTGCCCAGAATGCAACAGGGAAAGTGGATACCAGTGAAGTAAATAAGATTCGTAGGTCCATTACGACAGATCAACAGCACTGCCAAAATGATAAGTTGCAGCATCTGTTGCTGCAGGTACAAGAAAATTTGAAGAAAAAGGTAGCTATAGCGCAGGAGGTGGGTTCCTCGAACTGGTTAACTACGTTACCGATAAGGGCAAATGGTTTCAGTCTTAATAAACAAGAATTTACTGATGCCATTGCTCTAAGGTACGTTCGGCCAGTAGAAGGTTTGCCATCCCAATGCGTGTGTGGCTCTTCCTATGATGGCGATCACTCCATGGTGGGCAAGAAGGGGGGCTTCATATGCATGAGGCATGACGAGGTAAGGGACTTCACAGCAAATATGTTGAAGGAAATCTGCCGGGAGGTCATTGTAGAACCGACCCTCCTTCCATTGGACGGTGAGATCTTCCAACACAGGACTTCAAACACATCTAACGAAGCCCGTGTGGACGTCAGTGCTCGAGGATTCTGGACGCAGGGACAGCGAGCTTTCTTCGACATCAGGATTTTTGATCCCATGGCCGCATGTCACCGTAAACTAGCTCTCGATGCTGCACATTGGAGGAACGAGAATGACAAGAGAAGGGCATATGGGGAGAGAATTCAAAACGTTGATTAAGGCAGCTTCACTCCTCTAGTGTTCACAACCTCTGGTGGGATGGGACCAAGTGCAAGATGTTTCTACGCCAGACTCGCGGAGTTGATCTCCGAACAGAAGCAGCAGCCCAGAAGTTATGTTACAGCCTGGATGAGATGTCGACTGTCTTTCTCTCTCCTTCGGTCGGCTTTGCTCTGCCTCAGGGGAACGAGAGCTTTTGCCCCAACTCCGACAACTGCTGCAGATATTGATTATGAGGCTACTGTCACTGAATGCCGCATAGATCTGCGGCTCAACTAATTAAACACAGATAGGATAGCTACTTATGTATTAGGATATTTAATATTAAGGTAATTATATGGTGGCGAAGGTGTGGCTATTGGGGGAGGCTGGAGGCCACGTAGTAGTAGTAGTAGTAGTAGTAGTAGTAGTAGTAATAATAATAATAAAAATAATAATAATAATAATAATAATAATAATAATAATGATAATAATAATAATAATAATAATAATTAAAATAATAATAATTAAAATAATAATAATTCAAATAATAATTAAAATAATAATAATTAAAATAATAATAATTCAAATAATAATAATTAAAATAATAATAATTAAAATAATAATAGTTAAAATAATAATAGTTAAAATAATAATATTTAAAATAATAATAGTTAAAATAATAATAGTTAAAATAATAATAATTAAAATAATAATAATTAAAATAATAATAAATAAAATAATAATAATTAAAATAATAATAATAAAAATAATAATAATTAAAATAATAATAATTAAAATAATACTGATAAAAATAATAATTAAAATAATAATAATTAAAATAATAACTTAAAATAATAATAGTTAAAATAATAATAGTTAAAATAATAATAGTTAAAATAATAATAGTTAAAATAATAATAATTAAAATAATAATAATCAAAATAATAATAATTAAAATAATAATAATTAAAATAATAATAATTAAAATAATAATAATTAAAATAATAATAATTAAAATAATTAAAATAATAATAATTAAAATAATAATAATTCAAATAATAATAATTAAAATAATAATAATTAAAATAATAATAGTTAAAATAGTAATAGTTAAATAATAATATTTAAAATAATAGTTAAAATAATAATAGTTAAATAATAATAATTAAAATAATAATAATTAAAATAATAATAATAAAATAATAATAATTAAAATAATAATAATAAAATAATAATAATTAAAATAATAATAATTAAAATAATAATGATAAAATAATAATAATTAAAATAATAATAATTAAAATAATAACTTAAAATAATAATAGTTAAAATAATAATAGTTAAAATAATAATAGTTAAATAATAATAGTTAAATAATAATAATTAAAATAATAATAATCAAATAATAATAATTAAAATAATAATAATTAAAATAATAAATTAAAATAATAATTAAAATAATAATAATTAAAATAATAATTAAAATAATAATAATTAAAATAATAATATTAAAATAATAATAATAATTAAAATAATAATAATAACAATTAATATAATAATAATAATAATAATTAAATTAATAATAATAATAATAATTAAAATAATAATAGTAATAATAATTAAAATAATTAAAATAATAATAATTAAATAATTAAAATAATAATAAAATAATTAAAAAATAATAATAAAATAATTAAAATAATAATAATATTTAATAATAATAATAATTAAAATAATAATAATAATAATTAAAATAAAATAATTAAAATAATAATGATAATATAAATAAAAATAATTAAAATAATAATAATTAAAATAATAATAATTAAAATAATAATAATTAACATAATAATAATAAAAATAATAATAATTAAAATAATAATAATTAAATAATAATAATTAAAATAATAATAATTAAAGTAATAATAATTATAATAATAATAATTAAAATAATTATAATGAAAATAATAATAATAAAAATTATAATAATTAAAATAATAGTGATTAAAATAATAATAATTAAAATAATAAAAATAATAATTATTAAAATAATTATAATTAATAATAATAAAAATAATAATCATTAAAATAATAATAAAAATAATAATATTAAAATAATAATAATTAAAATAATAATAATTAAAATAATAAATAAAATAATAATAATTAAAATAATAATTAGAATAGTAATAATTAAAATAATAATTTATAAAATTAAAGAATACAAAAAATTAATAAATAAAATAATAGTAATAATACAAAAAAAAAATATTCCATAAATATTACAAAAATAAAAAAATAAATCAACAGTGAGAAACGACATGCATAATGTATGTTGTGTTGTCAACAGTAAAAGAAACTATTGGGACCCTGTAATTGTCTGTAAATGAGGCAGAAAGTCAGATCAGCAACCTTGGACTTGGTCATAATTTTTGTGGTGTCATATGGTAGCAGGGTCTACCATTAGACAACACATTATGCTTCCAATATCTTCCCAGGCGGTAGTACCTCCCTGTTTGGGAGCTGCCTCGTATCTACTACTTACTAACTGATTCTTGTTATATATATGTATATATATATAAATATATATATATATATAATCAATGACCTCACCAGCCAGGACTCGAACCCTCGATCTACTGGGTAGGACTAGGGAACGCTACCGATCAACCCACAAGGACACTAAAAGCAGTCCTAGACTCTGTTATATTTCACACAAAGCCTGTTCATCGAGCTGATGGCGCCGTGAACCTCATTGGGAACTGCCCGTGTCGCGTATGTGGTGTCAGTAGCATCTTACCGAATCCAACTGGTATGAAACACGAGGTACCATATATATACTTCATTTTTAGTCCATATAACAAGCGGACTTTGAACATATAATCAACGACAATGTGCAGAGAGCGTACAATCGATCACCAAATATCGTTCACTTTGTACATGACTGTCACAGAATTGACATACTCTCAACTCTGACTGGTGTGCCACTCCATCTGCCCATCTCTACTTTGAGGTTGTGTGACATTAGTCTCAACCTGGTGAATGACTCGCGCTGAAAATCCGGGATAAATTTCTTACCTAAATATACCTCATGCACTGTCAAAAAAACGGTTCAGATCGGATATGTATGTCGCAAATTTTGTAGCACCAGCTGACCTCTCCATTGCCAGATTCGCCACTCTATCTAATGGGTTTGTGTTACAGGTAATTGCTCTCGCTATGAATCTTAATCCTGGTGTATTTGCTATTCTACATAAATTATACATAAAATGAAGAGGTTGTTCCATGTCCATTATCTCATGTTTTGATTTCATAAATTTGCATCTCCTCTTTGCGATAATGTCTTGGAAATCTATTAATTGGAAAGGAAACGTTGAATTATGTAATGTGGAACAACCTGATGATGAACAATTTAAAGAACATTTTGGAAAACTTTTAAACCCATCTAACGTCCTAGACAGGGGATTTGATGATGGTGAAGAGAATGTTCCCTACATACCAGAATTAGACGACCCGTTAATAATTCAAGATTTAGACTAGGTTCTTAAAAGCATAAACAAAAACAAGAGTTACAGTGGAATATGCACAGTTTCAAGTTATTAGTCAGCCACGACTCAGAACCGTACAATAATGATGACGTTACTGCAGAATCAAATATTTTTTTTCTTGTATACAAATGGCATTTGTGTTTTGGCTGCACAAAAAATGTAAAAACTTATTGACCGTGGCTTCACTTGCTGTCTGGTGCAAAGACACTCTCCATTTTTCCAAAGTCGGTGAATCAAGCCCCGAGGTACAAGTACCTGGGGGTATAGCTCACATTAACCACAATTTAGTTTTCTTTTCATTTATCATCATTCTTTATAATATTGTAATACAATGCTAAGTTTCTTTTGTTGCCAGTATTACAGCATCATCCACCAATAGTAAACCATGTAAGTTACCTAAGAAACCGTCTGTAGCAATTTCTCTCTTTATAATTTTTATCATATGATCAACATATATAATAAACAATAAACATCTCGTCGGAGCTCCCTGGCGGACCCCAATAGACGCATCAACTATTGTTGCTTTTTACGGGGATTAGCCCACCCGTGCACATCGGGGCCTGGGGGCGGGTTGCGAAAATGTCGTAATAATACTACTACTACTACTACTACTACTAATAATAATAATAATAATTCATAGTAAATAAAATTTATAATAAAAAATACAAAAAATAAAATAAAATAATAAAATAATAATGATAATAATAATAACAACACCACTACTACTACTACTACTACTACTACTACTACTAATAATAATAATAATAATAAAGAAATACAAAAAAACAGAAAAAAATATCAAAAGTGAGAAACAATACTGTATATGTATTTTGTGTTGCCAATAGTAAGAGACACAAATGAGACTCTGCAATTGTGTGTAAATGAGGCAGAAAGTCAGATCAGCAACCTTGTACTTGGTCATAATTTTCGTGATGTCATATGGCAGCAGGGTCTACCATTAGACAACACATTAAGCTTCCAATATCTTCCCAGGCGGTAGTACCTCCCTGTTTGGTAGCTGCCTACTACCTACTACCAAACAGTATGCGTGGACTTTATCGCTTTTAACATTACTTTTCCACATCCTAAACTCTTGAGGTGGTGTATTAGCTTCCTGCGAAGGACTCTGCTATAAGCTATACTAAAATGTATAAAAAATATATGTAACATAACTTTTTTATAAACAGCATAATCACATAATAACCAAAAAGCAATAATCTGTTCCATCCTCTACTTTTTTGTGCACCGGCTTGACATTTATCTATATGACACCATAAATGAAGTCTGTTTAATATTAAAGTATATATTTTCGCGAGAGAATCCATTATGCTAATTCCTCTATAGTTATTACACACCATTCTGTTTCCAGACTTAAACAAAACAACCATTTTGTTCTAACACCACTTCATCGGATGACATATGCCAGTGAACACAACATTAAATAATGTCAAGATAAACAATATCCATCATACAGGTAGTTTACTAATTATGCCTGGGCATATTTCACTGTAACTCTTGTTTTTGTTCATGCTTTTATAACCTGGTCCAATTCTTGAATTGTAAACGGGTCATCTAATACTAGTGTGTAGGGAACATTCTCTTCACCATCATCAAATCCCTGTCTTGGACGTTCATTGGGTTTAAAAGTTTTCCAAAGTGTTCTTTAAATTGTTCATCATCCGGTTGTTCCACATTACATAATTAAATGTTTACTTTCCAATTAATTGATTTCCAAATCAATCTACAATACATTTCTTCCAATAATCTTTTCCATCGCGGTTGAGCCTCGTCCTACACGTTTCCATATCCTGGTTGTTGCTTGGCGAACCTGATAGCTGTGTCCATAATGGTGCGACATCCCTCTGAGATAGCTGCGCCGACGTCCTCATCACCAGTCACATTGGGTGGTTCCACGTCCTGCAATGCACTCGCCAGCTCTTCAGTGTCAATTGTCTGATGACACAGACTCTTTCATAATTTGTGCTGTGTCAGTGGTCGGTAGTATGAATGTCCTAAAGCTGATGACCTCTCTAACAGCCGGGCCGCTGACACAGGATTATTGTTGTCGCTTAAAATTATTAACGTGATGCAGAGTGGGGCGTGGTCGGTGCCTCCAACATCCTAACACACATTCAATTCTTCAATTAATTTGATGCATTCATCCTTCGTGATACACAAGTAAATTTCAGAAATCAATGTATCCCTCCGTTTATATGATAAATTACCTTCTAACTGCTTTCCGTTACAAGTTAGGTGGTTAGCTACAACCGTAGAGTTGTTGATACACATATTTATCAGTGATCTGCCATGGTTAGTGACAGTGTAAACCTTTTCTCCGCTGTACTCATATACGTCACCATTCTGATCCGTGAAGCGCGGCTCTCCAACTCTCGCGTTGAAATCTCTGATCGCGATCACTTTCCCAGGTCCCACAGTGTGCGCAGCAAGTGCACCGTAGTGTGATGGCTGGTAATGCGGTGAATCCTCTGTAGGTATGTAGACGCCACCTAGCTTGAGGTTCGGTGACCCCGACATCACCACCCAGATCTGGCTTCAGTATCTGTGTCAGCATATACCTAGATCACGCGCACCTACAGTGATTTACTTGCATATATATATATATATATATATATATATATATATATATATATATATATATATATATATATATATATATATATATATATATATATATATTGAGGAGGCATTGACTGGGATAATGCCTCCTCAATATTACCATGTAATTCAATTGATAGTAGGAACATCATAGAATCTAGTCTTATTAAACATACCGAAGCATTCAACATGAATTTGAGTAACGGCATGTACAAGCTGGACAACTTTGTAATTAAGAAGATTTGTGATCAGGTGAGAGGGCGGGTCACTGTCCCATCTGACCCAACCACCAACCGTTGTGTGCCATTTAAAGATTAGTAGGGTCATTACCTAATTACCTGACCATTGTGGACCTGGTCTCACCCTCCTCTGTATATATTCATCTTGTTTTGCATTACTCTATCTAGTCTGTACTCACCCCTGAAGATGTGAATTACACGAAAGCGCTTGGGAACTTCGTGTTTTCTTCTTTCCTGGTGGTTATCAGCATATATATATATATATATATATATATATATATATATATATAGGCTATATATATATATATATATATATATATATATATATATATATATATAACGAAGAGCAGAACCAGGGAAAACACAAACATGAAATATGAAAACGTGAAAACTCAAATATGAATGCCGACTCCGTCGACCACATGACCAAAGAAATGTTTTCTATTTTTTAAAGATTCACATTTAGGAAGTTTAACTTAACGCCCCGCTGTAAAAAGTTTCTGAAAAACCTCATGGAGTTTGGCAAAATGACTGTCTGCATCTTTACTGACTGCGATAAAATCATTTAAATAAGCACATACTGTGTTACCTATTAAATCACTAAACTAAGTGTTGATTATCCTTTGAAGAGTTAATGGCGCATTTCAAAGGCCGATTGGCATACGTAATAACTCATAATGCCCAACGGGAGTACTAAAAGCCGCATTATCTTTGACTAAAGATTGCAATATATCACTCAGAACAGGCATTAGGTACCTATCCGTGATAGTGTCTTCATTGACTCGCCAAATAACAATGACTGCGGGCCAACTTCCATCCTTCCTAAGGGTTAAAAACCATGGACAGTTGAAAGGGGACTTTGAATTTGTGACAACTTTTGTTCCAGCATATCTTGAACCATGTCTTATACTTCAGCGCGCTGGCTATGAGATAGTCTGTAAGCTGGTATGCAAATCGGATTTGTTTCCTGTTTTTAAAGATATGTGATGTAAAGTGAAACTCGTCTGACCTAGCGGATTGTCAGGTAAAGTTATAATCTCTTTGATGTCGGCAAGCAACTCCACGAGCCAAATCTTGCCCTGAGGGTGATCAATTACCTTAATGCGGTACTATTTGATCCAACTTCTCCTGTCTGGTTTATGTAAGTGTATGTGTGGCACTACCAATTGGGAACTATATAGGCTGCGAACAACACTAGTATGGTAAACCAGATAATCACACAAACAACATCCCTGTTTCAATATTCTGTGAGCGTGTGGTTTGTGGAGAACGAGGACATCTGTACCCAATGTAGATTCACAGGCAAGACCTTTAACCCTGGAGAGTTTCCGTAAGACAGACTACGTTAGTCCCAGTGGAAGCGTCAGGTAAGCGAACAGTTTCCTCATTCTGAAAATGGAGAGTACTTGTTAAGACTGCATGTGCTACTATCCAGTTTTGCTGCTAAAATCACGATGAGTAAATGCATCTGTAGGGTCTGGGATGCGTTGAGACTCGGGATTCAAGAAATTACTCGTAGTAGGATCGTCGGATAAAACATTCACTCTGGCGGTGAGCAATGGAACAAAATTGTGCATGGCACGATAGGTAACGGTACCAACAGTGATAGTATGTTGACTTGGCTGGACATTTATCATGTTGCGTTTAAGCGTTGGAAGACCAATTAATCCGTCAAAAGGTAAGTTAAAGTCCTTGACCATGTAACACACTACCGGAAGTAGTTTACTACCTTTAGAAAGACCTAGAGGTAGTGTTACCACTCCTGTAATGTCCAGCTGAGCACCGGAAACTCTTGAGAGATCGGTGTCCGTAGGTTGAACTCGAAATCCTCGGTAAGGTGAACGTCGGTGTAGTTCTTGATTTGACGCTAATGAGAGAGCACTTGCGCACGCACACTTATCTATTTCTAGGGAAAGTGCATTGGTGCCCACTCTAACCGGAACAGGCAACACGAGAAGTGTTGCGTTGCATTGTTATGGCTGTACTTATCCCGCATCTTGTTGAATGAGGCGGTGGTCTTCCCCGACTGCTTATAATAGCGACGACATGGCCGTCAAGTGGCTGTCGATTATACTAGTCCAATCAAATTAGGATTTTTGGTGGAAAAATATATATTAAGATGAAATTTTGCATACATACTCCTGAAGGCTATATAAATCAAGATTAAAAGAGTTCCCTTCCGTCTGGGGAAGCATCCCCCTTATTTGGTCCCAAATGACCCCACCCCCACCCAAAAGGGGGGGTTCCGCTAACGTTTTCACATTTTTCGGTTAAACTATGAATCAAACGATAATATTTTATACAAACAAAAATATTGTAAATAATATTTTAAACAAGATTGTTTCTATTCATTTTTCCAAAAGGTGTTACAGTTTGTGTGCAATCCACGTCTGAATTCGGGAGAAACTTTTCGGGTGGAGTGGAAAAAATTGTACTCCCGCAAGGTTTCAGCAAATAACTCAAAAACGCCTAATTTTTCTTTAAAAATTCATATAGCTGAAATTGTCAAACGTAAAATTATTTATTGGTTCGGTGAACTACATTTCCTTGAAATAGTTTCAAAGCTTTTTGCGACTCATTCAATAATTTTTTAACACAAACTCATTTCCTCACCACTTTTGAGGGAGAGTTTTTGGCGCGCTTTTTTTTTTATATAGTGGTTTCCCCATTAAGCCTATTCCACGTTTTTCTAGTTTATGATGATGCCATTAAGTACTTGAAAAGTCCTCTTCCTTAGTCACAGAAAGGTCATCAGTGGGTTCATCTGTAGTTTCAGAATTCAGACAACATTGGCCATGACAATTACTGCACATTAAAGAACAGGGTAAGACAGATTTTACACAACCACACTGCTTTCCACACCCCAATTTGCAGCCACTTGAAATAAGTTTCAAAATTCTTGCAGGGGCTGGTGCCTCGAATGGCTCGTGCATAAGCGTGGCCAGAAAGCATGTGAGGTACAGATGAAGAAGCAAATATAGTGGACCATAGTTCTGAAAGTCCGCTGCCTCCCATAATGTTGCCATTTGCCCTAAGTTAGGACATTAAAAGATGGAATCCTCCCAATCTCACAACAATATCTGAAAGTTCACCTTATTAATTTTCATTTCCTGAAGACACTATATCCTTAGCCCTCATGAATAGTGGTTGATCGAATGTAACAAAACATGTTTTTTGTTTAGATTTATTAATTTATTTCGCTGCAAATTTCAGTACATTTAGTACTGTGTTGTAATCTGATGGAGGTAGATTAACCAAAGGTAATGCAAGAATCTTTTACTTTTCGTTTGGCAGAGGTCCCATTTGGCCTATATAAATCCTTGCCATGATGGAGGGAGGGTGTCTGCAAAAAATTTCCTAACATCCAAAGAACATACTGGGTCGAGGGCATTGTGACATTCTTTCAAGCTTTATCATCGTACACCTTTTGCAGTTTCAGTTCATATAACCCAACATTTGGTTTTCCTGAAAAGTTTGTATTTCCATTTGTTCAATGTTTACTGGCTCTTTTGAAGAAGGGATGGTTCGCAATTTTGCAATATCCTGACAATTTACTTTCTCTGCTGGTGTTATGCATTTTATTCCACCCATCGAGTGAAATGTTTCTTTACCAATTAGGTCTTTTATACTGAAGTGTGCATTGTCAAATACATATTGACAGAAAGAATCTTTGTCCAACATCAATATAGCTTGAACAAAATCCCAAAATTGACACTGCTTTGACATTGCTTTTGGAAGCTACTTTCCGAAATAGATACACCGAGAGATCAAGCAGTATGGAAGATAGAAGTTAGCACGGTCTTGTTGCAGCAATTATAGAATGGGCAATTGCAGTACACTGTGAACTGTTTTGCTCCTCTTTCTTTTTCACCTTTTCTGCTTTTCAGGATAACGGTGTCCAGAAATACATATAATGTTTCGGGAACCACATCATGTACATCCTTTATAAATTCTGTAATATCAGGGAAGTCCATAGTGTCATAAACAGTTGTCCTAATATCCTCTCGGAACTATAGTTGCTGCAGCTTCGACGATTCGCAGGCGCTCATACTTCTCATTATTATTTTTTTTTCACTTTACCATGAACTGATCAGTTTAAGTCCGGAGCCACGGAAACAAGCAACTGGTGGTCTTCTATTCATTTTTGCAAACATGACACCATCCCAGTATGTGTTGTTAACTTTGCTTTCAGCGTTTTCTCAGTCATAGACTTGGCTTCTGGTAAATATTCATCGAATTTCGTCATCAAATCATGTAAAAAAACTAACATTCGTCAGAATCATCAAAAAGGCACAGAGGTTTTCGAAAGCAGAAGTCATGTCTTCGTCTTGCGGGCGTCCATTTTTTTTTTTGAGTTGATGGTGGGTTGCATATAAATTTGGAAAAGCATTTTCCGTGATAGCGTGCTTCATCTCCTACAAGACAAATCCCACTTTTTAATCGCCTCAACACCTGTTCACTCCATTTGTCGTTCCTTTGTTCAGCATTCTTCAATAGTCTATCTTTCAAAGTCAAAGTTCGAACCGCGTTAATTACTGAGCGTTTCCCAACAGGCTTTTTCTTTTCCGCAAGAATGTCACATTTTTCACCACAAAAAAAACAATTACTATTGAAATCAAATTGTTCTTGTGAACACAATATAGTACACTGATTCTGTTTTTTGTTATTTATTTATTTATTTTTAATCCCTGGCAATGTTTTTCCTTTCATGTACTCACGTCCTACAAACTATATGCATTTCAATGGTGTGCGCTTTCATAAATTTTTTAAAATGACCGTCCTTTAGGATTTGACTTACACATCTTAAGTTCTTCATGCCGCCCTTCACAGCCACTGTTTCTCCATCTGCTAAGCTATTACCACAGTAAAAACAATCACTTGCGGACGCCATACTGATTGTATCCCAAGTAGTTTCACTCAGGTAACACAGCAGTTATCTAAGTCATATCTAGAAAAGGAAAAGTTTCGAGTGAATGAGGAAAAGCTTCAAAATGTTTACAGAAATTTGATTGTCATTTATCTGAATAGAGAATTTTCTGCATTTTAATTTCAATTATATGCACTGTTAATGAAAAACTAGGTTGTTTTTAGTTATTTGCCGAAAACCTTGCGGGAGTAGGGCGGACCAGCAATTTAGCCTACGGTCCGCAAAGGTAACATTCCTACAAATCTTAAAAAATAAATAAATAAATAAATAAAAATAAAAATGCCCGAGTATCAATTTTTTCACTACACGAGAAAAGTTTTCCCCCGAATTCAGACGTGGAATTACACAAAAACTGTAACACCTATGGGAAATATGAATAGAGACAATCTTATTTAAAACCATATTTCCAGTATTTTTGTCACTAAAAAATATTATCGTCTGATGCATAGTTCAGCCGTAAAATGCGAAAAAAGTAATACCCCCCCCTTTTGTGGGTGGGAGGGTGGGGGGGGGTGAGTGGGGGGCTGTTTGGGGCCAAAAATGGGAGATGCTCCTCCCTGACGCAGGAGAATTCTTTTGATCTTGATTGCTATAGCCTCCAAGAGTATGTATGCAGAATTTCATCGTAATATAATTTTTTTTCCACCTTTTGCCGATTTTCGAGCTAATTTGACTGGACTATACCTCGAATCCATACACCGTTGTACAGTTACAAAGTTCTGGGAAGTATATGAGGCAGAGTCGTGTAATATACACCACATATCACTTGTCGGTACTGTAGTAGACTTGGTTTGAACAACTGCTGAATGGGACGGAGGCATGTCTCGTCATGGTCTTGAATTTGCTGTCGGGGGTGTGTGGTGTTTGGGTATGCTACCACCTTGTTGAAGCTGGTAACATAGTCAATAACAGTTGCTGTTTAGGTTTCGTGCCAATATCCTTGGAAACTTTGTGATGAACCGGCGCCACAGGTGGAACTATTCTGGCCAGTGGGGTACGGACTACCTTAAGTGGGATCTTATGTGTGTAAGGAGGTATTGAATCAGACTGGGCATAATCATCAGTCTTAGCTTGACTGTACACAGGGTCCCGTAAACGTAATACAAAAGTCTCAATATCAATTATGCGTGCAAACTGCTCTAATGGGATGGTGCCGGGTTTGTGTTCCTCATCTTCGGTAATTTCAATGTTCTGCACAACATCCTCACATGAACGTAAAAATGTAACTATGTGATAATCATCTTCCGTTGTGAATTCGCGAATGCGGTCATTCTGAGGCAGCACCTAAGCTGGGTACGGTGTAAATCACCAAATGATTGATCGATTAATTGTTCACTATTCTCAATGGAAGTGTTTCTCTGTAGATAAATTTGTGTTCCAAGCATATCTTCCATAAAACCAGTATCAATGCCACTTCCAATTGGGAGAACAGCATTAGTTAATATTGCATTTTCTGTTTGTTCAGAGGTACTATTCTAATCTTTTCGCTAAATACGTAATGTCTGAACTAGATTGATGAAATCAAGTATCCATAAATAATAATTCATCATACAATATCATACTAAATCTTAACCTTGCCCATTAATTTCCAGTAACTGAACTAAATTATAAGTAAATGACCAAAGGCTAAGAGATGAACAGACAGGGTTCAGAAAATTAAAAAGCTGCACTATTATATACTTGCACTACGTCACAAAATTCAACAGAATGTGGAATTCAGAAAACCGTTGATAATGGCATTTGTCGATTTTGAGAAAGCCTTCGCTCGCGTACATAGACCAACTATGTGAAAAATCTTTCGTATCTATGGAATGCCAAAAATAGTGCGTTTGTTTGATAGAAGAAATTCATAAGGGCAGCAGATGTGGTGTGAGCACTGATGGCTAACGTTCCCCAGAATTCAATGTCGAGAATGGGGTGTTGCAAGGTAATGTTTTGTCTCCATTCCTGTTCTCTGTACTTATTGATTTCGTCTTAAAAGAGACAGTGGGTGATAAAAGAGAAGGGATCGAATGGGTTGACAATAAATACCTGGCAGAATTGGAATATGCAGACGATATAGTTCTGATGAGCAGATCCATTCAGAATTTGCAAACTATGGTTAGCAGAGTGGAGGAAAAGGGAAAAGGAGCTGGATTAATGATTTTTTTTTTTAAGTGGCCTCCATCCTCCCTTAATAGCTACACCTTCGCCGCCATTTTATTACCTAAAAATTAATTATCATAATATATAAATAGCTATCCTAGCTGTGTTGAGTTAGTTGAGCTGCAGATCTATGCGGCATTCAGTGACTGTTACCTCATAGTCAATATCTACAAATGTTGTCGGCTTTGGGGCCGATGCTCTCGTTCCCCTGAGGTACAGCAAAGCAGACCTTAGGAGAGAGAAGGACAGTCGACATCTCATCCAGGCTGTAATATAACTTCTGGGCTGCTGCTTCTGTTCGGATAGCACCTCCGAGAGTCTGGTGTAGAAGCATCTTGCACTTGGTCCCATCCCACCAGAAGTTGTGAACACCACAGGAGTGAAGCTGCCTTGATCAACATTCTCATTTCTCTCCCCGTATGTTATTATCTTCTCGTTATCGTTCCTCCTGTGCGCAGCATCGAGAGCTAAATTACGGTGATATGCGTCCATGGGATAAAAAATCCTAATGTCTAAGAAGTCTCGTTGTCCTCGCTTCCAGAATCCTCGAGCACTGACCTCAACACGGGCTTCGTTGGATGTGTTTGAAGTCCAATGTAGGAAATTCTCACAGTCCAATGGAAGGAGGGTCGGTTCTACCCAGACATCACGGCAAATTTCCTTTAACATATTTGCTGTGCAATCACATACTTCGTCATGCCTCATGCATATGAAGCCCCCTTTCTTGCACACCATGGCATTGGGAGGGCAATCCTTCTACTGGCCTGCCGTACCTTAGAGCAATGGCATCTGTAAATTCTTGTTTATTGAGACTGAAACCATTTGCCCTTATCGGTAACGTAGTTAACCAGTTCGAGGCGCCCACCTCCTGCACTATAGCTACTTTTTTTCAAATTCTCTGGTACTTGCAGCATCAGTTGCTGCAACTTATCACTTTGGCCGTGCTGTCGTTCTGTCGTAATGGACCTTCAAATCTTGTTTACTTCACTGGTATCCACCTCACCTGTTACGTTCTGATCTATTATGTGGTCAGTGAGGGCTGCCGTGAGCTTAACTGAGTTTTGATGTTCGGTGGCAGCAATCTCCTCTGGAGTGGTCAATCCCATTCCTCCCAGTCTCGGTGGTAGTGCAAGGAGTGATCCTTCTGCTGGGGTTAAGAGAAGGTGTTTCAATAATTTGGAAATAAAATTGACTCTGATAGCTTCTTCCAAAGGGTGGAGGAGGGGTCCGATATCAAGAGGGGTCCGATATCAGGGATAGTACACATCAGGTAGTTCCAGCAATGCTTGACTCCATATGTAAATGCCGCAAAAGCCGCATGTGGCTCGGCTCTCTGTTAGAAATATCAGACAGGGCTTGGATTTCCCTAACCCACTCATTCACCTTTCCCGCTACGTACTCAGTCTTGAAGTCCGTAGTGGCGATTAAAGAGCCTAGGTGTTTTTGGCCTTCCTTTGTTATTTTGACCTCACTTCCACCGAACACCTCCATTCCCCATTCATAATGTTCTGGCTTCACAATGAGGAAGGGCTTGCTGGCGTTTGGGTGGTACCCTATTTGTGGACCTCGTGATGTTACCAGGTCCCACCACTTTTTGATGTCCTCCATTTTTCCTGCTCCTGTAAGGTCATCAGCGTACGCCTCTTGCTTGACCTCGGTTGTTTCAAATTTGATTGTGTGTTGGAGCACGGATAGGCCTATTGCGTACATTGCCATTGCAACAGGGTCCCCCTGCATTGTTTCCTCAGTTGACTGTATGATGGTATCACCTCTTAGAGCCTTGTTGTTTACTATATAGAGGTCTGATGGATTCCTATATAGGTGTTTTCAACAAACATTGCAAAGCTTGGACACTTGATCTTGATGTTATGCAGTGCGGCCTTGCGGTTAAGTATGTTGAATGCGTTTGAAGCGTCTACCAGGAGAGCCGCCTCACAATCACGCTGCTCAAATATTGTTCTCATGGCATGAATGGCAGCTTCCCCTCCAGCCTGGTGGCCAACACAAATTTGCAGGTTCCCTGCTGCTGCCCTGACATCATCCTTTACCACCTCCATTATGCATTTTCCGATGATCCGCCTCAGCACTTCCCCCACCCCTATAATCCTACATCCTGGATTCTTATTCAGAGGAATGAGGCGGCAGGCCGTCAGAGCATGGAGGTGTTGGCAGCACGAGATTGCCAGCTTTTGTTGCAAGGGCGGCAATGGCAGTGCAGAGATCACTTGCTAAGGAGCCAAACTTGTTAGTACTGAGGATGGCTTTCCAACCGTTTGCATCCAGACCTGAAGGGCCGGCACCTCCCTGAGTTTTCAGTGCCTTTTTCCACACCATCCCTCCTCTTATTTTCTAGAACAGGACAGCATATTGGTGGGACATAGTCACCGTGGATCCTGATGCCTACGTCTTCACTTGCAGGGCGATGTTTTTCTTTCTGTTGTTTTAATGTCTCTCTGTTTATTGGCAGAACCCCACCGGAGAATTCCTCTGTGAGAGATCTTACCTCCAAAGACACCTTTCTCACACGCATTTTGTTTCCAATCTTTCTTGCAACGTCATCGGTGTTTTGCTTTCCGTCTCCTATAAATTTTAGTCTCGCCTGCATTGTTCTTGATTCACATAGGAGATCATCAAGGTCCCCATTCTGCCACATTGTCAATCTTCTCGTCATTGCTGCCGCATTTTCTTTGTGCTTCGTCTTTGTGTGTATCCTCTGACAGAATAGATGTGGTATTATTGCCAGTATTTGAAGCGCTAAAGGGGCAAGGAGGCAGTCCTGAGTGTACTCGGTTATGAGGCGAGTCATCTCCCAAATCATTTCTTTAGTGGCCTCACACTTGGGTGGTTCAAACAGGTTAGCTGGCGACCACCTGACAATTTCTGAGTAAGTTTCTTTAACCTATATGTCCGCATTTTCCATCGACATGCATATTCCACTGTGGTGGCTGTCTCTCATTCACCTCGTGGACATCTGCTACCATTGGAGCAGCATTAATTGGTACTACATTTTCAGGTTGAGTAGACTCACTGCTATCATTTAGGATATCATCGGACGGTTGGGTCCCGACTATATACACTGTGGCCTCTTGTGTCGGCTCCCTCCCATGTGGGTTCCGACAATTGTTTCCTTTTCTGCAAACCACACATGGTCGGTTGTTTCTCGCACAATCACAGCTAGTGCAATTTTGGTTCTGGCTAGCACAGACGCAACAATGTCTGTTACCCGGCATAGTGTTACGCACCTTGGGTGACAGTTACGTCCGCCTCCGACATCTGCTTTGGTCCCATACAGAAGAAGAAAATAGTTCTCATGAGGAAAGGTCGGAGAGGTGACAGGCTGGACTGCTGTGTCCTGGTAGAAGGGGCATACGTGCGACCGTGGGTATGTAGGCCACCCCCCTGAGGGCGACAATCCACACATCAGAGTGATACACTGGGAGCAAGAATTGTCACACCTAACACTTGTTTATATATCCTTGGCAGAAATAACCACTATTTCTATGGTCGCACTGATGTAAGATTAGTTATAAATACTTACTTGGTCGGCTGTCACTACATGAAGTGACCGTTACCTGTGGGAGGCAACCACAAGCGTAGAACACTTGGCCCCACAGGGGCTTGAGTCTCGATGCCACCCCTTTCAAAGTAGGCCTATCGACACTGGCACTGGCACCTGGCACCTGCACCAGCCGTCCCGCCAAACACACGGAATATTTGCGATTAATGCCGTAAGGGATGAGAGGAACCCTCGGTGACAATGCTTAGGGGTCACATCCGATATTCACCGACACGCTCTGAAAATCCCGCAAAGTTCAAAGTTGTTAGGGATTTCTGGCCTCTTCGCCGTTAGGCTATTTCGGCCGAAGCTGATTGGTTGGACTTCTTTTTTCTCTTTGTTCTTCTTTTAGTTTTTACTTTCCATTCTTCTACTTGTTCTTCGTCTTCTTCTTTTTGGTCTTGTTCTGTCTGGTCTTCTATAATATTATCAGGTTCTTCATTGTTCATATCTTGATTGTTCTTTTCTTGTTCGTTTTTGTCTTGTTTGTTCTTTTCTTGTTTGTTTTGGTCTTGGTTGTTTTTTTCTCGAGTCTTGACTGCAAGGAGAGCCTCCTTGTAAGTCAACTTTTCCTTAGACCGCAGCCTGGCCACCCTGCACTCCTCCCTCCACTTGGGACAAAGCCGGTCGGAGGAGGAGTGAGGGCCACCACAAGCCGCGCACTTCTTAACGGCCGCCTGGCAGTCAGCGTCGGTGTGGCCGGGTGCCCCGCAGCTAGAGCACACCTTGGGAGCGCGACACTTCCTCGCCAGATGGCCATATTTCTGGCAATTGTAGCAACGAGTGGGTTTTGGCTGTTGAGGTTTCACTGGGATTTTCTCCCAACCCAGTATAACGGAGCTGGGAAGTTCCTTAGGAGAACCAACCAGGGCAGTTGTGCTGGTCAGCTTCCTAAGTACTGCTAGCTGATCTCCAATCAGCTCGCCAAGTTCGTCTCTTTCGAGATACTCAATTTCAGAGTGGGAAATGACTCCCAAAACCAAGTTATCCTGAAGTAGGGCGTCAAACATGACGTCGACTCCATTGATGATCGTTCGATGGGGTAATTTGTGGGCCTGCCCCCATTCTTCGAACGTGATGACAAGGGTACCACCGCTACTCCGGACGACCCCTGTCACCCCCTTTAGTCCAATGTGGTCAAAAAAATCTTTAATCACAAGAAGATTTAGTTTCTTGCGCGAAGGGTGCTCGACCGGAATCAGTCTCACAACCTTCGCCTGGGCTAGGGTGATCATGATCATGGTCACGCGGTACCTCGGGGGGAAGGATCGGGGAGCCGGGAGAACCAACCTCGCCGAGGTTCAGGTCTCAAGTGAAAATCCCGCTCCCACACTCCGAATATGTACCCTCCAATAACACTTGAGATCAGGGAGGACACTCCACCACACCCATGCCGTGCCATATCAAGAACTGATTTGGATGCTCCATGATGAATTTGTGATTTAATGCCTGCGCCATGTTCATTCATACAAATGAATTGGAGAAGTGATGAAAGAAATGCCTCTTAAATACTTCTATCATCAAGTATGATTAAGAATTTTGACTTGTGTTTGATCATATCATGCCGTATTATTTTTGCAGCCTTGGCCAAATGAACAGCTTCACTGTATTTGCCAACATCAGCCAGAATGGAGCCTACATCCTCTTGGAATGGTAGCAAAACATCTCTTCTTTGATTGTGATCTTCCAGATGAGGAATATATAAAACCAATTGGTCCTTAAAGTCTAGTAAAATGAACTTCAGGTGATTTGACGATAAGTTGTTTGAATCTTTGCTTGTATAGTAAGACTAAGTCTGCTAGCCTAAATATTGTTTGAATAGAACCACCACATGTAGTTTTTGTCTCATTGATGTATGTCACCAATTTAGATAAAGCCAGTGGATATACATCTATTTTGTCAAAGTTTTTTGTGTTTTTCTAATATTCCTTTTTAGGGACAGGTGCTAATTCACAGTAGTGGGTAAAAGCATCAACCATGACTAAGAGAGAGACTTATTATTATGATGAGTCCCAATTAACTCACCTAAAATATCCATATTAACTTTTTCCCACGGACGAGTGGGTATAGACTACTTGAGAACAGGTAAAGGCGCTAAGGTCGTACCCTTATTCTCTTTACATATCAATTCAATTTTCAATTTCAATTGTTTATTCCTTGATAGAGGAAGCGGGATCCTAGTGCTGTCACTAGGTACCCCTGTACAGTGACACCAGAATCATCTGGCAAGTGTGAAAAGTATATACAGTATAAATATTATAAAGGGGCTTACTAAAGACTAAGGAAGGAAGGATATTCCTTTAACACATAATCAATATTATTTACAAAATATCTGGCCAGTATTGGGAGGATCATCGTGTCTCCGTCAGGGGGTCATGGAGTGGTGGTCCAGCAGGCATCACGAAAGCGTTGTGTGTGGGGACATCTTAGGAGGTAGTGAATAAGGGTGCGGCTGTCGGGTCTTCTGCATAACGCACAAGAGCGTTGCTCAGGGGATGCGGGGATACCAATCTCCCAAGCAAAGTCATACTCAATGATGATACGGGCAGCAATCACGTCCCCCTTCCGCGACCCTTTCCCATAGACGTACGAGAGGTCAGGAAGTTTACGGAGGACATCGTACCAGGTGGGCGGGGAGTCCAGGGGGATGGCTGCTTCCCGAGCTTCTCTCTGTTTGCGGCGGATTTGTGTCCTAATCTGTAAGAGTGTTCGAGGAACAACGTAGTCAGGTGTGGCCTTGTTGCAGCCAGTCTTGGCAAGGTCATCTGCTGCGTCATTCCCCAAGATACCGACATGACTGGGTATCCATAGGAATGTCACAGGACGGCCTGCATCCTGAAGTGTGGATGTTAACCCTCGTATTCGGAGGATGAGGTCCTTATTTTCCCCTGATCCAAATGCGATCCCGTCGAGAGCAGACCTGGAATCGCAGCAGACAAGCAAGGGGCAGAAACCATCTGCTTCTTCCTCAGCGAGAAGAGCAGCAAGGAGGGCTATTAGTTCAGCCTGAGTGGAGGATGCCCCGTCAGAAACTCTGAGAGACAGTTTGATAGGCTCAGGGGCATGAGGACGGGAGATGTAGACACCAGCCCCGGCCCTACCTGTAACGGGGTCAACAAACCATCAGTGTAGAGGACGACCCTACCTGGGGACCAGTGAGCGATCCTGGAGAGGTGGTATTTGCAGAGAATAACAGGGTTCACCTGGGATTTCGGGAGCGGTCCACCGAGGGCAATCACTTCAGGTTGAAAATCCAGCCAGGGAGAAGGAGACGAACCAACAGCAGGGGTGACAACAATATCAGGCAGGAGGTCGTGTTCCTGAAGGGCTCGGATGAGTGACCCTCGCCACTGTCTTCTAGATGGAGGTCGGTCTCGGACAGCAGTAGTTAAGTTGGTTTGGACATAGTTGCCCCGAGGATCCCGTAGAATGGAAACGGCAGTTTTTAGGTAAAACTCCTGGACACGATCCTGTAAGGGGGAAAGACCAAGTTCGTTATATAGAGAAGTAGAGCGTGTCCACTGAGGAGCCCCAAGGATGATACGAGCAGCTTTCCTCTGGATAACTTCGAGACGGTTGACAGCAGTCCGACTAATGTTGACGAGGGCAGGGGCGGCGTAGTCGACACAGGAACGGACAAAGGACTTGTACATGGTGAGAAGGGAACCCCTGCACATGGTAGAGAGGGGAGCGAGACGCCGAAAGCATATGTCACGAAGATAGCGGACTTCAGGGATCTGACAACGTATGCGAGTTACATACACAACCAGGTATTTTGTCTCATTAACGCAGTCCAAGGCGTTCCTGATAATAGAAGGGGTGGAGGTACAACACGACCGTGCCACATGGCTTTTGTTTTCGCAGTTGAAAGAAGGAAACCAAGTGAATCACACTCTCTGGAGACCAGATCAAGGGCTTCCTGCATGCTGAGGTAGTCAGGGGCTTGGAGGAGGACATCGTCGGCATATCCTGAGTGGACAACTTCTGTCGGCCACGGGAGTGATGCAATGGAGTGCATGAGAGTGTTAAACAAGGTGGGATTCAGGACTCCACCTTGAGGGGTGCCGAGGTTCATTTCTTGAACAGGAGACATAGAGCCTTCAACGCGAACCCGGGCCTGACGTCCAGTGAGGTAAGAGGCGATCCATTGTAGAAGTCTCCCTTTAACCCCTAACCGCGCAAGTTCAGCTAAAATGAGGGGAGGATGAGCCATATCAAAGGCTCCCTTGATTTCAAGGAAGACGGAGACGCGGGCAGTCTGATTGCAATAAAAGGAAGCAATGGAGTGTGCTGTGCTGCGATGTTGAATGAAACCATTGAGGGAGTTGTGGAAGCCGCCTATGGTGTGAAGAAGGCGACGATGGAGTATCCTCTCCATCATCTTGCAAACACAGGAGGTAAGACTAATGGGTCGATATTTCCCAGGATCTCCCGGCTTAGGGATGGGGATAATAGTGGCATTTTTCCAGTTGGAAGGGAGAACCCCATGTTCATAAGACATATTGTAGAGAGCAAGCAAGGGGCCGCTAGGAATATTAGTACAGGCGTTGAGGACGGAGTAGGTTATCTCATCATCCCCAGGAGAGGTGTCTTTTCTAGAGCGACGAACACTGTCAAGCTCGAACTGTGTGATGGGATGATCAGTGGGGGCAGGGGAGGTAAGAGCAGCACGAACAACAGGCTCAGACGCATCGATGCGGGCCTGCACTGCCTCCTACATTGGATCTGGAAGTGCCTCAGGGGAGGAAGCTCGTGCCCAGTCCTGCATTAAAGAGCAGGCAAGGGAGGCGGGGTCAGGGTGGGGAGGAGGCCTCCGTCGAGTACCCCCTATAGCATTAATCCGATTCCATACATAAGAGGGTGACGACTGGAACGATAGAGACTCTGTGAAGGATAGCCAGTCCGCCTCACGTATCCGACGGCGTTCCTGAGTTGCAAAGGAGCACCAATTTTTGAAGTCTTCCCAGTCCTCTGGAGACCGAGACCTCCGTATGGCAGAGTGGAGATCACGGGTTACCTGCCGGAGATGTCTCATGGCAGGGATACGATACCAGTAGTTGGTGGCACTTCTGGGGTGACGGGGAGGGCGTGGAGGGGTAGCGCGTTTGACAGAGTCATACACGGCATCAACAAAATCAGCGCTGTAAGAGTCAAGGGACTGGGGGACAACATAGGAATCCACCCAGGTAGAAAGGTATTGGGTAAAGGAAGGAACAGCATCTTGTGTGAGACGAAGGCGAGGGGATCGATAAGGAGTTGATGTCGGGGCAGAGAAGGAGAGCCTGAGATGGGTAGTAACGGCAAGATGGTCACTATACAGAGCAGGCTCGGTGCAGACGGTAGGATGAAAGGAAGTATGACCGTTCAATAGTAAGCCAACATCAAGGAAACTATGGGGGAGGCGAGTAGGATCGTCAGGACAAAGAAAGCGAACATCATCATCCCCATTAAGAAACTGTGAGAGATGTGATCCGTTAAGGGTACATGGAGTGGGATGATCCGGAGTAAGAGTGGGATGGCGAGCATTAAAGTCGCCAAGAACAATAGTGGGAACCCCATCATGGAGGTCGTGAAGAACCTGGGGGTCCAAAGGATCACTCTTGAAATGAACATTGACTACACGAAGGGTCCGGTCACCAAGAGTAAGGGAGACAGAAAGTAATTCAGATGGGGGTCCATATGAGTCAGGTGAAGGGAGACGAACAGATGGAATGGTGTTACGCACAAGGGTGAGGAGGCCACGAGCCTGCCCACGGTACCGAGGTAGGGTGTAAACAGTATAGCCAGAGAGGCGGAGTGGAGTAACATCGTCTGTGATGGTTTCCTGAATTAGAGCAACATCTACTTGATGGGAGAGCACAAACTGGGCGAGGTCTGTCCGGCGAGGTCTAAGTCCCTGGATGTTCCATTGTAAGAAGAGGAGGGAACGGCCTCTGGTGTGAGATGAGTCGGAGGGGCTAGACAGGGCTCCAGAGGAGGTACCAAATTCTGTTGAGAGAAATGGAGAGGGAGGAGTGGGAGAGCGAGGGATGGATCCTCCATCTCGGGAGATGGAAGGAGGCGGGTCATCAGGGCTTGCAAAGTGCGCCCCTGTTGGGTCAGGGTGTCCAGAATGAGTTGTTGTTACTTCTGCAATGTCGCAATTGTTTTCACAAACAAGTCGTGTTGGGCTGAGAGAAGGTTGATTTGCTTGGAGTGGCGATCCAGACGGAGAGTGATTGTTTCCATAGAACCAACTTGGTGTACCTGTGCAGGAGCTGGAGGTGGCAGAGAGGATTGCCGAGGGCCCGACTGGGCATGTGATGGTGGTAGCGACGGAGAGGGACGGTGAGGGTTCAGTTGAGTAAGAGGTGGTGGTGCTGGTGAGAGACAGCGGGGGTCCGGGTGGGCAGGAGATGGTGGTGACTGTGTGGCAGGGCCAGCAACGACCTTGTTCCAAGAACGGTAGGGAGAGGGAGGGAGGGGAGAAAGGATGGGTGGTAGGGGTGATAGGGGGGTGGTAGAGGAGGGGAGATCAATGGGAAATCCTTGGTGGATGGGAGAGGCGGTGGTGGATAGGAGTGAGGTTTGGTTGACAGGGGCTTCGTCAGAGACGAGGGCGGTGGTACAAGGTAAGTTTTCCCCGGGCGAGTGCCAGGACGCTGTGGGCAATTGGCATTCCAGGCGTGGTGACTGCCATGGCAATTGACGCACCGTGGAATAACTGGGATTTTGTTCTGAATTTTCGATTTGCATTCCACTGTTTCGTGAGGACCTGCACAGAAACCGCAGGCGACCATCCTCGTGCACTCCCAGGTGCGGTGTTTCCACGATTGGCAACGATCACAGATTTTCGGGGTTCGGATAAATCGGTCGAGAGGACAGTTGTGAATTGGTCCTACATTCACCTTCGGGGGGAGGGGGCCCACCCACCAGCCGATGAGTTCGTTGGATGGACGTTTGGAGACCGGGTTGATGCGGCGTTCCATATCCAGTAGTTGTGGGAGAAGAGGGCGAAGATCGTCGATAGGGATCTCCCAGGGTACGTGGCGAACCATTACCTTGGTACGACGAGTTTCTGGGGTGATGATGGTGAACTTCAGCATCACCTACCCCTGGGGAGCAGGAAAGCCCACCTGAGTGAGCAGGCGTACCGTCTCGTCCATTTGTGTGGTGACTATCACTGCTGTGGGACCTCGGCGGAGGCGAAGTGTTGAGTCCTGAAGTGGAGAGCAGTGACGGAAGAACCAGGTCGTCCGTGTGCTCAGAGGCAAGTCCCGAGGGAAGGCGAGACGACGAAGGCGCGACGGGGCAGGGAGACAAAGGGAATCCCCTATGTCCATCGTCGGCGGAGGGTCGGTCATTGAGCCACATGTAGACTCACTTCGGGACCCCGATGACAGGAGTCCACCCTCTACAGCCCCAGAAGGGGTGCAAGGGGGAGCCGTGGCCCCTGCTGGAGACCCTGACTTCTGAGGTTTCTGCTTCTTCTTTGACGTGTCTTCAAGAAGAAAGTCGTCAGCATCACTGTCACCTACTGCCGCCGTTTCCAACGAACGGGAGCGTTTAACGGCGGGCATAGGGCACGTTGGCAACACTGCAGTCAGGTGGAGTGGTAATGACGTCACTGGTACGTCACACTATCACATTGCGCATGCGCAAACTTGAAAAACTTTGCTCAGAGGGATTGGGTGGTAGGACCAGATGTTTTATCCCAAAAAAAATGACAAAGTCCAAAAGTAACAAAAAAATATATGCCACTGTGCTGATAACTGGGTCTTACTATAGTTGTCTGCACAGGCTGGGATTGGTAGACGCGCTGAATTCGTCAGAAATACGAATTTTAAGGAGCAGTCTCTTACAGCCTTTGTTGACACTACGCACGCATGCGCGTTGCTGCTTTACATATCTGACAACTCTCCACATAATGTGATAAATTTCTTGCAATCTTGGGCCAAAAATATTTTAACAACATTTGCTTAGCGTAATTTGCCTGTCCTTTCCAGGGTGAGCTATTTGTTACGTATCAAAGATGAGGACTATTACCTCTGGTACAAGTGAAGTAGTGATTACCAATTGAGTGACAGAGTGAGCAGGAGCACCAAGTGTTGTTTGACGACAGAGAACGTTATCCTGAACAATAAATTTTCTGACAGGAACAGGAGGATTGATCTCTATATTAGGAATACCCCGTACTACCTTTAACATATGTCAAAATATGTGACCACATAAGATCGTTTTCCTGTGCCACACGTACTCTCTCACTGTCTACAGAAGAACATATGTATTACTGCCAAATGTCTTGACAAATTGGCTGCTACAAATTTACGTTTCCCTTCTATATACTTACCTAAAGGCTTAAATTCATGTATGACAAGATACCACCAGGCAAACGTACCTGCAAGGGCTTGTAAACACTAGGGGTATCCGCATTCATATTCATGGAATTTCTTTTAAGACCAGAACCCAACTAAAGTGTCAAACTCTGTCACACTGTAATTTCTTTCAGACTTGGAGAGTGTACGACTCTCATACGCTATGGGGAGCTGTTTCCCCTTACACCCTTGTGATAACACAATTGCTAGCCCTTTGTAATTAACATCTGTAGTTACCATAAAATAAGGGTGGCCAAAACGTCTATAGCAAATTTACCAGTTGTTACGGTCCCCTCCCCTTTCCCTCAATATTTGTTTCAGCTACCCATTGTATGTAGTGTCTGTTGTTTCCCGTTTTTCTTTATAATCGAAATTCCAAGCTTATGGTAAAGACTTTACAAAAATGTCTTAATTATTTTATACAAGTATGTATACAAGTATTTGTTTCATTATGTAAACTTTGTAGAATGTATTTTTATTTTTTATACAATTGTGAAAGATTGTAAGAAGCAGGTGTGAAGTATAAACAGAACTAGAAATTATATGTTGATGAAACAAGAAAGCATTGGAACATTGTTTTGGTTTTGGCGGCACTCTCGACAGCTAGGTTGTGGAGGATAGGAGGGCCAAGCTTGTGTGGTGCACATTTATCTATTATTATCTGGGCAATCATGGATAATTATGGTGTTAACTAAAGTGTAATATGTTCATTATAGTCTAAAGAGTATTGTAGTAGTGAGAGAACACCGCATTTGGTGGAGATAACATTATTCTGAGTGAATTGATTTGTGGCCTTTTGTATGCACATGGATGGGGAGCCCATATTTATTATATTTTGTTGTCAAATACATTTTGTTGTAATTTTAAAGCTAAGTTTTGATTAAACCAGTTTTAATGGGAAGAGTGGTATTAAAATAAACCCCTGTCAGCTGTCAGGAGGTTGTTACCCAGAAATAAGGTAAGGATCTCTGTTTAACATTTAACCTCTCTGTTAACAGAAGCTGTTATTTCAGAGTCCCCCCTGATATAATGGGCCTATGGGCTGACTATACATACTCTAGTGAGTCCTAGAAGAGGGTGTGAAGGTTGTAACACAGTACTGTAGATCGCAAAGAAATTTTTGGTAGATTGCGGGATGGGCATAGCCCATCAACAGGGTTCCAACAGATACAGTACACGGCACCACTGCCAAGAGCATCCGTTATTACCAAAAAAAATAAAAAATTGTTGCCTCTAGCACAAACGGTCATGACTTGTTTCTTCTCTGCATCTAGCAGTCATTTAGCAAGGAAGTACATATTTGCACGCCTTGCAGCGCAAATCATCACATCGGAAAAGTAAGTTCTTCCCCATACCGTTTGTGAGGATGTTATTGAGTGTGTGACTTACTCGCGCTAATTGGGACCATGGGACTTAAAAGAAGTGCAGTAAAATAAAAAAAAAGACTGGGGATAAGGTGTGGTACCGTATGGATAAACAAACACCAAAGAAATTAAACATAAATTTACTATAAAAGAATTTACAACATATAATATAAATTTGTATGTACACAAGCAAGTAATTTTTACCTGACAATGAGACCTGAACTACCGCTTGGTTCGTTCGTTAGTTGGAGCTGTTCTATTTGCACACGTAGGAATCTTAGTTCAGACTGACGTATTGTATCCGCTCTTCTCACCCTTGAACGCTATTAGTAACTGCCGAATTGATTAAGCAATTGTTGGAATGACGCTGGGTGTATATAGACGAGACAAGACGACGAGAGACAGGTTTCAACCAGGCCTCAACACCGGTCTCCAGGGCAGCCACCTCTGCTCCAACACACTCGTTAATTGCAAAAACCAATCAACCTTACTTAATACCTAGCACCAACCACCATGCTCCTTTGATTCGAAATAATACTATGTCCACAACTTAAACACCAAACTGGAGACATGATTAGTAGTAACGTTGCCAGACAAAATACAGCGGGAACAGTCTCCGACCAACTCGAACCTAACCCGAAACACAAACTAAACCCAAATGAATCACCACCAAACCAACGAAGCCTCAAAGTTGCTACTTGTCCTGACGTCGTTCTTAGATGTGTGGATGATTATGTATTGTAAATTATATAAGCACTTGGAGATATATGTATGTATTCATTAAATTTTATTATTGGACTCTCTCTCTCTCTCTCTCTCTCTCTCTCTCTCTCTCTCTCTCCATTAAGACTCAAAATCTGTCCAATATCTGCTGGAGGATAGGAAATATTGTGCTAGTAGATCACGTTTGCATAACCATAAAAAAGTAGAATCAATCAAACGAAAGTCTGGCCACCCCTATCAAAAAATGTTTTCCCAAATCTGCAAAACACAAAACACAGGATGGACGCTTTGGTATGGCAGTCTTTCAATTCAACAAATGCACTTTGTTACTGTACTTCCCACTAAAAAGGAAAATCTTTGTCAAGTAAATTTGTCAACGTAAAAACAATTTTAGAATGCCTTTGTATGAAGGATGTATAAAATCCTGCCATACCAATAATTGGGGAACCTCATAAGCAGATTTTAGAAAGGGATATTTACGTATGGCTTCTCTTTTGTTAGTGTTAACACTAACTCCATTTTAGTAAAAAATATATCCTAAGTATTGTATTCTATGCAGTATAAATTTAATCTTTGACACCTTTAACTTAAAATTAACTTCCTGAAGCTTAAGTAACACATGTTTTAGTCTAACTTGGCGTGTGGTCATGTCCAGATATATGACAATAATATCATCAAGGTATCCAAGGACTTAGGCTCCTAGGATAGAACGGAAAATGACAGTCATCAGCCTAGAAAATGTAATAGGACTACCGTGTAAACCAAAAGACATGCATGAGAATTCCCAATGTCACGGTGGTGGACTGAATGCTGTTAAGGATTGACTTTCCTGGTCCAATGCCACCTGCCAGAAACCTGATAAAGTCATATTTACTGTAAGGTAGAGAAAACCTTGTCTGACTTAGACTTCTTAAACGATCTCCTATCACTGGCAATGGAAAACGATCAGGGATAGTCACCAAGGCGTCGTTGATCTATGCAAAACAAAACAAAGAGAAGTTTAAAATTTAATAAACCAAAAATAAAGATCGGAGGTTGGTAAATATGCAAATGTTTGCAGGGAAATGAAATAATTGTAGAGGACAATTTTGGAATTAAGTGAAGTAAGATGGAAAGGTTCAAATAACATTAGTGGTGAAGATTCTTTCTTCATATATTCAGGTGGTAGAGCTTTGTTATTTAAGTTTAATGTTAATCCTTTGGACAGATTAATGCACCACTAAATGATAGAAAAATTTTATGAAGATTTAAAGAAGGCAACAAGACCGAAAAGAATGAATGTCTTATTAAAAGGGATGATTTTAACGCGAAAGTTTGGAAAGAGGAAGTAGCACCAGAAGTAGGACCACATGGGTTGAGTACTAGAAATGAGAGAGGGGAAATATTATTTCACTTTTGTAAGGAAAACAAGATTATAATTGCAAATACATGGTGTGAACAACACCCTATATACTGTAGCTATCTCTTTACATGGGACAATATAACAGTCAGGAATCAAATAGATTACATTTTTATTCAGCAAAGATTCAGAAAATCAAAACACCCGTACCGACACCTATCTATGAGCTTGCCTGCAAAGTTTTGTTCAAAATAATATTAAGTAGAATAATATTTAGAAGAGAAAGTGAGTTATCTGAAAGCCAAAATAAATGTATTTATGAAGGGAAGAGGAACTAGAGAGGCTATTTGGTTTTATAAGTTTGAGTTAAAGGGCTTTAGAGGTCCAAAGAAATTTGTATATCTACTTTGTTGATATTGAAAAAGCTTTTGAGCTTGGAAAAAATCGCATTAATGAAGGGGGTATTAAAGTAGGCTGCAGTGCTAATAAATAATGAATTTATTAATTAGTTTACAGTCAGACAAGGAGAAAGACAAGACTGATTTCTATCTTCAACATTGTATAATGTACATTAAGAATACTAATTTGTGAAGCAATAAGTGATAATGAAAGACTAACAGTTAATAGTAAAGTGATATCAAATAAACGCAATGCAGAAGACACTGCTCTTATCACAGATAGTGAGGAGGCATTGCAAACACTCATTAATAGATAAGAGGAAAAAGTGAAAATTGTAGGTTATGTATCTAAGCTACTGTGCTGAGTAGCAACCTTGTATATAAACTACTGTGCCGAGTAGCATCTATGTATGTAATTACGTGGCAACAATGCATGTGTTATGTGGCAACATTGCCCCGAGGCTGCCATATGGCAATGCCGCCTTAGTCTGACTCCGTGGGTCGTGCATGGCACTTCATGCGCATGCTGCTCACTACTTGTATCTCTCCTATCCGTTAATAAATGGACTTCAGTGTTACCCGGTGTTTCCCTACCCATCACTGCCTTCTTCAGGGAACACTTGGAACCTTCATGGCGCAGTGAGAAGGATTTGTGGACATACAAGTGTTGTGAACAATGCCTACAGTTATGTCTGCCTGTGATGTGCATGTCGACACTAGTGTGTTGTGTTGCGTTGTGTTTCGCCGCGACGTGCAGTGTTGCGCCGTCACAGTGCGTTTTAGTGATGGTGGCAGTGTTAGTGTCCGTGTATTAGTGTGTCTAAAGCTGAGAGTTGAGCATTGGCCTGTTTTTTATGGTACCCAAGGAGCACTCAGGCGTACACCCTTCGCGTGTGACATCCGGGGAGACACTAACGTTCTTACTTCCGCGGCGGCTCTACCCAGGTGGCACATTAAGGCCACTACGATTTGCTCTCTCAGACACACACACACACACACGCACGCACGCACGCACGCACTCACGGACAGAACAGTGGACTCTATGAGTTATTTCTGCGCTGTTTACGTCATATATATGTGGTTCGAGCTGATGAGGCGCCACTTTATATACTAAACAGCGCAGTTCAAGCATACTAAGAAGGGAGGTAAGAAGGGACAACGTCAAGATGGGAGACACGACTCCCCACCTTCCCCTCTACCGGGCACAGATGGAGCTTCTGCGCCCACTCCCTCTCATCCTCCACCTCCAGCGACCGACATTGCCACAATTCTGAGGTGGATGGACGACAGGGACGAGAGACGCAGAGAGATGGAATTTCAAAGGGAGGAGATACGAAGAGAGGAGGAAAAGGCGCGCTTTCATGCAATATTGGCGACCCTGGCGCTAACCCATCCTCCCTCACTCGCAGGTAGCGCGCACCAAGGAGCCAGTACCCTCCCTCCTCCACCACACCAGCTTCCTCCAGGTACTCTTGCTACTCCAACAGCTCCCAAGGCATCTGTTCAGCCCCCACCCGCCCTCTCACCAGACGTCACGTTTCAGCTTTTTCGTGAGTGGAGGCGGCGTTGGACAGATTACTCCACGATGGTGGACCTTGACAGCATGCCTCCAAACAAACAGCTCATCCAACTGCACATGTGTTTGTCACTGGAGACCCAGAGAGTTTTGGAGCACACGTTGCAAGTTCCTCCCGATTCTACGTCTTCAGTGACGGGTGTGCTCGACCTTTTACAGGAGCATGTTAAAGGTTGGAATAATGAGGCTTTGCATCGCCGCGCCTTCACCAGCTGCAAGCAGGTGGAGAATGAATCCTTTGACGACTTTTTTGTACGTTTAAAGAGTTTGTCAGAGGAGATCGACGTCTGCAAGGCGGCCAACAACGTGAAGGCTGCCGCACGTTCTTCGACGCCTCCGCCTAGTGCTTCCTGTGGCAGCTGTGGAAAGCACCATGGCCCCAAGAGATGCCCCGCCGCCAACGCACTGTGTCGTGGATGTGACCATAAGGGCCACTGGTCTAACCCAGACAGGTGCCCTGCACGAGGCCACAAGTGTCAGGCCTGCGGTCGCTATGGACACTATGACAAGTGCTGCCGCCAACCCAAGCCCAAAAGCCTGAGACGAGGAGGAAAGCAGCGCACTTCCCTCGGGGTGGTTCACATGCAGCCCCCTTCAGATGGCCCACGCAGCCCCAAGCAGCAGCCGAGTCACATCAGGAGGGTGGAATCGACCACACGCCCCAGGGCTACCCCTTCCCCTACCATCCTCGTCGCCTTCACACACGGTGATGTGTCGGGTCACATCGAGGTGATACCAGACACCGGCGCTGATGCTACGGTGAAAGGCCTGAAGCACCTCCAGAAACTAGGCCTCACCAAACGCGACCTGGGACCACCGCCGCAGCTGCTGTACTACAATGCGGACGGTTCCCAGATGCCGGACGCTGTGGTCTCCTTTCAAGTGGAGATCACCTACGGCGACAGGTCGTGTCACGGATGGATGGACGTGCAGCCTACTCTTGCCACAACCTTGTTGTCGTGGTAGTACTGCAAGGAGTTAGGCGTGGTGCCCAGAGACTTTCCTGAGCAGATCCCAGCTGCTCGGTACACCGCCAGCAGGGTGCGTGAGTCAACGAGCGATGCGGCTGCCGCTGCCGCACAAAGCTGCCCAGAACCCGCGTCCACTCCAGCCCCGCCTCCACCCAAGTCACGGCTGCTTCCTCTTTACAGCAAGACGTCTCCTTCAGCCGCAAGGGCCTACTTCCTGAAGGAGTACTCGGAAGTGCTGGTGACGAAGGAGGCCCTACGGACCGCGCCACTGAAGGCTATGGCGGGTCCGCCTATGAAGATACACCTGCTGAAAGATGCGCAGCAGTTTGCCATACACACACCCCGGTTGATCCCTCTCGCCTTCAGGGATTCAGTCAAGAAGGAACTGGATTCCATGGTTTCCCAGGGTGTCATCGTACCCGTTGGTGACGACTCGTCCCCTTCGTACCACCCTCTAGTCGCTGTGGCTAAGACTAACCGTGGAGTGCGGATTACTACCGACTTGTCTAAGCTTAACAGCCAGGTGTCCCGTCCCGCCAACCCTTCACCCACACCTTTTGCAGCTATACGGTGTGTGGACCCAAAGGTACGGCACTTTTCGACAATGGACGCCCTCTGTTGTTACTGGCAGATCCCACTGAAGAAAGAGGATCAGCCACTGACCACTTTCATCTCGCCTTACTGACACTTCCGCTACTGCCGTGGCCCTATGGGATTCGCTGCTACGTGGGACGCCTTCTGTCTCCGCGGTGACATGGCACTTCAAGGCGTTACCAACTGCGTGAGGTAGTGGATGACGTCCTCCTCTACGTTGAGGACTACTGACGCATCTTCGCCGCATCGACAAGGTACTGACCAGGTGTAGGATGCACAGCATCACTCTGAATGCCGAGAAGTTCGTCTTGGCCGCACCTACAGTGTCTTTCTGCAGCTACCGACTCTCAAGGGATGGCATTGCTGCGGACCCGGAGAAAGTTCGCGCCATAGCGGACATTGCAAAACCTGCCAACCTTAAGGATCTCAGGTCTTTCAGGGGCCTGGTGAACCAGCTGGTAGAATTTTCTCCTGACGTCTCCGCCACTGCCAGGCCTCTCCGCCCCCTGATGAGGCCCAAGAGGACTTTCATGTGGACCCCTGACCACGACCTCACCTTTCATAAGGTGAAGGAGGCCCTGTCAAGTCCACCTATCCTCGCTACTTTCGACCCAGCGCTCCCCACCGTCCTCCAGACAGACGCCTCGCGCCTGTACGGGGTTGGTTACGCCCTTGTCCAGGATCACGGTGGAGGAAAGTACCGACTCGTACAGTGTGGCTCTCGCTTCCTCACCGATGCTGAGTCTCACAAAGCTACCATCGAGCTGGAGCTGCTGGCAGTGGTATGGGCCTTATCGAAGTGCAAGTTTTACTTGATTGGCCTACAGCACTTCGACCTCATCACAGACCACAGGCCCTTGGTCCCCATTCTTAACCACTATTCGCTTGACGCCATCGAGAATCCCTGCCTCCAGTGCCTGAAGGAGAAGATTTTGGCCTTCGTCTTCACCGCGGCTTGGGGCGCAGGTAAGGAGTTGTGCATCCCGGATGCCCTTTCCCGCTTCCCAGTCAGCCGCCCGACACCTGAAGACGAGATGCTCAGCACCGAGGCCGGTTTCTCCGTCAGCAACATCGTGACTTTGCAGGCCGTACAGTCCCTCGCCAGCACCCAGGCCTCAGTGTCGCCACCCGACAGCGATCTGGCCCTTGAGAAACTACGGACCGCGGCACGCGACGACCCCTCCTACACTCAGCTCTTGGAGAGTGTGAGGTCTGGGTTCCCTCGCGACCGTTTTGACCTCCATAACGCCCTACGCCCGTATTGGAAAATACGTGAGGACCTCTACACATATGGGGACCTCGTCCTGTACGGTGCCCGTGTGGTCGTCCCTGCAGCCCTCCGTCGTCTCGTTCTGGCCCGCTTACACGACAGCCATCGTGGAGCAGAGGTCACCAAGCGCCGCGCAATGCAGGCTGTGTACTGGCCCGGCATTGACGCGGATATCGTCAATACGGTCCGTGCCTGTGAGCCGTGCCAGATCATGCAGCCCAGTCAACAGCAGGAGCCCCTCTTGTGCGACGTCGAACCCACCAGACCCTTCGAGTCCGTGTCGGTTGATTTCTTCAGCATAGCTGGGAAACATTTCCAAGTTGTCGCCAACCTACTCTCTGGCTGGCCTGTGGTGGTAATCTGTGGCTCGGACACGACGTCCGCGGCCACCATTCGCAACTTCCGGCACCTATTTCGTGACCTGGGCGTCCCCGTATGTCTGCGAACGGACGGTGAGCCACAGTTCACCAGCCGGGACTTCACAGGATTCCTGAAGCGTTGGGGAGTCCGCCACATCGTGTCAACACCCCACTACCCACAGTCAAACGGCCATGCTGAGGCTGTGGTTAAGACAGTCAAGCACCTCATCCTCAAGGTGGCCCCTTCAGGCAACATAGACTGTGAGGCGTTTGACAAAAGACTCCTGGAGTTACGTAATACTCCAACCCACACAGGACGCTCCCCTGCCCAGATCCTGTATGGTCACCCTCTCCGCTCTTGCGTTCCTGCACACGCCAAGGCCTTTGCGAAGGAGTGGCAGACCAGAGCCGAGAGCTGCGACCGCCGCGCCGCTACACGTGCCCAGGACGCCAAGGCTCGGTATGACGACCGTGCCCGCCCTCTTCAGCCGCTGGAGATTGGTGTCCTTGTCCGCGTCCAGGACCCGTCGACGACACGTTGGGACAAGGTGGGCATAGTGAAGGGCGTCGGCCGGTCGCGGGACAACAAGGTCAGGATGTCGAGGGCCGCGTCTGGTGGAGGAACTGCCGCTTCCTCCGGCCAGTCCCACCCCCTGCTGCTGGCCCCCTGACCGATGACGAGTCCCTTACACCTCACGAGGATCCGCCCCACAGTGCACCTCGACGCTCGGAGCGACGTAGAACTAAGAAGTCCGTTCAAGACAAAGACTATGAGTGTGAGGGGGGAGGGAGATGTAGGTTATGTATCTAAGCAACCTTGTATATAAGCTACTGTGCCGAGTAGCATCTATGTATGTAATTACGTGGCAACAATGCACGTGTTATGTGGCAACATTGCCCCGAGGCTGCCATATGACAATGCAGCCTCAGTCTGACTCTGTGGGTCGTGCATGGCACACGCTAGTCACTACTTGTCTCTCTCCTATCCGTTAATAAATGGACTTCAGTGTTACCCTGTGTTTCCCTACCCATCACTGCCTTCTTCAGGGAACACTTGGAACCTTCAAAAATTTTGGTTTAAAATTTATTGCTATAACGACTAGAGTAATGGTTGTTTATATATTGAATATATATCCTAAAATAGAAAACATGGTAAGCAACAGGGAACTTAAAGAAGTAGAGATTTTTTTTGTATTTGGGAAGTAACATTAACTGTGATGGTAGATATATAAAAGAAATCAAGCAAAAATTGGGCAGACAAAACCAGCATTTAATAATCTAAAAGACTAATGACAAGGGACATTAACTTCAATTAAAAGAAAAGGCTGCTGAAAGGCTTTATATGGCAAGGACTGATGTATGGATCAAAAGCGTGGACACTTTCA